>JALAZF010000385.1:3600000-4200000 GCA_022829125.1 Lathyrus tuberosus
TCAAGCTAAAACCAGTGCCTCAGGTGGGAGGTCTCAATATGCAACCTACACTATATGATCCTAAACCACATACAAGCTAGAATGATGCATTAAAGTTCTAGAAAATTTAGCTTGCCGGAGATGCGATTCACGTGTATAGAAACCCGAAAAACTTCACCGCAATATCTTCTAATCAACCTTGGAGGCAAAATAAATGCCTTAAGCTCTAAATTGACTCCATGAAGAACTACCTTATTCGAAATCGATCAACATCGATCCAAAATCCTTGAACACTTAGCCAAAGTCGAACAACACCTTAATCGAAATTAATCCACACCTTAATTGAAATTATCAACGAGAATCTAATTAAGAATTAACAAGAAACTAATCAGAATGTTAGTCATCAAAAGTTAATTAAATATAATTAGTAAAAAAATGAAAAAAGTAAAATGAACAAAAACTAAAAGCTACTTCAATCCAATTATGAACAGGGGGTCCAGGAAGTGATGTTAGAGGTGTGGAAATGAATCCAAGAATCCATGAAGCCAAGGCCCGATCCGATTCGGCCTGGATGGGAGACCGGGTTTTAATAATCGAGAGAACCCTAATGTTCTTCAGCCATCCCATTCGTTCTCAACAAGCTCCACCGGAGCTCTCCGCCGACCGCCCTAACACACTTGCCGTTTTCTTCCCTTAACATCAAAGCCCGCTGTTCATTTCTCCACAACGACCTTCTTCCTCTCTCGATTGCATCTTCAAAATCCCTAAAATACCAAACCCTCAATCTGCAAATGTGATTCTTGCCTACGCGAATTCCTCGGACGTGATTCTACCACGACACGATTTCGATAATCCTCTCCAAACGAGACTACATCGAAACGCGTGTTTCCAGATGAACAACTTCAACATTCGGCACGGTTTCGACGGCGACAACTTCATAGGTAATGCTTCGATTTCTCTTTTTCCTCAATTATCTTCTTCATCAATCTTCTTGCGAGCTTCTGGTCGTTGTTAATCGTTGTTGATGTGAATTTCAGGAAATGAAGATGAGGTTGTTGCGGCTGAGTTGGTACGAGATTTTTGACGCCGTGTCGTAATCGGACTTTCCTTGCAGATTATGGAGAATTGCTGAATTAGGACTGCTTCGATGAATTGTAGAAGATCTGCGAGCAGAGTTGCGGTGAGTTTCTTGGCTTTTGCAGAATCAAATTAGGTTATGCTCGTTCTTGTTTCAATCTTCTGCAAAAAATTGCGCCTCTTGCAATGTTGTTGTTGTTGTAATGATGATGATTTTGCAGGTGGTTGATATGAATTAATGAGGTTGAATATGACTAAGATGATCCCATGAAGATTGAAGATTGAAGAAGATAGATTGAAGATGGTTGAAGATGGTGAAAATGGATGAAGCTTCAAGGTTGAAGATTGGAAGATGAAGATGAAGGTGAATGAAGAAGCTTGTTGTTCTCAGATGCCAAATTCAGAGAGAAAAATTTGTTAGATTCGGTTAGGATACAGTTAGAGAGGTTAGGGAATTCAGTTTAAGGCCCGTTTGTTTTGGTTTTTTTTAAAAATGATTTTTATAGTGCAACAAAATTTTGTGGAAAAAATATTTACAAAGAAACTTTTCATAAAAGCTTCAAATGAAAATTTAGTTTGAATAGTTATTCTTAAAATGTTATTTTAGATATATCAACATTTTATCGGAAAAAAATTTGGATATCAAAATTTCAAAAAATCACTTAATTTTGAAGCTATTTCAAATAGCTTTTCATAAAAATCATTTTTGAGATACAACTTTTTTCAAAAATTAAGATTTTGACTATATTTTGATATTCAATAATGTATGTTTATGTTGTATGATATCAAAATTAGTCTTGCAATTTAAAAAAAATTAATATAGAAAAACTTGTAATATTTTGAAAAACGGCTTTACAAAATCCATTTTTGAAAATACAAAGAAAAAATCCATTTTTTTAAAGCTAAAACAAACAGGCCCTTACAGTTAGGGAATCTGTTGTAGGAATTGCTTTTGTATTGAAAATGATGCTATTGTATATTCTTCTGTCAATTCCTGCGCCCTTTTTATTTTAATTGCTGATATCTCCTTTTGCTGGACCTTCTGCTATTAAGAAACTCTTATTTTGACTTTCTGTTATGTATGTACATTCTGACAAGAGGTTTTTGGATGTGATTGATTTTCCTGCTATTTTCCTCTTTTAAATGAAGTTCTGTCGTAAGAAAAATGAAATGAGTTCAGTTGTAAGTTGTTCTTACTGATATCTATTTTTTTTTTGGAATTTCTGCTGTTAATTTCTTTTTCCCTGCTATGCCATTAGTGTATTCGTTTCATGCTGCATAGAAAATTCGGTTATGTACACAAGGACCTGTTATGTAAATTCAAATACTGTTGCGTATTTTTCTGATGCCGCCATGCATAAACCATAAGCTTTGATGGTTGCTTTTCAATTCTAACGGACCCACCAATTTCATGCCACAGCGTATCCGAGACCTCAATTTGTCCTTCATTGACCCAAGGGCAACCTTCACATGCAGAGGCCCACCAATTCATTTTATCAATGATTACCTGGGCATATAAGTAGCGACCACTTAGGGGCTCGTGAGGTTCAAGAGAATCTCCTGCCATTGGTGGGACCTCTATCAAGGGGAAACCATCCTTTGGTGTCATCAAATAGGTTGCTAATCTCAATCATATTAGGCCCAAGAATAACATTCTTTGAATTTGGCAGTGTAGAAGGAAGCGTGTTAGCAGCATGCTTTATGCGAACAAGTTTGTTCTTTGAATGGCATGAAGTGGATATCCAAATGAGGGTATGTGTTTTGGATGTGAATTGGACATGTAGATGGTTAAATGGGATGGTTTAGAAATGTGTCTCAATATGAAATAAGATAAAAAAAATTTGGGTTTTGAAAGTTTTGAATTGGATTGAAAAATGGATGAATATGATTTGAAATTGGTTAGAAATGGATATCAAGAAAAAATGGGTTTAAATTGGATATTTGGTTTCAAAATGAAGGTAAAAATGGCTTTTGATTGAATATGGTTTTGGATGAGAAAATGGGTTAGAAAAATGGATATGAAAGCGGTCATTTGGGAATTGGACAATGAATATGGATTGTGGATAATTGATTATCAATTTGAAAATAAAAATGGATAATGGATGAAATTGGTTTAGAGCTGGGCTTGATGCATCACGATGTATTATTTGCCTTTTGTTGCTCGAACCCTAATCACCATCTTCAATTGATGAAAATCAACCAAGTCGCACAGAAGGTAAGAAACCATGATCCCATGCCTCAGGAGCACATGCAAATGTATGATTAATGCAGTCATGACCTAGTGAAGATGCAGATGAATGTGAAGCACAAGCCACTGTTATAAGGCAATAAATAAGAGGGCAAATTTTTGGGTATTACAGTATGCGTGATTCAATTATTGTGATTTGTTATTCTTTATGCCATTGAATTATGTTGTATGTGATTGTTGTTGTGTTGTATTCTTGAGTTTTATGGTGAATTGAGTTGTCCCTAGATGATGAATCTAAATGAGTAATTCATGAAAAACTTAATATGTTTATCATTTATAGAATAAAATAGGTGTGATAGTGTTAACAGATCATGAATCGAAGTGAATTACAAGCCTGTAATTGGGTCTCGTATAACACTGAGTGATTGGAAAACTGGGCATTGTCACATAACAGCAAACTAGGATTTTTGGGAAAACACATTGTGACAATCGGTTGTTTCAAAGTGAAAACCGATTTCATTAGTGTAAATTTTGGGAAATTACACTCATGGCAATCGGCTGTAGCAAAATGCCAATCAATTGTCATGCTTTCAGTAAAGGTGATTTTTGGGTCTGGAAGACTTGGTGACAATCGGTTGTCATCCATGTCAATCGGTTGTCACTGTATCAATTTTGGAAAAAAATCCTATTTTGAACTAAGATATGCTTTGACATTTTACATCATAACTTTTTAACTGTGTATCCATTCGACGTGTCGTTTGAAGTGTTAGGAAGCTAACACTCAGAGCTATAACATGATAGTGATAGGTAAATTGTTTAAGTATAATTCATGTACCTACTATGTTGGTGAAGTTTTTGTTCATATGTTCGGTTAATGAATTGTTGCAATTGTTGTGATAATGTTGATGTGATTATGAAATGAATTGTTATACATATAATGATAACATGTTGAGTTATGATATGTAGTTTTGGCATGGAAACCACCCTGTGGTTGTTGTACATGAATCTTACGGTGCGAGTGATACTGATAATTATTGTTGAATTGTTGTGGTGATGCATTCATCCATGCATCTTATATTGTTGTTATTGGTGAAAGAGGCGGGCTACGGGTCTCGATTAGGGGACTTGTGAATGTCTGAAGCTCGGTGTATGGCTCATGGATTCGGAAGATGGGACTCAGTTCATAATGAGAACCATTGTTAAGGTCGGTACCACATGCATACGAGTCATCAATGTGTTATGAGTTGCATTTCATGGAAAGATGAATATGATGGTGTTATGGGTGATTTATGAATACTTGGGGATGTGGTGCATGATTAATTTCTATGTGAATCCGTATGTGGTGAACTATTATGATTATTAATACACCATTAATTAATTGAATGTATTCTCACCCCTGTTTGTGTTGTTGCGTCTATGCTCCTCTAGAGTACAGACAATCAGGTACCTGAGTATGAGCTTGAGGTTAAATACGGTGTTGTGCCTCGTTAGTTTCCTGTCGATCGAGTCCTTTAGTGAAGTCGCTCTAATATGTAACACCAGGGGAACGAGTTATTCTTTGTTTTATCTTGTGTTGCATATCTTACCTTTTATTTTAGAGATGAACCATGTTTAATTTTGAGTTGTTGTTAAGCCTTTTAATGCCATAATACATTCAAAATAAAATTCTGCTGCGTATTAAATTGTTTAATTATAAATGAATGTTTTAGTTTAGATAATGGTTTTGATGTGAGTAACATCCTACTTGGAGAATTGAGTATTATATATGTTTTATTGCATTCAGTTGTCGAGTCGGGGAGTAAGGTGTTACATTTTCTACCCAGAACTACGTAGCCTTGAGTTCTCCTTCCCACCTGGAGATACGTAGGAGCGAGATTCAAAGTCTTGTCAGGCACCTTAATAAAAAATAAACTTTTTAGTCTTATTCTTTTCCCTTTTAATAACTCGAGAAGCCAAACTTTTCAAAGCTAACACTAACGCGCACAACTAACTAAATGGTTCCTGTTGAGTAAAACAGACGTGAGGGGTGCTAATATCTTTCCCTTGAATAATTGACTCCCGAACGCTGATTTGGTTGCGATGACCATATCATTATCGTTCTTTTTAAGGGTTTTATCGATATTTTCTCTTTCCCTCTTTTGGAATAAATAAAGTTCCATGGCGGCTCTGTTAATTTCATCTCGTGAGCGTGTGATTGCGCTTTGAGAGCGACGTATTCTTTTTTTCGAAGTGTGACACATATCTTTCTATACATGATTGACATGTATTTTGAATTTTATTTTGTGACTGTCATGAACATGGAATTGAACTCGAATTCTAAAATAAAGAAAACTTATACTTCTCGCAATAACAAATAAAAAACTTAGTAGGGGTTTGTCATTATATGGACTCTCATAACCCCATGTCCCAATGGATCTACTCACTCATGGTGAGATGAAGAACAACAATAAACAATTTTCAGAACATTGCAAGAAAAGTAAATAATTGAAAACGAGTAAAGTAATAACAAACTAAAATAAAGATAAAGGCAAGATTATAATAAAAATGCAGAAAATTATATAAGAGTAGCAAAAGCTTAAGATAAGAACTTAAATAAACAACAATTTGCAAGGAATGATAGTAGTGAAAGTGATGGATCCCTAAGTGTCATTCTTAGATCTCCCCCTTTTCTCTCAAGCGATAAGCCTCTATTTATACTAAACTAGACCATAAATAACCCATAATTTACCCTTATTTCGAGTTAAGACATTAATTGCCCACTAACATAAGGCCTAGGGGGTTATGGAATTCAAAAAGTAACAAAAATTTCCAAAAATTAAAGAGTTTGTAACTGCCTGGGGGGCGGACACGGGCCGTGTCAGGGAACACAGGCTGGCTGTGTCAGCCTCTGTTTGCTTTTATGAAGGGGCTTCAAAGGGGCCAACATGGCCCATGTCATAGGACATGGCCAAACCGTGTTTGTCTTTAGAAAATTGTATTGGAAACACTCATTTTTGTGCGGATCTTTGGCCTTTTTCGACCCAATTCGCTCCATTGACCTCTTATTACCTGAAAACACAAAAGGGGGAAAAACACATAAAATAGAATAGGAATGATGAAAACACACATGAAATCCAAGGAATAATAAGCTAAAACATAATACATTTACCACATATCATTGAACAACAAAGAATATATCTAGGCGAGTTGTTGTTAAATAAATAAGTTGACCAATGATTCTACGATATTGAGAAAGGTCATGATAATTAGAGGAAGTGGTGGACTTCAATTTTGAATAAGTGTTGTATGAAGTAGGATAAGCTTTTGCAGCAAGCATACTCGTAGTGTTTAGTAAATCTAGAGTGTAATTTCATTGATTTAGTAAAATACCAGTCGGAGAACAAGATACTTCAAGGCCAATGAAGTATCGAAGAGATCCTAACTTTTTGATAGGAAAATGGTTGTGAAGAGTAGCCTTGACATTTTGAATTTCTGCATGGTGGTTACCTGCTAGAACAATATCGTCTACATATACTAACAAAGTAGTAAAATAAGAATTGTAAGATTTGGTAAATAATGAATGGTCATCGTTAGAATGGGCATAATCAAGAGTATTGGGTGTGAATATGGAAGTAGAAAAACGGTCTAGATGGGGGGTGACTAGACCAAAATTAAAAAAATTCAATTGTCGTTTTCCAAAATCAGTGTTTTTAAAATTGAGCCACGAGCGGAAGGTTTGATGCGAAAATGAAAATTATACAGTTGAATATGATCAAGTTAACACAGTTCGTTTCACAAATATTACAGGTTATAATGATGAAATGCTTGGTATGAATTGATTCATTTGTGTAATCACAAGGAGTGTACACAATTGTTCAATTTGTGAAGTTCTAAATTCAATCAATATCAAGATTTATCAATCAACAATCTTCCTTAACAAGTTATCCAATTCCAATAAAACCTAATGTTTACGTAATAAATCACTATCAAAAGCAAACAATATAATACGCCAAAAATGAAAAACCTACGCATGTAATCACTATGAATTTAAATGCAATAGAGAAAGAGAGAGAGAGAGAGAGAGAGAGAGAGAGAGAGAGAGAACATACAGGTGGGAAAGGAAAAGTATGGGAAGGAAATCCAATTCCATATAAAACTTTTTTATTTATTTATTGATTAATTTTTATTTCTAATTTAATTTAAATCAAAATTATATACTTTTTAATTTTAATTTATATAATATTTTTTATATAATCTAATATAATATAAATATATAATTTTTATTTAAAGAATAAATGATATTATTTCTTCAATAAAAATAGTTATAATTTCTTATCATTAAATATAAAAAATTATTATTTCAATTAAAAATAGCTTTATTTACTCAAAATAAAAAATAGTTATTTCAAATAAAAAAATTTCAAAATGTTATTTGTGACAAATTTATTTCCTCGCGAATTTAAAATTCATATTAGTGAAGAATTTTGGGCTGAAAAGTTTTGGGAGGAATATATTTTCTCGCAAAATCTCTAACAAAATTTGAATTAATCACTTTTGTGAACGATTTTTAAGAGAAATTTAGTGGAAAAAAAAATTTATCGCAAAGTTCGTCAATAATGTTTTTCAATTGGTGAGGAATTTTAATCCTCTTCCTAACTTCTATCGCGATTTTGCTTCACTGGTATCAGAGTCACTTACAAAATCAAGTATCAGATAGCAGTTTATTTTATGTACTTTCTGTCTTAATTTGATTAAAACACATATGAATTAAATAATAATAAGAAATTAAATATCGACATCGTATTTTAAATAATTTGGATGTTCGTTATTAACTATGTTTCGAAATTCGATGTTTATATGGTGAAGCAACAATACTTCGATCATCCATAATTGATACAAATATGACTAATCGATTTATATAAGATATAAATAATCATGGTGCGGCGACACTGTATTTATATGTGGATTTATTTCATCCATCTAATTATTGTAATGATTGTTATGCATTTTAACGATTAATGTTCATTATGATTCAGAATTCACATTTTTATGGTGAAGTAATAACATTCGATCAATCATAGTTAATATTCAATCATTATATTTTTATGACATAAATGTGTTAAATTAAGGTTATGTCGGCACAAGTGTTGTGTCGTCAAGAGTTAAACAATCAGGATTTGTGACGGCGCAAGAGTTGTGCATTTAGGGTTTGCAAAGAGTGTTTAATAGTGTAGTAACTAATTATGACCTTAATTTTCTTTTATTTTATTTTAGAAATTTTAAATATGACATACGTGTAGTCGTACTCTCTACTCTATGTATGTAACTTTTTTTCTTATCTTATTCTCTCTCATATATATAAAACGAGTATTCTTTTATATAATATAATGAACTAAATAATATAATTTTGTACAAATTTTAAATTTTTATTACTAAAACCAACCAATAACACATCGAATTTTTATATATAACTCCTTTCATTAAATTTATAATACATTTTCTGTCTTAAGCTTTTCCCTTTTATATAAAACTTATTTTACGTAGTTTTTTTGGTAACAGTTTATAAACAATATCAATATTTTATATTTAGTAAAAAAAATCTAAGCTTTATATTTTTCTAGAATATATTTTCTAGAAGATATAAAAAATAGTTTTAATTAATTGTTCTTTATGAAAAAAAATAAGAGAGAAAATAAATTAAATATAATTTATATTTAATTATATTTTAGAAAAGTTTCATTTTGAAATAAAATACTTTCATAAAATAAATTTAATATTTTTTATATATTATTTATAATTTAAAAAATGATAAATTATTTAGAATCCATGAACTTAAATTGGATATAATGTAAATTGTGCTAAATTTTTAATTTAGTTTAAAATAAAATAAATTAAAATATAAAAGTGATGTGGTATTGAATCATAGTGTTCGATGGGTTGAAGATACTGATACCCAATTAAATTAAAGAATATTTAAATATTTATAAAAAATGTATTTTTTAATTATAAATTGTTTGGTAGGTGATCTTACCGGGATCGGAGATTCAACCAGCGGCCAGCAACACGTCGTGGACTCCAAATTTGCCGGTGAAGGAGAAGAGGACGGGGGCGTACCTGCAAGGCACTCTGATGCCAAAGTAAGGTTCAGAGTGAAAAGAGAAAGAACAAGTACAATTTAGTGACAATTAATTCAGAATACCCGACCCTCATGTGGGGGACGGTATTTATAGTGTGCCCCCGTCGCTGGATCGTTAGGCCCACAACGGATGACTGCCAAGATCCTACGTGAAAGTAGGAAAGACCAGCACGTGGTCTTCATTCTGGGTCAACTGCCCCACAAACTTCGTAGTGGATTTTCCCGTTCTTGAGGGCAAAACTGCCCCGCAAAAGACGTGGGTTTAGTTGGCAACGTGTCCTCGCGTGAGGTGCATATGGAGAACATGGTACCAACAGCTATGATGGATTGGACCTTTAAATTGGGTTGTCCTTGACGAGCCACAGGATTGGGCCTGCTCGACCGTGGGTCATCAATAGGCCCAGTCCAGAATAGGAGCTCGCCCAGTCGTTGCTCCTAGGCGAAGGAGCAATGAATTAAGAGACAAATCGTCATGGACGGTGTTCGCTAAGGGGGTCTGTCGCACCTCGAAAAAATTGCTTAATCAAAGACACGACCCTTCGCGCGAAAGGCGCGGAACGGTTCGACAGAGTCGCCACCGAACTTTATTTATCCCAAAAGAGGGAAAGGAAAATATCTAGAAAACCTTTACGGAGGGATAAGAACATGGTCGTCGTAACCACATTCTGGGTTCGGGAGTCGGTTACGTGAAGGGAAGGTACGCGCACCCCCTCACGTCCGTTGTACTCAATGGGAACCTCTTGGTTCGAATCGCGATGCTCGTTAGCTAAGCTTGTTTGTTTTCTTCTCTATGATAAATGCAGAAAGGTAAGATAAAAGGGAAAAATGCTAAGGGAAAATAGGGTGGTTTAAGGATAGGGTGCTCGGCAAGATCATCGCAATCTTGTGCCTACGTATGCTCATTTAGACGAGAATGAGTAATCAGAGCAATCGTAGTTCGACTACGGGGTAAAAGTGGAAAAAGATGGTAGTGTGGAAAAGGTGGAAAAAGAAAAAGTGTGCTCGCCAAGATCATCGCAATCTTGTGCATACGTATCTTTATTCGGACTAGAATAAAGAATCAGAGCAGTCGTAGTTCGTGGTACGCCCACGAAAAGAGGAGAGTTGGTTTGTTTTAAAGGCGTCAATTGCTCACACACGAGTAAGAGAACCCGCACCTAAACAACTGAAGAGAGATCAAAGACTTGAACCCCCATTTTTCACCTTGAAAAGAGTTGCGATAGTTGTTAGTCATTTTTGAGTTTTATTGTGAAAATCCGCTTGACGTTAGATCAAGGGTTTATTTGTATGCGAAGAGGTTAGTTTGAAAAAAGAGTTTGGTTAGAGGTCGATTTGAAAATGGCTCAACGACGAGTCGAGGGTTTGGTTGAAAAGAGGTTTGTTTGAAAATGGCTCGACGACGAATCGAGAATTAGTTTGAAAATGGGTTGTCTATGCTAGCCCCTAAGGCTCCTAGTAAACAAACCACAATCAAAAGAAAACACGAATGCGCACATCGGAATGGGAGCGGGGTACATGTAAAGTACAGGGGATGACATGAAATAAAAGGTCTCATTGTAAGGTAGCCCAAGAGGAAGCCGTGTGTGTGCGAGGTGTCCTAAACTAAGTCTTGAGCAAGAGTCGGACAAAAGCTCCATGCAAAGGATAATAACCAACAGTCCACCAATTTATTGTTTTATTGTTTCGATATTTTTATTGTGTTTTGATTAAAGTATGAACAAAGAAACAAAAAGAGGGTTAGATGAATAAGTATGAATATGATATGAACAATGATAATAAGATAATATGAACAATAATATAATCAAGATAATATGAACAAGATATAATATTGGCATAAAAGTAAATCAAGATAATATTGACGGAAATGTAAAGTTAGTGGTTAATCGGATGAATCGGGTCCAATGTAGCGATAAGACATCGTAGCACAATCTATAACGAAGATCACACTATAGGAGGATGCGCAATTTGATCTTTGTGCTAAAACACGATGGAGAAATGATATTGAGGATCATTCTCCAATGAAATCGTGCCACACGAAAAGAAAAGGTGAAGATCTCGTCTTAATCACAAACTTTAATCGGTTAATCGAAGGTAACCTATCACGATCCCAAAGTATAGAAAGAGATCTCGATGATCACTCACTACAGATTTGAAATAATGAAGGTTAATCGCTTCAATAATCAACATTAGTGAATAGAAAGACTTCATCGATCGAAAATGAAAAAGAAGATAGAAGAAAATGCGAAATGAAAATGAAATGGAAATAGAAAATAAATCGAAGTGGTCTCGTCTTAATCAAGATTTAATCGAGAAATCGATAATCTATGATATTTGACTTTCATTGACCAACAAAAATAGAAAATAAGAAATGAAATGGAAATTGAAAAGAGATCGAAAATAAAAAAAGGTCTCATCTTTACCAAGATCTTAAAGCGATAAATCGATAATCTTTGGTTTTAGATTTTCATTGACCGATAAAAAAGAAAAATACATAAAAAAGAAAATAAGAAATGAAATGGAAATTGAAAAGAGATCGAAAATAAAAAAGATCTCATCTTTACCAAGATTTTAAATCGATAAATCGATAATCTTTGGTTTTAAATTTTCATCGACCGATAAAAAGAAAAAATAAATGGCCTCATATTAATCAAGATTGTAGATCGATTTGAATAAATCAACTAGTCAAGATGTTTGTTATATCATTGGCCCCAAATTAGGATTAAGGAAATAAAATCGAAAATAAAAGAAAATGAAACAAAAATGGTATTAATCATGAATCAACAAAAGCCATCAAACCTCATTAAAATATAATAATAAAAAACTTTTTTAATCTTTTAAAAGAAAATAAAAAAAAATGAGAAAACAATTTAAAAAAATGTGCCATGGAAGAAACAAGGATGTGAGTGAGGTAGTAGTTATCGCGGACTTTTCCAAGCCTAACATTCTCACGGTCCAATCCAAACACAAAAAGACTACGACACCATTGAAGCCAAGACAAAAAATAAGAAGGAACTTGAAAAATGCCTCATGGGCCTAGATCCAACACGGCTCAGATCTATTGGAATAAAAAGCAAATGGTTAAACCACACAAGGCAATGAAAGTCTTATATTTCTAAAAAAAATTAAAAACAAAATAGAATATAGGAAAAGTCAAAAGAGGAGCTAGGTCCTCCCCTTTCCCATTCATACGCAACAAAAACACCAAAGAACACGATATGAATCAACAACGACGCTATGATAAAATCAAAACGTCATTTCCTACCAACCTTCTATCAGTTGCCGTCCCGGCCAGGTTTATGGTTTCGATCTAGCTTGGCTTCACTCAAACTTCTTCATTCTGTTTCAGTTTAAGGTTTATGGGTTTGTTTCAATCTCTCTTCTACTCCTTCATTTCGGTTTTCTGAGATTGGGTTTAGGAGTGATTTTGTGGGTTTTTGAAATGGTTGAAGGGTTGTTCTGAAATGGTTTTGGAAGTTTTATTTGAGTTGTTGTGCTGTTTATGGATGATTTGGTGATGATAAAGAAATGAAGGGTTGAAAGTTAGTGAAGGTCAGAATGGGTTGGTGATTGTTGAACGATGAGGATTTGTTGTTGAAGGGGAAAGAATGGTTGGGGAAAGATTTGGGAAGAATTTGTGCAGGGTTTTGTTGGCTCCGTTGAACTTGAAAAGAGGAATGAGATGGGTCTGATTTATAGAGGGAATGAAGGGTAGAATGGGGAATGAATTGAGAAAAGGAATTGAAACAGAAATTGGATGTCGTGGTGCCGTTTTGTTGTGCATAATCGTCTTGTGTATAGTTGCTTTTACAGGCTATGAAATGAATTTTGTGGGGTCTCATTTTGTTGTGTGGTGCATACGGTTCTTTTCACAGGTTATTGCAGAAGATTTTTGTGAAACGTTGTGGAATGTGGTTTGTTGGGTGAGAGCAATGTGGGTCCGGGTACGTTGGCTGAATTGAGGACGTATTTGCAGTAAGCTGTGTCTTTTTACAGCAGGTGGTGTGGTTTGATGTTGCTGCTCGTTGATAATGTTGTGGGAGCTGCTGCGAAGGTTACGGAAAATAGTGGTTGGACGTGGTTTTTGTACGGTTTGAGACGTATTGTGATTCTTTTTTTTTTGTGCTTGTGCAAGTGAATCATGACGTGGAAGGCTTGGCTTGTGTAGGAACGATTCGTGGTGTGCGATGCATATATTATGCGTAACGGCTCATGGTTTCCTTTTTCCTTGGTGGGGTCATGTGTGTATTGCAGGTGTTGGTTTATGTCATGAAAACTGGTAGAAAATGTGTGGTATATGTTCATGAAAATTTGCGCTGTAGCTTGAAGACTACCTCTTGTTGTGGGTGTCTAGCTTGGTCGTGTCCTACTTGTTTGGAACCTTTTGAGGAAATGCCAAAGAGTAACTTGTATCAATTCATCACTTGGGCGTTTCTTTAATGCACATGGCTCCATCTTTTTTTTTTCTATTTGTAATGAAAATGGACTTTGGTGTATAACATGGTCTTTGTGATAATGGTGGACTCTATTTTTTGCTCTTCTCATGGTTTATGATAAAAATGGTAGTGAATTCAAAAATTGGGTTTGTGAATTGATTTAGATATTTAAAAAAATTGGATAATGGAATGGATATTGAGATGGGTTTTAGAAAATGGATATTAGAAAGATTTGTGAAATGAGTTTAAAATTGGAAATGGTTTATGAAAGAAATGGATTTAAAAGTGGTTTATGGATACGTGATCAAAGTGAATGGATAATGAAATTGATAAAAATGTGGACTAAAAAAATGGAAAGTGGAAATGAATATTGATAACTGGATCGGATATTGTGGATAATGAATTGCCATGAATCAATCCCAACCTCAATGAACTTCATTGCACGAAAACCCTGACAAAGAATGAATCAGTCCTTGATGAAGCGTTTGACCTATCATGACCTGATAACCTGAACCATACACCAACTGACTTGCACTGGCACAAGACCTCTATTGAGGCTTTAAACACACATTACTTGAATCACACACCCTGGCCTGATCATGAAACACTGTCTTTCCTAAAATACAATTCAGCTCAATAACATTTCAAGCAGAAACAACACTTTTTTTTTGAATAATCGTCAGTGGATGGGATATACAGATGAAAGATATATACAGGTAGGACAAATTTGGGGTATGACAGATGCCCCTATCTAATTGGCTTAAACCGAGTAAGATGAATTGCTACGGCGTTCGCACTTTCGAGGTAGAAGACAATTAGATATGAAGAAGACCACGAATTTG
This sequence comes from Lathyrus tuberosus, assembly GCA_022829125.1. Taxonomy (NCBI): domain Eukaryota; kingdom Viridiplantae; phylum Streptophyta; class Magnoliopsida; order Fabales; family Fabaceae; genus Lathyrus; species Lathyrus tuberosus. The sequence goes on from JALAZF010000385.1 coordinate 3,614,635, forward strand.
TCCGGGAAGAAAGAAAATGCTTGGGAGGTGGAATAACAGATCAGTGTCGACCCTCGAGTAGACACTAAGAAACTTGCAAAGGGCGTTATCACCAAAAGGATGATAACATGAGAATCTGACACTAAAAGGATGACAGACCTATCACCAAAAGGATGATACAAAACACACGCACACAGAACCTTCCACCAAAAGGATGAAAATTAGGTAAAAGCTTGCTATTACCAAAAGGATAATAGGGCACACACACGCACACAAACCCTTTCACCAAAAGGATGAAAATAAGGTCAAAGCCTGCTATTACCAAAAGGATAATAGGGCACACCCAACTATCTGACACCAAAAGGATGACATACCTATCACCAAAAGGATGATAGTAACTCACGCACACAGACCCTTCCACTAAAAGGATGAAAATTAGGTCAAAGCCTGCTATTACCAAAAGGATAATAGGGCACACACACACACATAGACCCTTCCACCAAAAGGATGAAAATGAGGTCAAAACCTGCTATTACCAAAAGGACAATAGGGCACACACACACACACACAAACCCTTCCACCAAAAGGATGAAAATGAGGTCAAAGCCTGCTATTACCAAAAGGATAATAGAGCACACACACAGTTATCTGACACCAACAGGATGACAGACCTATCACTAAAAGGATGATAGTGAACATACGCACATAGTGACCCTTCACCAAAAGGATGAAAGTGAGGTTACAAATTGCTACTACCAATAGGATAATAGCAAGCAAAACGATAACAAAGGCTGTCATTCACCAAAAGGATGATTCACATACCACAGGTTCACGGATCGGCGACACCAAAAGGGTGACGGATCAATACAAGCTACTACAACCAAAAGGATGATAGGAACTTCCTACTTGCGAGGACCGACACCAAAAGGATGCAGGTTAGGTTGAATCAACATGAATGGCTGCCACCAAAAGGATGATAGTAGATTCTGATTTTGAGGGTTACCAACACCAAAAGGATGCAGGTTAGGCTGAATTGACATGGTTTCGCTATCACCAATAGGATGATAGTAAGGCAATTGACAAAAGGTCAAGTTTGCTGGGGATATTATGAGTGAGGCTTATTTGGAGACATCAACAAATGGTTGAAGTAAAGAAGTCACTGAGGAATACCATCTTTGTCAACAAAATGAGCCAATGCATTGGGGAACACCCAACAGAAAGGTTGAAATACTTTCATGAGGAACACCCATGAAGTTGAAGAAGATGCCCCTGACTGGGCTGAGGATTGTCTTGAGCTTGGTCAACAAAAGGTTGAGCATCTTCGTGAGGAACACCCACAAATTTGTTGAAGATGCCCCTGGCTGGGCTGAAGATTGCCTTGAAGTCTTGAGATTGATCCTGGATCTTGACTATGCATGCACGAATGCTTGATTTTGTAATGATGTTCCATATCGAATGGAAATACAAATGCAAATGCTGACGCGCGGAGATGCAAGTGTTGGGGAAGTATGATTTGGTTTTTTGGGATGCACATGATGCATATGATGTCTATGATGTTGAATGCGATGCATATGATGCATATGATTGCAGACGGGTGATTAGATATGTTTGGAGAAGGTTCCAGCATGATGAACTTTTGGGTAGTTGCCAATGCGGATTGGACTTTGGGTGGGGGATTTGATTTCCTCGACACTCAGTTAGTCGAAGACGCCATGATTGAAGCAGATGAAGATGCTCTCGAGGCCTCAAGTTTGATGACTTGTTGATGAATTGTAGGTTCACTCCTGAGAGATCCACAACTCTGTGCTTAATGGTCAGGATAGCATTTGGAAGGATCTGCTTATCCAACTTGAAAGGATACAGAGAGGATATGCTATTTACAATTGGTCTTGCCCCAGTCTGAACGTGGTAGTGGTATGCCCCTGATTAACCAGTTCTTGACATAGTTGGATCTTTGGAAGTCGAACTTTGATATGCTTTGAGATGTCTTGCCCCTGATTGAGCTGTTGAAGTGTTTTCCCCAGATTGAGGGTTTGAGGGAGTCTTGATTCGGGTCGGCACCACTGAAAGTTCAAGTTCCTCTTCGATTGCCCCTTGTTGGAGTTGCTTGATGTCTAACACTGATTTGCAATTAAAATTGTGCATTCACAAATGGTAATCTTAACGCAATACTCATGCAAGTTTTGAAAAAGTGTCGTTTATTGGAGTGTCGTGATGGTGAGACGAATGGACCATTAGTCCAGACATTGTGCAAATTTTGATGGTGTGAAAGATATAGCAAGGAGAATGACAGCAATGCTAAAGACTAGCAAATATGGGGAGTCAGTTTACGCAACCTTGCAATAGTATACTTTCAGAATAAACCTCACCTCAATTAGGTCTTTCGAGGGTTGTAACGTGGTCTGGTTTACGGTTTATGAAACAAAGGATATTAGTCTCAAAGTATAATTTGTACCCACCCCTTCTTCGTGATGAACTCCATTCCTACGTTCAGCTAAATCTGCACATGTTTGTATTCCAAAAGGGTTGACGGTTCAAGGTATGCTTGAAATGGCAATCACCTTTATTTTGTTTTTGATGAATGTCAGTGACCTTTTGGATTTTGACATGGTGGTCACTGAATCTTATTTTGTTTTTGTTGAGGATCCGAGGGCCTCTTTTGTTTTTTTTTCTTTTAATCCCTATCTTTTGCATGGTCTGATTTTGCTTTTCGAGTCCATCAGGATAACCTTAATTTTTGCCTAAGTCTCCTTTGAGGTGCTCGACTTAGCAGGCTTTTGATTTTTTATTTTGTTTTTTTTATTATTATTAATTTTTTTTGGGATTTTGTTGGATGATTGTGACTGCCAAGTCATGGTTATTGATGAACAACCGTCATGTCTTTGGATTTTACTTTGTGATTTGAGTGCGTAGTTGGGTTAACTAAACACTACCCTGCTCGAGGTTGAGTGTAAGGGTTTGAATATCCGAAGGAAACTGCTACTTCTTGGCTCGAAGTGGTTAACTAGGGATTATCTCCTTGTCTCTCCAGTGTTTAGGAATTAAAACAATGTCTGTACATCATCGGCGGGATTCTATCCGGAAGCATACATTTTGCAATTATGGGCATTTCGTTTTCATCATCCTCCCTCCAATCATTACTAAACGGCAGTTGATAAAGAGAGTGAAGTGGATAAATGTGTCGGTGATTTGCAGTAAATGGAAAGAATGAGTGAATACGACATAACTGATTCAAAACATGCATAATCACTACATTAAGAAAACCAAATACGAAAGGCAATGTGTAAATCATACAGTACTTAAGAAAACAGAAACAAAATAACAAGAATGCAGATGACGGGATGGCAACGTGACTGCCTTCTTCGGGGAAACTTGAACTTGACTTGACTTGATTTGACTTGGCTTGCTGCTGGCATTAGCTTGGCGGCGGCATAGGGTTTTTTATGACGTTTGGAGCCCTCCCATTGAACGTGAGAAACTTTGAGTCGATCATGTCTTGAACCTTATGTTTGAAAGCTCTGCAGTTCTTAATCGTATGCCCTGGAGCACCCTTATGAAACTCGCAATGAGCATTAGCATCATAATCTGGGGGAGTGATAGTTGGAGGAGCCAAGTCTCTAGGAGTAACAGCTCTCTTTTCCAACAATTGAGCAAAGATCTGAGCATATGACGTTGGCAGACGATCAAAGTCTCTATCGGACCTCCTTGTCCTCTGTTGATTAGGCTGACGTTGTTGAGCAACTCTCTGTTATTGATATTGAGGAGGATGCTAATACCCTTGTTGATTGTAGGATTGTTGCTGAAGGAGCCTGTTGTTGAGGCATTGGAGCTTGAACAGCTTGAACTGTTGGCTGATAAGGCATTGGAGCGTATTGCGCAGCAGCAATATACGGATACTGGAAGTAAGGGATTTGATAAGGCATTGGAGCAGGAGCTTATGAAGCTTGCCTTTTCTGAGCAGAGACAACATTTGTTTCACCCTCTTTTTTCTTATATCCATTGTTGAAAGGTTTCTTGGCTTGAGACTGGCTGCTAGAACCTCCTTGGATCCTTCCGCTCTTTAGACCTTCTTCGATTCTCTCACCGACGATTACCAAATCAGAGAATCCAGCTGAAACACTACCAATCAGCTTCTCATAGTATTGACCTTGCAAAGTACCCATGAAGATGTCAATCAGTTCACGGTCAACAAGAGGTGGATGCACTCTTGCGGCTAGCTCTCTCCAATGTTGTGCATACTCCTTAAAGGATTCGTTGTCTTTTTTAGCCATACTCTGAAGTTGAGTACGATTCGGAGCAAGGTCGGTGTTATATTTGTATTGCTCGACGAATGCATCAGCTAGCTCAGCCCAAGTGCACACACTGGTACGCTCCAGCTGCATATACCATTCGAGTGATGCCCCAAACAAGCTGTCTTGGAAGCAATGGATCATCAGCTTTTCGTCTTTGGCATAGGCTGCCATCTTGCTGCAATACATCTTCAGATGGATGTGAGGACAACTGAGACCTTTGTACTTCGAGAATTCTTGCACTTTAAACTTGGGAGGAATGACAACATCTGGCACCAAGCACATCTCCAAAGCATTCAAAGAGTTTAAGTTACGCCCCTCCATGACTCAGAGTTTTTCAGCTAGATCACGACACATTTTGATGGCTTCAGAATCCTGAGCAGCAGCAGGATTGACAATTCAGATAGCAGCATGATAGTTTTGGACCTCATCATACTAATCTAGCAGATTTTCTTCAGTATGAGGAATAGGAATCTGAGTGACAACAGGTTGGGCTTGCGGAATAGCACCAACAGTAACTCCAGAGGTTGGAAGTGGTTGAGACGTGGCTCCTTCAGCGGCAAGAGTGAAGTTCATTGGTATCCCATAATTGATAGGGTTAGGAACAGGAACTGAGAGCCTTGAGGTAGACCCTTGCACAGGCACATTGTTGTTGGCAGCAGCGGCTTCACGTTGTTCTTTTTCTTTTCTGTCCATCATGATGGCTTCGAGAATCTGGTCAATCTTTCCCTTATAGAATCCAACTCTTCTCTGAAGGCGGCTTGCTCTTGTTGAATCTACTTCATCATACGTCTAGTATTGGCTCGAGTTGCGTACTGGTGTCGAGGAATCAGCTTGATTTACTAGAGAAGGAATGAAGTTGAAGTGAGATTCTGAGGTTGAAAATGCAATGCAAGATGCATAACAAATGCAATGCAATGCAATGACATGAGATGCAATGCAAGATGCAAGATCCAGGATCGCAGGATCAAACAACTTCAAACAGTTCTGAGGTTGGCTGGAGGAACGAGTCAAGAACCACAACTAGGATCAAGAAAGCCCACAGGTAGGTTTCTAAGATGGGTAGGTGCCTAGAGTTATGGATATATTTCGACACATTATAACCAAGACGAAGAGACATCTGATTATAATATCCTCGAAATAATCTCGTCTAGGTGAGGTCTTCGTTTCTTCCCAACGAGAAAGACTCCTCGGAGGCGTCCACTACATAACCATCGACACACGGGTTCTATGTAGGTTCTCAGAATCCTAGATCGAGGTCGAAAATATTACTATCAGGAAGTAATACGTTCGAGGGATCTCATCTAATTGGGGCATTCGTATTAACTCACAAAGAGTTAACACTACCAACCACCATGGATGAATGGGTTAATGTTCCTTGGGATCAACGACTCATGCTCGAAAACATTACCATCGCGACGAAGGAACATCGAAATGATAACATCTCCAAGGGAGTCTACTCCAAGCGGGGTTTTCGCTTTGGCTCACGCGGAAAAGACCAAGGAAGCCTCCACTACACAACCACAATCCTAATCCTAGGGTTTTTCTCGACTCGGGTGTAGAGCCATCTCACAAATTTCCCAATGTCAGAACAACCCAACAATGTCACAAAAGGTAACACAGATAAGGAAATAGGAAAGCAAGTAAGTAAGTAAACAAGCTAGAAGAAAACATGCAAACGAAACTAACGAGCTCACGATTCGAATCAAGATAGGCTCGACTCTCTCTTGTATGGAGCAAATGGTCCCCAACAGAGTCATCAGCTGTCGCACCTCGAAAAAATCGCTTAATCGAAGACACGACCCTTCGTTCGAAAGGCGCGGAACGGTTCGACAGAGTCGCCACCGAACTTTATTTATCCCAAAAGAGGGAAAGGAAAATATCGAGAAAACCTTTAAGGAGGGATAAGAACATGGTCGTCGTAACCACATTTTGGGTTCGGGAGTCGATTACGTGAAGGGAAGGTACGTGCACCCCCTCACGTCCGTTGTACTCAACGGGAACCTCTTGGTTCGAATCGCGATGCTCGTTAGCTAAGCTTGTTTGTTTTCTTCTCTATGATAAATACGGAAAGGTAAGATAAAAGGGAAAAGATGCTAAGGGAAAATGGGGTGGTTTAAGGATAGGGTGCTCGGCAAGATCATCGTAATCTTGTGCCTACGTATGCTCATTCGGACGAGAATGAGTAATCAGAGCAATCGTAGTTCGACTACGGGGTAAAAGTGGAAAAAGATGGTAGTGTGGAAAAGGTGGAAAAAGAAAAAGTGTGCTCGCCAAGATCATCGCAATATTCTGCATACGTATCTTTATTCGGACTAGAATAAAGAATTAGAGCAGTCGTAGTTCATGGTACGCCCACGAAACGAGGAGAGTTGGTTTGTTTTAAAGGCATCAATTGCTCACACACGAGTAAGAGAACCCGAACCTAAACAACCGAAGAGAGATCAAAGACTTGAACCCCCATTTTTCACCTTGAAAAGAGTTGCGATAGTTGTTAGTTGTTTTTGAGTTTTATTGTGAAAATCCGCTTGACATTGGATCAATGGTTTATTTGTATGCGAAGAGGTTAGTTTGAAAAAAGAGTTTGGTTAGAGGTCGATTTGAAAATGGCTCGACGACGAGTCGAGGGTTTGGTTGAAAAGAGGTTTGTTTGAAAATGGCTCGACGACGAATCGAGAATTAGTTTGAAAATGGGTTGTCTATGCTAGTCCCTAGGGGTGCTCCTAGTAAACAAACCACAATCAAAAGAAAACACGAATGCGCACATCGGAATGGGAGCGGGGTACATGTAAAGTACAGGGGATGATATGAAATAAAAGGTCTCATTGTAAGGTAGCCCAAGAGGAAGCCGTGTGTGTGCGAGGTGTCCTAAACTAATTCTTGAGCAAGAGTCGGACAAAAGCTCCAAGCAAAGGATAGTAACCAACAGTCCACCAATTTATTGTTTTATTGTTTCGATATTTTTATTGTGTTTTGATTAAAGTATGAACAAAGAAACAAAAAGAGGGTTAGATGAATAAGTATGAATATGATATGAACAATGATAATAAGAGAATATGAACAATAATATAATCAAGATAATATGAACAAGATATAATATTGGCATAAAAGTAAATCAAGATAATATTGACGGAAATGTAAAGTTAGTGGTTAATCGGATGAATTGGGTCCAATGTAGCGCTAAGCCATCGTAGCACAATCTATGACGAAGATCACACTATAGGAGGATGCGCAATTTGATCTTTGTGCTAAAACACGATGGAGAAATGATATTGAGGATCATTCTCCAATGAAATCGTGCCACACGAAAAGAAAAGGTGAAGATCTCGTCTTAATCACAAACTTTAGTCGGTTAATCGAAGGCAACCTATCACGATCCCAAAGTATAGAAAGAGATCTCGATGATCACTCACTACAGATTTGAAATAATGAAGGTTAATCACTTCAATAATCAACATTCGTGAATAGAAAGACTTCATCGATCGAAAATGAAAAAGAAGATAGAAGAAAATGCGAAATGAAAATGAAATGGAAATAGAAAATAAATCGAAGTGGTCTCGTCTTAATCAAGATTTAATCGAGAAATCGATAATCTATGATATTTGACTTTCATTGACCAACAAAAATAGAAAATAAGAAATGAAATGGAAATTGAAAAGAGATCGAAAATAAAAAAAGGTCTCATCTTTACCAAGATCTTAAAGCGATAAATCGATAATCTTTGGTTTTAGATTTTCATTGACCGATAAAAAAGAAAAATAAATAAATAAGATAATAAGAAATGAAATGGAAATTGAAAAGAGATCGGAAATAAAAAATATCTCATCTTTACCAAGATCTTAAATCGATAAATCGATAATCTTTGGTTTTAGATTTTCATCGACCAATAAAAAGAAAAAATAAATGGCCTCATATTGATCAAGATTGTAGATCAATTTGAATAAATCAACTAGTCAAGATGTTTGTTATATCATTGGCCCCAAATTAGGATTAAGGAAATAAAATCGAAAATAAAAGAAAATGAAACAAAAATGGTATTAATCATGAATCAACAAAAGCCATCAAACCTCATTAAAATATAATAATAAAAAACCTTTTTAATCTTTTAAAAGAAAATAAAAAAATGAGAAAACAATTTTAAAAAATGTGCCATGGAAGAAACAAGGATGTGGGTGAGGTAGTAGTTATCGCGAACTTTTCCAAGCCTAACATTCTCACGGTCCAATCCAAACATAAAAAGACTATGACACCATTGAAGCCAAGACAAAAAATTAGAAGGAGCATAAAAAATGCCTCATGGGCCTAGATCCAACACGGCTCAAATCTATTGGAATAAAAAGCAAATGGTTAAACCACACAAGGCAATGAAAGTCTTATATTTCTGAAAAATTTTAAAAACAAAATAGAATATAGGAAAAGTCAAAAGAGGAGCTAGGTCCTCCCCTTTCCCATTCATACGCAACAAAAACACCAAAGAACACGATATGAATCAACAACGACGCTATGATAAAATCAAAACATCATTTCCTACCAACCTTCTGTCTGTTGCCGTCCCGGCCAGGTTTGTGGTTTCGATCTAGCTTGGCTTCACTCAAACTTCTTCATTCTGTTTCGGTTTAAGGTTTATGGGATTGTTTCAATCTCTCTTCTACTCCTTCTTCATTTCGGTTTTCTGAGAATGGGTTTAGGAGTGATTTTTTGGGTTTTTTAAATGGTTGAAGGGTTGTTCTGAAATAGTTTTGGAAGTTTGATTTGAGTTGTTGTGTTGTTTATGGATGATTTGGTGATGATAAAGAAATGAAGGGTTGAAAGTTAGTGAAGGTCAGAATGGGTTGGTGATTGTTGAACGATGAGGATTTGTGGTTGAAGGGGAAAGAATGGTTGGGGAAAGATTTGGGAAGAATTTGTGCAGGGTTTTGTTGGCACCGTTGAACTTGAAAAGAGGAATGAGATGGGTCTGATTTATAGAGGGAATGAAGGGTAGACTGGGGAATGAATTGAGGAAAGGAATTGAAACGGAAATTGGATGTCGCGGTGCCGTTTTGTTGTGTATAATCGTCTTGTGCATAGTTGCTTTTAAAGGCTGTGAAATGAATTCTGTGGGGTCTCATTTTGTTGTGTGGTGCATACGGTTCTTTTCACAGGTTGTAGCAGAAGATTTTTGTGAAACGTTGTGGAATGTGGTTTGTTGGGTGAGAGCAACGTGGGTCCGGGTACGTTGGTTGAATTGAGGACGTATTTGCAGTAAGCTGCGCCTTTTTGCAGCAGGTTGTGTGGTTTGATGTTGCTGCTCGTTGATAATATTGTGGGAGCTGCTGCGAAGGTTGCGGAAAGTAGCCGTTCGTCGTGGTTTTTGTACGGTTTGAGACGTATTGTGATTCTTTTTTTTTTTTTGTGCTTGTGCAACTGAATCATGACGTGGAAGGCTTGGCTTGTGTAGGAACGATTCGTGGTGTGCGATGCATATATTGTGCGTAACGGCTCATGGTTGCCTTTTTACTTTGTGGGGTCATGTGTGTATTGCAGGTGTTGGTTTATGTCATGAAAACTGGTAGAGAATGTGTGGTATACGATCATGAAAATTCGCGCTGTAGCTTGAAGACTACCTGTTGTTGTGGGTGTCTAGCTTGGTCGTGTCCTACTTGTTTGGAACCTTTTGAGGAAATGCCAAAGAGTAACTTGTATCAATTCATCACTTGGGCGTTTCTTTAATGCACATGGCTCAATCTTTTTTTTTTCTTTTTGTAATGAAAATGGACTTTGGTGTATAACATGGTCTTTGTGATAATGGTGGACTCTATTTTTTGCTCTTCTCATGGTTTATGATAAAAATGGTAGTGAATTCAAAAATTGGGTTTGTGAATTGATTTGGATATTTAAAAAAATTGGATAATGGAATGGATATTGAGATGGGTTTTAGAAAATGGATATTAGAAAGATTTGTGAAATGAGTTTAAAAATGGAAATGGTTTATGAAAGAAATGGATTTAAAAGTGGTTTATGGATACGTGATCAATGTGAATGGATAATGAAATTGATAAAAATGTGGACTAAAAAAATGGAAAGTGGAAATGAATATTGATAACTGGATCGGATATTGTGGATAATGAATTGCCATGAATCAATCCCAACCTCAATGAACTTCACTGCACGAAAACCCTGACAAAGAATGAATCAGTCCTTGATGAAGCGTTTGACCTATCATGACCTGATAACCTTAACCATACACCAACTGACTTGCACTGGCACAAGACCTCGGTTGAGGCTTCAAACACGCATTACTTGAATCACACACCCTGGCCTGATCATGAAACACTATCTTTCCTAAAATACAATTCAGCTCAATAACATTTCAAGCAGAAACAACACTTTTTTTTATTTTTTGAATAATCGTTAGTGGATGGGATATACAGATGAAAGATATATACAGGTAGAATAAATTTTGGGTATGACAGGGTCCCGTGTCCGCGGTTTCGTATACCCGAGGGCGCGGCTACGCCTGCGGGTTCGGCTCGAGTTTTCCTTTGAGGACGTGCTCGCGAGGGGTTTGCTGGAAGTCCTCGCATGTGACTGACAATGTGGGATTGTCTTAAGTTGTTGCTTACGCTCGACGACATAGATTTACCCGTAGCTCTACTTTGAGGCTATGTTCGCGTAATAATGTGAAGGTTGTCGATCGTGCCTGGCGACATAATAACTTCTCTTTGCGAGGACGTTCTCGCGATTGAATTTGACTAGTTGAAGCGTGTGCTCGACAACGTAATAACTTCTCTTCGACACATTGGAATACATGAAGTTGAGAATCTTGGGAAGATAAATGTCTAATCTTTCCTCGTGCCACGCATAACGTCTATTAAATGCACCATCATGGCCTATCATAGCCTTGGGCCTATGTCATGATGTTCTATAGTGACGCGTTCCCCAGCGTGGTGAAAATGCTTATAAATGGGAAAGAGGGGGATCATATGCTCATTTCCAACTTTGCTCTCATTCTGCTCTCGCGCTCACTGCTGTTCTTCTGTCACACTGTTGAGTACAACCGCCGATGTCCCCACCGTCAACTCCCTCTTAGTTTGCTAACCAAGTAAGTGGTTTTCTCCCCCTAACTGATTTGCATGTTAGTTCTAGGGCATAGAGTTGTTTCTTTTGGTGTTTTTCGGCGAGTGTATGAGGTTTCCGGCGGGCTTCCCGCATCTCGCGATGAATCTATGAGTTTTCCAATGAAGACTCATGAATTTTCCGGCGAGGTCATGAGGTTTCTGGCGAAACTATGAAGTTTTTGGTGAAGCTTTATGAATTTCTTGATGAAGTTCGGGAAGCTTTGCTCGGGTCTCGCGTCGGGGAGGCTCTTCCTCACAAGTACAACTTTTCGATGTTATTTCGTGCCGGGGAGGCTCTTCCCCACGAAGAGTGGGTTTTACGTCTTGTGTCGAGGAGAAGTTCCTTACGTTACGTACTTATTGATAAGAGCTTTGGTCTAGGACGTGTCCTCAAGCCTTTCCTCACCCTTTCACTTGATTTGCAGTGTGTTAGTTCTTGTATTGGCTGGAATTTTGGTAAAACAATGGTGTTGTTAATGATGTCATATGTCTGATGTCTTAACATGAGTTCTTAACATTGAGTTGATGTTAAGGGTTGCAATTTTATATGCTGATGTTAAACCTGATGTCTTGACATCAGTTGACAGAACATCAGAACATCAGTCTGATGTGTTTTGTTAGGGCTACATTTGTTTAAGTGTGTCTTGAGAAGATCTGGTGGAGAGATTGCAGGCGAATATCATGGGACAAATATATTCTGTTGCAATTTTATATTGAACAAATATTGTTACTATTTTCATGCAAAAAGATATGGAGAATAATTAGATTTAATTGAAGATTTAATTGAAGATTTGATTGAAGATCTATTTAGTAGCATAATCTTTTGCAGATTTGTAGCAGCTGATTTGTTGTGATTTGAAGGCCCAAATCCAGTTGGGAAATAGGTTATAAATAGAAGCATCGTAACCTAGTTTTAGTAAGCCAGCCATCATGTAAACTATAAGGGTTGTGTTGTTTGATGAACCACCCGGTTTGTGGGATGGTCATCATGTTTATCTCTAAGCCTATAGGTAAGAGATGTATTGGTGTATTGGTCTTAGAGGAAGCTGTTAAGCAACTCTAAGCATTGTTCTTAGTCATGAGGGTCATGTCTAGGTATTGTTATAGGAGTGTGTCTTCTACTTTTCTGTGATTGAAGAGTTGTTGGAAATCAAGCTGTTGATGCAGTGGCTGAGGTGTTGACTGCTAAACATCATTGCGATGATTGGAAGTGAGATGAAGTCTCTTACCTAGGGAGAACCTAGGTAGAAGGGTCATTGGGTAGGGATTAAATGAGTAGATTGTCAACTGGTATTGTTGAGTCTGTTATTTAATACTGCTAATAGTGGACTTCCTTCCTGGCTTGGTATGCCCCCAGATGTAGGTTGTTAGACCGAACTGGGTGAACAAATTCTGTGTGCACTTTTCTTTTCAGTAACTTATTTAATTGTCTGTAATTGCCTTGCTGTTTATGTCAGACCAGATGTCTCGACATCATGTAGGACATCTGGGATCTGTTATACTAGAATTTCAATTGGTATCAGAGTCTGGTTTCCTGTCTGTTTCTGGATGAGATCTAGGGAAGATACTTTCTGGTTCATGAGCAAGGAAGATAGTTTTGCTGAGTTATGGACTTGGTCAGTTCATATAGTTGTTTGTTTGATCCCTTGAAGTGAAGGATGGACTATTCATGACAGGGTATGTATTGGACCTGTCTGTTGTTTTCAGGTGTGTAACTTTGGTGGAGAACTGCTGTTGTGAGTTTGATTTATTTTCAAACTTCTTTTGGCACTTGGATTATGGTGATGGTGTGCAAGGATTATTGAGTAGTGCCTGAAGAGTATTGAGGAGTTATTGTGTGTTTCGCTGCATGGTATCTGATGTAACCCTGGTTGTTTCTTGTGTCTCTGGTGGTGAGACTTTAGGAAGGTATTTTCTTGGAAAGACTTTAGAGTTTGGTCACCTTAGCAGAAGAAGAATATATTTCAAATCAGGTATTGAAGACCAATCTATCCAGAACACTGATTCCTTCCTTCTCAATTTTCTTGATGATGAAAGAAGAGGGTGGAGCCAAAGCAAAAGAGTATCACTGTCAAATCTTTCATGCGAGAGTGAAGATCTTGATAAGGTATCTCTTAAGCGTATTTATGGTGTCCAATGTAGTTCTGGTATATCTGAAGATGAATTCTCTTGTGAAGATACATGTTTCTGATTTTTAAAATCATGAACTAGAGGAAGTTTCATCAAGAAAGAAGCTGAGCTTGATATGTCAATCCTAATGTCTCGACATCGCGCTACACATCAGCAGTTTATGGTAAATGTTGCGTCAAAGTCCTATTAGATTGTAGCTGTTTTGAAGGATCACTGAAGCTGTGAAGTTGAACAATTTTTGAGATGCTGTTCATAATGTCATAGCATCTCAGCTGGAGCTGGTTGAAGAAAAGGTAGTAATCTTGATAGCAGAAGAGAAGGAGATGATCCCTGTTTAAGCTAAAATGTCTGAGGACAATTTTATAAGGAAAATGCATCCAAGAGTTTGTGTGCAGTAGCAGTGTAAATCAGCCTGTGGTCAATTGGTGTATGTTGAGCTCTTTCAATTTTGTGGCTTGAAGGATTGGAAGTAGCAGATTATCTATGGTATGTTATCACTCTTAAGTTAGACAAGAGGTATGAACCTTGTGCTTATAAGTAGAAGCTTCTGGAAGAGTGTGTTATGCAAGTTACTGTAGTTTTATTGGTCTGATCTTGGAAGTTGATCAGATGTTGATATGTTCTCGTGTGTTCGCTGCAAGAGATATGTGTGGATTACTATGGTTGTAGTCTCCAAATCCTAGTAGATGTTTAATGTGATTTAGACTGATGTCGGAACTGATGTTGAAACATCACTTCAGTTCTTTGCTCAGGGTGGAGTGAAAGATCAAGATACTGACCTAACCTGGAAGGCTTTTGTGGTATGAATGGTTGTCATAATGGTTTTCATGAAGAAGATTCAGAAGATGCTTGAATCTGAAGAAGGGTTAAACCACAGGGATTTAAGATCAATTGCTATTTGTGATATTCACAAGTATTTAATTGATTATCCTTGAAAGACAAGATTAAGGATGTTCTGTCAATTGTTTTAACATCTTTTCATCAGAGGTTTGGAGAATCATGGGAGGGGTTCTACATTCGCTCACAAGTCGCCTAGGTGTTGACCTGGGATTATTGCTTAGCATCTGTTCCTAGAAAGTATTGTGAATGACTTGTCCAGATGGTGGTGTTGTTGAACATGAAGACGGAAAACTATGTAGACATCATAATCTTGTTGGTTACAGCTTGGATCAGTTTATTTCTGATCTAAGTGGTTTGGAGCATGGTGCTTGCTCTGGTTGTGAAGTTCGAGGATAAGTGGCAGTTATCTCTGGCTTTCTGCTGACGGCTCTACTAAGGGAAGTGACTTTCTTTAGTATTGCTATGGGGTAGTCTTGGACTACTTATTTTCTGAAGATTCAGATGTGGTAGGTTTGAAGTCTTTGGAGTTTCTAAGCAGGATGGAGGTTGTCTACTCAAACTTGATTGTTGAATCAAGTCTATGAGAGCATAGAAATCTATTTCTGCAAAGGGAGAAGGTTCTTCTGAGTGGCAGAAGGTAGAGTTGAATTCAACAGTTGGGTGACATAATGTTCTGACATCTAGCTTAACATCAGAAGTCTCAACTGGTGATATGGCACATCAGCTTTTGATAGGGTGATCTACAGGAATGAACAATAGGATGTTTCAAAAAGATCGTTCTCATGGCAGTTTGCGGGAGCTGCAAGGAGGAGGAGATGTTACATGACCATGGCTTAGGGAGTCTAAGTGTGTTTGCTATTGAGCAATTGGAACATGTGACTTGAAGATCAATTCTCCTTGGTGGACCAGGATATCTTTGTGAGAGTTCTGACAAACGTGAAAAAGGTCAAAATGTGGCATTTGGTTGTTTTCATATGAGGATTCATGAATGAGGTGATCAAACTGTGGCATTTGGTTGATCTCAGAAGTGGATTCGAAGAATCAAGATAATCAGAGTGTGGCAGCTGGTTATTATTGAGGATTGTCTTGGAACAAGTTACTCTTGGGCAGAAGGGTGATGAGTTGAAGACTCAAGGAGATTATTTTTCTTGAAGGTGGATGAGAGTTTATTCCTCTGGTTCTTTGGATTACTATGCTAGAGTAAGTCCAGTTGGTGGAGCATATCAAGAATCATGGTGTTGATGTTTTGGTGTGTGGAAGATGTTCTAACTTGTGATAGGACATTATCTGGGATGATTACCTACATTGTATCTAAAGAGAATCTACCTAATCATACGGGAGAATGATGAAGTAGAAGGTCTGCTTTGGAAGGAGAATGTAGAGAAGACTGAAGTAGATCAGGTATTGATTGCTTGAAAGTCTGAATGTGGATATTCATCAATTGATCCAAGTGTCAAAAATAGATGATTGGATGTGTATCGCTAAAGGCAGAAGAAAAGCATGTGAATGGGACATAGCCCTATTGTCAAGTCATGCTAGAGAGTAGTTGATCAGCCTGGCAAGATGTGGAGTTTTGGAGCATGTGAAGATAACAAACCAAGAGGGAATCATGTGAGTATAATAATTTGCAGTCTGAACTCTTTGCTTCAGAGAGGGTGTGCGAGCTCATGGTATTCAAGTGTGTATGTTAACCTGAATAAGCTGCTCTGACTGTGTTTTATTGGGAGCTTCTTGAAGGACTTCTATACGAAATAAGTCCTCTGAATGGTAATGAGAAGCTGATGTCCCCAAAAGATGTTGTTGAATGGTGATGTTGTTGAATGGTGATGTTGTAACATCATGATTGCTGATGGTTATATTTGGAAGATGATTGAGAGTGTGCGTGTGGAGTTGGATGCTCAAGCATTTGTGTCAGAAGAGATGTTTCTGACTATGTGAATTAGAATGTGGAGATTCTGGTCTTGTTTTTAGTAGTTTGTTCTGGCAAAGCATGACTACTAATTTTGAAGACTTCACTAGTATCAACAACTACTGGTGGATGTAATGGTAGAGGGATTGTGACGTGATCTGATCAGAACATTTTTTTAGAGAGTTGTTCCTTCTTCTGCTACAAGTATCTCTTGAAGAGATTATATCTCTGTAAAGCAGAGAATTTGTGGAGTCTGTGAGCAGTGTCAAACAAGTTAGGATACTTGGTTGTGTTCTCCAAAAGTGAAAGTACAGTATGTGAATGTGCTCAGCAAGTGTGCTCAAATGTTCATCTCCATCTGGAGCATTAGTTAACCATGACAGGGGGAGTACTTGTCTATGGATTCTGCAGCAAAGGTGCATATATTGTGAAGCTTGCATGCTGATCAAGCTTATGGAGATCGGTTGCCTCTTATGAGGAGATAATGTCAGATAACATGTTATGACATTAGGCTGTTGGATGGCATGTTGGTGTGGACATGAATGGTTCTAGGCATGTGAAGCTAATTGTTTGTATCATGTGCGCACATGCTTCTGAGGAGAAGTCTGAAGACAATTTTATGCAGTTTTGGAAAAACTTTGTGAGGGTCTTTGTTGATGGGAGATGTCACACTTGTCTTGATGTGTGTTATTAATTCTAAGTAAGAGGAGTTTACTTAGAGTTCAGTGGAAGGCATTGTGAGTGTGCTTCAGAACTTGTGGATGATTGTGTGAAGCATTCCTGACTGGATGGATGAAGACTGTGTCTGGATTTTCCAAATTCTACGATGTACTGGTCAAGGAGCATCAGTTGTGAAATATAAGGGGAGAACTTCTGTCTGTACTAGTGTGGTACTTGGATTGTTTGAGGATTAAGCATTTTGTGAATGCGTTCAGCAGGTGTGTTGAACAGAGGGTGCGCTCTTGAAGACATGAAGATGAGTCTTATGTTTTCCATTCATTTAAGGTGTTCTTCTTGCAAAGGAGCACTGGTTATCTTAGATAGGGAGAGTTGATCTTTTGTTGAAGAAGTTGTTTATCCAGATTGTAATGTCAGACAAGATGTCGTGACATTGTGTTACTGGTGAAGTTCATAGTGTACTTGACAGTTTAGACTTGGTTCTATAGATTTGTGTGTCAATGGATTGAATCAGAAGTATACATTTACACCAATGTTTGTCAATTTTTGGCCAAAAAGGGGGAGAGAATGTACAGTAGTAGCTGTTGAGTCTGGATTTTGTTCTGAGTATGTTGGTTGGTAGATTCAGAGTTTGTCCAATTGTGGCTAATAAGGGGGAGAGTTAGCCTAGCTGTTTTGATGGTTGCAGTTTTGAGGGGGAGTTGTTGCTGCTAGTTGTGTGCTGATGTTAGTTTGTATGGTTTTTTTCCGCGGCTGGTATCTCTGGTGTAGGTTGAGATTGTTTTAGCCAAAATTAGCCAAAGGGGGAGATTGTTAGTTCTTGTATTGGCTGGAATTTTGGTAAAACAATGGTGTTGTTAATGATGTCATATGTCTGAAGTCTTAACATGAGTTCTTAACATTGAGTTGATGTTAAGGGTTGCAGCTTTGTATGCTGATGTTAAACCTGATGTCTTGACATCAGTTGACAGAACATCAGTCTGATGTGTTTTGTTAGGGCTGCATTTGTTTAAGTGTGTCTTGAGAAGATCTGGTGGAGAGATTGCAGGCGAATATCATGGGACAAATATATTCTGTTGCAATTTTATATTGAGCAGATATTGTTACTATTTTCATGCAAAAAGATATGGAGAATAATTAGATTTAATTGAAGATTTAATTGAAGATTTAATTGAAGATTTGATTGAAGATCTATTTAGTAGTAGAATCTTTTGCAGATTTGTAGCAGCTGATTTGTTGTGATTTGAAGGCCCAAATCCAGTTGGGAAATAGGTTATAAATAGAAGCATTGTAACCTAGTTCTAGTAAGCCAGCCATCATGTAAACTATAAGGGATGTGTTGTTTGATGAACCACCCGGTTTATGGGATGGTCATCATGTTTATCTCTAAGCCTGTAGGTAAGAGATGTATTGGTGTATTGGTCTTAGAGGAAGCTGTTAAGCAACTCTAAGCATTGTTCTTAGTCATGAGGGTCATGTCTAGGTATTGTTATAGGAGTGTGTCTTCTACTTTTCTGTGATTGAAGAGTTGTTGGAAATCAAGCTGTTGATGCAGTGGCTGAGGTGTTGACTGCTAGACATCATTGCGATGATTGGAAGTGAGACGGAGTCTCTTACCTAGGGAGAACTTAGGTAGAAGGGTCATTGAGTAGGGATTAAGTGAGTAGATTGTCAACTGGTATTATTGAGTCTGTTATTTAATATTGCTAATAGTGGACTTCCTTCCTGGCTTGGTATTCCCCCAGATGTAGGTTGTTAGACCGAACTGGGTGAACAAATTCTGTGTGCACTTTTCTTTTCAGCAACTTATTTAATTGTCTATAATTGCCTTGCTGTTTATGTCAGACCAGATGTCTCGACATCATGTAGGACATTTGCGATCTGTTATACTAGAATTTCACAATGGAATGGTATATTTGATCTTAACGTTGAATTTACTGTTTTCCTCTACTTTTCAAATTAAATGGCTCGACAAACCGAGGACACCAATCTGGTCGACGTAAAAGCTGAAACCAACATGGTGGATGCAAATGCCGAACCCGACTTGGCCGACACGAATATTGAACCCAACTTGGATTGGGTCGGGTAAGAAACCTGGGAAATTACTTCGTGTTTCGCCTTTGACGACTCAGATGCATTTATCGTCGTCGTGGACAGAGAGGAAGGGGCCCCTGAAACCTGGGAAACGTACAAACCTAAAGGAATGGACCGGATCTGCTCGACATACGAGGGGAAGCGCTTCCCCATGTATGAGTTTTCCTTCTGGGAGGCAGGGCTTTGTCTGCCATTCAATGACTTCCAGGTGGGGATCTTCCAATGGCTGGAGTTGGCACCCTCTTAACTCCACCCAAACGCGGTGGCGTTTGTGCAGGCATTTGAGCTCGTATGCCAACACCTTCAGATCTGTGGTACACTCCCATTATTCTTACTTTTTTTCCACCTTCAGCATCAATCTTCGCACGGGCACCATAGTTGGGTGTCCTTCAAGCAGCTGAGGAATTTTTTTAGAACATACATGGACTCCGTCTATGCCTTCAAAGCTAGATAATACCTCGTGAAACTCGTGCCGGAGGTCGTCGTCGATTCTATGTTCGAATGTGTGGTCGAGCTTGAGGATGGGCAGGAGGTGGCAAGGCTAGAAGCGAAGTTTCACCTCAAGTGGCAGAGGGTCCATTTCGATAAAGGGACGAATCATTGCATTATGAAGCCCAATAAGTTAGACGCCGAGGATCAGCTTTCCTATGAGAAGCTCATGGCGATTGTTGATGGCTTCGTCCCCACCAAGTGTGTGAACGAGGATGGGAATTTCATCCTTACCGAGAATGGGGAGGTTGCTTATGAAGCCCGACTAATCAACACCAACGCTCTTCTCGAGTCTGGTTTCGTCAGGGAAGCCTTAAGGCTTTTAGGTAGCGGGCATGTTCCCAACTTATGTGTCCACTTATTTTTCCTTGTTATTTTAACCCGTGTTCTTTCCTTTATTGCAGGTCAAATGTCAAGCCTCCAAGAGCACATGCTCAAGATATCGGCTGCCAGAGGTCCCAAGAAAACCCCCAAGGGTCGTGTTGCCCAAGTCCAAAAGCAGTCGAAGATTGACCACATCCTCGGTAGTTATTCCTCTTCGCCCCAGGGCATCCAATCTCCTTCTTCTCAGGAGAATCCATCCAAGAAGAGGCAGTGTAGAGAAGACCCCGAGGTCTTCGATCTCACAGAGGGGGTTGTCAGGGAGAAGTTCATGTTACCCCCCGGTTATCTTCACAAGGGGCTCTTCGGTGGGGACAACTCTCTGGTTGTGCCTGAATTAGATTTGAAGGCAATCTTGACCGTCGTCAAAGTGGCCAGGAGGAAAACGCTATCCGAGGACGGGGCTGCTATGATGAGGGTTTTGGAGACTTCCCTAACCCTCAACGACGAGGAGACCTGCTCCCTCACCGAGCCGGGTAGGGTGCAGGCCATGAATATGAACCTTGAGGCATTGAAGATCAAGCTGGAGAACGACTTCTTTGACTATCGGGAGAAGTATAAGATCCTGGTATGGTTTTACCGTGAGATGGATCAGATGAACGAGACGATGGCCAAGACAGTCGAGGAGAACAAACACCTACAGGTGAAAGTCACTGAATTAGAGACTGTTGTGGTGCCTGCCAAGGACGAGACTGACGAGGAGAAAGCCTTGTCGACTCGGGGTGACCTAATTTTCTGGATCTTGGGGCTCGATTAGAACTGCTTGGATATCATCGAGATGTGTTTCAATAGTGCGGTGGAGAAACTCCAAGCAGCCAACCCCAGGATTCAGCTCGTCACTGAAGGGATCGAGCCTTTGCACCAGGTGGTCAACGGCCAAATAGTCGCTCCAGCGGGTCTCGGCGGCAATGCTGACCATGCCGATGGGGAGTCTCAACCTGAGGAGGGAGAAGATGTTTCTCTTTTATTTTGTAGTTGTTTGGCCTGCGTACCATATTTTTGTATCTTGATTTGTTATTTGTTAAGCCTGTGTGCCAAGACTTGTAATATTTGAATATTAAGCCTTTTCTCGCTTTATATTGTAATGTTTTGACGCTATCGGCCTTTGTGGTCGTCACTTTAATATGATCCCTTTTCCGTTTTCTATTATGCTCGTGTATGTCATTGTATGTTTTGCTTGTCAAGTACTTATTTTCCTCGTCGATATTTATGTTTGTAACATTGTTTTCACTAAGTATCTGGGGGCCCTTGTTCAACATAGTTGGTGCTCGACCATGTAGGGAACTGGTCAAGTGATCGGAGTTGGCTTCCGATCGACAATGGAGCTAAGATCTCGGTCGAGGTCTTTGCTTCACGGGTTGAACTTCCCATCGCAAGTTGGGTGTTCTGCTTTATTGGTACGACAACGGCGGAGCTCGATTGAGGTGTCCCCGTCGGGTCAAGAATCTGCTCGTACAAAAGAGCGGAATCTTGCCTTTTCGTTTCAAGTTTGGGAAGTTGTGCTTGTACCTAAGCACGCCTCCGTGGTCGGGGCATACTTCATTTTCATCGAACAAAGTACATCGACTGCGATGTCTAGCTGTAATATTATTTAAGTTTTTTCAGCGTTCCATGGTTGAGCAAGTTCTTCCCCGTGCAGGTTTTCGAGGTAATAGGCCCCGTTTTCCGTTTTCACTCCAACACGATAGGGGCCTTCCTAATTGGCGGAAAGTTTGCCCTCGCGCGAATCTTTTTTATTTCTCCATAGGACTAGGCTGCCAATTTGGAATTCGCGTTTTATGACTTTGGCGTCATGTTGCAAAGTTATTTTTTTGTTTCAATAGGGCTTCACGGAGGGCTTCCCCCGACTGAATCTCTTCGACCAAATCGATTTCCTCCCTTAGTGCCTTGCCGTTCATCTTCTCGTCAAGGGGAGATTCGGTCCACCTATAGGGCTCTCTGATTTCCACTGGAATAACTACCTCAGTTCCGTAGGTTAGTCGGAGTGGAGTATCCCCGGTGGTTGAGTGTGGTGTCATTCTGTAGGCCTAGAGTATGCTGTGTAACTCCTCGACCCACCTTTTTTTAGCTTCGCCTAATCTTCATTTTAGGCCTCATAGGATCACTCTGTTTGCGGCTTCAACCTGCCCGTTTGTTTGCGGGTGCTCGACAGGCGTGAAATGTTGCTTGGTGCCCAGTTTGGCGATGAACTCCTGGAAGTTTTTGTCGGTGGATTGCGTCCCGTTGTCGGTGACGATTGCTTGTGGTACGCTGAACCGGGCAAGTAAGTTATGTGTTGTGATTTTGGCTAGGGCCTCAGCCTCTATCCACTTCGTGATATAGTCGACGCCGACTATCAAGTACCTATTTTGGTACGACCCCATGGTGAAGGGGCCGAGGATATCCATCCCCCACCAGTCGAAGGGTCATGGGGACGACAGAGTTTTAAGTTCGTTGGGCGATGCCAAGTGCATGTCCCAGTGGCGTTGGCACTTATCACATTTTTTGACATGTTGTTTCGCGTCGGCTGCATGGTGGGCCAGTAGCGTCCTACTTGTAGGGCCTTCCGGGCGAGGGATCTTCCTCCAAGGTGTTGAGCGTTGAATCCTTCATGGATTTTCTGTAGGACGTGGTGGACCTTGGTTTCCTCGACAAACTTCAGGAGAGGGATGGAGAATCCTCGTCTGTAGAGTTTGTCTTCTATTAAGACGTAGGAGCAGGCTCTGCATTTTGTTACGTTGGCCTTCTTCTGGTCGGAGGGCAGTTCTCCTGTAGCAAGGTAATTGTACACCGGGGTCATCCAGACGTTGTTGTCCTCGATGGCGTTCACGTTGAGTGGCGCGGAGGGTTTTTCGATGCTTAGGCGAGAGAGTATCTCTTAGACGACGGACTTGTTTCTGCACTTTTTCCTCGTGCTCACGAGTTTTGACAGGATGTTTGCTCGGGTGTTGTGCTCGCGAGGAACTTGCTTTACTTCTGCAGAATCAAAATTTTTCATCCTTTCTTTGACCAGGGTTAAGTACTCAACGAGATTGTCGTTTTTGGCTTGGTATTTTCCCCTTACTTGAGAGGTGACGAGCTGAGAATCGGTGAAGAACTTTACCTATTTTGCACTTAGATCCTCGGCTAAGCGTAGCCCTGCGAGGAAGGTTTCGTACTTGGCTTGGTTGTTCGAGGTCGGGAAGGATAAATCGAGGGAAACTTCAATCAGGATGCCTTCTTCGTTCTCAAGAATGATGTCTGCGCCGCTTCTTGTTGAGCTGAATGCCCAGTCTACGAATATGGTCCATCTATGGGCTCCGTTTATTGAGGAGACCGACGCGGACATTTCTTCCATGAAGTCATCTAGTTCTTGACCTTTAAGGGCCTTCCCGCTCTCATACTAGATATCAAACTCAAAGAGTTCCAGCGACCATTTAAGCATTCTACCGGCCATGTCGGAACGGCCGAGTAGTTGCTTTATGAGCTGGTCAGTCCGTACCACGATCGTGTGAGCCAGGAAGTAATGTCGTAACCTTTTGGCCGCATTGATGAGGGGCCAAAGCCACTTTTTCGATCTGTTGATATCTAAGCTCTGGGCCTTTTAAGGCTTTACTGGTGAAGTATATAGATTTCTACCCTTCGGGGGATTCACGAATGAGAGTCGCGCTGACAGCCTCGGTTGCGGCGGCGAGGTAGAGGTACAAAGTCTCCCCGTTATCTGGTCGCGAGAGGACCGGTGGATGCGAAATATCTCGTTTTAGGTGGGAGAGGGTATGCTCGCACTCCTCTGTCCACTCGCATGTTGCTTTTTTACGCAAAAGTTTGAAAAATGGGAGTATGTGCTGAGTAGATTTTGCCACGAAGCGAGACAAAAAGGTGAGTATCCCGTTTAGGGATTGGATCGAATTCTTTGAGTTTGGTGTCAGAAAGTGGGAGAAGGCTTTGCACTTATCGGGGTTGGCTTTGATTCCTTGTTATGTTAGATAGAAACTGAGAAACTTGCCCGCCCTTGCACTGAAAGTACATTTCTCCAGATTGAACCTTATCTTACATCTCCTCGCCTGGTCGAAGACTCTCTTCAGGTGGGAGGTGTGGCCAGATTCTTTCTGAGACTTCACGATCATGTCGTCTATGTAAACTTCGAGCATATTCCCAATCTCACCTCGGAAAACTTTGGTCATCATTCATTGGTAAATAGCACCGACGTTCTTCAGGCCAAAAGGCATTACGTTGTAGTAGTAGTTGTCGGAATCGGTCATGAAGGCGGTGCATCGTTTGTCGCTCCTCGCCATGGGAATTTGATTGTAACCTGAATATGAATCCATGAATGATAAAAGTTTATAACCAGCAGAGTTGTCTACCAACCTATTTATGTTAGGTAAAGAATATGCATCTTTGGAGCAAGCCCTGTTAAGATCGGTATCATCAACACACATTCTCCATTTTCCATTAGACAGCCAGGTTGTGTACTAGGCTTCAGAAATAAAATTATCCTCTAGGAGGTCTTTTACAACTTTTTCAGCAGCCACCGCTTTTTCGTGAAACTGCCGACGCATATGTTGAACTATGGCCTTAGCAGCAGGATCTATGGTCAGCTGATGACAGGCAACATCGGGGTTCATCCCGGGCATCTCTGCAGTGCTCCATGCGAACAAGTCAATGCTTTTCTAAGTCGGGGAGTCCCGTGCTGATCTTCACTCCTTTGTCTGAGTCATTGCCAAGGAGAATGAGCTCGAACTCACCATCTGGAATGAGGCGCATAGGATGGAGAGGTTCCCAATCATTACCAGATGTTGGAGAAGCATATGATGTTGCTTCGTTATGCTTCTGCTCGTTGGTGAAGCAGTTGTCGAGGTCGACTGAGTTGACGCGAGGCTTATGCTCCTCGGATCAAGCTGACTTGTTGGCAGTCTTAGGTGTCATATTGATCGAGTTCTGCCCCTTTGTGGCTGCTTCGGAGCATCTTCTCACAGCTTCAATGTCCCCGTGAATAGTGACGACGCGATCCCTGGTCGTATAATACTTCATCTTCAAATGGACCGTGGATGGCACGGCGGTCATCTCGGCCAGAGGTGGTCTTCCTAGGATGCACTAGTACAGAGATGGGTACTCTATGACCAGGAAACAAACTTTGACTTGTCTGGAGGTTTCCTTTTCCCCGATGGTGACCAACAACTCGACAGAGCCCCATGGCTTAGTGGTCGTGCCATTGAAGCCTTGCAGATCAGAGCCTACATACGGTGTCAAATGCCTCTCGTCGAGCTGAAGAGTGGTGAACAAATGAGCGTACATGATGTCGAAGGAGCTCTCTTGGTCGACCAGGATGCGGCGGACGTCGAAGTTCGCCATTTGTGCTCTCACGAGCAAAGGAATGTTGGAGTTGGAAGAACCGCATGGCAGCTCCTCGAGGTAGAAGGTGGTGGGATCTGATTTTCCCCAGAACCTGTCGAGGGTTGCGTTTTGTTTCGAGCTTGCGTCGATCAACTCATCGAATTTTCTTTTCACCGACCCCACAGTGAACTTGTTGAATCCTTCTCCGGATATTACCATAACGGAGGGGAAGTTTTCCCTTGTGCTGTGAGTAGACAAAGGCGTGTCGGCCTCGTCGGGGACGTAGAAGACCTCAGGCCGAGAGACGCACAGGGCGACCTGTAAGCTGGCATCGTCAGAGGGTGGTGTTTCCTCATCGACCTTCTTCGTCTCACGGACGTCCTGTCGAGGAGTCTCGCTCCTCTTGGTGTACTGTTTTAGGTGTCCTTCCTTGATGAGGATCTCGATTGTATCCTTGAGGTGGATGCAGTCTTCGGTGACGTGCCCGTGGCTCCTGTGGAATCGACAGTATTTGGATTTTTCGACATTTGGCTTGGGGGTGTCGGCCTGGGAAAACAAACCCCACTCTGTTTGAATTCTGAGTTTATACACTCGGATAGGATGCGCTCGCGGGACCGGTCAGCAGCGTGTACTCAGCGAAACGGCATGCTGGTCCTCTGTACTCGCAGGAGTCGCGGGGCTTATCATCTATTCTTTTCTCCCCGCCTCGTCGAGGAGCCACAAGGTCGTCATACTTCGAGACTTTGGTGTTCTCTTGGCTCTGTGAGTCGCGGGCATTGTTGGCGGCCTCTTTTTCCTCGTACTGGATGTAGGACTGGGCTTTTAGGAGGAGGTCATCCAGCGAACGAGGCGTTTCGATGCCAACTTCTTTGGCAAAGTCACTGCGGGGAACCCTCCCTCGAGCAGGTATCTTTTCATATGGTCAGTTGTGGTGATTTGGACGGCTTCTCAATTGAACCTCTCTATGTAGGTTCGAAGAGATTCGTCTTTCCCCTGTATGATGGCCTCAAGTAACGCCTCAGATTTCGGATGTCGTCGAGAGGCGATGAAATGCCTGATGAACTGCGTTTTCAGATCCTTCCAAGAAGTGATGGACTCCGAGGCGAGGCTTTTGTACCATGTCATGGCACCGTTCCTCAGAGTTGTGGGGAAGAGTCTGCACTTGATGACACCTCTGACGTTGCGGTAATCGAGCCTCGCATCGATATTTTCGATGTGATCGTCTGGGTCCGCCGTGCCATCATAGGTTGCCAGACTTGGCGGTTTTTCCATCCCAACGGGGAGGGGCGTTTCCATAATCGCTCGGAACAGTGGACCGCTGGGGTCGTCTTCGTCACTTCAGACTGGTGAGCGAGATGAGGAGGGGTCGTGTCGAGCACTTCTGTCGTGGTGCGACGAGTTTCTTGGTCGACCTCTCGATTTATCCAGTTGCCCGTCGGTTTTGCTCCTCTTGGGACCGGGGGAGCATTGCTCCCTGCGGGGAGGAGAATATAGCCTCCAACGACTATGGAGGATTGAACCTTTGAATTGGGTTGTCCTCGACGAACCACTGGATTGGACCTGCTCGACCGTGAGTCATCCATAAGCCCAGTCTAAAACAGTAGGGGCAGAGTATAACACAATTTTACATGATAAAAAATACAACATTTTAAAATAATTTAAATTGTTGAGTGACCTAAAATTGAACTAAAAAAATTAATATAAACAAGTTTTTAAATGCATATACTTCCTCCGTCCTACAATGAGTGATTCATTTGAAATAAAATGGTGTCCTAAAATGTATGACCAATTTCAATTTTCAATACAACTTTTCTTATTTTACCTTCTAATTAATATTACTTTCATCATTTCCAATACATTATAAGGATATTTTAGTAAAAATATAATTATTTCTTCTTCATTTTTTTAATTTGTGTAAAAAATCAATTAGATCACTCATTGTGAGATAAAGGGAGTATTGCGAGAAGCTTCTAACTTATGAAGTTAATAGAATTTCTAGAATTTTGATGTTGTGCTATGCAAAATTTTAGTAAGAGTCTTTTCTAGAAAAATAAGAAGAAAAAATGGAATATGTTTCTAAATTATTTTGTCGAGAATCTTTCAAATCGGTCAGATATTTTTCCAATTTTCACGACTTTATTCAGTTATATAAACCCATTTTCAATTCTATTTTGTTGCTTTCTTAAAAGTGATAAGAGTTGTAGAAGTTTCGCGAGAGAAAGGACGTGACCTAAACTTCTAGTCCCTTCTTCTACCATAAATATTTACTATATCTATTACTTCCATTTCAAGATTCTTCCGCTTTCTTCTGTAATTCATTCTATTTATTCTCTTCTGTACCTCCTCGCGAACATTCTAGAACTATCACGAATATTAATTCCTTCTCTCGTGCTATATTCTTCTCCATGGCTCCATCGGCGGAACACAATGACGACTCCTCAACCGTCGAATCTCAAAGATCAACTCCGACTCCATTTATCACCAAGACTTACCAGATCGTTGATGATCGCACCATCGACGACGTCGTTTCCTGGAACGATACCGGAACATCCTTCGTCGTTTGGGATCCTACCGTTTTCGCGAGGGATTTGCTTCCTAAATATTTCAAGCACAATAATTTCTCCAGCTTCGTCCGTCAACTCAATACTTATGTAATTCATTTATCATTATCATTGTTGATTAATTATTTTCATTTTTTGGTTTGAATTTAGTTTTTAATTTGTGTTGGTTTTGGTTGATTTTTAGGGATTTAAAAAAGTTGTGCCTGATCGGTGGGAATTCTCTAACGAATGCTTTCGGAGAGGCGAGAAACGCCTTCTATTCGATATTCAGCGACGGAAAATCGTTTCAAAATTGAAGCCGGCAGTTACCAATGCCGGTGCAACTGCGACTGTAGCGGTGTCGTCTCCTTTGCATTCAGTTTCAATTCCGCCTGCAAAGTCGATCGTATCGCCGTCAATTTCGGGAGAGGAGCAGGTGATTTCTTCTGATTCGTCGCCGTTTAATCAGGCGGCGGTAATAGAAGAGAACGAGAGGCTGAGAAAGGAGAACATCCAGTTAAGGACGGAAATAAAGGACATGAAATCCCTCTTCAATAATATATTCAATCTTATGTCTAATTATGCAGAATTTCAAGCCGAAAGCGGTGCACAAGGAAAGGAGTGTTGCTTCACGTCAACAAAGACGCTTCATCCATTGCCGGAGAAGCGGTGTGATGGCGAAGATGCGGCGGAGATTGTGGTGGAGGATAACTGCCCGAAGCTGTTTGGAGTGGCGATAGGAACGAAGCGAGCGAGAGAAGGAAGGGGTGACGAAGATAATACGGTGTTGAGCCTGCATCAACCAGTTCATGTGGACTGGAAACCAGAGTCGTTAGATTCACAGAACGGTGTAAAGAGGAAAACGATGTGGCAAAATCAGTGGTTCAAAGCGAATCAGAGTGTGTGCAATTGAGTCATTATCATGTTGTATGGGATAGGTAGCACGTTAGGCTACGTTAGGAGCACCGTAGGCAATCTGAGTCCTTAAATACAGAGACGCAAGTCTCTGTTGTTTTTTGGTATGCTTTGTAACCGTATGGGACAGTTTTAGTTTTCGCAATAAAAAAACTTCTTCATCCTTTTTCATTCTTCATTTTATTTTTGTTTTATTTTATATATTGTTACAAAATATAATGGACTTTAAATGTTTTATTTTTGGTCAAATATAGGTGAGTTGTCCCTTTAAAAAAAAGTTTTTATATTACTCCTCTAAAATTTTAAAATTTTAAGTATTTTGCTCTTTAGATAGAAAAATTATCTCTGTAAAATATTTTTTTTTATTTATCCCTCTGATTTTTACACGCTTAAGGGGTACCATAAAATTTCAGGAGGTAATCTAAAATTATTTTTTTAAAAGGGAATAAATCAAAACTTGCCTATATTGTAGGGGGATAAATGACTATTAACCCAATATCTTTATATTTTGGGATACATCTTCAAAGACATTTATTTTTAAATAAACATTAAAATATTTTGGAGCTACATCTCCGAAACAATTTTATTTGTGTTCATACGAGTATAATGTACAATCGCAAATAAAAAAAGTAAACGTACAAAGTAATAAGAGACGGTCGAAAATAAAATAAAAATATACGTAAAAAATGTCGTACAATCGAGATTCTAAATGTAGTAAAACTGTTAAAATAAAGTAAAGAGTATAGTACTACAACAAAATAAAAAGAGACTACTATTGGGTGTCTAACAACATCTTCTCTACATCCTCTGCCTGTTTTACCCCTTTCGGCCATAAATCCCTCCATTCTATGGTATAATAATGTCCCATATGCTTCTGTAATGATGGCATCTAGGACTCGCCTAACACCAGACCTATCAGGAAATATACCTTTGTCAATGTCCACCCGCGTAATCTCCATTATGCAACGATACCTAGACAAGACATCATCAGTATGATCTAGTCAGACCTACTTATCATCTAGTATCTCCCGATGAGCTGGTCTCAGCGGATCTCCTAGAGCAGCAAACACCATATACGGATGTGACACCCTAAAGAACCATCTGATGTATCCTTCGACGTAGCTCTAGTCGCTCTCAACTATGGTAGCCTGTGTCTCCTTTGGTAATAGATCACTCTCACAACCATCAAACATCTTCTCTATCTGTCTACGTGTCAAGACAGGAGTAGCAGAGACATCAGGTTGTCTAAGGATGATATGAGTGTACCTGAATTGTCGTATGACGCGTTCGAGCAGTGAGGAGCAATGAGACGCAATCCCCAGGCCAATCATCCGGAGTATATCATTATCTCATCAAATGGTCGCATTTGACGGTGATCAGCATAGCTGTTGAAGTGCATGTTCCCAGCAACCAAATGATCAAGATAAATTTTGTAAGACTCGATCGTCTAGTCCCCTCTGAGATAAATAGAAGTAGTAGCACGTGGCATACGCTCAGTGTACTCAGTGTACTCAGGCACACTTGCCCAACCAGCGATGTAGGAGAAGTGTTAGAGGATCCAAGTCTGAAATAAAAAAGTTTATAACACACGAATCATCAGTAATAATTTTGAAAATATGAAATGAAAATGACAAAAAACACTCAAAGATCAAGAATTATTACCACTGGTAGTGTCGCACTTTATATGAACTACTTTGTCTTCCACATACAGTCCTCTCTCAATTTCGAATACATATAGACCTGGAAGCCGCCCCTAGTTGTACTCATGGATCCGTTGTAGATCCAAGAAGTACCGTAGGTCGATGACGTCAGTATAAGTGGCACTCTTGTCCACAAAAATCGAAGTGTCAACCAAAAAATGGAAGTATGCTCCAAATTAGGGTTGGAAATGAGTCGAGTCGAGTCGTACTCGCCTCAGCGCATCTCGACTCGTTAAGAATTGGTTTAACTCAAATATCCCTCTTTGGCTAATTTTGGCTAAAACAATCTCTGCACCTTCAGAGACTTCAGCAGCGGAAAAAACTTCAATATTTTTGAAACTCCAAACATCAGTAGCAGCAACAATTTTCAACTATCAACAATGGTGCTCCCCCTCAATCATGAACCAGCATACCAGCTGTTCAGCAGATCAGCAATTACTCCCCCTCAATATCTGCACTTCTGCATCACATCACTTTAGCAGCATTTGACATTTATACTCTTTGATACTCTTGGCTCACTTGGCTATTTCTCCCCCTTTTTTGCCACAATTTGACAAACTCCATCAAGTAAGTCTAACTACAGTTAGTACTACCCTAGCTCTCATTGTCAGTCTCACAGACATCAAAAGGACTTAACAAATCATAGAACAAAACAGGTGCATATACTTGCACAATATTCAAATTACAAACCAAGCTCAACAGTGCAGAAACAAAAACAGCATAAATAAAACTAAAATCTAAGAAAAACAGTAAAAGCTTTAATCATCTGAGCTGAGATCATCATCATCTTCTTCATCTTCTTTTGAGCTGTCATAATCAGACTCATCTTTCTTATTAGCAACTTCTTTCTTACTTTCTTTCTCTGTCATCTTCATATTCAGAAGTAATTTTTCAAACTTCTTCTTTCTTTCAGTGCTTACTCTGATGACTTCATCTAACTCTTTACACGCCTCCTCTAGTTCAGAAATCATATCAGTCTTGACATGAGTATAATGAGTAGATGTTGAGGCAGATGTCTTGACATGATCAGCAACATGTTTTCCTTCAAACAACTTCTGATGAAAAGACAAGTCAGGCTTCCTTCTACAACCACTATCATACTGGTGAAGAATCCTAGGATGCTGAGACAGAATTATCCCACAAATGAGGGATGGAAATGCAATAGGCAATTTCACAGCTCTTGTTACAGCATGCTTGATAGTCTGATTATAAATGTAAGAGCCATAATCAATTAGTCTCTTTGTTCCAATGGCATAAACTAATTTGTCCAAACCAGCAGAAACAGAGGTCTTGTGGTTTGTAGGAACCCAGTTAACAGCACCTATTCTATGAAGAATAGCATATTTCACACTTAATAAACTTGCTGACAACTTTCCATTTGAGGGCCAAACTTCTACCTGTCCAGCTGTGATTTCTTTGCAGATAACATTATTAGAAACTTCTAATTCTCCATAATCTTTCTCACTTCTTCCTAAGTAGGCATTAATCACCTTAGGAGAGAACCAGACACACTTACCCCTAACAGTAACTCTTCTGAAAGTTAGGCTTTTGCTGTCATTAATAGACTCAAGGAGATTCACTATAAATTCTCTGACCAGTCTATCATAGCAACTAGTCAATCCTGATACAGTCCTCATGAGACCAGCAAACTTAATTAGATCTACAATTTCAGTAGACTCTAAATCATCTTCGACTAGCTCTCTTTCCAGAGCTATCCTTCTCTGGCTCACACAATTCCACATGGATGCACTACTGGCACAGTGAAATGAGATGTCATCAGGAACTTGATCTGCAGCTCTGTTCCTCACAGGGTTGATGTCTTGAACATCACACTCTGAATCTGATTCTTCCCTGATTCTCCTCTTTTTTCCAGAAATGGCAACTTTGCTCCATGACTTGGGAGAGCCTGCAACTGAAGTCCTTTTCTTATCCTTCCTCCTTCTTGGTATTGCATTACCAATGATATCACTATCAGATGAGTCCTCAACATCTATAACCTCAACCTGATCCTTCCCTTTATAACTGTGACTTTCAACCCTAGGGGAAGATGTTCTGACATCAGGAATGACATCAGTATCTTTAAGATCTTCTTCTTTACTACCGCCTTCAGCATCTTGAATCACAGACAAAGCCAGTCTATGAAGATTGGTGTCCTCACTCTAAGAGCCCACCTGTTCAGCAGGCATTTGCCTTAAAGGGACAGAAATCCCTTTCACACGTATTCCCTTCTCAAGAATTTTGGTGGCAATCTGCTCCAAATGCATGTCCACATCATACTTTTCCTCAACAGCTTGAGAGGATGATGACCTAGTATCAGTTTTATTCAACTTGGTTGAAGGTTTAGAGTTACCTGAATCTGGGAGTGCCATAGGAATGTGTTCTTTGTCAACATATTCTTTTTCTGATGAAACCCTAGTTCGTTCATGCGCAGGTCTTTGAGAATCAGAGTTCTTGGATGGAGAAGACATCGTTCCTTTGTAACAGACTAGGTTTAGAGAAGATTTTTCTATTCTGTTGAGATTAAGGGAGATGAACAGTTGAGAAGAGAAAGCTTTGATGAATCTTGATATGGAATCAATATGGTAAGGCGCCTGATTTTGAGTACCTCTTAATGACCAATCACTGATTTTCTCCCTCCAAATTAAATTACCTTTTAAAAATTCAAAATGATTCACATCAGAACTCATTAACTCTGATTGACCTTTCAGCATCTCTTCACACTTGATGTCACAGTCTAATGTTAAAACATCAGTCTTAACATCAACAGTTGAGCTGACTTCTATAGGTATCCATAGATAATAATTATCTCTGGATCTGACTCCTTTCATGACCACTTCATCCTTCTCATTTGTCACCAGACACTCATCCTTGGAATAGCTGACTTTGTACCCTTCATCACATAGTTGACTTATGCTAATCAGATTAGCATTCAAACCTTAGACAAGGATCACACTATCAAGAGTAAGACCATCATAGTTCTTCACTCTTCCAACTCCTTCTACTACTCCTTTTTCTCCATTGCCAAACACAACCTTATTTGCATGGCAAGGATTGAACTCCACCAAATGCTCTTTGGATCCAGTCATGTGCTTTGAACATCCACTGTCAAAGTACCATGCATCCATGGCAAAATGTCCATCTGAGGTATGAGCCAATAGACATGTGACCTGAGCTTTAGGAACCCATTGTTTCACCACCTTGGGACTGACTTCCTTCTGTCTGGGTTGAGGAGCAGAATTTGGATAACCATGAAGCTTGAAGCAAGAGGACTGCATATGTCCAAACCTGCCACAATAGAAGCATCTGACTCTGTCATCTCTGAAGTGGTTAAACCTTCTGCCACCTTGATGATAATATTGTTGGTGCTGCCACCCATAATGATGTCTCCTTCTACCATAGTTGGCCTGTCTTCTATGGTGTGGTTGTCTTCTCCTGTACTGAGGATGTTATCTCCTAGGTTGTCTCCTATGGTGATGAGGCTTCCTTCTTCCATAGTAATGAGGCACAACATTGTTGTATCCATATCCATATCCATACCAGTTTCCTTGATGTTGAGACATCTGATGAGACATATTCTGTTTGAACCTGGCAGCTTGCATGCTCTTGTGATACTGACTAGCTCCTAGGGGCTGCATCTTCCTCTGATGAGGACCATTCTTCTTCTCAACATTCTGAGGTTGTGAATGAGCAGCCTTTTTAGGTTTAGGATCCTGTCTCTTTGTTTGAAGTTGAGACATTGGTTGAGACATCTCCTTCTTGGTTCCTGAAGTGCTTGCTTCAGCAGATATCTTTTCCTCAACCACAAATCCTATGCCTGACCTATCACCAGCAACCTTTTATGTCTGAAGGATCTTATCAAGTGTGTCTGTACCACAGTTCAGCATCCTTACAGATTTGGTCATATGATCAAGATGAGCTTTGACTAATAAGACTTCATTTTCCAAATCAGCTTTAGCAGTCTCAAGCTGAACAATCTGTTTCTTCTGTTTTTCACTTTCTTGACAGATTTCTGCACTCTTCAGACAAAGCTCTTGATAAGTGGAAGCTAACTCCTCAAAAGTCAGTTCCTCATCACTAGAGTCACCATCAGAAACCACTGTTCCAGTCAAAGCTTTAACATGTTTGGCTGACTCTCCTTCACTTTCACTTTCAGAGTCTGACCAGGAAACTGTCATTCCTTTCTTCTGCTTCTTCAGGAATGTGGGACATTCTTTCTTAACATGTCCATGACCTTCACACTCAAAGCACTGAACACCCTTGTCTTGAGCAGTCTTTTCTTCATCCTTCTCCTTAGACTTGCTGATGTCAGAAGCGATGTTCTTGACATTAGGCTTGAAGTTCTTGTTCATTCTTTTGAACACCTTATTGAATTGCCTTCCCAACATAACAATGGCCTGAGATAGATCCTCCTGGGATTCAGCACTATTCCCTTTCTCTTCTTGATCATTTGAAACCAAGGCTATACTCTTTGGCTTCTTTTCTGGTTCTTCCTCATTCAACCCAAGCTCAAAAGTTTGAAGAGATCCAATGAGCTCATCAACCCTCATCTTGCTGATGTCTTGAGCTTCTTCAATTGCTGTCACTTTCATCTTGTACCTCATAGGAAGGGACCTAATGATTTTCCTTACAAGCTTTTCTTCTGACATCTTTTCTCCAAGAGCACTGGATGCATTGGACAACTCAAGAATACTCATGTAGAAGTCATGGATAGTCTCATCTTCCTTCATCTTCAGACTTTCAAACTTCGATGTTAGAAGCTGAAGTCTTGACATCTTAATTCTAGATGTTCCTTCATGTGTAGCCTTCAAAATATCTCAAGCTTCCTTAGCAACTTCACAGGTATTGATCAACCTGAATATGTTCTTATCCACTCCATTGAAAATTGCATTTAAAGCTTTGGAATTACCAAGGGCAAGCTCATCTTCTTCCTTGGTCCATTCTTCTTCAGGCTTCGGCTTTGAGGTGCCTTCT
The DNA here is from genome assembly GCA_022829125.1 of Lathyrus tuberosus. Taxonomy (NCBI): domain Eukaryota; kingdom Viridiplantae; phylum Streptophyta; class Magnoliopsida; order Fabales; family Fabaceae; genus Lathyrus; species Lathyrus tuberosus. Next base: position 3,649,942 of record JALAZF010000385.1, read on the forward strand.
TTATCTTTCCCAGCATCATCTTTTTCACACACAACAGGTGCTTTCCATTCTTTAATGATAGTCTTCCAAGCTCTGTTGTCCAAGGATTTCAAAAAGGTGATCATCCTTGGCTTCCAATAACCATAATTCGAGCCATCCAAAATAGGGGGTCTGTTGACAAATCCTCCAACTTCTTTGTCCATCTTTACACCAGAAAGTAACTTCCCTAGATCTCACCCAGAGACAGACAGGATGCCTGCTCTGATACCAATTGAAATTCTGGTACCAGATGTGTGATGTCACACACGATGTCACAACAACACACTCTGAACAATGGACACAAACACAAACAGCAATAAATCAACACAATGAATTGTTTACCCAGTTCGGTCTACGTCTGGGGGCTACCAAGCCAGGGATGAATTTCACTATCAGTAGTATTAATTTACAGACTCAACAACCCAGTTGACATCTCCTAAACTTAATCACTACTTAATGAACCTTCTACTTAAGATACCACTTAAGTATGAGACCACTACTCAATCCCTAAAACACTTCAGTGATATAATTCAAAGATCACTCACTTTGAATAACACTACTTGATTCTGCTTCACAGCTTTGATCAAGAACAACTCAAATCGACAACACCAATTCACACTAGAATGGTTTACAAAACATACACGAAGGCATAAACGACTCTTAGTCTTTAGCTCTTTTTCTTCGTTACCTTTCCTTCAGGAATGGTGCGCTTTATATAGCTCTTTGAATTGGGCTTGGACCTGCTACAATATCTGACCTGATTTGTTATTTAAAACTGAATCTTCAAAACAGATTTTCTCTCTCAAAATCTTCTTAAATCTTCAGCTTTTAAACCTCCTACAAATCTGCATCAAATCTCTATGCAACAGAGAATATCTATCCCAAGATATCCGTAACCAATGAGACTAACAGCTCTCCACAATTCCAGCTAAAACGCAAACCCTAACAACATCACTAAACCTGATGTTATTAATTCTGCAGATCTAATGTCACAACATCGCTTGTGACATCAGACATCCAACTAAACTCTTAACACAGCCCAGTGTTAAGACTCAATGTTGTGACATCACCCATCAAACATTGAACATCTTCACTACTTAACACAGCCCAGTGTTAAGACTCAATGTTGCAACATCACCACCTTAACATCAACATTGAACAACCTTTGTTTTACCAAAATCCTAGACAATCCAAGAAACTAACAACGTGCAACTCGGTTTGACTGGTTATGTTCATCTCATCATGTCAGCTCGCTTGCTTCACAGACTTATAAGCCATTTTTTAAAGTCTTTTTTTATATATTTGACATTTAAATTAATATTACTTTAAATAGAAAGTATTGAAATAAAATAAAATTTATTAGATTGAAATTTAACTTTGTCTAAAAAATATACTAATTCAGACATTAATTAATTTATATGATGATAATTTTATTTGTATAATTATTTTTAAAAATATTTTGCTCACTTGAGAATATAAATTATTAATTAAACCTTTTAGATTATGAAATTCTGGTACCAGACGTGTGATGTTAAGGTGCGATGTCACAACAACACACTCTGCACAATGGACAACAATAACAGTAAATAAATCAACACAATGATTTGTTCACCCAGTTCGATCTAACTACCTACGTCTGGGGGCTACCAAGCCAGGGATGAATTTCACTACTTGTAGAATTTAATTACAGACTCAACAACCCAGTTGACAATCTCCTAATCTTAATTCCTACTAGTGACTTTCTACCTAAGAAACCACTTAGATATGAGAACACTACTCAATCCCTAAAACCACTCAAAGAACAACCTCTTTGAGAACCCTTGATTCTGCTTCACAACTTTGATCAAGTAATACAACTCTCTTTGCTTCACAGCTTTAGAGAGGACAGAAAACGACACAGCAATTCACCCTAGAATTCTGGTTATACACCTTGTACAAAATACTCAAGACACTCAGCCTCTGCTCTTGATCTTCTCCCCGTATTTCTGTACCTTTTTCCTTTGGTCTTGTGCGCTTTATATAGCTCCTTGAATTGGTCTTGGACTTGCTACAATATTTGATCAGATTTGTTAATTAAAACTGAATCTTCAAAACAAATTTTATCCCCAAAATCTTTTTAAATCTTCAACCTTTTAATTCTCCAACAGACCTGCAATCAAATCTCCCATGTAACAGAAAATATTTATCCCAAGATATTCTCATCCAATGAGTCAACCACTCTCCACAATTCCAGCTAACACGCGTGCCCTAACAACATATGCACCTGATGTTATTGATTCTGCAGATCTGATGTTACAACATCACCTGTGTGACATCAGACATCCAACTTCAGCAATTAAATACTTAACACAACCCAGTGTTAAGACTTCAATGTTGCAACATCAGCTCCTTGACATCAACATTGAATATACTTTGTTTTACCAAATTTCCAGCCAATCCAGGAACTAACAATCTCCCCCTTTGGCTAATTTTGGCTAAAACACTCTCTGCATTCTGCAATCAACTTCTGCACTCTGCAATCAACTTCTGCACTCTGCACCTTCAGATATTTCAGCAGCGGAATAATCTTCAAAACTTTGAAACTCTCAATCAGCAGCAGTTTGACAATCTTCATAGTCTTCATTACTTGATCTGCTGCAGCACCATCTTCATTATTGACAACAGCCAGTTGGTGCTCCCCCTCAAAAGCATGAACCAGCATCACAGCTGTTCAGTAGCTCACAATGTGCAACACTTTTTCTCCCCCTTGATGTCTGCTTGGCTGCACTTTTAACAATGTTGCATTCAACAATGTTGCTCAGCATAGCAACTGTCAATAACTCCCCCTTAATATCTGCATCAACACTTTTCAACTAAACACCTTTTACTTTTAGCAGCATCAATTCCTCTCTTCATGGCAATTTTTAACTCTCCCCCTTTTTAGCCATAATTAGACAAATTATGCCAATTCATATGACCTACACTTCATCACATGCGACATAATACAAGCCCTACTATCAGTAGCAACAAGATCTATGCAATCTCCAAACACAATGTTCTGACATTATTAAAGACATGGTCAAAACCACATTCCAACACTTTTGACTAGACTGGCGATACAAACAATGCTTTAGAAAAACCATTATAAAACCACTCTTTCTCCTTTGCTCAGCACAACACTCCAATAAGGCATGAGTCAATCAAGCTCCAAAGTATCAACCAAGAAACTCAAGCATGAGGATAAAAATCCAGAACCTCTGAAGAAGAAGGTCAAATCTCAGACGACATCAGGTCCTTCTTCAGGAGCAACAAAAACTGGCAGGACTTCAGTGACAACTATGAAGCCTGGTAAGAACCATACTGCTCAAAAACAGCCTTCAGAAGATGAATGGGATGCAGATTGGAAGGCATTTCTGGATGCAGGTGATTGGCATGAGGATGTAGTTTAACCTTGTATCTTCAAATATCTAATAAAACTCCAATCATATTTTAGATTTTTCTGTAACTCTACAAAATTCTTTACAGTACTTTTCTATTGCTTTGCTGATAATTGTACTGCCTTAATATGAACCAACAGCCTAATGTCATAGCATGCTATCTGACATTATATCCTCATAAGATTCAACCAATCTCCATAATCTTGATCAGCATGCAATCTTCACAATATATGTACCTTTGCTGCAAAATCCATAGACAAATACTTCCCCTGTCAAGATTAACAAATGCTCTAGATGGAGATGAACATTTGAGCACATTTACATGCATTTTGGTACCACTGTCCCTTTCACCAAGGGCTATCATACAATTCATCTTCACCATCCAAGGCAAACCTTCTACTTCATCATTCTCCCGTATGACTATGTAGATGCTCCTTAGATATAATGTAGCACTAAGCTTCAGATCCAGAACAAAGACATCCTTCACCAAGGATACTCTTGACACTCTTGACACTAGGGTATTACTATCAGCAAAATAATCTAAACTCAACACTGTGTCACAAACTCCACAAATTCTCAGCTTACTTATAAGCTTTACTGAGATTCAGTCTCTTCAAGAGATCACACTTCCTCTTTCCTTACATCCACCAGTAGTTGTTGAAACTGGTGATGCCTTCAAAGACAGTAGTCATGCTTAAACACATGACCATAATCTCCACTTCTTCTGACCAAAATGCTAGAGCATTCAACTCCACATGTCCAATCTTAATCATCTTCCAGATCTAACCACCAGCAAACATGATGTTATAACATCTTTTGGGACATCAGCTTCTCATCACCATTCAAAGGACTCATTGCACAGAGAAGTCCTTCAAGAAGCTCCAATAAAACACAGTCAGAGCAACTTATTCATACACACCTGAATACCATAAGTTCCCACACCCTCTCTGAACCATATCCTAGCAAACTCAACCATATCCAGAGTATCTATACCAAATTCTTTTTCCAGAACATACTTCCACCATTTTATGAAAAGCACAGGAATGTTATCTAGTATGCCCTTTTGAATTTTCTCAAAAGTTCTAACAACAACGGCTTCCTTCATTTGAGAGATATCCTGGACATTATCCTCAGACTTATCTCTGATCTTCCTAGAGATGAGCACTTTACTCCTGGATTTTGTAGTACCATCCACATAGATTTTCTGCTTAGCAGTTCTCATCTTTGGAGGTGACTCAATAGCTTTCCTCTTTCTTGATTTCAGTCGTTTAGCAACCCCAGGAACCACTTTTACAATTAGTTCATCATCAGCTCTAACATCTGCATCTTCCAACCTAAGGATTGTCAACTTGTGGAATTTTTCTTCTGAACTATAGGAGTCATTAGTCAGGTTGTCATCTTTCTTGGCCTTGCAAGTATTCAGCTCCCAACACTTCTTAAGGTCACAGCTTTTGATCCTTCCATCAGCAATGTTGACTCCTTCATCTTGCTCACATAACTGACTACTCACATCATCCAACTTAGGAGTAACAGCACCATAAGTCATTAACCCAGATTGACTTTTCACCATACTTTCACACTTGATGTCATCATCTGATGTTACAGCATCATCACTAGATAAGTTGTCCACTTGAGGTATCCACTGATAGCAATTATCTTTGGATCTTACTCCCTTCATCACTACCTCATTCTGCTCATCAGCTACCACACATTCATCTTTGGTGTAGCTTACGTTGTAACCTTCATCACAAAGTTGACTTATGCTAATTAAATTAGCACTCAACCCTTGAACAAGGAGCACATTATCAAGAGTAAGGCCATCATGATTCTTCACTCTTCCAACTCCTTCTACTACTCCTTTTTCACCATTGCCAAAAATAACACTATTTGCATGGCAAGGATTGAACTCTACCAAATGCTTCTTGGATCCAGTCATGTGCTTTGAACATCCACTGTCAAAGTACCATGCATCCATAGCAAAATGTTCATCTGATGTGTGAGCCAATAGACACTTCACCTTCTCCTTAGGTACCCATTGTTTAACAACTTTGGGCATGTACTCTCTCCATCTGTTTTGAGGCTGAGGGTATCCATGCAGCTTATAGCAAGAGTACTGCATATGTCCAAACCTTCCACAATAAAAGCATCTCACCCTTTCATCTCTGAATCTTCTGCCGTGATGAGATTGCTTAAGCTGCCATCCATAATGTGGTCTCCTCCTACCATAACTGGCCTGCCTTCTATTATGCTGGTATCTTCTTCCATAAGGAGGCTGAGAATGTTGTTTCCTAGATTGTCTCCCATGATGGTGTGGCTTTCTTCTTCCATAGATATGAGGAACAACATTGGTGTAACCATACCCCTGATGTTGAGACACCTGATAAGACATGTGCTGTTTGAACTGAGCAGCTTGCATGCGCTTGGGGTGTTGTGGGGGCATATACTGACTAGCTCCTTGTGGCTGCTTTCTCTTCTGATTAGGACCAGTCTTCTTCTCAATCTTCTTAGGTTGTGAAAAATCAGCTTTCTTAGGTGTAGGATCCTGCTTCTTTGGCTGATGTTGAGACAAAGGTTGTGACACTTCCTTCTTTGAACCTGAAGTGCTTGCTTCTGAAGTTCCCTTATCCTCAGCCACATAACCTATCCCAGCTTTGTCTCCAGCAGCTTTTTCTGACTGTAGTATCTTGTCAAGAGTGGTTGTCCCACTGTTCAACATTCTAACAGATTTAGTCATATGATTAAGATGAGCTTTGACACATAAGACTTCTTTTTCCAATTCAGCTTTGTCATTCTCTAGCTGAGCAATCTGTTTCTTCTGTTGATTCCTCTCCTGACATAGTTCAACACTCTTTAAGCACAGCTCTTTGTAGGTTGAAGCTAGCTCATCATAAGTGACTTCTCCATCACTATCATCATCAGGTTCAACAATTCCTGTCAAAGCTGTAACATGCTTTGCTGACTCAATTTCACTTTCACTATCAGAGTCAGACCAGGAAACTGTCATGCCCTTCTTCTGCTTCTTCAAGAATGTGGGACACTCTTTCTTGACATGTCCATACCCTTCACATTCAAATCACTGAACTCCTTTATCTTGGGCAGTCTTCTCTTCGTCCTTCTCTTTTGCCTTGCTGTTGTCAGAAGAGATGTTCCTGACATTAGGCCTGGAGTTATTGTTCATCCTCTTGAACACTTTGTTGAACTGTCTTCCCAACATAACTATGGCTTGATACAGATCCTCCTGAGACTCATCATCTGTAACTTTCTTAACTTCTGCAGGAGTGGAAACCAAGGCTATACTTTTGGGCTTCTTTTCAGGTTCTTCCTCATTCAAACCAAGCTCAAAAGTTTGAAGAGATCCAATGAGCTCATCAACCCTCATCTTGCTGATGTCTTGTGATTCTTCAATGGCAGTTACCTTCATCTTGTACTTCTTAGGAAGAGACCTCAGGATTTTCCTTACAAGCTTTTCTTCTGACATCTTTTCTCCAAGGGCACTGGATGCATTAGCCAGCTCAAGCACACTCATATGGAAGTCATGGATAGTCTCCTCTTCCTTCATCTTCAGACTCTCAAACTTCGATGTCAGAAGCTGGAGTCTTGACATCTTAACTCTAGATGTTCCTTCATGAGTGGCCTTCAAAATATCCCATGCTTTCTTAGCAACCTCACAGGTATTAATTAACCTGAAAATATTCTTATCCACTCCATTGAAGATTGCATTTAAAGCTTTACAATTTCCAAGGGCAAGCTCATCTTCTTCCTTGGTCCATTCTTTTTCCGGCTTCAGCTTTGAGGTGCCCTCTTTATCTTTGCCAGCATCATCTTTTTCAAACAACACAGGAGCTTTCCATTCTTTAATGACAACCTTCCAAGCTCTGTTGTCCAATGACTTTAAGAAAGTAGTCATTCTAGGCTTCCAATACTCATAGTTTGAGCCATCCAATATAGGGGGTCTGTTGATAAATCCTCCAACCTCTTTGTCCATCTTCACACCAGAAAGTATCTTCCCCAGATCTCACCCAGAGCCAGACAGGATGCCTGCTCTGATACCAATTGAAATTCTGGTACCAGACGTGTGATGTTAAGGTGCGATGTCACAACAACACACTCTGCACAATGGACAGCAATAACAGTAAATAAATCAACACAATGATTTGTTCACCCAGTTCGGTCTAACTATCTACGTCTGGGGGATACCAAGCCAGGGATGAATTTCACTACTTGTAGAATTAAATTACAGACTCAACAACCCAGCTGATAATCTCCTAATCTTAATTCCTACTAGTGACTTTCTACCTAAGAAACCACTTAGATATGAGAACACTACTCAATCCCTAAAACCACTCAAAGAACAACCTCTTTGAGAACCCTTGATTCTGCTTCACAACTTTGATCAAGTAATACAACTCTCTTTGCTTCACAGCTTTAGAGAGGACAGAAAATGACACAGCAATTCACCCTAGAATTCTGGTTATACACCTTGTACAAAATACTCAAGACACTCAGCCTCTGCTCTTGATCTTCTCCCCGTATTTCTGTACCTTTTTCCTTTGGTCTTGTGCGCTTTATATAGCTCCTTGAATTGGTCTTGGACTTGCTACAATATTTGATCAGATTTGTTAATTAAAACTGAATCTTCAAAACAAATTTTATCCCCAAAATCTTTTTAAATCTTCAACCTTTTAATTCTCCAACAGACCTGCAATTAAATCTCCCATGTAACAGAAAATATCTATCCCAAGATATTCTCATCCAATGAGTCAACCACTCTCCACAATTCTAGCTAACACGCGTGCCCTAACAACATATGCACCTGATGTTATTGATTCTGCAGATCTGATGTTACAACATCACCTGTGTGACATCAGACATCCAACTTCAGCAATTAAATACTTAACACAGCCCAGTGTTAAGACTTCAATGTTGCAACATCAGCTCCTTGACATCAACATTGAATATACTTTGTTTTACCAAATTTCCAGCCAACCCAGGAACTAACAGATTAAAATAAAATATAAGACTTAAATTTGTATTAAATCTTTAAATCTACTTCTTCTGGACTGGACCAATGGCTGGACATGGCCCAATCCGCTTCTGCTCCAGAGCGGCCCAAATCGCCTAAGTCCAACCGACAAAGGGGCAAAAGTTACCTTTCTGCCCCTCCAACCGGGCAAGGAATGCGTCGTTCCTCCCCAGAATAACTTCCCGTTACGCACGGCTCCATTGCTCCCCGAACAGTCAAGGGCAGGTGCCCAAAACCATGCCTATGCCCGACATAACGGCTAGTTTCGGGCACTCTGCCTGACATAACGGCTAGTTTGGGTAGTTACCTATTCTTTGGGGAAAACGGTTATTTCACCCTAAAAATAGGACCGTTGGCCACACGCTGAGGGCTCTATATAAACCCTCTCGCTTGAGAGGGTCAGGTATTCAATATTCACCTACGAACTAACACTTGTACTTGCCCCTTTTTCTCTGACCCTTTCTTACTTAACCGTCGGAGTGCTTTGCAGGTACACCCCCTCCTCCTCTCCATACGACCAGCATCCCAGACGTACTTGGTGGCCCACTCTACAGGATCTAATCCAGCCTTCACGATCAGTGGCGCCGTCTATGGGAAACATTGTTCTCCCCATCTTTCTTTCCCCGGAAACCGAAGATCAAAATAATTCTCAAAGATCATCATCATCATGGCCTCTCAAAATCGCGTCAAGGATGCTCTCCAAACCACTGTCTTCCCCGTCAACAAATCTGACGTTGACGGCTAATCATCTCTCCTTAGAGATGCCCATTTTCTAAGGGACGGAGCCACTGCTTCTCCTTCCCCTACCCCTGTTGATCGCAACAACGACCAGTCTTCACTTGACGTCCAGCCCGTTCCCATTCCGCCCAACGCCGACCCTGCCGTGGCAGCCCTCCTGGAGGCAATCAACAAAACCAACACCCTAATCCTGCAACAGAACGAGAGGATTGGGGCGTTAGAAGAAGCCAAGCATCCAAGATCCCCTCCTCCGCGGAGGAACCAGCGACGATCAAGGAGCCCGTAGCCCCGGAGAGATATTGACCGGAGACTGCGCCAAGAGCCTGACCCTCGTGCCGCCCGGAAGCGTGACCAGGTTTTCCCGCGTGACCAGCATTCTCCCGCCCACAAGAGGACTCAAAGGAACGAGCAGTCTCCCTCGATCAAGTCTAAAGGTCGGGCCCGTTCACCATCTCCCCAAAGGAATCACTCACTTTCTCCTCGAAGGAACCATTCCCGTTCTCCCCGAAGGAACCGCCACCGCGAGCGTACCCTTCGGTCCCCGTCATTCACCAGTTCTAGTAGAGATGATGAGCCTCGCGGCCCATTGTCCCAGGAGATCTTGGCTACCCGCCGCTCTCATCCGCGAGACACCTAACGGGCAGAAGCCCGTATATTTCACGAGCAAAGCGCTGCAAGGACTAGAGTTAAGATACCAACAGATAGAGAAAGTGGCTCTGGCCCTCATCAACGCAGCCAGAAGATTAAGACACTACTTCCTGGCTCACACGATCGTGGTTCGAACAGATCAACCCATAAAACAGCTATTGGGACGACCAGACATGGCCGGTCAAATGCTCAAATGGTCACTTGAACTATCCGAATTTGACATCCGGTATAAAGGCAGGAAAGCTCTCAAAGCCTAGGCTCTGGCCGACTTCGTCGCAGAAATGACATTCACAGACTCCCCCGTGGGCGAAGCACGTAAATGGACCATTTTTGTGGACGGTGCCTCAAGCTCGACAGGGAGCGGGGCGGCCGTCATCCTGGAAAGCAACGAAGGAATCATTGTCGAAGTATCACTCACCCTATCCTTCCCAACCTCGAACAACCAGGCCGAATACGAGGCCTTCCTCGCTGGGCTACGCCTAGCCGAGGACCTGGGCGCAGAAGAAGTCGTCATCTGCACAGATTCGTAACTCGTGGCCCTCCAGGTCCGGGGAGAATATCAAGCCAAAAACGACAACCTGACCGAATACTTAGCCCTGGTCAAGAAGGAAATGGCGAAGTTCACAACAGTGGAAGTGAAACATGTTCCCCGCGAACATAACGTGCGAGAAGACGTGCTATCCAAACTAGCCAGCACAAAGAAGAAAGCCAGAAACAAATCCGTCATACAGGAAGTACTTCCTCGACCCAGTATCGAGAAGGCCTCCCCGACCCTCGACGTGCAGGTGATCGGCGACAACAACTGCTGGATGACCCCTGTTTACAACTATCTCGCCAAAGACGAACTTCCGTCCGACCCAAAAGAGGCCAGCACAGTTAGGCGAAGAGCCTGCTCTTATATCTTGGTCGAAGATAAACTCTACAGGCGGGGATTCTCCATTCCGCTGCTCAAGTGTGTCGAGGAAGAAATGGTCGCGCACGTCCTGCGCGAAATCCACGAGGGAATCAACGCCCAACATCTCGGCGGAAGGTCCCTTTCTCGGAAGGCCCTCTGAGCAGGATATTACTGGCCGACCATCCAGCACGATGCGAAAGAACACGTGAAGAGGTGCGATAAATGCCAACGGCACGGGGACATGCACCTGGCTCCACCTAACGAGCTCAAGGCAATTTCCTCCCCGTGGCCATTCGCCTGGTGGGGCCTAGACATCCTAGGACCCTTCATAGTGGGATCAAATCAGAACAAATACCTAATAGTGGGCGTAGACTACTTCACAAAATGGATAGAAGCGGAGGCTCTGGCCAAAATAACTGCCCTCAACATACTGCATTTCTATGAACGAAACATCCTTGCACGTTTCGGCATTCCCCAGGCAATAGTGACGGACAATGGGACGCAATTCACGGACAGAAAGTTTCAGGACTTTGTCGCCCAACTGGGCACGAAGCAGCACTTCGCATCCGTCGAGCACCCCCAAACAAACGGGCAGGCTGAGGCAGCTAACCGAGTCATCCTTCGAGGCCTCAAACGAAGGCTGGACGAAACGAAGAAGGCTTGGGTCGAGGAACTGCACAGCATATTGTGGGCATATCGTACAACCCCACACTCTACAACCAGGGAAACACCCTTCTGTTTAGCATACGGGACTGAGGTTGTAATCCCCGTCGAAGTTCAAGTACCCTCCAGGCAGACAGAGTCGCCCCTAGACGAGGAGATGAACGACGAATCATTAAGAGAAGAACTCGACCTCGTCGAGGAAATCCGAACCGGGGCAGCCCTCCGCGAAGCCTCACTAAAACAAAAAATTACCATCAGGCACAACGCCAAGGTGATACGACGAGAGTTCGATGTGGGAAGCCTTGTTCTAAGAAGAAATCACAAAGACTCTCGCGAAGGCAAACTAGCTGCCAACTGGGAAGGACCCTATCGCGTCCGAGCAAAAACAGAAAATGGGGCCTACTACCTAGAACATCTCAACGGGGAAGAACTTGCTCGACAATGGAATGCCGAAAAGCTAAAACAATACTATAGCTAAGGACCTAATTCTCGGTTCGACCCGTCACGACGACGGACGTCAACTACCGACCACTATGCACGCCTAGGTACAAGCGTCGTATACCAATAAAGTAGAACCCCGCTCAATAACGAGCCGAGTAACTGCTTGACGGCGGTCCTTGATCGAGCATCGCCATCGTCAAAGTACCATGATTGGCAGAACCCTAGCTCGCGATGGGACGTTCACACCGCGAACTCAGGCTTCAAACGTGACCTGAGCTCCGTATCCCCGCCAGGACATTCTCCGGTCGTTCGATCAGTACCTCTCACTACCGAACACGTCTACAATGAGCAATCCCCCTAAAAGATCGCATAAGTCCAACACTCCCTATCACGGGCAGACACACATTCGCAACGATCATGAGTACAACACTTAGCAAAAAAATAAAAGCAAGTAAAACCATGCAGATAGCAGAATCGAACATATAATTTAAACATAAATAAGTGGCCACTAGGACCACGGTTGTGCTGGGTTACATAAAATGGGGGCCATGCCCCCCCAAAAAATAAATTACAACAACTACCCGGAATGCAGGCCAAACAAATTACAACAATAAAAACAGACTCCTCACTCGTCCATGTGCTCGGTTGGCTCAAACTGAGGCCCCTGGTCCTCCACGGGCTGATCCTCGGTGTTCCCTTCAAGGAGAGCGTCAGGCATGATGATCCGGCCATCCTTAACATGCGCCAGATAGTGCGTACCCTCGACAAAAAAGTCAAGCTCGGGGTTCACCACCCGCAGTTGAGCCACGACATTTCTGAAGGATTCATCTGCAACGGCAATACTGTCATCCTCGGCCATTAGCATACGGGCGACCAACTCGGATCTCGTTTTCAATTCCTTCACATCCTCCGGTTCATCTTCACCCGGGGCATTGACCGCCCTCAACTGTTAGACCAGCTCCTCGGAAGCTTTCTTCTCCACCGCCAGTGTGGAATTCCCCTTCTTTAACCGAGCTACCTCCTCCTCACCCTTCTTTCGGGCATCATCGGCAACCTTGGCCTCTTCTCTGAGGGACGCCATGGTAGCCCGAGCAGCTTTAAGTTCGGCCTCAGTTGCAGAGTCCCCTTCAGCATAAACGGATGCCATCTCCAGCATCCTAACCAAAGCTGAAGCGTCTTGAGCCACCAATGCCCTCTTGCTCGAGCGGTCCATGCTTTCCAAGCGAAGAGACTCCGCCCGAGGCACGATCAAAGAGTTTCCCTCGAAGGATTTCCTATCGAGGATGCAGGGAGGAAGCTCGAACTTCCCTTTCTCCGATACCCGAGTGAGGTCCACAGCGTCAGTAACCCTTGGCCGCTTAGATCGTCCAGTCAAAGGGAGGGGAGACCCCCGGGGAGCCGGTGTAGGAGAAGAAGAAGTCCCCGCAGCAGTCTGAATCGGAGGGTGAGCACGAGCACCAGCAAACCGAGGCTTCATAGGATTCGCACCGGCCTTGTTCCTCGCAAGAGTGTTCTTCACAACCCTCTCATGGGCCTGAAGCATCTCACCTGCACAAACAAAAGACGAACAAGTTAGTCACGAGGAAAAGAAATAACACGAGCAAATCTAAAATAAATAAAACTACCAAGTAGCTTCTCGACTTCCGCAGGAGTCTTGCACTCCAGCAGTGCCTTGGTGTTGGTAAACCGGTACTCAACCCTCTGACTACCGTCCTCCTCGAAGATCTGATTACCCTTGTTCATCCAGCACTCAGCAAGCAGGAAGGAGTTAATGTACTTCACCAACTCCTCGTACGGCACGGCATCCTGCCCGTGTAGCTCGTGCGGTTGGAGAATGTAGTCGCCGGGCTTCTTGGCGAAATGATCAGGTGCCCAATGAATGGGGAACTTGTAGATTCTCTGCCCATTAAACTTCCCCGCCTCATCGCGCAGGTCGTTCCCGTCCTCATCCACCTCAATCTCCCAGAGGTATGTACTATCCTGGGCAGCTTCGGACACAGGCTCGACAACATAATATTGCTCCTTGAACATCCGTATCGAATCCGAAAATGGTTTAAACAATTTGCGAGGCTGCTTCAGGGAGACCCAATCATACTTCCTCCCCGACAGCAACCTTTGAAGATGGAAGACGGTGAAGAACAAGGGGAGAGTAGCCCCTATGGAGAGGTATTCGCACACCAGCTCGAACGCCCAAATGAAGGCTAACGAGTTGGGGTGCAATTGCGTGGGGGCCAACTTCAAATGCACGAACACCGACTGCTGAAAATCGGTGAACGGCAACCTCAAACCCAGCTCCTTGAAGGCGTATTCATACATGGTAAAGCGGTCCACGAAATTCGTCCATACCCGCTCATCCTCGGAGGGAAAGTGCACCTTCCACTCCCCCTCTGGTCTGACCTCCGTGAAGACATCGTCCAAATACGTTGCAAAAGTGGACACATGTTCAGCAGGTTCGATCACCTCCCACTCCTCCACGAAATCCTCAATGACGTCCTCATCCATACCCTCCAAATCTTCTTCCTCGAACCTCACTGGAGGAACTCGAAGTCGTCGAGCTACTATTTTCCGAAGAGCTTGTTTCTTCCTCGGACGTATCTAAGATAATCTCTCTATCTGGCCCCGTCGCCATGTCGATCACCTGAAAATCAGAGAAGAAAAGTGAATTTAACAACAAATCAAATCCACCCTTCCACCGCTAAGTCAAGTGAAAGGGCGTGCAAAGGGCTGAGGACAACGTCCCCGACCTAAGCCCTAACATCAAAAAGCTGAAACCTCCCCGCGAGGAAAAGCTCGAAACAAATCGTCCCCAAACGAGGAGCTTCCCCGCGCTCATACCTAGTTTCCGATCGAAGCTTCACCGAAAACCGCAAAGCTTCACCGGAATCTGGGAGCATCCTACCGGAAAACTCATCACCCACTCAAAAGATGAAAGATCGCGACGGTTACACAAGCGTCGCCATCGCAACGACGCCGTCAACCGCTCTCCTGACCAAAACATACTAACACGTCCGGCTACACGTCAGAAGTGGAAAAGTGGCACAACCACCGTCCACCACCAACAATCTCCAGAAATCAACCTATTTCGTCCTCTAAACCTAGCCCTAACCACATGCAATCTACCATTGACCACCAAAAGGAGTAGAATAAGCACAGGATCGGAAACTTACTTGATTTAAGAAGACGAAAGTGGCTGCTCGGAGCTTGTAGCGGTGGTCGGAGTAAGCAGACGGCAGTGACGGGCAGGAATACTGAAGGAGACGAAGAGAAATCAGAGCGAAAAGTTCCAAATGGATCGAATTTCTCCCTTTTATACAAGGGGGCATGTGCAGACACGCGCTCGTAGACCATGATGACTATCAACTAGCCATCATTACCTAGTGACTGCTACACGGAGCTCTAGGCACATGTGGCGCCCCAACGTTTCCAATTCTGACTGACCTTTAGTCTCCCCGGACTCCGGGCAACAAGGTCACGACCACGAATCTCACAGACACCAAGGGCCACGGGCACACTGGGACATCCCTCCTCGTCTTCAAACGATGACTTCACACTAGGTCTTCGGAGTAACGAGCTATCCTTAAGTCATCACTCCCATGCTCGGGAGCAACGACTTGGGGGGCTCCTGTTCTAAACTGGACCAATGGCTGGACATGGCCCAATCCGCTTCTGCTCCAGAGCGGCCCAAATCGCCTAAGTCCAACCGACAAGGGGGCAAAAGTTACCTTTCTGCCCCTCCAACCTGGCAAGGAATGCCTCGTTCCTCCCCAGAATAACTGCCCATTACGCACGACTCCATTGCTCCCCGAACAGTCAAGGGCAGGTGCCCAAAACCATGCCTATGCCCGACATAACGGCTAGTTTCGGGCACTCTGCCCGACATAACAGCTAGTTTGGGTAGTTACTTATTCTTTGGGGAAAACGGTTATTTCGCCCCGAAAATAGGACCGTTGGCCACGCGTTGGGGCTCTATATAAACCCTCTCGCTTGAGAGGGTCAGGTATCCAATATTCACCCTACGAACTAACACTTGTACTTGCCCATTTTTCTCTGACCCTTTCTTACTTGAGCGTCGGAGTGCCTTGCAGGTACACCCCCTCCTCCTCTCCATACGACTAGCATCCCAGACGTACTAGGTGGCCCACTTCTATAGGATCTAATCCAACCTTCACGATCACTACTCTTAAAGACAATATAATCCTTCTCATATATAATCGAGTTGGCTCATGAACCTAACGAGTCGAACTATGTAAAGTTCAAGTTCAACTCATTTAGTTAACAAACATAGTTTTTCGCTCATATTCAGCTCATTAGGTTCATGAACCAAGTTCAATGAATTAATTGTCGAACTGAGTTCTGAACTATTTTCGAGTTAGTTCGGTTCATTGTCAGCCATATTCTTAATGCATGCGTCCTGTGAACCGCCACCTGTTCATCATCACTATGAGCCTGCTGTGCTTTCTGGATCTGATCGGTATAAAGCGTCCTCAGGAACTCAAATCTAGCATGAGCACCTTTGGCCTTATCCACCTCCTCCATCGTATTCTCTGGATCATTCCCCAGATGCTCTACCATCATCTCGACTGCCTCATATTTGGCCATCCTCCCATGATCGAGGAATCCCCCTTATCAAAACATGTAACAAACATAAGACATCGTCGAGTGTGATAGACATCTTATTATGCGGGAGATGAAACCACAAGGTCTCAAAGTGTAATCTCTCCATGAATGCATTAAGTATCATATGGTTGACCTGAGTGTAACCGATCATGCATTGGTCCTTCAAGCCAGATAAGGACTGAGGCAATGCAGCAATTTTACTCTCATGGTTAAGAAACTTATGGGGATCACGCTCCTGAAATTTGTCAAAAATAATCAATGTCAGAAATTATCCATGTCAACAATTAAAGTAACGCATAAAAAAATAAAGAATCCAACTAATGCTATCTCTCCGTCCCAGATATGTTTGGCAGTATAGTGTGGATATAGAGGAAGTAAGGACAAATTCATTGGACCTTCTCCAAAAGCCTCTAGCTCGGCATCCATTGCAACCTCACCCTCCGGAGGTGGCATTGGATCAGCAACATTATGAGTCTCGATCAGCAGCATCATTCGTAGGAGGTGGCACTGGTGAATCCTGACGCCTACGGGAGGGTGGGGGAAATGATGCGTCAGATGCTGAATCTTGTCTCCTACGGGAAGAAGAAGAATGTGCAGTGGCCTGAGGTGAAGCACGAGTCCCATAAATAGATGACGCCCCAAAAGCAGATGAATTTGCCTAACCAGAGGTACCTGGAGCCTTCAGAACCTGCAAGCTCCGCTCCCTCCGAACGGATACGTGTTGAGCAACCCTACCATGTTTCAATCTGTCAACTCTGTCAGTCATTATGCTTGTAAGGTAAAGTAAGACATATCATTAGTGCACACAAACAACACACGCAAGCAAGAAAACTTTAAAAAAAACATGTAGGAAATTCTGGAGATGCATCTCTGGAAGTACCAGGAAACTAAAACTTTGAAACATTCTGGAGATGCATCTCTGGAAGCACCATTAAACTAAAATTTTGAACAATTTCTGAGATACATCTTCGGAATTTCCTGTAATATATGAAACATTGAAACATTCCGGAGATGCATCTCCAGAATGTTCTACAACTCAGAAGTTGCGTCAATGGCGAATGTACCACATGTAAGTTGTAAAAATATGATCTGATCACGAATTTCAGCCAACAAATAAGTTATAAACTATTTCTAAACTATGTTACATATGATTTCTACACATTTCTAACCCTAATCATTACTTTCTACACATTTACACAAAAACTCAAAATTTACCGAAAACTCGAAAAACTTACTTGAAATTAATGGTTTTGATGAAGTTGATTGATGTTATAGATGAAGATTGATATTCCCTTGAGTTCCTTTGAGCCTTGCTTGATGAAATTTGATTTGGTGTAGAAAAGTGTATAAAGAGTTTGAAGTTGTGTTTGTTTGAAGAAAACTGTGAAATGATGAGGGAGCAGAGTCTGGCGCGACTTATGCTCCAAAAAATTTCAGAGATATATCTCAGGAATATTTCAACGTCCAGTTACATTTGGGTGCGACCGGAGATATATCTCCGAAAATATGGGGCATTTATGGAATTTTACATGGTGCAGTAGAAATATTAAGAGTGCCATAAAAAATTTTCTTTTTTTAATCAATATTAACTTTGAGTAGCCAAAAATAATTACAAAATAGAATGATAAAAGATCCAGCTACCCAAAAAACAAACAAGACCAATCCCCAAGCCAATTAATCATCAAGATAGCTACATAAGCACTAAGCTTAGGTTTAGTCCAATCTCATAAACTAAAGTAACTATAATTTTTTATCTTATCTTTGTATTACTTACCATGTTTCCAAAACAAATATCATTTCTATAATGCCACGTTACAAAAATAGTTTCCACAAAAACAGATATGAGAAGTTGGGCCTTAGTTCCTTTTCCCTTGCTTTTTTGAATTATTTAATTTATTTATGCATACAAGTTTCCCTGTTTATGATCTATTCGAAGCCATTCCAACACTATGAATCAAATATGTTTTAGACCAGTACAAGCAAATATAATGTGATTTAATGTCACTGTCTGATTGCACAAATAACAACCAACATTCTCAAACATAGTAAACAAATGTAGTTTCTCTTTCGTAGTTAATCTATCATGACAGGAGAGCCAAGTTACAAAATTTGCTCTGGGTCTAGCCACATTACCATAATAGATCTTCATCTAAATAACAACCTGTTCCTCCTCCTTCAGGGAATGTGATGACTTATGGGTAAATGTACCGATAATGTTACAGTAATGAAAAGAGTATCGAATCCACAAAGACTGCTATTTAACAAAGAAATAGTTGTGCAAGTATAAATAGTAACAATTGGGGGGGGGGGGGGGGGTTTCAAGTTTACAGTTGAAAATAAAAGAAGTGTTTTGACAAATTAGAGAACGTGGTCAGGTTTTTCCTAGAATGTCATATTTCTCCCCTGCTGATGTCTAATGCATTACATAAATCAAGCGTCATTATAGTTCCACGACGAATTAACAAGACCACTATACCCAATTCCTTGGTGTATAGCTCATTGATTCCTATTAAAGGTCTCTTATCTGTATTCAACCAGCATAAGTGATATCAGGCGATGATACGGTATGTTAACTCTAAGGCCACTACTCAAGGTCTCTTATCCCTATTCAATCAACGTAAGTATGATAATTTCCCTAGATCAGACGCATATGCTAAGGGTCAGTATTCCCTATACTTCCATAATCACCTTAACAGAGTATCGCAAATAATGTGTTTTAAGTAAAAGAAGCAATTAAATAGAAATATAACTAAGATAATTCATGCAACATCATATTAAACATATGTCCCAAAAGATTCGAAACAAATTCATCAGAAAAAATCGAACCTAAAAGTGTTTAGCTACTCATACTGATAAATTACAATACCAATTAATAAGAATAAAATTGCGTAAGAATTCCTTGAAGATTTGGCCTCCAGTGGCTTTGAATGTGCTCCAAAACTCACTTCATGTGTTGTAAATCGCACTCTCCAGTCTTCAGTTGCAGAACCCCTAAAAGAAGTCCAAAGTAGACCTTTTTATAGCCATCAAATCGTACTAGAACACGTCCGAAATTTCCTAAAAAAAGGCTCATCACATGCGCAATAGACTGCATCACGCACGCGATACTGCGTTGGTTGCTCTTACACGCGCGCTATAGCGTGCGATACCACTTTTCTTCTTTTCTATCACGTGGATGCAACGCATAATTATTCTAGTGGCTAGCTTGCTTTTTCTCCCTTTTCAGCCAAATTTCTCTAAGTCCCCGATTCTTCATACTTTGTCATTTTTGCTCCATTCTTTGACCATTATTCATCAAAATTGATCATCTTTGACTTTTTTTTCTTTTTTTTTCTTCAACAGAAAACAAGAAATGATAGAGTGTTATCAGCATGATACACTAATTTTGTTTTGAACTTATGCTCAGTTTGCATAGTTTCTCCTCCTCGTCTTTGTTTTAGTATTGAATAAATTTTTTTCATCTTCTTTGTCGGTTTTTAAACAAGAGGATTCTTCATTTGATGTTGAATCTTTCAACGATTGTTCAATTGCTGAGTGCGTTCTTTCAAAGAATTGTAAGGAGTTATAGGATGAGGATAATGATTCTACAATTTGGATTTCCTCATCTTTGAGTAGTTGAACTTGTTCGTTCATCTTCTCTATAGGTTTCTTCATTCATGATTTTTCTAAAATTCATGAATGCTCTCATCTATTGATTTAAACATTGGTATCTCTATCAAGATAAATCTAATCAATTAATAAATTCTTTGAGTAGTTAGATTTTATTGTCAATGTTGTTTTCTCTTCTACTAAGTGTCGTCATGAGTTACACTCTTCTGAATTAAAAGAAATTATATAATTATTAAGGATTTGATTACTTTAACTAATAATGAAGAAAATCAAGTTGATACATTGAAACAAGTTGGAAATACCGAAATATTTATATGGCATCACATTTTAATTCTATTTGTAGATTGATAAATATGTATGGAGAATCTTGTTTAGTGTTATAAAAAGTTGTAAAAGAATGATATAGTTATGCTACACTTGGGGTACTTAGAATTCTTAAAATGAGTTAAAAGAATTTGATTTTGTTGTGATCACAAACGATACCTTTCAACTAATCAAGATTGAGAAACGGAGTTCTTGGGTGAAAATGAAACAGTTAGAAACAAAGAGAGAAAGAAGAAAGGATAAAGAAGAAAGAAGAAGAAGGATTAGGTAAAAATTGCTATACTATTCACTTTCTCAATATTACAAAAGATTACAAGTGAATACCACAATCTGGCCACAATCAACAAACTGAGTGTACTAGCCTATAAATAGACTAACTAGATAACTTGCAACCCAAGCTACCTAAACAATTGGATCCATAACAAAAGGCCCAATTTGACAAACATTTCGATAATACATATTAGAATAGACTTCGACTAAAATATGTATCCTACAACTACAGCATGTGACCCAGCTTCGATTTCATGCTTGTCTCCTGTCGAAACACATGAAAGCTACTCCTCGGCAGAGCTAGAGTTCGACCCAAAGTCTCACAAATCTCCACCTTGGATCTAACTTTACAAACAACAGGGAATAAACTAGCTTTCATCCTGCAGCTTTATCAACTGCATACAGTGGAAAAACTTGCAACTCGACAACGTCTTGGTGATCATATCAGCAGCATTATCATCAGTCGAAACCTTCTGCACCTGGACTTTACCACGCTCGATTATCTCTCTGATGAAGTGCAGCCTCACATCGATGTGCTTGGTCCGCTCATGATAGGCTGAATTCTTCGACAGGTGTATAGCACTTTGACTATCACATTTAACAATGATACTTCGACCTTGAAGTTTCAGCTCCTTTGCAAAACCTTCAAGCCACAATGCTTCCTTCACAGCTTCAGTGGTTGATAAGGCAACAACCTTCTGAAGCGTCGCTTTTCAACTGATTGTCGTGTCGAACATAGTGAACACATATCCAGAAATAGACTTTCTGGAATCCATACAACCTGCATAATCAGAGTCGACATAACCTTCGATTTCGACTTTGCTATCATTACCACAGGCTCCACCATAAATTAGGACTCGATTCAGAGACCCATTTATGTACCTGAGAATCCACTTTAAAGCTTGTCAATGCGCCTTTCTAGGATCGGCCATGTACCTTCTTACAAGGCTCACTCCATACGCTATGTATGGCCTCGTACAGACCATAGCATACATCAAAGAACCCACTATACTAGCATATGGAATGCTACTCATATAGATTCTTTCAGCTTCAGTACTAGGACTTTGAGTAGTACTAAGCTTAAACTGAGGATTTGTCGGAGTCACAACAGGCTTTGAATTCGACATACCAAACTTTTTGAGAAGCTTACGTAGGTATGTCTCTTGAGATAAGCACAACTTCGACTACTTTCTATCTCGCCGGATGTCAATCCCAAGAATCCTGGTGGCATCTCCCAGATCCTTCATTTCGAACTCCTTACTGAGTTCAACATTCACCTCCTTTATATCCTCAACACTGTTGCTAGCTATGAGGATATCATCCACATAAAGAAACAAAATAACAAGTGAGTTTCCAGGTCGAAATCTGAAGTAAACACGGCGATCGAACTGGCTCCTAGTGAAACCAATGTGTGCCATGAACTTGTCGAATCTCCTGTTCCACTATCGAGGAGATTGTTTCAGGCCATACAAAGACCTATTCAGCTTGCACACATAATCTTCCTTATCCTTTTCTACATACCCTTCAGGTTGACGCATCAGGATCGTTTCATCTAGGTCACCATACAAAAAGGTTGTCTTCACATCCATTTGCTCAAGTTCCAAGTCAAACTTTGCCACCATGGCTAACAACATTCGAATGGATCTATGCTTTACAACAGGCGAGAACACATCATTGAAGCCAACTCCTTCTTTCTGAGTGAACCCCCTAACAACCAACCTTGCCTTAAAGCACTTCGACATCACTCTTTCGATTCCTTCCTTGACCTTGAAAATCCACTTACAACTGACTAACCTTGCTCCTGCAGGTTTTTCAATCAGCTCCCAAGTGTTATTATCAATTATCATGAAGAGATTTCATCTCGTCATCCATGGCTTTTCGCCATTCAGTCTTGTTTCGACTCCTTATAGCTTCCTTGTAATCTCTAGGTTCTTCCTCAAGCACCTCACTTGCAGAGATAAAAGCAAAAGCTATAAGATCTGCATAACCAAATCTCTGAGGTGGCTTGATGAATCTTCTCAGTGTATCTCTTTCCAGTAGGTAGTCATCGATAGTTTCCTCAATCTCTTCAGCATCTTGCTCTTCTTCTTCGACTTCATCTGGGTTATGCACTTCAGCATCATTGTGCTCCACCTCAACATGAATCTCTACCTGTTCTAGCTCTTCTTCACAGATTTTGCACTTCAACCAGCATCACCAGTTTTCTTGAACGCCATTTCGACTTCATTGAAAACTACATCACAACTTGTGATACATCTTCTGTGACCTGGTTCTAGGAACCACAACATATAACCCTTGACTCCCTCAAGATATCCAAGGAACATGCATCTCAGAGCTCTAGGGTCGACCTTGTCTTGCCTAATATGAGCATAGGCCACACAGCCAAATACTCTCAGTCTGTCGAGACTAGGTGGATGTCCCGACCAAACTTCTTCGGGTGTATTCATTCCCAAGGCAGTCGAGGGACATCTATTTATCAGATAAGCTGCTGTCGAAACAGCCTCCGTCCAAAACACCTTATTTAATCCAGCACTAACCAACATGCATCTAACCCTTTCAAGGATTGTTCGATTGAATCTTTCAGCTAAGTAGGGATGGCAGGCAGACCCAAACCCATGGGGCCCACCCGCACCCGAACCTTAGTCAACGGGTGAAAACCCGAGTTGACTGGGTTCGGGTTTGGGTTTGGGTGCCACCCAATATTTCGGGTGCGGGTTTGGGTAGTGTGAAACCCGCACCCACCTGAAACCCGAAACCACACCCGCTTAGACATGAAATTACATAAGTGCCCCTAAATGTATATGTAGACTTTAATTTTAATTGTAATGTTAAGATGTTGAAGACCTTAATTTTAATTGTAATGTTACCAAACTTGATGGAAAGTTGTAATTTAATTCCTTAATTTCTTTTAGAGACCTTGATGGAATTCTTGTATTTCAAATTTCAATGTTGTTATTGTATTTTTTTATTTTTGCTACGGGTTCGGGTTTGGGTGGAAAAACCCGAACCCAACGGGTGTAGGTGTGGGTGTTATTTTGCCACCCGAATAGCTTTTGGGTCCGGGTTCGGGTTCGGGTGGTGATTTCGGGTGCGGGTTTAGGTAGTGTGAAACCCGCACCCGACCCGACCCGTTGCCATCCCTACAGCTAAGCCATTTTGTTGAGGAGTACCTGCTACAGTCCTATGCCTTGCAATCCCAGACTCAACACAGTAACTGTCGAACGCTTCGTTGCAGAACTCAAGGCCATTGTCGGTTCTCAACCTCTTAACCTTTCTGCCAGTTTGAGTTTCGACCAGAACCTTCCAACTTTTGAAATTCTCAAAAGTTTCATCCTTCGTCTTCTGAATGAATACCCATAACTTTCTGGAATAGTCATCAACGTTGGATAGAAAATACCTTGCACCTGAGTGTGAAGGATTCCTTGCAGGCCCCCAAAGATCAGCATGAATATAATCCAGGGATCCATGAGTTCTTTGCTTGCCTTTGTTAAACTTCGCCCTACAGGATTTACCAAATACACAAGATTCACAAAACTCCAATTGTTCGACTTTGTCACCACCTAGTAGGTTCTGCTTCCCCAATTCGACCAGGCCTCTTTTGCTGACATGGCCCAATCTCATGTGCCATAATTCTGTCTTTGACACAGGTTTCGTGGATGCAAAGTCTGCTGAACCACTTACAACCTCAGCCTCAAGGGTATACAAGCCTTGTTTCTTCACGCCTCTCAAGACTTCCTTCGACCCCTTCATGACTTTCAGGATACCTTGTTCTCCTTTGAAGACATATCCTTTCTTGTCGAATTCACCAAGAGAAATCAAATTTCTCTTAAGGTCAGGTACATACCTAACCCCAGTCAATAGCCTTATTGACTCATCATGGAGTTTGAATCTTACATATCTAATACCTGCAATCTTGCAAGCTTTATTGTTTCCCAACAACACTGATCCACCATCTTGATCGCATAATTCTTCAAACACATTCTTGTCTGGAGTCGTATGCCAAGTACATCCAGAATCCATAATCCACTCTTTGCACGAGTTGATGTCCGAAACCACAAGGACATCAGATGATTCATAATCATCTTGCACAATGGTTGCATTTCCATTGTCCTTACCTCCATGATTATTCAGGCTCTCAGGGCACATCTTTCTTGTGTGACCCTCCTTCTTACAATAATATCACTTAATACCAGGGATATCACCACCATAAGACTTCTGTTGAGTTTTACCTTTCTTCTTCTCAAACCTACCATCTCTCTTTGACGATTTCCACTTCACGAACAATCCTTCGCCAACTGATGATGATGGTTTCTGCTCCTTTCTTTCGTTCAAATCCTTCGAATACAAGGCTGCTTGAACTTCTTCAAAGGTCAGGGACTCTCTTCCATACAAGAGGGTTTCTTTGAAGTGAGCATGCGACTTAGGTAAAGAACACAACAACAACAATGCTTGATCTTCATCATTGATGGAAACTTCAATATTTTCAAGATCAAGAAACTGAGTGTACTAGCCTATATATAGACTAAATAGATAACTTGCAACCCAAGATACCTAAACAATTGGATCCATAACAAAAGGCCCAATTCGACAAACATTTTGATAATACATATTAGAACAAACTTCGACTACAATATGTATCCTACAACTAGAACATATGACCCAGCTTCGACTTCATGCTTGTCTCCTGTCGAAACACATGAAAGCTACTCCTCGGCAGAGCTAGAGTTCGACCCAAAGTCTCACAGATTTTATACTTATTTTGCACTCGAGGAAAGAAATTATGAGGATACGAGATGTTTTTTTTTGTTAAGCCTCAAAACAAACAATAACAGGATGTAGTTAGTATTTCTTTCTTTTCTTTTTTTAATAAAACTCTTATTCAAGACTTTAGCGAAAATAGTATGGATAAGTTGTTTTCTAGTGTAACACATTTTTATAAAAAAGTGAACACTTCGGTACCCTTCAATTTAATTGGGTACCGGTACCTTTAACCAATCAAATATTATGATTCAATGCCATATCATTTTTTATTTTATTTTATTTTAAAATAAATTAAATTTTTATCTTAATTTGTACTAAAGATACCGATACCCAACTTAGATTTATGGGTACTTAAAATTTTACCTTATAAAAAAAGGGTTGTATTATAATTATAAAACTTAATGATTTTCATTCAACAATAAGATTGGGTTCCTCCCATTTTAGAAAATATCAAGTCACAATAGAACATTATTTTAAATTTGAAATATTTTTCATTACTATTGACAAATAATTACAAGAGTTCAATATTATATATAATGAGCAAGCAATGGACTTATTAACTTATTAACTTATTTTTGTGTTTTGTCTTTTAAAGAAGGTTATAAAGCTTTTAACATTAATATTATTTATACTTTACTTGAAAAATATTATCATATCAATTTTAGTGATTAAGTGAAGAATAACTTGTAATTTATTTCTATTTGATAATGCAAAAATCCAATTTAAATAATTTATCAACTATTTAAAAATTATGTTTATGTTTTTTTTCATCGGAATATATTAGAATTTACTTTTTAATTGATATGTTACTCCTCCTTATCACTATTCCTTTAGTTTTTAAGATCACGACTAGGAGATATTTTTCAACAATAAAAACTATCAAAGACTAAATTAAAAACTTTTAAAACTAAGTTTCTAGCTTATATCATGCCAACTTATTATGTAGTTTAATTTTTTATGATCATTTTTTATCTTATCGGATTAAAAAAGAGATCAGCAGCCAGCAACACGTCGTAAGTTCATAATTTGTCAGTGATGGAGAAGAGAAGGGGAGTGTACCTGCAAGACACTTTGATGCCAAAGTGAGTTCAGAGTGAGAGAGAGAGAGGGGTACAGAAAAAGTGGAATGGATTTTGAATACCTGACCCTCCTCTGGAGGAGGGTATTTATAATGTGCCCCCAGCGCTGAGCCAACGGTTATTTGTAATGGGTTGGATCATTAGGCCCAATACGGATAAATGTCAGGATCTATGTGGAGTAGGGAAGACCAGCACGTGGTCTTCATCTTGGGTTAACTGCCCCGTGAACTTCGGAAGGTGGAGGACATGTTCTCTCAGACGCGAGTAGTTGGCTGATGATATGGTCCCGCGTGAGGAGCATGTGGAGATCGCGGGGAAGACGCGTGAGGAGCGTTCCCCGCGCGGGATGATGGATTGGGCCTTTGTTGGGCCCTCCCCGATGAGGAGTTGGGTTGGGCCGTCCCGACGGTGGGCCAGCCTTTGGCCCAGTCCAGAACAGGAGCCCCCTAATTCGTTGCTCTGAAGCATAGGAGTAATGATTTAAGAGTCAATTCTTCTGTCGAAGAGGGACACATGGAACTTACCCAGAGGGGCATCGCTCGTGCTCAAAATGATGAGCTCGCGGGGCTATGCGCGTGATTGAACGTAGAAGCTACTAGCTGTGCCCGACAACGGGGTTCGTCCGTCACACGTGTTCATGGCTTGTTTCTGACTCTCCTCGAGGGTCGGTCATTGTGCTCGACATATTGGACGATGGGACAGAAGTGAAGGGGCGGACACGTTATTTTCTTGAGTCGTGCGAGGGAGCTTGAAAGGACACGCGCGGTGTCTTCTTGAGCCACGTGTCAGAAGTAATAAATGCCTATGATGGCTACTCGTAGGGGTGCTTGAGTGCCTAGGAGATGCTTCGCTTCTCGTGCTAGAGGTTATAAATATGGGAGAGACTGATTCATTCGCACGCTCACAACATTCAAGCTCAAGAATTCCTCAAAGTCTCTCAAAGTTTCTCTGCTCTCCTACCGCCCATTTTCCGCCGCTATCGCCGTCAGCCCCTTGCTCCGCCTTCGTAATCTCAAAAACCTTCTACGTATAAGTAAGTTTTTCTGTCTTTCTCCAGAATTTACGCGTTTTTCGGTGTTATTATGAATTTTTTGGCGAGCTTCTTGGGTCTCCGATGATGTTTCCAGGAAGCTCATGAGGTTTTCGGTGAATTTTTCGGGGAGTCCATGAAGTTTCCGGTGGAGTCATGAAGTTCCCGGTGGACTCATGAAGTTTCCAGTGAAGATACCGGGAAACTCATGAGGATTCTGGGAAACTTCATGAGTTTCCGATGACGGCCTCGGGGACCCCGTGGGGTTTTAGCGTCCTCACTTGGTTGACGTCCGGGGGGGCTTCCTCCCCGCGGGGGCTAGAAAAAGATCTCGCGTAGAGGAGGTTTGCTCCATTTGACGTTCATGGTATGACGTTTTTTTGTCGAGGAGACCCACCCCGAGCAGTGAGCTTCGTGCATTATGTCGAGGAGAAGTTCCTCATGACCATGCGCTTGTCGACGAGGGCTTTGGTCGAGGGTGCATCCTCGCGCTTCCCTTTCGCCCTTTCACTTGATTTGCGGTGGAAGGGTGAATTTGATCTTAACGTCGAATTCACTATTTCCTTCTGCTTTTCAGGTTAAATGGCTTCAAAGCCTGAGGATTCCGCCGTGGTCGACGTGGACGTCGTCGACGGAGAAGCCATCGTTACAGATGTCGAAGACAATCCGGCCAACCCTAACGGTGAATCCCTAGTCGATTAGGCCGGGCAGGAACCCCTGGCCGTTGCCTCGCGCTTCATCTTCGACGACACAGACGCCTTCCTCGCTGCCGAGAACCGGGGGGAAGGAACATTGGCGAACTGGCAGGTTTACAAACCCAAGGAGATGGACCGGATCTGCTCGTCGTACCTGGGGAAGCGCTTCCCGATGTATGAGTTTGCCTTCCGGGATGCGGGGTTTCACATGCCACTCAGCGATTTTCAAGCGGGGGTATTTCAGTGGCTGGAATTGGTGCCCTCGCAGCTTCACCCTAACGCGATCGCGTTCATGCGGGCATTTTAGGTCGTGTGCCAACACTTTCGCGTTGGCGCTACACTCTCGCTGTTCTTCCGCATCTTCCATCTTCAGAGGCAGACTCATCATGGACGACACAACTGGATATCCTTAAAGCATCCAAGGAAGCTGTTCAGGGCGTATCTGGACTCTGTCCGATCTTTCAAGGACAGATATTACATCATGAAGCATGTGACACACGCTGCTGTCGACTCCTTGTTCGAGCGTGTGGAGAAGCTCATGGACGGGCAGAGGGAGGAGACCTTGGAGGCAAAGTTCCCCATAGAGTGGCAGAAGGTCCACTTTAAAAGAGAGACGAAGAGCTACCTCACGAAGCCCCACAATCTCGATGAGGAGGACATGCTTGCCTATGACAAGATCGCTGCCTTTGTCGACAGCTTCACCCCCGCCAAGTGCGTGAACAAGGACGGGAGCTTTGTTCGGGACGACAACGGGGAAATTGTCTTCGAGGCCAGTTTAATCAACGCTATGGCGCTCCTCGAGTGCAGTTCTGACGAGGAGGCCTTGAGGTTCTTAGGTAACGATCTTACCGGATCATAAAAGAGATCAGCAGTCAGCAACACGTCGTGAGCTCCTAATTCGTCGGTGATGGAGAAGAGGGGGGGTGTACCTGCAAGACACTCCGATGCCAAAGTGAGTTTAGAGTGAGAGTGAGAGGTACAGAAAAAGTGGAATAAATTTTGAATACCTGACCCTCCTCCAGAGGAGGGTATTTATAATGTGCCCCCAGCGCTGGGTCAACGGTTATCTGTTGGGAAGACCAACATATTGTCTACGCGGGTAGTTGGTTGATGACATGGTCCCGCGTGGAGAGCGCGGGAAAGACGCTTGAGGAGCCTTCCCCCGCACGGGATAATGGATTGGGCCTTTGTTGGACCCTCCCCGACGAGAAGTTGAGTTGGACCATCTCGACGGTAAGTCAGCCTCTAGCTCTGTCCAGAGCAACTTTTATGTTTATTTATTCAAAATATAACTATACTCAATATATAGGGCTTGACTTTATCACAAAGCAAGTGAGGTTAGGGATTTAGGTTTCAAATCTTAGCCTTAAAATAATGCTTTAGAAAAAATTGTTGGTATATAAATTATTTCACAAATTTTTTTGAATTTCTACCCGTTGCAGAGTGGCACTACAGCTCCATATCTTAATCAAGTCTCACCACTTGCATCTCTTTTCAATTTTTTTAAATCACTTTTCTTATAATGTAATTGTTAATGATTTATCAAATTAAAAATTATTAACACAATGTCTATTTTCCATTAATAATATTTTTTCATTATTAATAGTTCGTTATAATAATTGTGTTTTTACAAAACATGTTAATAATTGTTAGATAGTTTTTTTTTAGGTAATAATTGTTAGATAGTTAAATTGTGAATAAATTTATTTTTTTTCTTTTCATTTCATTTCAATATTTTTTAAATTGCTTTTTAATATAAAAACAAAAACTAGTAACTAACCCGTGCGTTGGTACGAGTCTGTCTGTTCGAGGATTTTATGTTATGGAGTCGTAATTGTTAATCAAATTGAAAAAAAAATGATAAAATTATAAAAATAGATATGATTGAAGTTAAAAATTTGTATTGATAAGTATAAGAAAATGTTGTGTGTTGTAAAAGAATGAGTTAAAATAATTATTGATATAAATTCAAATAATACAATGATGATTGAAAATATAAAAAAAAAATTAATTACAGTTGTGCCCATTTATAACAATAGTATTTTTTTGTATATAAAAAATTTAAATCAAAATTAATGTTGTTGCCGTTTATAATAATAGTATTTTTTTCGTATATAAAAAAAAATTGAATCAAAATTAAAGTTGTGACCATTTATAACAATAGTATTTTTTCCGTATATAAAAAAATTTGAATCAAGGTAAAGTTGGGTCCGTTTATAACAATATTATTTTTTCGTATATAAAAAAATTTGAATCAAAAGTAAAGTTGTGCCCGTTTATAACAATAGTATTTTTTTCGTATATAAAAAATTTGAATCAAAAGTAATGTTGAACTCGTTTATAACAATTTTTTTTTTTATATAAAAAAAATTTGAATCAAAAGTAAAGTTGTGCTCGTTTATAACAATAGTATTTTTTTGGTATATAAAAAAATTTGAATCAAAATTAAAGTTGTGCCCGTTTATAACAATAGTATTTTTTTCGTATATAAAAAATTTTGTATCAAAAGTAAAGTTCTGTCTGTTTATAACAATAGTATTTTTTTTCATATATAAAAAATTTTGAATAAAAAATAAAGTTGTTCCCGTTTATAACAATAGTATTTTTATCGTATATAAAAAAAAATTAATCAAAATTAAAGTTGTGTCCGTTTATAACAATAGTATTTTTATTGGATTTTATTTGAATGTGTAGATATGAATACAAAGAAGAAAATAGAAAAAAATAAGGGTTTAATTGTTATGCCCTGACAGTGTAAAAATATTTTACATTGTCATCCAATAGAAATATATCATTCTGCCATGTCATATAATCAATTTAAATTTTTCAATATGACTTGGCAGGATGTATGGTCGTCATTGATTAAGAGTGTAAAAAAAATTTACACTGTCAGTGCATCACCATTTTTTCCAAAAAATAATTGTTTAATGATTATAATTTTATATATTAAAAAACATATATTATAAAGTATTTGAATCATTCTGATTCTCAAAAAAGAAATAGTTGACGCTGGAAACCAAAATTGATATTTTATTTTTTTTTAAAGAAAAACATGATAGATAGTGTAAACACAATGCAGGGCTTGCCAAAGACATTGTAAACACACAATATAGAGAATATGAAACTTAACTAAGAAATGGCTGGTTTCTAGAGAAACATCATAATCCTCACACAATGCTAAAACAAACTCCCACTTAAGTTATATCGAGAAGAACATATTAGCACTACACCATGGGAGACAAAATGGTGAAGTGAAGACTAATAAAGCATTGTACACTATACAAGCAATGTCATATAATACTGATGACTATAATTTATGTAGGAAGAATGTAAATTCCAAAAGCCAAAAGCACTGCGGGGATAGTAGGGACAATGATAATAAGCTAGCAAAAATCTTATCGAATGATGAGACACTTTGACACAGTTAGAGCCATAATGGAAAGACTCATTTAGAACAGTTGAAGCCACCATAGACTGAAAGAACAATAATGAAAATTATGGCAATTCTGGTAGCAAGAACTATTAGCTTTATCTTCATAATTTGGTTCAACCTAGCTTGTTGATCGTTACCTATTCCATCATCATCGTTGCCGGTTGGTTCAGCCTGAGAAACCCTGCTCTTTGTTGCTGGTGCATGACTGAGGTTGATGCAGGTGTATTAAAAAAATGCCATTAAACTGAAATAGATCAAAAGGATTAGATCGCAAAACAAACAAAATATTGAAGATAAAGAAACCATTACAGTTTTACAAAATCATCCATTGCTAATTCTTCAAGGCTTGACAATAAACATCAGAAGAACATGAGTCAGCAAAATCCTTGAGAAACAAAATACCAATACAAATGAAATTCAATGAAAATAAAATATATGCAAGAGTAGCACGCGCGGATTACTCACAGTACTTATTATTTCCAAATTTATTAAGAAGAATATCTGATTTTCCAAATTTATTAACAATATCAATATAATCTTGCGCTTCTCATTGAATTCTGAATTAATCTGCAAATTTATTATTTCCAAATACCTGATTTTCAATGGCACAAAATAAGAAAAATATTCTAAATCTAAAATAGAGAAACTTTTTCTGAAAAAGTTTTCAACAATTGTAATAGATCAAAGAGAAGATAATATAATCTCATATAATTTCAAAATATATTTTAATAGAATCTAGGAGAAAACTTCTAAATCTATAACCATTTCAGATCTAGATCTAGTCCCCACAAGGTCACAATGAATCACTTGTCAAAAACTTCCTTAAATTTTTTAATCAGTCTTCTCAATAGTTTGATTATTGATAAACTGCAACAACATTCATGACAAATGTAACAACATTCACACAAACATTAATATCCAAAATTGAAAGAAACACCTTTATGACTAACAAATACTTCAAAATCAGCTGTGAACAAAAAACAAACACTTGGTAGGCTATATTCACCCTTTTATGGCCATCATCAGCATCATGAATTTGTTCACAGATTGTTGCATAAACAGCAATTTGTTTCCTGAGAGTTTCCAATTGTTCATCATTCATGACTTTGACGTACATCGCATCGACATTCCCGTTTTGAACTTGTTTCTGCCATTCCATCATGTTCACCATAGCATAGATTACAAAACTCTTTGGATTTTGATCGAAAGAGTGTGTGTGAAACAAAAGTCAGTAAAGTTTTGGAAATAGTGTGAGAAAAAGACAAAAGAGAGAAACATTATTATTGAAGAAAATGAAGCATCATCAATCTCTAACCTTCAAAATCTCCAAACAAATCCCATCAAACATCAAAAACTTCATCTCCATTTTTTCAACCATAATCTCAACAATGAACAATAATTAAAAACCTGTAAAAAGAAAAACAAAAGAAAGTAGAACAAATACAAACTAACCGCAACAACAATTGTAAGTTTCAAGCAACATAAATACAGAAATAGAACAACAACTAAAAACCACAAAAGAAAGAGGGAAAAAATTAAATCTATAGCAGTTAGTTCCAATTGTAGCAGAAAAATCAATATCAATGGTTCCTCAATGCAGATCTGAGCAGGAAACAAAAGAGAAAACAAAAAACCAAAATATAGAAACGTTAGAAGCGGATCTATACAAATCTATACAAAATAAAAAAATCTATAATTAAGTCAAGCGATTCAAGATATGTGATAAAACTTAATAATTTTGATTACCTTCTCCATCAATGGCTTCTGGAATTCCAAACTTAGCGAATTTTTGTGCATTTCCATAAACCTGAAAATGAAATGTAATGTACAATTTTTAGTTGTGATGATGATCTGAGCTAGAAGCAACACAAGAAGATAGAACAAAAAACCTCAAAATCAAAAAGTTAAAAGCAGGTCTATACAAATCTATACAAAACCAAAAAAATTGCAAATCTGGATTTGTTTTTCGGAAGAGGAAGATCTATACAATAGGGCTTCGAAAGCGATATTGTTGATAACAAATCTCGATTTGTTTTTCAGAAGATCATCATTACGATATGTAAAAGAGGAAGAAGGAAGAAGAAGACGAAGAAGGAAGAAAGAGAGAAAGAAGGAAGAAAGAGTGAAAGTACGGTGAGAGAGAGAAGAAAGAGACGAGTCAGAAAGTAATGGTACACATAAAGTAAAATTTTGGAAAGAAAAAATTGTAATGGAACCATATGACATCATCAATTAATTACAATCTAACCATCAAAGACAAAATACAATAAGTATGTAGTTGGAATAGAATCATGTGACATCATTAGTTGCATAAAGTAAATTTTGGAACTAAATTGCCCTCAAATTGGAGATGTGGCAAAAAAAGAGAAAGGGGCAAAGATGAGTTTTGCAGAGCCCTTAACTTTCTTATATTATAGATATTGTTAATGTTGCTACAAAATAAAAATTATTAATGCTTCAACGTCATGATTTTTTGAATTTTATAAATAATTTTTTTTATATTAATTGTTTTTTAATAATTTAAATATATTATTATACTTAATAGCACTTATGCTCTCATAATTTTTTTTTTGGTTTACAACTTATTCACTACAAGAAAAACCAATATTAACGGGATAATTTTGTTGGGTGAATTTTACCTTGCAAAAAAATGATGATTGCTAAATGAGAATTACCTCACAACCCATTTATTCAAATAAATAAAAAATAAAAAATAATTTTTTAAATATATCACCTCACAAGTCATTTGGAGGGAAATGAAATTTTCTAAAACAATGTTTGAAAGGTGTTATTCATTTCATAAACCAATTTTCAAAATTCAAAAGACTCACTCAAAACTTTAAGGTGATAGATGTATGTGTCCTCTTACTTATAAAGTGCTCAACCTTCACTTTTCTAAACAATGTGAGACTTAGAACTCACACTTGATTCTCAACAACTCACATTTTTCCCAACAACAACAACATGCATTGCGACGTGCTTATCACACTGCAAAGTTCACGTGCATTGCGGTGTACTAAACATCCAGCAAACTGACATGCACAGATTCCAAAAACACTGCAACGGTCATCAACAAACTGAGTGTATTTATTAATCTATTTTCCCTTTCTTCAGCTTCACAAATGTATTAATACTCTCACCCTCCGTCTTCTTCCACAAATCACACAAAATATTTGCAGAAGCTAAAAAAAAAATCATCTCTTAGTCTAAAATTCTATCATATTCTCCATTCCAATATAAAACTTTTGATTAAGGGTTCATTGTTATTATAAGGTACACATTTCATTTACAATTTTTTTCTTACCAATATTTAGTTGTTTTGGTTTAAATGTGTTTGATGATGTTTCGATCATTGTTTATGTTGTTTTAAATTTTATTTTTGCATATATTGTTTGTGAGACTATTAATTTTGTTTATGTGTTTATAATGTTTTGTTGTGATTTATTATTTCTAATATTTAGTTAGTATAGTAGGGTATTAAATTTGTTTTATTTTTTTATAATGTTAAAAAATTAAAACAGTTTATATATTATTAACAGTATATATTTTTATTAGTATATGATATGGTATTGATTTTGTTTTATTTTATAATAATGTTAAAAAAGTATGTATATTAGGTTTTTAGTTTATATTATATTATATATATATATATATATATATATATATATATATATATATATATTTAAATTCATTTTTTATAAAAACATAAAATAAAAATTTAAAATCTAGTTATTCATTCTTTTGTTGTATACATTTTCTATAGTTTTATAATAAATAATATAAAACATAATAAAAATTTAATTTTTTTTTTGTTTCTTTTTACTTTTAAAAAAACAGAATAAAAAATTAATTTATTCTGATTTTGATAATAATTAATATATTTAATTAAATTATTTTGTTCTATATATACATTATTCATTGTTTTATGTATATAACTTATTAATGGTATATATGTATGTTAGTGATTAAAATATGGGTTTAATGGTAGTGCACTGTCAGTATAAAAAAGTATTACACATACATCTAATCAAAATATTTTAAAGTGGCAAATCATATAAATAATTTAAAATGTACAGGTTGACTTGGCGAGATACATGGTTGTCATTGGTTGACAGTGTAAAAATAATTTACACTGTCAATGCACCGTCCCTTTTCTCTTAAAATATATATGTTAGTGTTTGTAAATGTTATTAATATATATTTATGTTAGTGAAAAATATATAACTTATTAATTTATATATATATATATATATATATATATATATATATATATATATATATATATATATATATATATATATATATATATATATAATTTATTATGTATATATAAATTATTTTGTTGCTACATATATTAACGTTTGTAAAAAATATATATGTATGTTAGTGTTCAAATAATAATCATGAGTAGTCCATATAATTTTTAATATTTTTTAGTTAATGTTTATTATATATGTATGTTAATGTTTAAATAATCATGAGTAGTCCATATAATTTATGATATCTTTTAGTTAGTGTTGAATATATAGGTATTTGATATAATTGACCAAAATTCTCAAATTGGTCAATTGATTAAAATCTTTTTGCGATTATAATGGCAACAATGTTGTAAACGTGCAGTATGAAATATTATAAGGACTATCATAGTTGGATGTATGATCGAATGTATCCTGAACGACGCGAACTTAAACCACATTTCGACGAATTTATGATCGTATGTGATTTACATTTGACAAATGCATAATTTGCGAGGTAATTTTCACCCGACTAAATCATGCAAACAAAAAATTATAATATTTTAAATTATTTTTAAGTATTTATTGAATTTTTATTTTTAATAAATTCTGAATTTAAATATTATTTAATAAAAAAATTCAATTATATTATATTATTACAAATTCATTATAATCAAAATTGTATAATATTAATATATATGAATATTTTGTTATTTAATAAAATATTTTATATTATATTATATTATTACAAATTTATTATAATTAAATTTGTATAATATAAATATATAAGAATATTTTTTATTAAATACGTTTAAAAGTTGCCAAGTGATTTTCACCCAGCAAATGCATGAAAAGTTGCCAAGTGATTTTCATTCAGCAAATTCATGATATGCGAGGAGAATTGCACACAGCAAAATGCTGCACACCTGCTCTGCCCATCTGCTCTGCCCACCTGCTCTCTGCACGCTTGCGTTGTCTACTTGGGAAAGTAAGTTATCAAGTGATTGTCACCTAGCAACGTGCAAAGTGATTTTCACCTAACAACTTGCGAGGTGATTTTCTCTTAGCAAAAAAGTTGCGACTAACATTTTAGCAAGGTGAATGGAACTCATGGATTTCAGACGTTGCGAGGTGATTTTGACTTTGTGAGGTGATTAGCACCTAACAAATTTAAGTTTTTTGTAGTTATGCTCTCATATTTTGATCAAAATAAAGTTTTAGACTTTCCATTTTAAAATTTAATTTTTCTGATCTCCTAATTTAATATGTTTTGATTGTCTTGGTCCCTCTTACATAAATGTGGCATATTTATTTAATATATGGTAGTGGAGTGGCATGACTTATTT
This sequence comes from Lathyrus tuberosus, assembly GCA_022829125.1. NCBI lineage: Eukaryota > Viridiplantae > Streptophyta > Magnoliopsida > Fabales > Fabaceae > Lathyrus > Lathyrus tuberosus. The sequence continues at coordinate 3,687,183 of JALAZF010000385.1, forward strand.
CGGATAATCATTAAAAAATATAGTTATTATAATGCTATATTAATGAAAAAAATTGTTAATGAAATTCAAAAAAGAGTGATGATAAATATAATATTAGCCTTAAATGTACTCGTGATCTCTTATTTTGATCAAAATAAAATTTTAATCCTTCCATTTTAAAATTTAGTTTTTGATCTCATATTTAACATGTCTTGGAATTTTTTTTGGTCTCTCTTCAATTTTGCGAATGTGATATATTTATTTAATATAGTGATATGGCACAACAAGGACTTTTTTTTTGGAATCAATCAAATATGATATAGCCAAAAACAAGTCTGTACAATGGCGATCCAAAGATCCAACCCATAACAAGAAATACAAACAATAAACCAACAAGCCCAACCTAAGCTAATTCATCATTATTTTAGTAACATATTCTCTCAATTTAGGGTTGGTCCAGCCCTTTAAATCAAGTTATCTATAATATTTTGTTCTATTTTGGTATTATTTACATTACCCCTATAGCAAGTATCATTTATGTATTTCTAACACTCATACAAAGTTTCAGCAAAAGCAGTTTTAAGCAATTTTGCTTTTGATCCTTTTCTATTACTTCTCTTGATCATCCATTCAAGCTCTCTTGTCCAATCTTCAGGTGAATGATCAATGTGCATCCACTCAAGCACCTCCTTCCAAATAGGTTTCATGCCATTGAATTAAAAGAAAATATGTTGTAAATTTTCCACTTTAGGGCAAAATTATCACTTGTCATTATCCATTAATCCAATCCTGTGTAGCCTTTCTCTTGTTGCAATCTTTCCATGGAAGGTTATCCACACGATAAACGGTGACCTCGGTCTTGCCATATTTCCATAAAGAATCTTCCTCCAATGGACATCTTGATCTCTCTTTGATAGCATGGTACATTTTCTTTATGGGGAATTTCTTATTGATTTGTGCCCGTTGCCACACCTGAGTTTGCTTAGCCTTGTTGCGTAGCTTGAGAATAGCTTTAAGGATCCATGAACATGTCATCTTTATCAACACTATCATGATATTACTGTTTTTGATGTAGTAGCAGTGGATCCACTTGATCCAGAGACAATATGCCTAGCCACAAAGATTCCATAATAGCTTTTTCAAGTTTACATTATTCCACTCATACAATGAAATCAAGTTATGGTTGTATTGCTTCTTCGGGGTGAAACCTTTTCTCCAAGCTATACATAACTTTCTTGCAACCTCACCTTTTATAGTTCACAAGAAAGTTCTGCATATATCCTTAACTTTCTGAATCACTTTTTTAGGTAAAGGGAAACATTGGTGTCAGTAGTTTGTTATCACAAACAACACACTTCTAATGAGTTGAACCCTGCCAGCATAGCTTAGAAGTCGACTACTTCAATGCCTTATTCTCTTGATAATTTTTTCTACCAATACCATACATTATTAATTGGTTAGTTTCTTGCTTATCAGAGGAACTCCTAAATACCTGAATGGAAGGGGACCTTCATCAAAGGTTGTGATCGCTTGGATCTCTTTCTTTGTTGTCTCTTCAACCCCACCATAATAAACTTTACATTTTGTTGGATTGACTATAAGTTGTCAAAACCTAAATTTTGACCCTAGATTTCATCATCATTCTAGGAGCATCACAAATTGCATTGTTAACCCTAACCTTGTACAAGTTACTTTTTGTTTGTTTCATTGGTGAATTAGGGTTTTGGATCAAGATAATCAATAGGATCTTCACATGATCAGTCAATGTCTTGGATTGATCATTAACCTACCAAGTGTGCATACACTCAAGAAGCCTATCTCCCCCAAAAATCAAGTGCAAGTTTGGTCTTGTTACAAGTTCATTGAAGCTCAATTTTATCTGACCCCAAATTAGGGTTTTATCTGACAAAGTCAACGGTGTCTTTAACTTTTGATCAAAGCATGATCTCAAGCCTTGGGACATGATTAAAGACACTCAAATACATCCTTGGAGTCCATCCATGAAGTTTTCAAGACTCAAGAATGCAAGATCATTGAAGATCACACAGTTGAATTCATCTGATACACAAACTTTTAACAGCAAAGTCAACTCTTTGACTTTTGAGATTTTTGGTCAAAATTGAAGTCCTCAATCTAAATTTCATGAAAACATGTTTGAACTATGATTTTGATCATGAAAAATCAAGAATTTGGAGGTTTCTTGCAAAAGGGGTAAAGTGGAAGAAAGTTGAAATTTTTCTAAGTATGGTGAAAAACCCTAATTTGGTACCAATTTGGAAAGGTCGTAACTTTCAATCTAGACCACCATTTTTTGTGTTCCAAAGATCAAATTGAATCCCTTACAACATACTAAAACTTTGTCAATTAGGGTTAATCTCCAAAAAGTGAAGGGATTTTGAGTTATGAGGCCATCAAGTTAGTGAAAAACTTTCCACACTTAGAAAATTTTCAAGACAATTTTTGTTCTCAAAAAGTACCAAAATTTGGAGCCAGTTTTCACTATGAAAGTTGTAGAGCATGTTTGGGGCTTTTCAAAAAGTACAAGAACTCATCCATAGCATTTTTGAGCTAGGAGTTTCGAAGAAGAGAAGTTGGCCTCAAAATCTGATTTTTCAAGTCATGTTCTTGGCAAACCATAAGTGCAAATCCTAGCCAAAGTCATGAAATCTGGTTTTGCAGCCTATGTAACTTGTAGATCTTCCTCTAATAAGAGAATTAAACAAGTCCTTGGTGCATTACACATTGGTTTGAGGCATTATCCAAGTGATCACACCATTTTTGGAATGTTTTGCCAAAAAGACTGCATTGCCATTCTCATAAAGTGACTTTAATCACAAAGTCAACTTGTCTTGAGCTTCTAAATTATTTTCTCTGCACAAAAATTTTCTTTTCACTGAAGTAAATCCTCTAAATCACTCAACAACTCTAAAGGAGTTGGTACTTTGCATTGGAACTTCAAAACTCCATGAAACTACACTTTGAATCCCAACCAAACTATGAACTCTTCAAGTTCCAATTCTGCAGCAAATTGATCCCTCAATTTTCCCTATAAATAGAGGCTCATTCGAAGCCTCAAAAACACAACATAAACCAGACAAACCTGATGAGTCCAAACCTTTGAGTTTGGCATCAATTTTGGTAAAACTAACTTAGTAAAAAGATGTTGGACAAGATGTCCTGACATGATGAACTAACTGCAGGTTAAGGTGTTAGACAAGATGTCCTATCAGGTGGATTCGACATCTTTGTCTGTAACAGTTTTGAAATAACTGTATTTGTTTTCCAGGTGTGATTGGAATATGTTTTGATCCTAGGTGGCATCTGAGATTGAGGATTCAGAGTTTCTGATTCTAAAAGGAATATGCGGTTTCCTTGTAAGGAGACATTTTTGGAAACTTAGGATTGAAGAAAAGAATAGGTCGCAGATTCTGAGGAGCTGAATTGCTGCATTTTTGAAGCCCAAATCCAATTCTATTTTGCTATTTAAATAGGATGGGTTTGACCTAGAAGGGGTGAAAGTTTTACAACTGATATAGAGTACTAGGGTTTGTACTTTTGTGAGCCTCTCTTGTATTGCGTGAATACCTTAGTAGGACAGTTAATTGAGTTGTAATTTTCAATCACTGCTGTGATTGAAAGGGAATTGAGAAGGGTCTCATACCTAGGAGTGTCTTAGGTAGAAATCTAGGAAGGCTAGTTTCTAGGTGCTAAGTAGTAAACATTGGAGTTTAGCATAGAACCAATTCTACTTAGTTGATTTCATTCCTGGCTTGGTAGGCCCCAGACGTAGATGTTGTTGATCACCGAACTGGGTTAACAATTCATGTGTTTTGTTTTCTTACTGCTGTTTATTTTTGTTCTTCCTTAATCCTTGTGAGAAACAGAGATCAAGTGTCACGACATCCTGTTCGACATCTTAGTGATCTGTTTAACCAGAATGTCAATTGGTATCAGAGCATGCATCCTGCTCTGTATCTGGGTGAGATTCAGGGACGATACTTTCTGGTTCGATGGATAAAGAAAGAGGAATTCTAAATAGACCACCCATACTTGACGGTTCCAATTATGAATATTGGAAAGTGAGCATGGTGGCGTTTATCAAGTCCATGGATGGTAAAGCTTGGAAGTCTATGGTTAAAGGGTGGGATCCATGAAAGATCAAAGACAAAGATGGGAAGCTCACCGATGAGCTTAAACTGGAGGAAGACTGGGATGATAAAGATGACAAGCTTGCTCAAGTAAATTCCAAAGCCTTGAATGTAACTCCCCCAATCTATACCCCCAACAAATAAAGCGGTAACAAAATTCAAAATTCCATCAGAGTATATTTAAAACATTCACGGCATAGACCGAGGGGTCACATCAATTGAAACAAATACACATAAACCTGCTCATTAAGATATGCAACATCTCAGGTAGCAAATAACAAAGGAACTTAGTTCCTAACACCCACCATTCAGGTACAGAATAAAAGCGGAAAATCTGTACTGAATCTCATATATATATATATATATATATATATATATATATCACATAAAGAGTTTGTCTGTCATATACAACATCATACATGCACAATCCAAAAGATACATGTATACATAATACAAATAATCATTCTCGATCTCCCCGACTACCCGGTGCTACATATCAGAGCCGACCGACAAAAGAATGAAGACCTAAGCTTCACAAAAAAACCTCCAGCCTCTAATCTGTAATGCCTCGTAGAGCATCAAAAACAGCAGAAGGGTGAGAAACACAATCATAATATATTTGCATACAATTATATAATAACAAGAAAATACACATATAAAATATTCTCACCACCAATTATACCAGAATTCAAACACAAACAACACAAAGTATATCAACCAAGCACAATACAAATATCACCAACATATAGACATATATCAACTCATCAATTTCATCCACAATTCCATACACAATCAATCCATTCATGATTTATGCAAATGCAAAGAGACCGACCCAACGACTCTATGCAAATGCACATGCGGTATCATCCATCCATCATTCTCAACACTAGTTCACTCAGGAACTATTGGAATCATCGCTTGTTACTTAGTGTAACTCCTCGTCGGGCAAACGATGTTCCCCGTCGCTTTAGGTCCTCTTTGTATAAGGCTCACGACATTTATGGATTGCTTTAGGTCCTCTTTGTATAAGGCTCACAATCCGATCGCTTTAGGTCCTCTTTGTATAAGGCTCACGATCTTCTATAATCATCGCTTTAGATCCTCTTATTTTTTTAAGGCTCACGTTGTTATAGCGGATTCCCTCTGGAACCGTTTCGTCGCTCACACCCACTAGGGCACACGACATCACCAACATGCATATCATGATGCTTGGCATACAATGACTCATGACATTCAAATGCACACATATACACATTCCATAGTCATGCATATATCATCAAATACCACACATCGCATTTTCTTGCCCTTAGGCCACAAACCATTAACACAACATCTTATCACATGTATTTTCATCACACAACAGCACACAAGTCCTACAATATCCATATCAATAGCACATTGTACATTACACATCAAATTCACACAATTAAAACGGCAAAAGTCGACAAAATGACACTATTTCAAATTCCCGGCATAATTAAATCGGCCAACAATCTCAAAACCCATTTTATAAGAAAGAACATTTCATAATCTTTCCAATGGTACAAAGAACGTCCCGATCCGAGTTACGGATCAAAAGTTATGAAGAAAACAAAATTGCACAAACTGCCATGTTCGCTAGGCGAACCCTCTAGCGAGTATTCGCTACCACCTTCGCTAGGCGAATGTCCAGCGAATCCACTATCAGATAAAAATAGACACAAAGTTCACTAAGCGAACCCCTTGGCAAACCCAGGCAGCAACAACCAGAACCAAAAAGATACAAAGTTTGCTAGGCGAACAACGTTAGCGAACATTCGCTGACCTTCGCTAACTGGTTCGCTAGGCGAACCCGCGAAAACTTATTCGCTACTGCTTCGCCCCAGGTTCGCTAGGCGAACCAAGGAAAACCCAGAAATTCTGCAGCGCTGTTTGAAGCCCAAAAACCATATTTTTCACCCAAAAACTCTTCCAAACCAAAACATAACAATCAGAACATAACCCAATCATGGTAACAAGTAATCTACCACATTTACATCACATTTCAACCGCGAAAACATCGATTTTCATCGTTCCGACCTAGAATTGAAAAGCTATGAAAACACAATAAACATTCCAACACACACATACATAATCATACACAATCATAAGATAATCGAGTTTCGCACCCTTACTCGATTAATCGTGTTTTTGAAAGTCGGTTGAATCGATTTCTTCTTTTCCAAGTTTTCTCTCTTTTCTCCTTTCTTTCTCTTTTCTTTCCCTTTTCCTTCTTCTCTTTTTCTTTCTCTCTATTTTTCTCTCTTTCTATTTCTACTATGTTTCTAACTTAACAAAAATAAATGAAAAGACCAAAATACCCCTACACTCAAATATCTCGCAAATGCTCCCAAAACGCGATAAAATATCACAACAGTGAAAAATAATATATTTCCAAATAAAATTCAAAAATAAAATAATATAATAATAAAATAATCAAAACGACTCGATTAAATAAAACGGACAAAATTGGGGCGTTACATTGAATGCCTTGTTCAATGGGGTGGACAAGAATATCTTCAGACTCATCAAGAACTGCACTGTTGCAAAGAATGCTTGGGAAATCCTGAAGACTGCTCATGAAGGTACCTCTCGAGTTAAATCTTCAAGACTTCAGCTTCTCACCACTAAGTTTGAGAACTTGAGGATGAGAGAAGATGAAAGTATACATGACTTTCACATGAACATTGTTGATATTGCCAACACATCTAGTAACCTTGGAGAGAAAATCCCTGAAGCCAAGTTGGTCCAGAAAATTCTGAGGTCTCTTCCCAAAATATTTGACATGAAGGTGACTGCTATATAGGAAGCTCAGAATATAACTACTATGAAAGTTGATGAGCTTATGGGATCACTGCAAACCTTTGAGATGACACTAAATGAAAGGACTGAGAATAAGAAATGCTTGGCCTTGGTGTCATATCATGATGAAGGAAGGACAAACTCCAAAGAAGAGATGTCTAAGGTTGTTGTATTTCTTGGAAAATAGTACAGTGAATTGCTGAAGAAGATGGAAGGAGAATCAAGATCAAATGCCAAGCCACAGCCATTCAACAACTATAAAAGAAATAATATGGGAAGAAACTCTAGGTATGAGGAAAAGGATGACAAAGGAAAAGGGATCAAGTGCTATAAATGTGAGGGATATGGGCACATTAAGTATGAGTGCCCTACCTTTCTCAAGAAAGAAAAGAAAAGCCTCATTACATCTTGGTCTGAAGATGATTTTTCAAGTGATGAAGAATCACCTAAACAAGTTTTTTCTCTCACAGGAATATTTGACTCTGATATAGAATCGGAGATTAGAGATCTATCTTATAATGATCTAGTCAAATCCTTTAATGAGCTTTACAAAAGATGTGTTGAAGTTTGTCATCTAGGAGAAGGACAACGTATGATTATTATGCTCCTTGAGACTGAAAGAATGAAACATCTTGGTTATATCTCTAATCTCGAGGAGGAAGTCACTGTACTAAACTCCAAACTTGACAATGTCACCAAAAATGTCAGTATGCTCAACAGCAGTTCTGGTATACTAGATGAGATACTTCAAGTTGGAAAATACATTTTTGGAAACTTAGGATTGAAGAAAAGAATAGGTCGCAGATTCTGAGGAGCTGAATTGTTGCGTTTTTGAAGCCCAAATCCAGTTCTGTTTTGCTATTTAAATAGGATGGATTTGACCTAGAAGGGGTGAAAGTTTTACAACTGATATAGATTACTAGGGTTTTTACTTTTGTGAGCCTCTCTTGTATTGTGTGAATACCTGCGTAGGACAGTTAATTAAGTTGTAATTTTCAGTCACTGTTGTGATTGAAAGGGAATTGAGAAGGGTCAGATACCTAGGAGTGTCTTAGGTATAAATTTAGGAAGGATAGTTTCTAGGTGCTAAGTTGTAAACGTTGGAGTTTAGCTTAGAACCAATTCTACTTATTTGATTTCATTCCTGGCTTGGTAGCCCCTAGACGTAGGTGTTGTTGATCATCGAACTGGGTTAATAATTCATGTGTGTTGTTTTCTTACTGCTGTTTATTTTTGTTCTTCCTTAATCCTTGTGAGAAGCAGAGATCAAGTGTCATGACATCCTGTCCGACATCTTAGTGATCTGCTTAACCAGAATTTCAAAACCATCCCTCAAAACCCCAAAAACTAGCATCTTGCTCATTTTTCCTTTTGTGCCAAGAAAGTTCAACTTTGCACAAACTCAGCCAGTTTCACTTCCACACCTCAAACCACTAATCTAACCTTTCAAACACATCACAAATAATCCTTTGAAGGTGTCCAAACCTTCATCTCCATCAAAAACCTGCTAGAACAGAAAGTCAACCCTCAAAGCCAAGTTTTGTTGACTTTTTGCATTTTCTAAGCCCAGTCTTTGTTTTGATCAGTTTCAATCACTCTAACCATTCAAATACCTTCCATAAATCACCCCTAAGTTGTTCCAAACCTTACTTTGCATCTGTAAATTCATTTACTTGAAGTTCCATTTTGGTCAATTTTCATATTTTGCAAGAAGGAAGGTCCATTATATTCCAAGTGTTTCCCTTGGTTCCAAAGCATTCAGAAAGGATTTAGGAGGTCAAAGGAAGATTTCTATATCATCAAAACATTTATGTAACTGCTCTTGTGAAGACTTCAAGTTTTCTTCAAGACATAAGTTCAATTTGAACTTGAACTTTTCAAACCATGCTATATTTTGATGTACACTGAGTATAAACTTGTTTGGTATGTTGTATATGATGTTTTTGATCCATTAATTATTGCTTACCATGACTGTATAAGACTGTGCCATAGAAAATGCAAGCATGAGCTATTTTCAGGTTTCACTATCGTGTTTTTATTTAGAAACATTTTTAGGAAAAACTAATTGCACCATTGTGTTCCTTGTGAAAAAATAGGTAAGTTAGGTTTTTACATCTTTGAATTTTATTGAGTATTAACAAAGTTATGGTTGCTTTTGCAAATTGATGAAAATGTTGAAGTTCTTGGTTCAGACCAGCCATGGCACATTGGGTAGCATTTAGGACTAGGTTTGGTATATATTTTAATGGATGGGGTGATACAATGGATTTATCACCACCCCAGTGGTTCAGCATGCGCGCTTCAAGTACCTTTGCCTCTCCTGACCAGGGTTCGAGTCCTAGTGACTCCCCTTTTGGTCATTTCTTGTGTTTTTGTGTAATTTTTGCATTTCTAAAGCTTTCTTTACATATATATTCATGTTTCCACTTGTTATTCACAACATACGCTTTGGTTCAGTGGCTAAGGTTTTGAGACACAAGCTTAGTAGCGTGGGTTCAACACCCACCAAGGTCATTCCTTCTTTTTTATTACTCATTTTTGTTATTTTTCTTCACAACTTCAAACCTCCATAACTTCTTCATCCCAAAACATTTTTGAGCCATTATTTTTTCTAAATGTTCATGATGATGTCTAGTTTCTATTTGTGAAAAGAAATTCCCAAGAATATTTATTTTTCTTACAATTATGTGTGTTCAAAGTAGATAAAATGTTTAGGGTTTCTTTAGGTTCTTTTTTATTTCTTTGATTGATCCCTTGCCTTTCCTTGCTCACAATGACTTGTATGAACCTTGTGCATCTTGTATAAACTTTATATGATATTGTGAACTTGTACATTATGTTTTAACTTGAAGTTTGATACCTGTTTGATGTATGCTTACATGTTAAAGTGTGTGTTAAAACTTTGTGTATACCATAAGCTCTTGCTTGGACATTTTGTCTTTAACATGTGACTTTCTTCCATATTTACATGAACCTTGATGTGCACATATTCCTTGTTTGAATCATACCATGTTTAGGTGTTCTTAAACACTTGATTTTTGTGACTTTGTATACATGTTTGTATGTCTAAACCTTTGGATGTTTCCATATTGTTCATGACCATTTTTGAACCCTTACATGTATGTTTGGTTGTTACCTACTTGTCTTAAATATGTTCAACTCGTATCCATGATTGAATATTCAATTAATGTCTTAACTTGTTCATATCATGTCTAAATTTTAACTTGTCATCTATAAGTATGTTCACATGTCTTCCATTATTTTTTTGCATCTTCCATCCACATGTTATTGTTATAAACATGTCCCTTTTGCTCAAGTATGCTTTGGTTGTTACCATTACTTGTCTTAAATGTCTTAAATTGCATCCATGATTAAGTTATGTTTTAACTTATACATGTTTACCTTGAATCTTGATTGTTGCCATGTTAATTAATGTTTTGACCTATACATGCCTTATTTCAACTTTGAATCTTCTTCATGTTAAGTGATGTCTTGACTTATACATGTTAACTTTGAACTTTGTTCTCATCCATGATTAAGTGTTGTTATAACTTATACATGTCATACTTGAACTTTGAATTGAATCCTTGAATAAATGTTGTCACACATGTTCCATTGAATCTTTGAATCTTATCATGTCTAAGTGTTGTTATGACTTGTTCATGTTATATTATGTTCATGCTTAAGTGTTGTGATAACTTATCCATGTTGAAATGTTTAAATTGTATTCATGATTGAGTGTTGCTATAACTTGTCTTATGTTCATGATTAAATGGTGTTAGTAAACCCTAATGCATGCTTACCCTAATTATGTACTTAAACTTGTCATCCATGATTTAGTCTTGTTAGAACTATACCTCATGAATGTTTAGGTGTTGTCACATCTTTGCTTGTATGGTTTTACCTTGGTTGTCATCATCTTGATTTGTAACTTCTTTAAACTTTGAATGTGCTTGGTTGTTACCTTATTCTTTTATGACTTTATCAAGTCTTTGCTTTAAATGTTGTCACATCTATTCTCTTGATTTGGTTGTAACCAGGTGCTTTAACCTTGTCATACCATAATTAACATCATGTTTGAATGTTACTTTGAATACTTGTAATTGATCTCATGTTTGAGTATCATACTTGTTCATTTCATCTATTTGTGCATACTTTTTTAACTTTGTCAAGTTATTCCCCCAAGTGATGTTAGAATGTTAGCTTCCATCCTCCTTAGTTGCCTTTTGTTTCCAAATCTAAGGGAAAGAATACATCATTGACTCAATGTCATAGGTAGTTTAGCAATACCCAATTCCTTTTGACCTTGTTAGAGTCATTAAGCCTTACAACTTAGACTTAGGTTAGAATTTACAACTTTGTTGACTTTGTTAAGTCATGTAAGTATTAAGACCATAACACTTACCTCCCCCTTTGAACCTTGATCATAATCAAGTGTTCATTCATCCTTAGTGGGGTGAACTACAAATGCTTTGATTCCATCCTTGTAAGGATATGTAGGCACAAGACCGCGAAGTTTTGGCGAGCATACTTAGTAATAAATCCTTAGGTTCCTATCCTCACCAATAAAACCCAAGCACAAAAAATTTCAAAGCAATAGCAAACAATAACACAAATACTAGCAAGAGGTTCCTATAAAGTACTATAGATGTTTAGGATACTAACACCTTCCCTAGGTATAACCAACTCCCAAACTTTACAATCTCTTAGCATTGTTGATACATTGCAACTTAGGGTTTTATACGATCTTTTCCCTTTCCCTTGGATAAAATAAAGTTTGGTGGTGAATATTTAAAGATTTCTGATTCAAGTTAATCAATAGCTTGATATCCAATTCTCACCGCAACATAAGTCCTATGGATTTAGAGAAGTCAATGAACGTTTTCATCAAAAACTTCACAGATGTGGGGTCTCCTCTTGAAAACAACAATAGATCTTCCGCAAATCTGAGATTTATAATGTGAAGTTTCTCACAATTTGAGTGGAAATAAAAGTCTTGTATGTATCTAAGTTTGTGCAAGATTTTGTGCATGTATTCCATGACAATGACAAAATGCAGAGGGGACATGGGATCACCATGTCTCAAGCCTCTTTTTGCGTTCATTATCTTGGTGTGCTCTCCATTAATCCTGAACCTCTAAGAAATAGTAGTTACATCTAACATAATCAAATTAATGAACATACAAGGAAAGCCAATCTCTTTTTAAAAAAATCTAAAACATTCCAGTTTACAGAGTCATAGGCTTTATGGATGTTTATTTGCATAATCACTCTAGGTGCTCCTCCCTTCCTTGAGTAACCTCTTATAAGCTTATAAGCCATCAAAATTTAATCATGAATATGTTGGCCAGGCACAAAGGATGTCTGGGTCTTATCAATAATGTTGTAAAGGACTGACCTCAATCTTGTGGTTATTATCTTAGAGATAATCTTGTAGATAGTAGTGTAATATGATACATGTCTATATTCTTTGATTGTATTAGCTTCAAAACTTTTGGGGATAAGTATGACCGACTGATGTTGACAACATGGAACATTTATCCATCCATGCAGAATTCCTGAACAGCTGCTGTGACGCCCCCGATCTATACCCCCAAAACACGCAATTAAGGCGGTAAAAGAAAATTCGAAAATTGATCAGAGTATAATTGAATTATCATGGCATAGAAAGGGAGAATCACATCAAAGTAACCAAACAACTAACATGCAACACCTGCTCATTTAGATATGCAACGTGGGGTAACAATCATACAGAGGAAACTTCGTTCCTTACACCCACTTTTCAGAAATTAGAATTAAAGCGGAAAGATCTAAAATCTGAATAACACATATACATATATACATATAAACTTGTCCGTCATACATCAAGTTATACATGTACAGCCAAAATATATCATCAGATAAACAAAACAATCACACACGGCCACCCTATGCTACCCAGAGTCACATATCAGAGCCGACCGACCAAAACAATGAAGACGCAACGCTTCACAAAAGAATACCTCCAGCAACTCAAATCTGCAACGCCTCATAGAGCGTTATAAAACAGCAGAAGGGTGAGAAAAACAACCATAATATAATTGCATAAGATTATATATTAACACCAAAAATGCACAATAACGTATTCTCACCACCAAAACACACAGATCAATTATAACAACACACAGTACAATTCACAAGTGTCAAATACCACTACCCATCAATCATTCACAATACAATCACACATATTCCATCTCATTAAGTCACATTCACAAATTCATGCACAAATGACTCATGATTTATGCAATGCACATAGACAGACACAACGACTCTATGCACATGCCATGCGGTACCAACTTCCAATGTCTCTTGTCTCATCATCAGTTCACTCAGGAACTATTGGAACCATCGCTCGTTACTGAGAATCTCAAGTAACTCCCCATCGGGCCTACGATGTTCACCCGTCGCTTTAAGTCCTCAGGCAACGCCTCATATTTTCGAGGCACACGACGTTAAGGATTGCTTTAAGTCTCCAAAGGAGCCCACAATCGTCTATACATATCGCTTTAAGTCCTCAGGCAACGCCTCGTATTTTTTAGGCACACGATGGTATAGTGGATTCCCTCAAGAATCAAATCGTCACTCAGGACGTTTCAACAATGCACAATATGATGCTTGGCATACAACGACTCATGACTTTCACATTGCATGCTCACACACATCAACAATCATGCATATATCATCAAATATCACACATAGCATTTTCTTGCCTTTCGGCCACAAATCATCATCACAACATCTCATCAAAAACAACTATTCACGATTAATCGGTAAAGTCGGCCAAAAGTCGGCTAAAATTAATATATTTCTTCACCAAATCATAGAACGTATTTTTAGCTTCACATCCATATAAAGAACACTTAAATCGGATAAACAACGAAGAAGATATGAATATTTCAAAATAACGTAAAAACATAAACCGTACGCCCGACACTACGAAACGGTTCGAAAAAACTGTACCGATTGGACTAGGTTCAGACCTCAAAACTATTTTTCCTAGAAAGAACATCTCGTTAGCTTCCCAACGCTTTGAACGGGGACCAAAACCGACTTACGGTTCAAGAGATATGAATTTCCGAAGTTTCCCCGACAAACCAGAATTTTATGGTTCAGCACAGTATGTATCGATACATAGGCTTTATGTATCGATACAAAAAGACCTCATGTATCGATACATAGCACGCATGTGTCGACACATGCTGTAGTGAAAATGCTGTTTTTCCCAATTTTCACAGTATGTATCGATGCATAGGGGTTATGTATCGATACATAAACCATTTCGTATCGATACATAGCTGTTATGTATCGATTCATAGCTCTGTTTTTCCTTAAAAACCAGAATTTCTCAAAATACACCATTGCTGTCCCTTTTCCAAAATGCCCGGAAACTCGACTAAATCGAACATTTTCACCGAAACAAACATATACGCACAACCACCAAATACATAAGAACAATTTAGAACACATAAACGAAATTTCTACGACGTTCGATTTTTCGATTAAATTTCAACCTTTCAAAAACCAGATTTTTCAAACATCACCAAATCGAATAAAAAGCACGACATACGACGACCTAACCTTACTCGATACAACTACGTAATTTATTTCGAATTCTAACCGTGAAAACATCGTTTTTTATCGATTTCTTACAATTCGACCTAAACGGACAAAACAATGGAAACATAACGAAAACTAACCAAAACATAACCGAACTTCATGAAACTTTAAACAGCAGCTCACATACATATAACCAACCAACACATGTATTTATACGACTTTTCGACCGTAAAAACACTGGTTTCTATCGATTTCGTCAAATACGGCATAAACGGAAACATATGGAAAAACCGACCAAAACATCCACACAAAACATACATAATCATACACAATCATAGTATAATCGAGTTTCGCACCCTTACCCGATAAATTCGCGTTCTAGAAAGTCGGGAGATTGATTTCTTCCTTCACAAGTTTTTTCTCTCTTTTCTTCTTTCTCTATTTTTCTGGTTTTTTTCTTTCTTTTCTCTCTATTCTTACTATTTATTCCAACTTAATCAAAATACACCCAAATGCCCAAAATACCCCTACACTCAAATTTCTCGCAAACGATCCCAAAACGCGATAAAATATATTCCCGCCGAAAAATAACATATTTTCACATAAAAGTCGAAAATACAATAAAATAATAATAAAATAATCAAAACGACTCAATAAACAAAATTGGCAAAACGGGGCGTTACAATGCTCCCCCACTTAGAAATTTTCGTCCGCGAAAATCTTACCTGATACAAACAACTCCGGATACGACTCCCGCATCCTACTTTCCAACTCCCACGTCAGATTACCATCAGCAGCGCCTCCCCACGCCACTTTCACAAGTGCAATCTCTTTACCCCTCAACCGCTTCACCTCGCGATCCAAAATACTAACTGGTAATGCCTCGATTGTAAGGTTATCCCTTACTTCCATCTCGTCCATCAGAATCACATGTGAAGGGTCCGGAACATACTTCCGAAGCTGTGAAACATGAAAAACATCATGCAAATTCGACAGATTCGGCGGTAACGCCACACGATACGCCACAGCACCAACTCTCGCAGATATCTGGTAAGGACCAATAAATCGAGAAGTAAGCTTCTTAGATTTCAAAGCACGACCAACACCCGTTACCGGCGTAACCCTCAGAAATACGTGATCACCCTCTTGAAACTCAAGATCCTTTCGTCTCCGATCATGATAACTCTTTTGTCTACTCTGAGAAGCCTTCATTTTCTCACGAATAAACTTTACCTTTTCCGTCGTCTGTTGCACCAATTTCGGTCCAACCACAGAACTCTCACCAGTTTCGTGCCAACACAACGGCGTTCTACATCTTCGCCCATATAAAGCCTCAAAAGGTGCCATTCCGATACTAGAATGGAAACTGTTATTATACGTGAACTCAACCAAAGCAAGATAACTGTCCCACGCACCACCTTGTTCCAAAACACACGACCTCAACAAATCCTCCAACGACTGAATCGTTCTTTCGGTCTGACCATCTGTCTGCGGATGATAAGCCGAACTCAACCTCAATTTAGAACCCAAAGCCTTCTGTAAACTTTCCCAAAATCTCGATGTAAACCTAGGATCTCGATCAGAAACAATACTCAAAGGAACCCCATGCAATTTCACCACCACACTGACATAAATCTCAGCTAACCGTTCCAAAGAAAAACTGATGTCAATCGGAATAAAATGCGCCAATTTAGTCAGCCTGTCCACAATCACCCAAATAGCATTATGCCCTCGCTGAGTATTCGGTAACCCTGTTACAAAATCCATCGAAATGCTATCCCATTTCCACTCAGGAATATCCAACGGTTGCAACAAACCACTAGGTCTCAAATGTTCCACTTTCGATTTCTGACAAGTCAAACATGCATACACAAACTGAGCCACATCTCTTTTTAAACCAGACCACCAGAAAATCTTCTTCAAATCTTGGTACATCTTATTCGCTCCCGGATGAATACTTAAATTACTTCGGTGTCCTTCCTCCAAAATCATTCTTTTCAACTCCGCATCATCGGGAATACAAATCCGACCACGAAATCTCAAAACACCAAAATTATCAACCTTGAAATCCACCTTCTCATTCATCATCAAATCAACAAATTTCAAATCCAGCTTTTGTTTCTCACTAACCGACCTCAAAAATTCATTCGTAACTTTCAACATTCCAAGCCTCACACTAACCGATGTCACTTCACATACCAAACTCAAATCTCTAAACGATTCCAAAAGTTCCAACTCTTTCACCATCAATGCGGACATATGCAATGATTTCCGGCTCAATGCATTGGCTACCACATTAGCTTTACCAGGATGGTAATTCAAGCCAAAGTCGTAATCTTTCAAGAATTCCAACCATCTCCGTTGTCTCATGTTCAACTCTTTCTGATCAAATAAATATTTCAAGCTTTTATGATCACTAAAGACCTCGAACCTCGCACCATAGAGATAGTGCCTCCACATCTTCAACACAAAAACTACAGCCGCTAATTCAAGATCATGAGTAGGATAGTTTTTCTCATGAACTCTTAATTGCCTTGAAGCATAAGCTACAACTTTACCTTCCTGCATCAGAACACCACCCAAACCAATTAAAGAAGCATCACAAAACACAACAAATGGTTCATTAGGATTCGGTAAAATAAGAATCGGAGCTGTCGTCAATCTTCTCTTCAGCTCACAAAAACTCTCTTCACATTGAATATCCCAAATGAACGCTTTGCCCTTACAAGTCAACTGCGTCAAAGGAAGAGCTAGCTTAGAAAAACCTTCAATGAACCTCCGGTA
The DNA here is from genome assembly GCA_022829125.1 of Lathyrus tuberosus. Lineage (NCBI taxonomy): Eukaryota > Viridiplantae > Streptophyta > Magnoliopsida > Fabales > Fabaceae > Lathyrus > Lathyrus tuberosus. The sequence goes on from JALAZF010000385.1 coordinate 3,704,510, forward strand.
ATAACCAGCCAAACCTAGAAAACTTCGAATTTCAGTAACGGATCTAAGAGCCTCCCATTGTAGAACTGCTTCTACTTTAGATGGATCCACAGCAATACCATTACCAGAAATTACGTGCCCAAGAAAACTCACCTCAGACAACCAGAATTCACACTTGGACAATTTGGCAAAAAGCTTCCTTTCCTTCAAAACCTGCAAAACAATACGCAAATGCTCTGCATGTTCCTCACGAGACTTAGAATAGATTAAAATGTCATCAATAAACACCACCACAAAACGATCCAAATGCTCGTGGAAAATCCGATTCATGTATTCCATAAACACACCAGGCGCATTAGAAACCCCGAACGGCATCACCGAATATTCATAATGACCGTACCGTGTTCTAAAGGCCGTCTTCTGAATATCCTCTTCTTTCACTCTTATCTGATGATATCCCGATCTCAAATCAATCTTACTAAATACACAAGCACCAACCAACTGATCCATCAGATCATCAATCCTTGGAAGCGGATACTTATTCTTAATCGTCACTTTGTTCAACTGGCGATAATCAATACATAACCTCATACTCCCATCTTTCTTTTTCACTAACAAAACTGGAGCACCCCAAGGAGAAACACTTGGCCTCACGAACCTCTTTTCCAACAACTCATTCAACTGCTTTTTCAACTCCACCAATTCAGATGCCGACATTCTATAAGGTGCCATAGAAACAGGTCTAGTACCAGGAACTAGATCAATAGAAAATTCAACTTCTCTCTCTGGCGGTACATCTGAAATATCCTCAGGAAACACTTCAGGAAATTCGCACACAACAGGAAACACATCAAGTGAAACTTGACTATCCACCGATAAAGATGCAAACAAACCAAACAACTGAGCTTCATCCTCCAAAAGTCTCTTCAACTCTTTGGTAGATAAGAAACTCGAGTCTTCATCTTCCTCAAGAGAAGGAAACCTTACAAGCTTATGATAACAATCAATGTGCACCCGATTAAATTGCAACCAGTTCATTCCCAACACCATATCTAAACCTTCCAATGGTAAACACACTAAATCCATCACAAAGTCTTTGCCATAAATGGCCAAAGGACAACTTAGACACACCAAAGAAGTAGTTACTGACCCCATCGCTGGAGTATCGATAACCATCTCAAAATCCATTACGGACAACACAAGATTCAAACTCTTCGCGCACTCAGACGAAACAAACGAATGAGTCGCTCCAGTATCAATAATAGCAATTAAAGGCATATTATTAATAAAGCAAGTACCTCTTATCAGACGATCTGCCTTTGAAGTCTGAGTTCCCGCCAACGAAAACACTTTCCCACTAGTCTGAGCCTTTTTCGGATTAGGACACTTCGAACTAATGTGACCAGGTTCTCCACAATTGTAACACTTCACGACATTCTTCCTTTTACAATCAGCTAAGACATGTCCAATACCACCACAATTAGAACACTTAATCACATTCCTCCTACACTCATGCTGGCGATGACCCAATCCACCACATTTAAAACACCTAGGAGAATTAGACATACCACCTCCACCTGACCTACGATCAAAAGTACTCCTTTGTTTACCTTTATCAGCCGGTGACACATACGGACCACCACGGAACTGTTGTTTCCCTTTTCTGTCACTTACACTTTTATAGTGAGCAGAACGAGCCTTACTGTCTTCATCATAAATCCTACAGCATTCAACCAAATCAGCAAACCTTCGAATCCTCTGATAACCAATTGCCTGCTTTATCTCAGGACGCAAGCCACTTTCATACTTCACACACTTAGAAAATTCAGCTGCCGCTTCCACATAGTGAGGATAAAACTGCACAAGCTCCACAAACTTAGCAGTATATTCAACAACAGACAAATTACCTTGTTTCAGTTCCAAAAACTCAATCTCCTTCTTTCCTCGGACATCTTCCGGAAAATACTTCCTTAGGAACTCTCGACTAAACACCTCCCAAGTAATCTCTTCTTCCTCCTCCTCAGCTTCCAACACTTGACGAGTACTGATCCACCAGTCGTCAGCCTCTTCATGTAACATATGAGTGCCCAGCCTCACCTTATCCTCCTCGTCATAATCCATTACCCTGAAAATCCTCTCAATCTCCTTCAACCACAACTGTGCACCATCCGGATCATGTTTCCCTTTAAAGACCGGCAGCTTATTCTTTCTAAACTCATCATTTCCTGCCGCATTCGGTGCACCCTGCACAGCTCGTGCCATTGCCTCCATCGCAGCAGCCAGAGCAGCATCATTACGACCAGCCATATTCTGTTCGTCCAAATACAGAAACTATGGTTAAACAACCACTTGCTCAACACAACTCGCCCAATATGCCAGACTCAACAGACCCAACTGACACAACAAACACAACTGACACGGACTGGCTCTGATACCACTTAATGTGACGCCCCCGATCTATACCCCCAAAACACGCAATTAAGGCGGTAAAAGAAAATTCGAAAATTGATCAGAGTATAATTGAATTATCATGGCATAGAAAGGGAGAATCACATCAAAGTAACCAAACAACTAACATGCAACACCTGCTCATTTAGATATGCAACGTGGGGTAACAATCATACAGAGGAAACTTCGTTCCTTACACCCACTTTTCAGAAATTAGAATTAAAGCGGAAAGATCTAAAATCTGAATAACACATATACATATATACATATAAACTTGTCCGTCATACATCAAGTTATACATGTACAGCCAAAATATATCATCAGATAAACAAAACAATCACACACGGCCACCCTATGCTACCCGGAGTCACATATCAGAGCCGACCGACCAAAATAATGAAGACGCAACGCTTCACAAAAGAATACCTCCAGCAACTCAAATCTGCAACGCCTCATAGAGCGTTATAAAACAGCAGAAGGGTGAGAAAAACAACCATAATATAATTGCATAAGATTATATATTAACACCAAAAATGCACAATAACGTATTCTCACCACCAAAACACACAGATCAATTATAACAACACACAGTACAATTCACAAGTGTCAAATACCACTACCCATCAATCATTCACAATACAATCACACATATTCCATCTCATTAAGTCACATTCACAAATTCATGCACAAATGACTCATGATTTATGCAATGCACATAGACAGACACAACGACTCTATGCACATGCCATGCGGTACCAACTTCCAATGTCTCTTGTCTCATCATCAGTTCACTCAGGAACTATTGGAACCATCGCTCGTTACTGAGAATCTCAAGTAACTCCCCGTCGGGCCTACGATGTTCACCCGTCGCTTTAAGTCCTCAGGCAACGCCTCATATTTTCGAGGCACACGACGTTAAGGATTGCTTTAAGTCTCCAAAGGAGCCCACAATCGTCTATAAATATCGCTTTAAGTCCTCAGGCAACGCCTCGTATTTTTGAGACACACGATAGTATAGTGGATTCCCTCAAGAATCAAATCGTCACTCAGGACGTTTCAACAATGCACAATATGATGCTTGGCATACAACGACTCATGACTTTCACATTGCATGCTCACACACATCAACAATCATGCATATATCATCAAATATCACACATAGCATTTTCTTGCCTTTCGGCCACAAATCATCATCACAACATCTCATCAAAAACAACTATTCACGATTAATCGGTAAAGTCGGCCAAAAGTCGGCTAAAATTAATATATTTCTTCACCAAATCATAGAACGTATTTTTAGCTTCACATCCATATAAAGAACACTTAAATCGGATAAACAACGAAGAAGATATGAATATTTCAAAACAACGTAAAAACATAAACCGTACGCCCGACACTACGAAACGGTTCGAAAAAACTGTACCGATTGGACTAGGTTCAGACCTCAAAACTATTTTTCCTAGAAAGAACATCTCGTTAGCTTCCCAACGCTTCGAACGGGGACCAAAACCGACTTACGGTTCAAGAGATATGAATTTCCGAAGTTTCCCCGACAAACCAGAATTTTATGGTTCAGCACAGTATGTATCGATACATAGGCTTTATGTATCGATACAAAAAGACCTCATGTATCGATACATAGCACGCATGTGTCGACACATGCTGTAGTGAAAATGCTGTTTTTCCCAATTTTCACAGTATGTATCGATGCATAGGGGTTATGTATCGATACATAAACCATTTCGTATCGATACATAGCTGTTATGTATCGATTCATAGCTCTGTTTTTCCTTAAAAACCAGAATTTCTCAAAATACACCATTGCTGTCCCTTTTCCAAAATGCCCGGAAACTCGACTAAATCGAACATTTTCACCGAAACAAACATATACGCACAACCACCAAATACATAAGAACAATTTAGAACACATAAACGAAATTTCTACGACGTTCGATTTTTCGATTAAATTTCAACCTTTCAAAAACCAGATTTTTCAAACATCACCAAATCGAATAAAAAGCACGACATACGACGACCTAACCTTACTCGATACAACTACGTAATTTATTTCGAATTCTAACCGTGAAAACATCGTTTTTTATCGATTCCTTACAATTCGACCTAAACGGACAAAACAACGGAAACATAACGAAAACTAACCAAAACATAACCGAACTTCATGAAACTTTAAACAGCAGCTCACATACATATAACCAACCAACACATGTATTTATACGACTTTTCGACCGTAAAAACACTGGTTTCTATCGATTTCGTCAAATACGGCATAAACGGAAACATATGGAAAAACCGACCAAAACATCCACACAAAACATACATAATCATACACAATCATAGTATAATCGAGTTTCGCACCCTTACCCGATAAATTCGCGTTCTAGAAAGTCGGGAGATTGATTTCTTCCTTCACAAGTTTTTTCTCTCTTTTCTTCTTTCTCTATTTTTCTGGTTTTTTTCTTTCTTTTCTCTCTATTCTTACTATTTATTCCAACTTAATCAAAATACACCCAAATGCCCAAAATACCCCTACACTCAAATTTCTCGCAAACGATCCCAAAACGCGATAAAATATATTCCCGCCGAAAAATAACATATTTTCACATAAAAGTCGAAAATACAATAAAATAATAATAAAATAATCAAAACGACTCAATAAACAAAATTGGCAAAACGGGGCGTTACAGCTGCCACGACATCTTTTTTCACTATAGGCCAAGTATCTTTGAAGAATTTCGCTCTGTCATCCACCCCATGTGCTTTAATGTCCCGTATATTTCTCAATGCTTGCTCAATTTCCTGCTCTGTCACAGGACCTTCCAGGTACCTTCTATCCCCCCTTGTGACCTAAAAATATGGGATATTTTTAGATCAAAATATTGATTATGATGTTCACGTAAGATAGGTTGATGATGAAGAAAATGATGTGGGACACGATGATGGTCAAAAAGAAGTTTATTTGGGACATGGTTTTTAAGAGGGAATCATGATGTTCAATAATAAATATGTAATTAGTGCCACAATAAAAAAACTATGCAATAAAAAATAAGAAGAATTTGTTCATAAAGAAAAATAATTGAAAAATTATGGTTATTAAGTTTATGAATGGTTGTAAGTTTCACACGGGGATTAGTAAAACAACTGGAAATTAATATTTTAAAGTTGTAAGTTAAAATGATGACCACACATATCATACGACAACACAAAATAAGTAATAAAAAGGTGAAGGGCTTACAAAAGGACAATCTTTACATACACATAGGCATAATTCAAACATGAAAATAGTAGGGCTAATAACTAAAGATGTTGATAATTAGGGCATAAAGTTGTCGCATGATCAAGCATATAGATCAAAAATAAGGGAAATGAATTTGATTCAAGGGTCTAAGGCGGAATAATATACTCATTTAAGAGTTTATGCTCGAGAGTTGCTAAAATCAAATCCAAAAAGTAATGTTGACATTCAATACTCTAATTCTAATGTGGTGAAGATGGCTTGTTTATACCCGAGTGAATCGTACACTCAAAGATAACACAGAGTCGCCACCAAACTTTATTTAGTCTAAAAGAATAGGGAAAATATCAATAAAACTCAAGGGGAAGAGAAACGGGAATGGGGGTCGGTTATGCGAAAGGAAGGTACTAGCACCTTACGCATCCGTCGTACTCAAAGGGAACCATTTTGCTTGCTTCTAGGCTTGGATGGGTTATCTATCTAAAGGCTTCTAGCTAAAAGAAGAGGAGAGGGAAGAGAAGGGAGAAAGAAAGAAAGAAAAGAAAGTGCTCGCGGAGGATTGGGGCCCTCGTGCCTACATACCCTCATAGTGCAATGAGGAAATCAGAGCGTCGTAGTTCATGGAACCAGGGGACAGAAAGGAAAAGAAGAAGGAAAGAAGGGTGGAAGTGTGCACGCCAAGATCATCGAGATCTCGTGCCTACGTATCATACATTCGAATGAATGCAGAATCAGAGCTTCCGTAGTTCATGGAACCAAGACAGAAAAGGAAAAGGAAAGGAAAGTGGTGTCAAAACCAACAGCAAAAGAAAGAAGGAAATTCCACTGGGGATTCCAAAGGAATGGTGTTAAAACAAAGAAAGCAGAGCAAAAGGAAAAAGGGAGTATTCCACTGAGGAGTAAGAGACTAAAGTGACTGTGCAAGGAACAAAAGAGAAATAGTGTCAGAACCAAGAGAATAAGAGATAGAGAAAGATCCGTCGGGGATGCAAAAGAGATGGTGTCAAAACCAAGAAAGAAGTGCAAAGGAAAAGATAGTAATTGTGCTGAGAGTAAAGTGCAATAGTGGTGTCGAAACCAAGAGGGCAAAAGGAATAAAGAGACTCCGCTGGGGAGTAAGATAACAAAGAAACCGTGACTGAAAATCAGAAGGTAGCGACCCTACTGAGGAAACAAACAAAGGAATGGTGTTAAAACCAAGAGAAAAGAGGACTCGGTATGTTAACTGCCTGGCAGTAGTTAACCGAAGGAAGGGATTAAGACTCTGTGGGGAAAAGAAGTTTTAACAGATAAGAATTACGATCAACCAAAGAACGGGTGTAGGATCGAGCGAAGGTCGTGACCTAAAGGACGGGTGTAGGACCGAGCAAAGGTCGTGACCCAAAGAATGGGTGTAGGACTGAGCGAAGGTCGTGACCCAAAGAACGGGTGTAGGACCGAGCGAAGGTCGTGACCCAAAGAACGGGTGTAGGACCGAGCGAAGGTCGTGACCTAAAAGGACGGGTGTAGGACCGAGCAAAGGTCGTGACCCAAAAGGACGGGTGTAGGACCGAGCAAAGGTCGTGACCCAAAGGACGGGTGTAGGACCGAGCAAAGGTCGTGACCCAAAGGACGGGTGTAGGACCGAGCAAAGGTCGTGACCCAAAGGACGGGTGTAGGACCGAGCAAAGGTCGTGACCCAAAGGACGGGTGTAGGACCGAGCAAAGGTCGTGACCCAAAGAACGGGTGTAGAACCGAGCAAAGGTCGTGACCCAAAGGACGGGTGTGAGACCAAGTGAAGGTCGTGACCCAAAGGACTGCCGATACCGACTGAACAAATAGTACTTGATCAACAAAGGGGTATTGAACCAAAAGAAGGTTACTAACCCAAGGATGCAAGTATTCGAACCAAGAAAGGTTGCCAACTGCTGGGGATTTGGTTTTAACAGAAAGACTGTGATTAACCGAGAAGGAAATGAGTGATTAACCAAGAGAAGGTGATTAATTCAAGAGGCTCGGTATTTTAACAGGAAGACTGTGGTTAACTGAAGAAATGGGTGATTAACCAAGAGAAGGTGATTAACCCAAAAGGAAACTCAGTATATTAACAAATAGACTGTGGTTAATTGAGAAGAAAGGGTGATTAACCAAGAGAAGGTGATTAACCCAAGAATAAACTCAATGTGTTAACAGATAGACTGTGATTAACTGAGAAGACGTGCAAATTGGTGTTTTAACTGACAGGAAGTGGTTAACCAAACAAAGGGAGAGGAACCAAGAGAAGGTTGCGAACTCCGCTAGGGTTTCGGTGTTTAACAGGAAAACTGTGATTAACCGAAGAAAAGGGTTTGAGGCTCTTCAGGGGAATCAAAACAGTAATGATTGACCACAAGAAAAGAATGTTGAGACAAAGGAGAAGAATGCTAAATCAAGACAATGATCTTAACCAAGAAAGATGGTGATTGATCAAAAGAGAGATTTAAAGGTATAAGAGTGATCAAGGATCGACCCGACTGGGGAATGAGAAACACTATAGCTTGAGGATAGAGGTGACTATTCTCGAGGAGAGGACAAGACGCCCTTACCAAAGAAATAGCCAGAATGAGGGTATAAAAACTCCATCCTCATTCCTTCTCTAGCACCCAAAAATATAATGTGGAAAATGAAACGGACAGCGTAACGGCTCCAATTTGTACAGTGCTCCAGTGTCGCGCGAAAATCCGACTCTGCGGGAGGAAAAGAGAGAAAGAGCTCTAAAGGAAGCCTAAAGAGAGGGAAAGGGAATGATCAATTAATCAAAACATGGTTTCGATTAACTAATCAAAGGGAAATGCTATGCTAATAACTTTCCAAAGAGAATGGAAAATCATTAAAGCAAAAGGTGTAAATTAATGATTATGCAAGATTAAGTTCATCCATGAAGAATAAACTTAATGCAAAGAAAAGAGAGGGAGTGCAAAACAGTACCACATGATATTGAAAATACAACACAAATCATGTGTCATGTAGTCAAAGAAAATGCAAGAATTAGCATGTTCAAACAAATATCAAGAACACACATATTTGCAGGAATTGATAAATCAATCATATAATTAATGTAAAAATGCCCTAAACAGAGGTTAACAGCACTTAAAACATCCATAAATATCAAGCATATCAATTCATGGAAGTTAGATGAAGAAAGAATGTCAAACAAACGTGAAAGAGTTCAAAATTGGCCATTCTGTTCAGTGGTAACCGGTTACTGCATATCTGCTAACCGATTACTTACATGAAAATCAACGTTTTTAGTGAAATTTACACTGAGTAACCGGTTAGCAGATATGTTGTAACCGGTTACCACTGAGACAGTGGCAAAAATAACAGCAAAAACAGCTTTTCAAAAGTGATTTTCAGCACATAATCACTTATGTCAAACACCACATGCTAGGGCATGAATTTGTGCACTAAAATTACATCATGTAAGGGAAATTAAACACAAATTACAAGCATTAATCATGGAGATTAAAAAGAAATCAATTGCATGATAAATTAAACCAAAAATGATCGAAATTGCAACGTAAACACGCGGAAACGATCGAAACAGTGAGTAAAATGAGATCCACCAACCTACAAGGCTGAGATGTGCCTTGGTAATTGTTGAAAAGGATTCTTGATGCAGATAATCAAAGAAAACCAAAGGAATCTTCAATCGTAGCCGAATCGTATCGAAACCGAGCAAATTGCGACGAAGCTCCGAAATACGAATTCGAACCGTAGAATCTTAAAGCAAACACTTGAGATGAATCCAAAAGTTAATAAAACTCCAGAAACTCAAGTATAATGGCAAGATGATGAAGATAATCAAAGAAAACCAGAGGAAATATTCAATTATAGCCGAAACGTATCGAAACCGTGCAAATTGCGACGAAAACTCCGAAATGAGAATTATCACCGAAGAAGCTTGAAGTGATCACTTGAGATGAATCCAAAAGCTAATGAAGCTCCACAAAATCCAGTAGAATGGAATGATGATGAAGGTTAAGCTCGAAAAATAATCACTTTTGATGTAAAAGTGATTATCCTTTAATGTAAAAATTGAGCTTTGGTGAGGTTTTGGAAGAGAATTGTGATGAAGATAAAGAAATAGTAGAGAAAAATCAGAGAGAAAGTGAGAGAATTGAGAGTGAAGAAAGTGTGAATTTGTGTGAATGATTATGGAGTGTGTGTGTATAAAATGGTGGAGAGATTGAAAAGTGAGTGAAGGTGAGTTTATATAGACTTTAGGTTTGGAGCATTGAGAGGTTTGGAGCTAGCTTTGGACTTAGCTTTGGGTTTGGGACTAGGCTAGGAGTTAGTTACACTTGACTCACCGAGTCAAGGTGGTTAACTCGGTTAGTTAGTATCAACTCGGTAACAATCTCAATGTGAACTCCATCATCCAAAGGTTTATATGCTTGGAAAACAAGGAACATGTTGCACTTAATTTAAAGTGAGGCATTGGAATAAATTCACTTGAAATGTCTTGAATAGTCTTGAAATGTCTAGAGATGTCTAGAATGTTCCACATGCTACTAGAATCAAGTAGAAACAAAGACCAAAGAGAGTGCATAGCTGCTGTCCTAAAAATGCAGCAGAATCTGCAACTTTGTACAGAGTAACCGGTTACTGCATATCTGCTAACCGGTTACTTGCTTGAAAAACTGCGTTTCTGGAGAAAAATACACTTAGTAACCGGTTAGCAGATATGTTGTAACTGGTTACTTAAGCCAAACTCCCACAAATTTGCCAAAAAGTGATGTTGAAGTCCCATTATTGATTTTCCAACTCTTGTCTTGATGACTAAACATGGAAACCTTTATTTTGAGCTTGTTTTGGTGATGAAATAATCTTGAGAGGATGCGATTAATCGGACTTAAAAAACCTGAAAATCCTACAACAAGAAACACACAAATAAAAGTACGAATGTGTATGCCGGCGATGCTAATGCACATGCTTATGCAAAAAAAACAAAAAAAAGAGGTCAAATTTCGGGTTACGACATGTGGGTCATGTGTTTGAAAGGATTTATATGCATTTAGAGGCATTCCATGCTAAATTTTCAAATAGATGCAAGTCTCTCATAAGATTAGATGTTTGTTATGGAGGTCAGATAATGGTGGTTCTTGGAAGAAATGAAAAAAAACTAGATATTTCCATCTACTTATGTTGTTGTAGAGACTGAGACAAAGTACTCGCTGGAGGGATTCTTTTATTTACTTTATACATAAAAAACCTTATACATTTATTTCAAACCAATAAAAGGTATACTTTACTTCTTTTCTTTTGCCTCATTCTATCACTCACTTACTTCATTTCAATGTCATGTTTTTATCCTTTATATTCTGGGGATTAGTTCATGTAGTTCAAAAAAATAGTGTCCATGTGGAGAAAATATTGTGTGAAGCATTTATATGGCAATTGGAGGAAATAATATACTAGACTTTTAGTGAAAGAAGTAATTTGGGAAACAACAAGAGCTACAACACCACTATGGGAAGAGAAATAGAAATGATGAAAGATTTAAATAAAGCTTCCTAAAGAACACGATAGAAGTGTCAACACCACTTTTGGAAGGGATCAAGCACTATTTAACAAAAAGAATAATAAGTTACAAGGAATTAATTGTCAGATATAAAGGAATCATCTTCCATAGAATCTAAGTGATTCTTGAAAAGAATAAGAGACAATCTTAAGGTTGGACTTGTATGTGGTATGACGATGATGATTTTGCAATATTTGGAGTAACAAATGGCACTGAAAATTGCTATATGAATCTAAAGCCAAATTCATGTGCTTGTAAGAAACTAGATTTGACTGAAGTTTCATGTTGTCATGTGATAACATGTATATTAAAAGAAATAAAAAATGTGAAGATTGTGTCTTCGATTATTATAGGTTAGTTTCTTTTTCATTTTTTTAGTAGTATGTTGAAACTGTTATGTAACTTGTTAGTTTCATTGTTGAATATTGGTAACAAATCCTGCAACAAATCTAACTTTTTTACTATTTATTCACATCTAATTTTGCCTACCAATTGAGCATAATTATGGCATTTATTTGACTCCATGAAAATTTGTCCACCAGTCATAAGAACGGTCATTAATCATCTTAAAAAGATAACAAACAAGACTAATGATAAGCCAAAAAAAAAACCATATATACTAGCAAAAAAAACTATCAACTCTTAAATGTAAAAATTATGGAGTCATTGGTAACAATAAGAGATGTTTTGAGGGAAAAAAAGAAGTTGACATAATTGTTTCAAAGGGTGAAAATATTGTAATATCTCAAATATATGGACTTAGATTTATTTCATTATTTGATTCTATGTTGGTTGATTTTATCACGTGTTGTGATTAATGAAGGCAACTAATGCAAATCTAAACATAGTATATTTAACTATTTCGTTAATGTTGATGCAACTAATGCAAATAATATAATGAATGTCATGATCCAACGCAAATTCATTTGTGTCTTCAATAACTTCATCATCTTTATTTCCTCATCTTTTATCTGAGCTACATTAACCTTTCTATTTTCATCACTGATTCTTTTGACTAATGATAATATTACTTCTTTTGCCCAGTGATTAATTTTTCCCCAAGCCAATCAAAGTAATTGCATTTTTTTCTCTGAAGTTGGACATATTACAAAAAATTAATTATTTGTATAAAAGAAGAAACATTGAATTTCATCATCCCATTATGAACAGATACAAAGAAACTATCAAATTACCTTGTACATCTTATACTCATAAAAACAACGACATATGTTATCCTCTATCGATGATGTTATCAATGGAGAATCCAAACCACACTTACATTCATACCAAAAAGGATGACAAATCTTCCATCTACTTGAGCTTTAGCAATGGGACATGATAAGGGGATGAAGATGAACAATGGTGGAACGATGTATATAGGATAAACATGATGGTGGGTGTGGTTCAACAAAGGGTTGGTCGTGGTTTGGTGTTTTAGGGTTAGTTGTTTATATATATATATATATATATATATATATAAGTTTAATTACAATTTATAGTTTCTAATAATTCAGATGGATTTGTTTACTTATCTAGAGCCACATGAGGCATGTCACGTTACTGTCATGTGTTAAATGAGTATGTCATAATTACGTAATTGAAGGGAGAGTAAAAAATTACAAGACATGTTAAATAGCGGGTCAAAAGTTGTGTTTTAAAATGGTAAACTAAATTCTTATTTTAATCAAAATAGAAGGATCAAAAATACACTTATTCATATTTTTTAAATTGATCAAACTTTACTATTGTTGTGCGCACACACAAATTCATAAAAAAATGATCAAATATAAGACTTATATTATAATATAAAGTTATTATTATTATTTAAAATTATCATTAAAAATCTTGCTTTATATCTTATAGCATGTTAGACCGGCTCAAATCAATATGATGTCACCTCTAGTTATATGTAGATTTTTACTTCCCTATTAACATATATTCTATTTGGAGTGAAATGAAAATATGAATGACTAAATCTTATCAAGAAAACACATATAATAAAGTTTATACATAAATAGAATTTAAACGGGCAACAAGTTATGTCGCTATTCATTTTTTGATGACAAGACAAATTCTCTTAGAAACTACATTCATAGACCTAAGAGATATAATATTTCTATTCATAAGCCTTTGGATTCTCTGTAAAAGATCAACTGTTTATGATACTAGGTAATCAAAAGTGTCATAAGTAAATGGTATAAAAGCATGTTGATTGTCGAAATATATTTTCTCATGTTTGACCACTTTACTTGAAGTAGCTTTGAAAGTTGTATGTCTCATAGTAAAACCTTCATTCCTCAGTAAAAGAGTGTAATCCCCTGATTGTATTTATATGAATTTGGTATAATATACAACTATTGTGATAACTTGTTTTGGAAACTAGTTAATACAAATATAGCTCTTTCCGATACAAAGAAACATTATACTTAATATAGACTTCTTCTAATACTCCCTCGTAGTCGAAGCGGGAGGTGGACGAATGCTGAGACTATCTCTGAAATCTTAAAATAACATGAGGGGAAGACCTTTGGTGAAGATATCCATAATTTTATATCGTGATGGGACGTTGTCGCACCTCGAAAAAATTGCTTCACCGAAGACAAGACCATCGCGCGAAAGGCCCAGAACGGTTCGACAGAGTCGCCACCAAACTTTATTTATCCCAAAAGAGGGAAAGGAAAATATCGAGAAAACCTTTAAGGGAGATAAAAACATGGTCGTCGTAACCACATTTCGGGTTCTGGAGTCGGTTACGTGGGGGGAAGGTACGCGCTCCCTCTCACGTCTGTTGTACTCAACGGGAACCTCTCTTGACTCGAATCGCGATGCACGTTAGCTAAGCTTGTTTGTTTTCTTCACAAAAATAAATCCAAAATGATAAAGATAAATGGAAACGATGCTAGAGGGAAATGGGTGGTTTTAGGATAGAGTGCTCGGCAAGATCATCGCAATCTTGTGCCTACGTATGCTCATTCGGACGAGAATGAGTAATCAGAGCAATCGTAGTTCGACTACGGGGTAAAGGTGGAAAAAGATGGAAGTGTGGACGAAAAAGGTGGAAAAAGAAAAAGTGTGCTCGCCAAGATCATCGTAATCTTGTGCCTACGTATCTTTACTCGGACGAGAATAAAGAATCAGAGTAGTCGTAGTTCGTGCTACGCCCACGAAAAGAAGGAGAGCTGAATTATTTTAGAGGCGTCAATTGTTCACACATGAGTATGAGAACTCACACCTAAACAACCAAAGAGAGATCAAAGACTTGAACCCCCATTTTTCACCTTGAAAAAGAGTTGCGATAGTTGTTAGTCGTTTTGATGTTTGATTATGAAAATCCATTTGACTTTGGATCAAGGGTTTATTTGTATGCGCTTGGTTAGTTTGAAAAAAGAGTTTGGTTAGAGGTTGATTTGAAAATGGATCGACGACGAGTCGAGGGTTTGGCTGAAAAGAGGTTTGATTTGAAAATGGCTCGACAACGAATAGAGAGTTTGATTGAAAATGGGTGAGAATCGATCCTAGTCCCTAGGGGTGCTTCTAGTAACGAAACCACAATGGATGATGCGATAGGTTGATGGCGAATGTTAATGAGCAATCGACTTACGGGGGTGTTTTGAAAATGGGCTCGATGACGAATCGAGAATTAGTTTGAAAATGGTTGTCTATGCTAGTCCCTAGGGGTGCTCCTAGTACACAAACCACAATCAAATAAACAACGAATGCGTACATCGGAATGGGAGCGGGGTACATGTAAAGTACAGGGGATTGCATGAAATAAAAGGTCTCATTGTAAAGTAGCCCAAGAGGAAGCCGTGTGTGTGTGATGTATCCTAAACTAATCCTTGAGCAAGAGTCGGACAAAACCTCTTTTGTTAGGGTTTCTTTACAAGGTCCAAGTAACCAACAGTCCACCAATTAGGCTTTTATTGTTTCGATAATTGTTAGTGTGTTTTGATTAAGGTATGGACAAGAAACAAGAAGAGGGTTAGATGAACAATGAATATGATATGAACAGATGAATAATATGATCAAGATAATATTGACAAGAAGTAAAGCAAGATAATATTGAAGGAAATGTAAAGTTAGTGGTTAATTGATTAGTTGTTAGAATGAATGATCCGCGATGGTTAACCATCCTTGGGCTTGCAAACATAGGTTTGGGCCACGAAGAATCATTTTTCAATATGAGACATGTAGCGTTAAACTGTCGTAGCACGATCTATGACGAAGACCATACTATAGGAGGTTGCGCAATTTGATCTTTGTGCTAAAGCACGATAGAGAAATGATATTGAGGATCATTCTCCAATGAAATCGCGCCACACGAAAAGAAAAGGTGACAATCTCGTCTTAATCACAAACTTTCATCGATTAATCGAAGGTAACCTATTACGATCCCAAAGTATAGAAAGTGATCTCGATGATCACTCACTACAGATTTGAAATAATGAAGGTTAACAACTTCGATAATTAACATTCGTGAATAGAAAGACTTCATCGATCGAAGAAGAGAAAATAGAAGATAATGTGAATTGAAATGGAAATTGAAATGAAAATAAAGTTGGTATCGTCTTAATCAGGATTTAATCGAGATATCGATAATCTATGATATTTGACTTTCATTGACCAATAAAAAAAGAAAATGGCCTCATATTGATCAAGATTTTCATTGATTTGAATAAATCAACCAATCATGATCTTTTGTTATATCATTGGCCCTAAAAAGAAAATGGAATTGAAAGAACCATTACGCTAAATGGATGGAAAAATAATGAAAAAAAAATGTAAGAACAAAAGATTTAAAAATATTAAAAACCTTTGTTTAAAAGAAATCTAAAAATAAAAAGTAAACTAACAAATTAACAAAGAAAACCAACAACAATTGAGTGGTGTGTTCTAGAAAACGGAAGTATAGAATTGGTGGTAACTATGGAATCCTATGGACTTTGGGAAGCCCATCATCCATGCAAAAAACAGGGTGTAGCAGTAATTAAGAAAGGGTGTAAGTATATAAACGGGACGGGCCATAAGGCCCAAAAGACAACAACATGATTTATAAAAAACACACCACTGCCATGAAGTTATCAGGTTTTCTTTCATTGAAAATCAAAATGAAACGACATGGTCAAACTAACAAGAGGCAAAGCGAACAAAATCAAGAACGAAAGTGCTCAGGATCACGTCTTCATCATCGCCTCTCACCATCAAATCGAAATCGAAAAACAGAAATCAACAACAACAATAATTAACATATTCAACCTTCATCTATTTCGTGAATCGTTCGGTCCGTTTGGTTCTTCGTCTCTCGCTCTTCCCTTCGTCTGAGTCAGATCCAGGTGAGAATGGGTTTATTATTTTTCATTCAAAACCTTCTTCTTCATCTGTATTCTTTCCTTCTGATTTTGGGTGATTTGGGAATGGGTTAAAAATTTTGATTGAGTTGTTGGTGTTGTGGTTGAAAAAAGGGTTTGAAGGTTGAAGATTGGTTTGGAGGAAGGTCGATTGAAGGTGGTTGTTTAAAGAGTGTGAATTTTCAGCAGGGTGAGTTTAGAGAATGGTTGAGGCAAAAAAATTTGTAGGGGTCCTTTGGCTCTCTGAGCTTGAGAAAATGAAGAGAAAGAGGGTCCATTTTATAGGATTTGTGAAGGGTAGTTATGGAAAAGGAATTGTGACGTGAGCTGGAAAATTGGTGTTGCATTTGAGTTGATTTTTGTGACGATTTGAGGGTAGGAGTTGTGTGGTGCGTGATTTGAATTCACGTGGTTGGCTTTGTGTGAATGTTTCGAATCCTGTAGGTTGTTGAGAATGTCCGTTGTGGGACCAGTAGCAGGGTTAAAAGGTGGAAAGGAAAAGGTTGAGAGTGGCAGTGGTACGGAATTGTTTATGGAACTAGTCGTTCAAGGTTGATGGATGCGTATTGTAAATTGGTTAGTGTGTATGGTTATGCAGGTCGTGGAGAGTCATGGAAGGAAATTGGTTTGTGAAATTGTGGGGTCCGTGGTAGTGATTCGTGACATTGCTACATGACACTGTTGTGAAGTAGCTGCAGGTGATAATTTTGTTGTGATGGAAGAGCTTTTTGATGTGCTATGGTAAATACATGAATCCTGGATGGGTGTTTGTGGTGTATTATTACAGGTCAAGTTTTGTGATGTAGGATGGCTCGTGTTGTAATTGGAATACATGAAAAAAAAGTATTTATTCCTTTATTTTGTTTGGAATTTTGTTCTGTTTTTTTTTTAATGGGCCTATCTTGTGATGGGCTTCTATTGTTATTATTTCTTGTAATGGTTTTCAAAAAGTGATGACAAATATATTTGTGAATATTGGTTTGGAAAATTTTAAATGAAAGATTTTCGTGTGGAATTGGATAATAGAAAATGGACAATTTTATTTTAAAAAATGGACACTAAGAAATGGATTGTGAATGGGCATTGATCATTGGATCGGATATGGTGAATAAAATGGGAATGGAAAATAAGGATATAAACAAATGAGTTTGGATTTTGTTTCGAATAAGTGGATTTTGGAATGAAAAGTGGGTAAAATGGACAAATGAATTATTGAATTGGACATGGTTATGAACTGGATAAAATAAGAATGGAAATGAATGAGCTTTCCTTAGTGATCTTCAACTGTGAAGTAATGAGAGCTTGACATAGCTCGATAACTTGATCACACATGCAATTTGAACTAACACAAACTCCAACTGACCCCTTAGCCACACACCATATGAATCAAACACACTCTAACCTTGATCATGAAACAAACCCTTGTCTGACTGACAGATTAAATCAAAAACCAATGTACCTCAGTTCACACTACACATATACCTGACCTGACAAACTTGCCTGAAACTCGATTCACCCAAGCAACACCTTGAGCAGGGACAACATATTTTTTTATTTTTGGATGATGGTTAGTGGATGGATGTACAGATAAAAAATATACAGGTAGGACAAATTTGGGGTATGACAGATGCCCCTATCTAATTGGCTTAAACCGAGCAAGATGAATGGCTACGACGTTCATTCTTTCGAGGTAGAAGACAATTAGATATGAAGAAGACCACGAATTTGTTCGAAAAGAAAGAAAATGTTGGGAGATAGAATGATGGATCAATGTCGACCCTCGAGTGGGCACTGAAAAACTTGCAAAGGTCATTATTACCAAAAGGATAATAACAGGAGAATCTGACACCAAAAGGATGTCAGGCCTATCACCAAAAGGATGATAGTGAACACACGCACACAGACCCTTCCACCAAAAGGATGAAAATGAGGTCAAAGCTCGCTATTACCAAAATGGTAATAGAGCAAACACACAGTTATCTGACACCAAAAGGATGACAGACCTATCACCAAAAGGATGATAGTGAACACACGCGCACAGACCCTTCCACCAAAAGGATGAAAATGAGGTCAAAGCTTGTTATTACCAAAAGGATAATAGAGCACACACACACAGACCCTTCCACCAAAAGGATGAAAATAAGGTTAAAGCTCGCTATTACCAAAAGGATAATAGAGCAAACACACAGTTATCTGACACCAAAAGGATGACAGACCTATCACCAAAAGGATGATAGTGAACACACGCACACATACCCTTCCACCAAAAGGATGAAAATGAGGTCAAAGCTTGCTATTACCAAAAGGATAATAGAGCACAGACACACACAGACCCTTCCACCAAAAGGATGAAAATGAGGTCAAAGCTCACTACTACCAAAAGGATAATAGAGCAAACACACAGTTATCTGACACCAAAAAGATGACAGACATATCACCAAAAGGATGATAGTGGACTCACACAGCGACCCTTCACCAAAAGGATGAAAGTGAGGTCACAACTTGCTACTACCAAAAGGATAATAGCAAGCAAAACGATAACAAAGGTTGTCATTAACCAAAAGGATGATACATAAACCAAAGGTTCACGGATCGCCGACACCAAAAGGATGACGGATCAATACAAGCTACTACCACCAAAAAGATGATAGAAACTTTCTGATTTTGAGGGTTACCAACACCAAAGGGATGCAGGTTAGGTTGAGACAACATGAATGGCTACCACCAAAATGATGATAGGAAATTTCTGATTTTGAGGGTTACCAATACCAAAAGGATGAAGGTTAAATTGTATTGACAGGGTTTGGTTATCACCAAAAGGATGATAGTAAGGCGATTGACGAGAGGTCAAGTTTGCTGGGGATATGGTGAGTGAGGCTTATTTGGAAACATCAACAAAAGTTTGAGGCAAAGAAGTCACTGAAGAACTCCATCATTATCAACGAAAGGCTGACAAGGTACCAACTTGAATTTATTTGTAGAAAAACCACTGACTGTTATGAGGATAGCAACGCTACCAACAAAAGGTTAAGGAGAACCAATTCTATGAGGAACGCCCACTGACTCGGAGAGGTGCTACTGGTTGAGATGGGGATGACAACTTCATCAACAAAAGGTTGAGGAACACAACTCAATGAGGAACGCCCGCCGACTTTCTTGGAGATCACGACTTCATCAACAAAAGATTGAGAGAATTTCATGAGGAACGCCCATGAACTTGAAGAAGATTCCCCTGCTTGGGCTGAAGATTGCCTTTGAATATTGAGATTAACAAAAGGTTGAACCAACTTCGTGAGGAACGCCCACGGATTTGCAGAAAATACTCATGGCTGGGCTGAATATAATCTTGAAATCTTGAGATACAACTTCGTGAGAAACGCCCACGAATTGATGAAGATGCCCCTGGCTGGGCTGAAGATCTTCTTGCAGTCTTGAGATTGACCTGGATCTTGACTTATGCATGTATGAATGTTTGATTTTCTAATGATATTCCATGTCGAATGGAGATGCAAATGCAAATGCTGACGCGCGGAGATGCAAGTGCTGGGGAAGTATGATTTGGTTTTTTTTATACATATGATGCAAATGATGCTTATGACGTTGAATGCGATGCATATGATGCGTATGATGCATATGATTGCAGACGGGTGATTGGATATGTTCTAAAGGTGCCAGCATGGTGGACTTTTGGGTAGTTGCCAATACAGATTGGACTTTGGGTAATGGGAGGGATTGATTTCCTCGACACTCAATTTGTTAAAGACGACATGATCGAAGCACACGAAGATGCTCTCACAACTTGTGCTTGATGGTCGGGATGGCTTGAAAATAAGCATAGCGATGTGATCGACTCATGAAGACCGTGCTTTTGCTCTGAATTTGATGATTATTAGTGCCTCACAAGATATGCTTGACCAACTTGAAGGTACAGAGAGGATCTGCCTTTTGCAATTGGTTTAGCCTCAGTCTGAACATGGTAATGGTCTGCCCCTGATTAACCAGTTCTGAAGTGATTTGACCTAGTCTGAGCTTTGACGTGTTTTGAGATGACTTTCCCCTGATTGAGCTGTTGAAGGATTTACCCTTGATTGAGATGTTGAGGTAGTCATGCTTAGGGTCGGCACCACTGAAAGTTCAAGTTCCTCTTTAATTACCCCTTGTTGGAATTGTCTTGATGTCCAGCACTGATTTGTAGTTAAAATTGCTCATTCACAAATGGTAATCTTAATGCAGTGCTCATGCAAGTTTTGAAAAATAGTCATTTATTAGAGTGTCGTGATAGTGAGACGAATGGACCGTTAGCCTAGACGTTGTGCTGATTTTGCTGGTGAATGAAAGATATAGCAAGGAGAATTGACACCAATGCTGAAGATTAGCAAATATGTAGGGAGTCAGTTTATGCAACCTTGCAATAGTATGCTTTCAGAATAAACCTCGCCTCAATTAGGTATTTCGAGGGTTGTAACGTGGTCTGGTTCACGGTTTATAAAACAAAGGATATTAGGCTCAAAACTTAGTTTGTACCCACCCCTTCTTCGTGATGATCTCCAGTCCTACGTTCAGTTAATTCTGCACGTGTTTGTCTTCCAAAAGTGTTGACGGTATGAGAGTGATGATTCAAGGTATGCTTGAAATGGCAGTCACCTTATTTTGTTTTTGATGGATGTCAGTGACCCTTTGGTTTTGTTATGGTGGTCACTAGATTTTATTTTGTTTTTGTTGAGGATTCGGGGGCCTCTTTTGATTTTGTTCTTGATCCCTAACTTTTGCACGGACTGATTTCGCTTTTCAAGTCCATCAGGATTGCCTTGATTTTTGCCTAAGTCTCCTTTGAGGTGCTCGACTTAGCAGGCTTTTGATTTTTTTTTTAATTTTGTTGGAGGATTGTGACTGCCAAGTCATGGGTATTGATGAACAACCGTCATGTCCTTTGGATGTTTGTCTTTGTGATTTGAGTGCGTAGTTGGGTTAACTGAACACTACCCTGCCCCAGGTTGAGTGTAAGGGTTTATAGATCCGAAGGAAACTGCTACTTCTCGGCTCTAAGTGGTTAACTAGGGATTAACTCCTTGTCTCTCTAGTGTTTGGGGGATTGAAACAATGTATGTACATCATCGGCGAGATTTTGTCTAAAAGCATACGATTTGCAATTATGGGTATTTCGTTGTCATCTCCTCCCTCCAATCATTGCTAAACAATAGTATGATAAATAGAGTGAAGTGGAGATGTGTCGGTGATTTGCAGTAGATGGAAAAAATGAGTGAATACGACATAACTGATTCAAAACATGCATAATCACTACATTAACAAAACCAAATATGAAAGGCAATGTTTAAAGCATACAGTACTTAAACAAACAGAAACAAAATACAAAATGAAAATGATGGGATGGTGTTGCAGTGAAAATCGGATAACAAGCTATTAATTAACTTGCATCACATTTCTTTGAATTCACAACCGACTTTGATTTATCCAAAGGAAAGGTTCAAGATCGAGAAAACCTAAAGGGGGGAGATCTAAGGTTCGGGGGTTGGTTACGCCTAGGGAAGGTATTAGTACCCTAAACGTCCATAGTACTCTACGGGAACCTCTTGTTTTAACTTGTTATATCTTACTCGCTTGCTAAGGGTGCTATGCTAAAGGTTGAAACCCTAGGGGTTTGTATCTAAGTATACTCGACAAAGCGTCGCACTTTGCGCCTATGTATCCTTACGGGAGTGGAATCAGAGTATCCGTAGTTCACCGATCTAAGGGTGAAGGAATAGGAACCATTGACCATGGCCAAAGTTCCAAGGGGAAATGAGTGTGAGCTCATTTTAGAGTTCACGATAACTCTCTAAATCTACGTTATAGGGGAAAGTGAGTTCTCATGATGATGAGAATCACATGGAGTTTAAGAACTCCAACCTACTTCTAAGTTATGATTTCATTGGCTCATGATAGCCAAGAAATAAGGGTAAACCTAGAAGGATAAGGTAAGATGACTTCAAGAGTCAATTTAAAGGTCTCCCTTTGGAATGGGGGGAAAGATAATAGTTGTAAGGATTACCAAGATAAAGAGATTAAAATGCAAATAGGATGATGCAATAACACATGAATAAGATAATGGGATGAGATAAAGCAGAAATAGTCTCGTCTTAATCGTGATTTAATCGAGAAATCGATAATCCATGATTCTTGACTTTCATCGACTAAATAGTAAAGAGACTGAAATAAAAAGAAAGTGGTCTCATGTTGATCAAAGTTTCGTCAACTCAATGAAATCAACCAAACCATGAGGTTTTTTATGTCATCGACCAAAATAAAGAAAGTGGAATCGAAATGAAAAATAAAGTCGGTCTCGTCTAAATCAAGATTTAATCGAGAAATTGATAATCTTAATATTTGACTTTCATTGACCAACAAAAATAAATAAAAAGTAGCCTCACATTTATCAAGACTTTATTGATTTGAAATGATCAAAGTCAAGATTTGTGTAACGTCATTGGCCTAAATAAAGATTATGAAATAAAAACAAGGTTGATCTCGTTTTAATCAAGATTTAAATCGGTAAATCGATAATCTTGACATTTGACTTTCATCGACCAAAATAGAATCGGAATGAAAATAACACTAGTCTCGTCTAAATCAAGATTTAATCGATAATTCGACAATCTTGGATTTTTGACTTTCATCGACCAAAATAGAATCGGAATAAAAAATCAAGTTGGTCTCGTTTAAATCAAGATTTAATCGATAAATCGATAATCTTAGATTTTTAACTTTCATCGACCAAAATAAATGAAATAGAAGGTGGCCTCCTACAAATCTAGATTCTTAGTGATTTTGAAATAATCAACAAAGTCAAGATTTTTATGATATCATTGGCCAAGATAGAGATTGAAATGATAATGAAAATCGAAGATGAAAATCCAAGTAAAAATCTAAATAGAATGGTAACCAATAAATAGTTATCAAGGATTTACACAAGCTATATTAATAAAAACTTGATCAAAAATAATTATCAAAACTTATCCAAGATTTTTCTTTAAAACAAATTAATAATGAAGATTATTTAATAATAATAATAATAATAAAAAAGTGGGGCGTACAGAATCTGGAAAATGTGAATCCCAATGGGCTTCAAGCCTATTCATCACACATATCCACAGAGGCATGTGAAAATAAAAGAGGAGCTGGTGAAATCAATGGGTCGTGAGGCCCACGAGAAATCACTCGGCCAACAGCAACAAAAGTTGTGTAGTCAAAGAGTGTGGATGAGAATCCCGTGGGCTTTACCAAGCCCCAATAGAACCGAACAACCCATGTTTTCTTAATAAAAACAAAAAAAAAAATAAGCCACGGTCCACAAAAGCTAAAATAGTTAGAAGAAACAACAACATCAAACTTTTCAGAATGAAATCAAGTCACAGTCTTCGTGAAGGAAACAGGGTAACCAACAATATACCAAAACGAAACTGGAAAAAAAAGTTGTGAAGGGTATCTCCAGTCTTGCGTGCGGATCATTCTCGGTCTCTTTCGCTTCAGGTTTGGGTTGGTTTCATTTCGATTATTTTCACTTCATCTCTTTCTTGTTCTTTGGTTTATGGTTGATTGAGTGTTGGAGAAGAAGGTCGAAATGAGGAAGGAAAGTTTTGATTTTGAACAGGGGTGAGGACGAAAGGGTTTTCTGTTTTTTATTTGAAAGGAGGACGAGGTTGAGTTTAATGGGGGAGGAGAAACAAACAAAGGGAGTGAGTGGTTCTTGTGAGGAGAGAGGTTCCGGCGATGGAGTGAATGGTTTGGGTTTGTTAGATGTGGGCCGTGAGGAAGTCCAATCGTGGTGGAAAAAGTTGGAGCTTTATGAATAGAAGGTGATGGATCTCAGATGGAAAAGAGTGAGAGATTCGGTGATGAATGGTTTGATGTTTGGTTTAAGGTTACACAGAGAGAAAGCTTTGGAGCGATTGTTTTCAAAAGGAAGGAGTGCTGGGATTTCTTTCTTATTATGAGGTGCATGTTTTTTGTGGCGATGTTCTGATGTTGTTGTTGATTATTGGTGAGGTTGCGTTGTTTTTGTTTTTCGGTCCTCCCCCCATGAAGGTTTAAGAAGTGGCTATTTGAAGGGTGATGGAAGTTTTTGAAAGCTCTTGGAGAAAGAATCTGTCCGTTATTGCTTCAGGCTGGTTGCAGGTTAACATTGCGACAAGTCCTTGTCACTAGCAGGCATGGCAGCAAGGTTTTGGAGCTTTTGTCATTGTGGAGTAGAGATTTTGTACGGTTTGAACAGGGTGACGGCAACTGGTCACCACAATTGCATCTTTTATTTGATTTTACATAATGGGCCTTGCTGTTCTTTTTTTTGGCAATTTTTGTAATTGATTATATGGGCTTGACACATAGCGATACGTGAAATATGATGAAGCATTTGGAAATAGCAACTTATGGCTTGTAGATAGAAATAAGTGGGCTTTGTTATATGAACTTATGAAAATTTGTTTTTAAAAGGAGCATATTAAAATATGGATTTTGATAAAGAACTTGTGGGAAAATGGAAATTAATCTTGATTTTAAAAATGGAATAAAATTAGACACTTGATCTTAAAAAAGAATTAAATAGAATTTGATGACAAAAACTTGAATATGAAATTTTGAATAGAACTCAAGAATGGAATCAAGGATTTGATTGAAATTGAGATATTGAATTTGAAATAAATTAGAATGACTTTACTTGAATTAAAGTGAAATTGGGAATGAATTTGGAAATTGAAATTGAAGTTTTTGGTAATTGGATAATGATGAATATATGAATAAAAATGCAATTTGGATTTAGAAATGGATAAAAAGAAAATTGATAATTGGAAATGGTATTTAGAAAATTAAATAATATTTGGAATGGACAAATGGATTTAATTGGATAAACAAAAAGATTTAAATGGATAATTGGAAAAAAGATTTAGAAATGGGTTAAGAGAAAGAAATGGATTAATAGATTTTGGATGATAAGAAAAATGGTTAATAAATGATTATTGAAATTGGTTAGGAATTAAAAGATGACTGAGGGTAGATAAAATGGATACATTTTTCGGTCATGGAAAGGATTATGAAGAGGGTTATAGAGATATCCCTTTTGAAATGAGAGACTTGCTTGATTCAATGCTCCATCCAAGATTTTGATTAAACTCCTCTTGAATCTCCTTAAGATAATACTTGAAAAAAAGAAACAAACACGAACAAAACCTGATAAAAGGGTTAGCTAATGCAATATGATTGAGCTAATATGATATGCAAGAGATCAATGGATCTAAGGGAAAATTTCGGGGTACAACAGTTGTCCCTATTTAAATATCTTCACCTGATGACATGAGAGATGAAAATCCTCATGACGTCGGGGTGAAGGATATTTAAATACAGATAACCGAAAATTTTGCCCTTAGATGCAAAGACGTACAATGCTACTAATATGATGATATGATGCCATGAAAGATGCAAAAATGCAAACAAAACACGACACCAAAGAACAAAGAGCTACGCAGAGGAAAGCTTCACTGGGGAAGCAAAGAAAGCTAGTATCCACAAGGAAGACTCCTTGGAGATGCAGACTAACCACAAAAGAGACTCACTGGGGAGACTCTGAGGCTACACCGGGGATAGGAAAAAAAAGGTATTCTCCACTGGGGAAGGATCCAGGGAGATGGACGACAGGTTCAAATATGACCGGACGACATTGGGGAAAAGACACAATCTTATTGGGCAAGAAACCAGAAAGAAGACATGATCTCCACTGGAGATCAGTTGAAACAAAAGGATAGACACCCGAAGAAAAGATTTTCTGGGGATTTCTTATGCTGAAGAGTTCAAACGGGATCTTCAAGGAAAACCAGAAAAGACAGGGACGAACTCTGCGCACCGGATAAAAACACCTGGAATTTAAATGGGATCAAGGTTAATGATTTAAGAATAGACTCTGGTACTCATATCAATTGGTTGAGGTAACAAATAATCTGCTTTATGAAGAAAAACCGGTAGGATCCAGAAAGTAACCTTATTGGAAGTAGAACCAAGAAATGGGCTCCAATAAAGGTATCTAGAATGATTGATCATCAAGGCTAGATATGACTAGATGACATTCTAGAAAGAAAGGATCCGCAATGAAGGTTGAACCGAAAAACGGTCTTCACTAGGAAAAATAAACATCCAAAGTGATGGAACAACAGGTTCACGTATGACCGGTTGGCACTTTAGAAGGAAAAAAAACCTCATTGGAGATAGAACCAAAGATGGGCTCCAATGAAGGTATCTAGAATGATTGATCATCAAGGCTAGATGACATTCTAGAAAGGATCCGCAATGAAGGTTGAACCGAAAGACGGTCTTCATTGGGAAAAAGAAACATCCAAAGTGATGGAACAACAGGTTCACGTATGACCGGTTGGTACTTAGAAGGAAAAAAAACCTCATTGGAGATAGAACCAAAGATGGGCTCCAATGAAGGTATCTAGAATGATTGATCATCAAGGCTAGATGACATTCTAGAAAGGATTCGCAATGAAGGTTGAACCGGAAGACGGTCTTCACTGGGAAAAAGAAACATCCAAAGTGATGGAACAACAGGTTCACGTATGACCAGTTGGCACTTTAGAAGGAAAAAAATAACCTCATTGGAGATAGAACCAAAGATGGGCCCCAATAAAGGTATAGTATCTGATGGGTTTGTACCGGGTTTCATAACTGAAGATAAAACTTCCTGGGGAATACCAATTATGGTTGTAAAAGGGCTGAATAGTACCAGAGGTAGATAAGCCGCTTATAAGAGACTGCCAAGCTTCTTCAAGAGATTGTTGCTAGTTGTTGGGTATAAACTCCAAATATTCCAAAGATACGTTGATATCACAACACTGCTGGAAAATGAATTTTGTCTTCAATGAAGATCTTGTAAAAGATTCTTCTTGCGAGAAATGGTGCAAAATAAATGCACGTTCAAAGATAGGTTTGAAAACCACACCTTCCAGGGACCAAAGTTCAATCTAGGAACAAGCTAGAAAGAAACGGTCAAACAAAACTCCAATTGAGGAATAAACTCAAATGGGGATTTATCTTATCCAAATGTGGAAAAGATAACTAAAACAACCATCATCCACGAGGATAAAACTCTGTGGGGAATTCAGAAAGAATGGGCACTTTATGCCTAGGGCTGACTTTCTATTGGAGTGAATAGACAAACCTAGTCACTTGGGGAGACAAACACCAAAGTGAGCCAAAACAGGTAAACACCAGAAAAGGAAGCAGAAATGCTAAGATGCTATGCATATGAGTGCTTATGCCATGCTTATGCTCATGCTTATGCTGACAAAACAGACAGAAAGCGAAACTGGAGACGAAATAAACATCTCGACAAGGACGCTCAGCCAAACTCAACAGGTTGGACCAATACTGGGGATGAAGAAGAATTCACAACTTCGCTGGTGAAAAAAGTATTCTACTTGAGGTATAGCATCATGAGGATTGCCTTCATGAGCTTGATTTCTTTGTTGGAGAAGAATCCATGGAGAATTGTCAAGATTAGCTGAAGTAACAGCTTATTGGGGAGCTAGCAAGAAATATCACAAGAACAAAGTAGTTCTGCATCCTACTGGCATAATGATCATCTTCAAATCTTATCTGCCCCAGGCTATATGGTCTGTCAGAAGACGATAACAAGAGGATTTTATAGAAGAATTGGCATACAAGGTGTTTCAATATCTTCAAACTCTTGGAGGGATCTCGGCGTAACTGCCCCAGATTAACTGCATTCACACAACAAGGTCCTTGAATTTGCTTCTGACTGGTTGTTTGACGATTTGGGGAACAAATTGGCCCCTGTCAGCTTGGTTGATCTGTGAAGGAGATGTCGTTGACTTTTAGAGATTTATCGAATCTCGACTTAACTGCCTCTGATTAACTGGTTTGTGAGAGTAAGTCATCAAAAGGATTTCACAGAAGAATTGACGCACCAGATGCTTCAATGTCTTCAAACTTTTGAAAAGAAATGAACCTAGGCATAATTGCCCCAGTTCAACTGTATTCGTAATACTCAAACTGTAGTAGAAACGACTGAGGAACAAATCTTTCCCCTGCTGATGAGTCAATGGAGTCCACACTTGTCATAAGATGTCCTAGAGAAGACTTGCTCCAGTATTTTGAACTTTGACGAGTTCTGCCCCTGATTCGGTAGATTGGCAAATCCTTCTACTTGGTTGCCCCTGACTGAGCTTCCATTATCAAGTTGAATCCCCTAGCTGGCTGCATTTGTTGGGATTTCTTTGATATTGAATTGTTTTTACAAACAAGTATTGTTCATCAAAAATTGGCAATTTCAATGCGATATTCATGCAAGATTTTGAAAAGAATTTTTATTGATGAAACACACACGGTGGAATGATTAAATAATCGAAAACAAAAGTGGATCTAGTCATTTACGGAATGACAGATGAAGTGATCAACACACGTAAATAGCAAAGATTATTAGGAGTCAGGTTAATCAACCTTGCTGCAATAAGCTTTCAAAACAACCTTACCTCAATTAGGTCTTTTAAGGGTTGTAACGTGGCCTGGTTCATGGTTTATGAAACAAAAGATAAAGGGTCAAAGCTTATTTGTCCCACCCAATCTTCGTGATGAACTCCAGTCCTATGCTTAGTTGGTTTAAGCTACACATTTACGTTCCTATATAGACTAGGAATGAATTGATGATAGAGTTGACTGGTATCTTGCATGAAACGTTTGCATTCGTTTGCATAACCAAGTTAAACTAAGAACTACCCTGCCCCAAGGTTGAGATTTAAGGGTTTTTTTTGTGCAAGAAAAGATAACTCCTACTTCTAGGCTCTAAGGGTTAACAAGGGATTATCTTCCTTATTTCTCCCGTGTTTAGGAATTGAAACAATGCCTTACATCCTCGGCAAGGTTTAATCGGCAGCATACCACAGCAATTTATGAATATGAGGTTTTCGTCATCCTCCCTAATCCTTGCTTAACAATAAGTTTGATAAATGGGAAGAAACAAGATGAAGATATTATAATATTTTTGTATATGAGCATAAAAGTAGATGAGTGAAACGAATGGACTTAATCCAAAAGATGCACAAACATTTCATTAACCTTGCCAACTTGAAAGTACAACAAAGCTTATAAGCAAATACAAATTCAAAGTGCAAAGGAAATACAATAAAATTGCTGAAACAGTCAAAAGATTGCCAGCTTTAGGGAATCAAATACAGAAAATCAAATAGGAGCTCAATCGCAGACACCTAATCCTTCCTTGTCTTTATACATTCTCCACAGCATTACTTATCTCATGAGCGGGTAAGGATTGTTCCTGATATTAGGCTGGGAGCCATCGAAAGACAAAATGTTTCTCTCCACTAAGTCCCTCTCAATATGCTTCAAAGCAAAACAACCTTCCAAATTATGGCCTGGTGCACCTTCATGGAATGCACAATGAGCGTTGGGACTGTAAGAAGGTGGAAGCGGATCAGGAGGTAGGCCTAACGACCTTGTAGTTATTAATCCTTGTTGCACTAAAGCAGGATACAATGTTGTATACGTCATAGGAATGGGAGGAATCGGAGGCCTTCCACCCTTTCTTTTGCCTGGAATGTTCTGACGAGAAACTCGAGTCCGTTGGAGATAAGCAGGAGCGTTGGGCGCTCGTTGATACACTGGTGGTTGAGGAACCGGTTGATAAACAGAAGCTTGGCGATTGAATGTTGGCGCGATGACGGCCACATAAGGTTGCTGAACAGAATAAAACTGTTGTTGCTGCTGACATTTCCAGAACTGATTTTTCTTCTTTTTGTTCGTCATCACCACACTAGTATCTCCTTCCCTTTTGAAGGATATCTTGGCATCGTCGCTCGAACTGTCAGCTCTCTTGGTCATTTTCCCACTCTTCAGACCAAGCTCTACTTTAACCCCCACAGCCACAATATCGGAAAAACTAGCAGACACGCTACTGATCATCCTTTCGTAGAATTCCGGTCTCATCGTGTCGACAAACCAATAAGTTAACTCTTTTTCAGATAAAGGTGGCTCTATCTGTGAAACCAGCTCTCTCCATCTTTGTGCATATTCTTTAAAAGACTCGTTATCGTCCTGTGACATGCTCAATAATTGTCTACGATCGGGCGCCAGGTCCATGTTATATTTGTAATGCTTTACAAAAGCATCAGATACGTCTTGAAAGAAACAAACTTTAGATTGATCCTAAGTCAAATACCACTTTGCAGCAGCTCCTTTCAAACTATCTTGGAAGCAGTGGATCATGAACTTGTCATTATCCATAAATGCAGCCATTCGTCAGTAATACATGACCAAATGCGACTTGGGACAGGTCGTACCTGAGTATAGGTCAAAATTGGGCAGTTTGAACTTGGGTGGAATTACCAAGCCTGAGACTAAGCACGTGTCTTTAGCATTAGTATTAAATACATTGCTCTCTTCCATTGCTTTCAATTTCCGCTGAATTGCCTCTACACTTTCCTTCAGCCTTTCATGTCGATTATCTCCTTCTTCAGACGTATTGATATAATCATAAACTAGATGTGGGTTCTGAAAAACTGGGTGCGCCTGAGCTTGCACTGCTGCTGGAGTGAAGGTAGGAATAGCTTGAAAAGCCTCATTAACCAAAGGAACAGCTTGTTGAGTAGAAGTGACGGCTGGAGCACGTATAAAGTTAAAAGGCATGCCCAAAGTGGGGTTCACAGTAGTAACGGGAGGTTCTACAGTTGTAGTGATAATCTCGGAGACCACCGTCACTTGTGTATCCATCCTTGCTCTCATAACTTGAATTGCTTCCAGAATCTGCCCCATTCCTCCTCGGAGCTCACTCAATTTATTGTTGACTCTGTCCATTTCACAGTATTGTTCAGACATTCTTTGCCGAGTTTGGGTTCGTGGTATCGTAGTTGTCGGGAATTTGAAGAAGATTCTGAAGGGAAAACAGCGACATGAGACGAAGACAGAGAGGAAATGCACATGCTATGACATGATGCAAATGAGATGCTAATGCAAGCCAAATGATTTCGAGGAACTCAAAGGCAGGTTGTAAACATTTTTTTTGGAAAATTGAAGAGTTTTGTTTTAAAATCCCTGATCTCTTGATCTTTTGAAAAGGAAACTAACATTTGAGTTCCTCGAAACCAAAGGGCTAGGAATGCTCGAATGTGGAGATGTATGCAACGCACAAACAAAGGGCAAACACATATGAACACACAACAAAACATACAACTCCTAGGTTTTGGGGTCTCATGAATGGAGTCATGGTCTACCCATCCCAATAGGTGTGTACTACGGGTTCTCAGTTTGCAGAACAGGGTTCTAAGAAGTTCCCAGAGTCGACAACCCATCTTTTGGATTTTAATGATTTCCCAGATGACTTGGTAATCAATAAAATTCTCAAGAGGATCTCGTCTGAGTGTAGTATCGCGTGACAACCAATTCAGAAATAGACTCCATCATGGTCACCGCACTACATCCTAAAAGGCCAAGTGGGGTTTGGTAACTACGGTTCTCAATATCATGGGCTCCTAGGTTGAGAGTAGCACGTCTTCACGAACAGATTCGTTCAACATAACTAGACTCTCAAGAGGGCCTCAACTGAGTGATGGTGGTCTCAATTCAACTTTTCAGGATTCGACTCCCTCAAAGCCTCCTTGAATACCATCGTCCTATCCTAATTGCACTCAAATCCGGGTATAGGATTTACCTCACCACTCAAGAACCAAGCCAACAGATAATTAAGCAAGCATATATACATGCAATCAAGCAGATATACACAAATATAGCAAACAAGCAATAAATAAAACAAGCAAAAACAAGGTGGGCTTAACCCTCAAAAATAAGGATTTCCCCAGTGAAATCGCTATATCTGTTGCGGTGAAAATCGGATAACAAGCTATTAATTAACTTGCATCACATTTCTTTGAATTCACAATCGACTTTGATTTATCCAAAGGAAAGGTTCAAGATCGAGAAAACCTAAAGGGGGGAGATCTAAGGTTCGGGGGTTGGTTACGCCTAGGAAAGGTATTAGCACCCTAAACGTCTGTAGTACTCTACGGGAACCTCTTGTTTTAACTTGTTATATCTTACTCGCTTGCTAAGGGTGTTATGCTAAAGGTTGAAACCCTAGGGGTTTATATCTAAGTATACTCGACAAAGCATCGCACTTTGCGCCTACGTATCCTTACGGGAGTGGAATCAGTGTATCCGTAGTTCACCAATCTAAAGGTGAAGGAATAGGAACCATTGACCATGGCCAAAGTTCTAAGGGGAAATGAGTGTGAGCTCATTTTAGAGTTCACGATAACTCTCTATATCTACGTTATAGGGGAAAGTGAGTTCTCATGATGATGAGAATCACATGGAGTTTAAGAACTCCAACCTACTTCTAAGTTATGATTTCATTGGCTCATGATAGCCAAGAAATAAGGGTAAACCTAGAAGGATAAGGTAAGATGACTTCAAGAGTCAATTTAAAGGTCTCCCTTTGGAATGGGGGGAAAGATAATAGTTGTAAGGATTACCAAGATAAAGAGATTAAAATGCAAATAAGATGATGCAATAACACATGAATAAGATAATTGGATGAGATAAAGCAGAAATAGTCTCGTCTTAATTGTGATTTAATCGAGAAATCGATAATCAATGATTCTTGACTTTCATCGACTAAATAGTAAAGAAACTGAAATAAAAAGAAAGTGGTCTCATGTTGATCAAAGTTTCGTCAACTCAATGAAATCAACCAAACCATGAGGTTTGTTATGTCATCGACCAAAATAAAGAAAGTGGAATCGGAATGAAAAACAAAGTCGGTCTCGTCTAAATCAAGATTTAATCGAGAAATCGATAATCT
The DNA here is from genome assembly GCA_022829125.1 of Lathyrus tuberosus. Taxonomy (NCBI): domain Eukaryota; kingdom Viridiplantae; phylum Streptophyta; class Magnoliopsida; order Fabales; family Fabaceae; genus Lathyrus; species Lathyrus tuberosus. Next base: position 3,737,954 of record JALAZF010000385.1, read on the forward strand.
TAATATTTGACTTTCATTGACCAACAAAAATAAATAAAAAGTAGCCTCACATTTATCAAGACTTTATTGATTTAAAATGATCAAAGTCAAGATTTGTGTAACGTCATCGGCCTAAATAAAGATTATGAAATAAAAACAAGGTTGATCTCGTTTTAATCAAGATTTAAATCGATAATCTTGACATTTGACTTTCATCGACCAAAATAGAATCGGAATGAAAATAACACTAGTCTCGTCTAAATCAAGATTTAATCGATAAATCGACAATCTTGGATTTTTGACTTTCATCGACCAAAATAGAATCGGAATAAAAAATAAAGTTAGTCTCGTTTAAATCAATATTTAATCGATAAATCGATAATCTTGGATTTTTAACTTTCATCGACCAAAATAAATGAAATAGAAGGTGGTCTCCTACAAATCTAGATTCTTAGTGATTTTGAAATAATCAACAAAGTCAAGATTTTTATGATATCATTGGCCAAGATAGAGATTGAAATGATAATGAAAACCGAAGATGAAAATCCAAGTAAAAATCTAAATAGAATGGTAACCAATAAATAGTTAGCAAGGATTTACAAAAGCTATATTAATAAAAACTTGATCAAAAATAATTATCAAAACTTATCCAAGATTTTTCTTTAAAACAAATTAATAATGAAGATTATTTAATAATAATAATAAAAAAAGTGGGGCGTACAGAATCTGGAAAATGTGAATCCCAATGGGCTTCAAGCCCATTCATCACACACATCCACAGAGGCATGTGAAAATAAAAGAGGAGCTGGTGAAATCAATGGGTCGTGAGGCCCACCAGAAATCACTCGGCCAACAACAACAAAAGTTGTGTAGTCAAAGAGTGTGGATGAGAATCCCGTGGGCTTTACCAAGCCCCAATAGAACCGAACAGCCCACGTTTTCTTAAAAAAAACAAAAAAAAAAAAAGAAGCCACGATCCACAAAAGCTAAAATAGTTATAAGAAACAGTAACATCAAACTTTTCAGAATGAAATCAAGTAACAGTCTTCGTGAAGGAAACAGGGTAACCAACACTATACCAAAACGAAACTGGAAAAAAAAAGTTGTGAAGGGTATCTCCAATCTTGCGTGCGGATCATTCTCGGTCTCTTTCGTTTCAGGTTTGGGTTGGTTTCATTCCGATTATTTTCACTTCATCTCTTTCTTGTTCTTTGGTTTATGGTTGATTGAGTGTTGGAGGAGAAGGTCGAAATGAGGAAGGAAAGTTTTGATTTTGAACAGGGGTGAGGACGAAAGGGTTTTCTGTTTTTGATTTAAAAGGAGGACGAGGTTGAGTTTAATGGTGGAGGAGAAACAAATAGAGGGAGTGAGTGGTTCTTGTGAGGAGAGAGGTTCCGGCGATGGAGTGAATGGTTTGGGTTTGTTAGATGTGGGCCGTGAGGAAGTCCAATCGCGGTGGAAAAAGTTGGAGCTTTATGAATAGAAGGTGATGGATCTCAGATGGAAAAGAGTGAGAGATTCGGTGATGAATGGTTTGATGGTTGGTTTAAGGTTACACAGAGAGAAAGCTTTAGAGCGATTGTTTTCAAAAGGAAGGAGTGCTGGGATTTCTTTCTTATTATGAGGTGCGTGTTTTTCGTGGCGATGTTCTGATGTTGTTGTTGATTATTGGTGAGGTTGTGTTGTTTTTGTTTTTCGGTCCTCCCCCCATGAAGGTTTAAGAAGTGGCCATTTGAAGGGTGATGGAAGTTTTTGAAAGCTCTTGGAGAAAGAATCCATTTGTTATTGCTTCAGGCTAGTTGTAGGTTAACGTTGCGACAAGTCCTTGTCACTAGCAGGCATGGCAGCAAGGTTTTGGAGTTTTTGTCATTGTGGAGTAGATATTTTGTACGGTTTGAACAGGGTGACGGCAACTGGTCACCACAATTGCATCTTTTATTTGATTTTACATAATGGGCCTTGCTGTTATTTTTTTTGGCAATTTTTGTAATTGATTGTATGGGCTTGACACATAGCGATACGTGAAATATGATGAAGCATTTGGAAATAGCAACTTATGGCTTGTAGATAGAAATAAGTGGACTTTGTTATATGAACTTATGAAAATTTGTTTTTAAAAAGGAGCATATTAAAATATGGATTTGGATAAAGAACTTGTGGGAAAATGGAAATTAATCTTGATTTTAAAAATGGAATAAAATTAGACACTTGATCTTAAAAAAGAATTAAATAGAATTTGATGACAAAAACTTAAATATGAAATTTTGAATAGAACTCAAGAATGGAATCAAGGATTTGATTGAAATTGAGATATTGAATTTGAAATAAATTAGAATGACTTTACTTGAATTAAAGTGAAATTGTGAATGAATTTGGAAATTGAAATTGAAGTTTTTGGTAATTGGATAATGATGAATATATGAATAAAAATGCAATTTGGATTTAGAAATGGATAAAAAGAAAATTGATAATTGGAAATGGTATTTAGAAAATTAAATAATATTTGGAATGGACAAATGGATTTAATTGGATAAACAAAAAGATTTAAATGGCTAATTGGAAAAAAGATTTAGAAATGGGTTAAGAGAAAGAAATGGATTAATAGATTTTGGATGATAAGAAAAATGGTTAATAAATGATTATTGAAATTGGTTAGGAATTAAAAGATGACTGAGGGTAGATAAAATGGATAGATTTTTCGGTCATGGAAAGGATTATGAAGAGGGTTATAGAGATATCCCTTTTGAAATGAGAGACTTGTTTGATTCAATGCTCCATCCAAGATTTTGATTAAACTCCTCTTGAATCTCCTTAAGATAATACCTGGAAAAAAAAAACAAACACGAACAAAATCTGATAAAAGGGTTAGCTAATGCAATATGATTGACCTAATATGATATGCAAGAGATCAATGGATCTAAGCGAAAATTTTGGGGTACAACAGATGGCATGATGACTGCCTTCTTCGAGGAAACTGATCTTCTTGTCTTGACTTGATTGGTGCGTGAACTAGCTCCTTCAAAGTTGGAGACTTGTCTTCGACAACCCCTTCAATGATGGTCCTGCCGGTGCATGTGGCGGCATGGTCTTGTTGGATGTGATTCATCATTTGTCTGCTCTTGGCTCGAGTAGCGTATCCATGTCGAGGAAACGACTTGATTTACAGGAGAAGGAAGGAAGTTGAAGTGAGATTCTGAAGTTGAAATGCAATGCAAGATGCATAACTGATGCAATGCAATGCAATGACATAAGATGCAATGCAAGATGCAAGATCCAGGATCGCAGATCATAGATCATGGGTTTAACAGTTCTGAGGTTGGTCGGAGATGACGGGTCAAGAACCACAACTCGGATCAAGAAAGCCCACTGGTAGGTTTCTAAGACGGTTAGGTGCCTAGAGTCATGGATATATTTCAAAAACATTATAGCCAAGACGAAGAGACATTCGACTGTAATATCCTCGAAATAATCTCGTCTAGGTGAGGTTTTCGTTTCTTCCCCACGAGAAAGATTCCTCGGAGGCGTCCACTATACAACCATTGACACACGTGTTCTATGTAGGTCCTCAGAGTCATAGATCGAGGTTGAAAATATTACTGTCAGGAAGTAATACGTTCAAGGGATCTCATCTGATTGGGGCGTTCGTATTAACCCACAAAGAGTTAACACTACTAACCACCATGGATAAAATGGTTAATGGTCATTGGGATCAACGATTCAGGCTCGAAAACATTACTGCCCTGGCGAAGGAACACCACAATAATAAAATCTCCAAGGGAATCTACTCCAAGCGGGGTTTTTGCTTTGGCTCACGCAGAAGAGAGCATGCAAGCCTCCACTACACAACCACCATCTTAATCCTAGGGTTATACTCGACTTGGGTGTAGAGCCATCTCACAAAGTTCCCAACATCAAAACAACCCAACAATGCCACAAAAGGTAACACAGATAAGGAAATAGGAAAGCAAGTAAAAAAGTGAAAAGAAAACAAGCAAACGAAACTAACAAGCTCGCGATTCAAATCAAGATAGACTCGACTCTCTCTTGCATGGAGCAAATGATCCCCGGCAGAGTCACCAGCTGTCGCACCTCGAAAAAAATGCTTCATCGAAAACACGACCCTCGCGCGAAAGGCGCGGAACGGTTCGACAGAGTCGCCACGGAACTTTATTTATCCCAAAAGAGGGAAAGGAAAATATCGAGAAAACCTTTAAGGAAGATAAGAGCATGGTCGTCGCAAGCACATTTCGGGTTCGGGAATCAGTTACGTGAGGGGAAGGTACCCGCGCACCCCCTCACGTCCTTTGTACTCAACGGGAACCTCTTGACTCGAATCGCGATGCACGTTAGCTAAGCTTGTTTGTTTTCTTCTCAAAAATAAATGCAAAATGGTAAAGATAAAGGGAAACGATGCTAGAGGGAAATGGGTGGTTTTAGGATAGAGTGCTCGGCAAGATCATCACAATCTTGTGCCTACGTATGCTCATTCGGACGAGAATGAGTAATTAGAGCAATCGTAGTTCGACTATGGGGTAAAGGTGGAAAAAGATGGAAGTGTGGACGGAAAAGGTGGAAAAAGAAAAAGTGTGCTCGCCAAGATCATCGCAATTTTGTGCCTACGTATCTTTACTCGGACGAGAATAAAGAATCAGAGCAGTCGTAGTTCGTGGTACGCCCACGAAAAGAAGAAGAGCTGAATTATTTTAGAGGCGTCAATTGCTCACACACGAGTAAGAGAACTCGCACCTAAACAACCGAAGAGAGATCAAAGACTTGAACCCCCATTTTTCACCTTGAAAAAGAGTTGCGATAGTTGTTAGTCGTTTTGAAGTTTGATTATGAAAATCTGCTTGACTTTAGATCAAGGGTTTATTTGAATGCACTTGGTTAGTTTGAAAAAAGAGTTTGGTTAGAGGTTGATTTGAAAATGGCTCGACGACGAGTCGAGGGTTTGGTTGTAAAGAGGTTTGATTTGAAAATGGATCGACGAAGAATCGAGAGTTTGATTGAAAATGGGTGAGAATCGCTCCTAATCCCTAAGGGTGCTCTTAGTAACGAAACCACGATGGATGATGCGATAGGTTGATGGAGAATGCTAATAAACAATCGACTTACGGGGGGTGTTTTAAAAATGGGTTCGATGACGAATCGAGAATTAGTTTGAAAATGGTTGTCTATGCTAGTCCCAAGGGGTGCTCCTAGTAAACAAACCACAATCAAAGAAACAACGAATGCATACATCGGAATGGGAGCAGGGTACATGTAAAGTACAAGGGATTGCATGAAATAAAAGGTCTCATTGTAAGGTAGCCCAAGAGGAAGCCGTGTGTGTGCGATGTTTCCTAAACTAAGCCTTAAGCAAGAGTCGGACAAAACCTCCTTTGTTAGGGTTTCTGTACAAGGTCCAAGTAACCAACAGTCCACCAATTAGGCTTTTATTGTTTCGATAATTGTTAATGTGTTTTGATTAAGGTATGGACAAGAAACAAGAAGAGAGTTAGATGAATGATGAATATGATATGAACAGATGAATAATATAATCAGGATAATATTGACAAGAAGTAAAGCAAGATAATATTGACGGAAATGTAAGGTTAGTGGTTAATTTATTAGTTGTTAGAATGAATGATCTGCAATGGTTAACCATCCATGGGCTTGCAAACACAGGTTTGGGCCACGGAGAATCATTTTCCAATACGGGACATGTAGCGTTAAATCGTCGTAGCACGATCTATGACGAAGACCATACTATAGGAGGTTGCGCAATTTGATCTTTGTGCTAAAACACGATAGAGAAATGATATTGAGGATCATTCTCCAATGAAATTGTGCCACAAGAAAAGAAAAAGTGACAATCTCGTCTTACTCACAAATTTTCGTCAATTAATCGAAGGTAACATATCACGATCCCAAAGTATAGAAAGTGATCTCGATGATCACTCACTACAGATTTGAAATAATGAAGGTTAACAACTTCAATAATTAACATTCGTGAATAGAAAGACTTCATCGATCGAAGAAGAGAAAAATAGAAGATAATGTGAAATGAAATGGAAATCGAAATGAAAATAAAGTTGGTCTCGTCTTAATTAGGATTTAACCGAGAAATCGATAATATATGATATTTGACTTTCATTGACAAATAAAAAAAGAAAATGGCCTCATATTGATCAAGATTTTCATTGATTTGAATAAATCAACCAATCATGATCTTTTGTTATATCATTGGCCCTAAAAAGAAACTAGAATTGAAATGAATCATTAAGCTAAATGGATGGAAAAATAATAAAAAAAAATGTAACATTAAAAGATTTAAAAAAATTAAAAACCTTTGTTTAAAAAAACTCTAAAAATGAAAAGTAAACTAACAAATTAACAAAGAAAACCAACAACAATTGAGGGGTGTGTTCCAGAAAACGGAAGTATAGAATTGGTGGTAATTATGGAATCCTATGGACATTGGAAAGCCCATCATCCATGCAAAAAACAGGGTGTAGCAGTAATTAAGAAAGGGTGTAAGTATATAAACGGGACGGGCCATAAGGCCCAAAAGACAACAACATGATTTATAAAAAACACACCACTGCCATGAAGTTATCAGGTTTTGTTTCATTGAAAATCAAAATGAAACGAGCATGGTCAAACTAACAAGAGGCAAAGCGAACAAAATCAAGAACGAAAGTGCTCAGAATCACGTCTTCATCATCGCCTCTCACCATCAAATCGAAATCGAAAAACAGAAATCAACAACAACAATAATTAACGTATTCAGCCTTCATCTATTTCGTGAATCGTTCGGTTCGTTTGGTTCTTCGTCTCTCGCTCTTCCCTTCGTCTGAGTCAGATCCAGGTGAGAAAAGGTTTATTATTTTTCGTTCAAAACCTTCTTCTTCATCTGTATTCTTTCCTTCTGATTTGGGTGATTTGGGAATGGGTTAAAAATTTTGATTGAGTTGTTGTTGTTGAAAAGGGTTGTTGGTGTTGCGGTTGAAAGAAGGGTTTGAAGGTTGAAGATTGGTTTGGAGGAAGGTCGATTGAAGGTGGTTGTTTGAAGAGCTGTGGTGCGTATGCCGTGCACCACGTCTCACAGTTTGGACGTCATGTGAATTGAGACAAAAATGACTGTTGTTGTGCGAACCAAGGCATTATGTAGGATTGTTTTTCACAGGTTTGCGTGATACTGCTTGTGTGTGGAGGGCTGGAAATTTGGGCTTGGATATTGTGTGTGTATCCTGTACGAAATGGTTTGGTTTTGGCTGAGATAGTGATTCATTGTTGCAGCAGCTTGAACGTTGGAATCTTGTGGATTCACGTGGTGAGTAACGGGACCTTGCAATTGGTTTGGTATTGTGTGAAAAATGATTTGGCAGGAATATGTGGCTTGTTGCCTTGTGCGATGTTTCTGAAGGTTTTGTGTAGTGCCGGTTGATTTGGCTTGGAATCACATGTTGTTTGTACAAGTTTATAGTAACATTGGCTCATGGTGGTTGTACATTGAAGATGGCTTGGAGTCATGATGGTTTTTTGAATAATGGCTAGAGCTGCAAATGATGGGCTCAGGCTGTAGGGTGGCTCGTGTTGTAATTGGAACACATGAAAAAAAGTATTTCTTCCTTTATTTTGTTTGGAATTTTGTTGAGTTTTTTTTTTTGAATGGGCCTATGTTGTGATGGGCTTCTATTGTTATTATTTATTGTAATGGTTTTCAAAAAGTGATGACAAATATATTTGTGAATATTGGTTTGGAAAATTTTAAAAGAAAGATTTTCTTGTGGAATTGGATAATAGAAAATAGACAATTTTATTTTTAAAAATGGACACTAAGAAATGGATTGTGAATGGGTATTGATCATTGGATCGGATATGGTGAATAAAATGGGAATGGAAAATAAGGATATAAATAAATGAATTTGGAATGAAAAGTGGGTAAAATGGACAAATGAATTATTGAATTGGACTTGGTTATGAACTAGATAAAATGAGAATGGAAATGAATGAGCTTCCCTTAGTGATCTTCAACTGTGAAGTAATTGAGAGCTTGACATAGCTTGATAACTTGATCACACATGCAACTTGAACTAACACAAACTCCAACTAACCCCTTAGCCACACACCATATGAATCAAACACACTTTAACCTTGATCATGAAACAAACCCTTGTCTGACTGACAGATTAAATCAAAAACCAATGTTACTCAGTTCACACTACACATATACCAGACCTGACAAACATGCCTGAAACTCGATTCACCTAAGCAACACCTTGAGCAGGGACAACATATTTTTTGATTTTTGGATGATGGTTAGTGGATGGATGTACAGATGAAAAATATACAGGTAGGACAAATTTGGGGTATGACAGACGTGAATGACGCAGACTTGACCTCGAGATACCTTTTAATGAAAGAAATGAATATCCATTTCTATGTGTTTCGTTTGTTGATGTTGAAATGAGTTACCTGAAAGGTATACTGCACTTACATTATCAAAGTAGACCATGATTTCCTTGTGAATAATACAATGTAACTCGAGTAGAAGGTTCTGTAACCAACATGATTCAAAGACCACATTGGAAACTCCATGGTATTCGGCTTCAGTACTAGAATGAGATAAGGTGGGTTACCTCTTGGATGACCATAAGAATAGATTATCTCCAAAAAAGACACAATAGTCGAAGGTAGACTGCCTAGTATCAGTGCATTCTCCTCGATCAGCATCTGTATATGAAATTAAAGAAGTGACGGAAGAAGGATTAAAATGTAAACCATAGTGTATGGTGCTCTTAATGTAGCGCAATATGTGTCGGATAACATGCATGTGTGCTTCCATCGGATTATGCATGAAGATACATATTTGTTGAACTGCATATAAACTATCAGGTTTAGTGAAATTGAGGTATTGATGAGCCCTTACAATGCTACAGTAGAGTGATGGGTTCTCGTATGGAACATTATGTGTAGCACTCATATTTGATTTTGTATCAAATGGATTTGGACATGATTTGCAAAAGGACATGCCCGTTAATGTAAGAATTTATTCGACATACATTTTATGTGAGAAGAATAAGTCATGTGGATGGTGAGTGACTGCAATACCCAAGAAGTTGCTTAGTTGTCCTAAATCCTTCATAAGAAACTATGAAATTAGAAGGGAGGTTATAGATGTCCTGAAGGTGTCAGAGGATGTGGTAAGGATGATATCATCAATATAAAGTAAGAGGTATGCCATATGAGTATTTTCCTTATATATAAAAAGAGAGAGATCACACTTTCTTTGAGAGAAGCCAATGGATGAAGCATAGTTGGCAAATCTCTTATACCAAGCTCTAGGAGCCTGTTTAAGCCCATATAGATATTTGCGTAAACAACACACATGATCAAGACGTACTGGATCCTTGAAGCCAAATGGTTGATACATGTATATAGTTTCTTTCAATTCACCATGGAGAAACACATTATTGACATCCAATTGATGAATATGCCAAGATTTGGAGAGACAAATACTGAGAACTGTTCGGATAGTAGCCGGGTTGACAATTGGGTTGAAGGTTTCTCAACAATCGATGCCAACCCGTTTACTTATACCATCACCTACAAATCGGGTTGTATGCCTCTCAAAAGAATTGTTTGATTTTTCTTTATGCTAGAAAATCCACATAGGTTGAATAACATTAACATCAGGTGGTCGTGGCACTACTACAAAACGGCTAAACAACAACGTCGGGTTTACAACGGCATCCTATACACCGTTCTTATAGTGCGTACTGGATGCGCGCGCATTATTTTAATTAGAAATCTCAAGGGTATAATAACGGTTTTTATGAAAACCGTGATGATACAATCTAGCTATCATGGGTTCGAACCTCATCGCCCTCAAATAGTTTATCCCTTTGATGTAAATGCTCCCTTTTTAAGTTTTATTAATATTTAACTAAAAAATAATAAGGATATCACGACGGATATTTCTCAAAACCGTTGTTACAAATTGAAGCTTCTTTTTATGTATTTTAAACACCAAGTATATATATATATATCAATTTATCCATTGAAACAACCCTAACACCAACGCCGTCACCATTGTCGGGAAGAAGACAACAACAACAACAACAACAAAGTGTTCTACTTTAAGGTGTTGCAATGTCACATTTGAAGACGAAATCATCCAAAGGTGTTTCTACATCTTGTTCCAGTGTAAAATCTCGATCTGGAAATTTTTGTGGTTGTGATGGTCGTATGGTTTCGTATCAATGCAAGAAGGGACAAAATAAAGGAAGGCTTTTTTGGAGATGTCCATTTTGGAGGAGCGATGAAACATGTAATTTGTTCATATGGGATAAAGACGTGGGAGAAAGAGATGGAAATTACGATGAGCGTATTATGAAGTCAGAGTTGGAAGCTGTGGGCTGTCTGAAGGTTATGTATGAGGATTTAAAGAAAAAGAACAAGAATTTGAAGAACAAACTGAAATCAGAGATATTTTCTGGAAATATCAAGATGTTATGTTTTTTTGTTTCCTTTATGTTTAATATTTACTTTGTTATGAAATGTAATAGTTGAATTAGGGTTCGAATTACATTGTTGATGTTTAAACTGCAGATGCATTGTGAATTACATTGTTGATGTTTAAACTGCAGATGCATTAAGTTAGAAGTTAAGGCGCACCTTTTCTTTTTTATTTATTTTAAAATTCATAAATAAAAGGGTTATCACTACAGTTCTTCTGGTCAACCGTAGTGATATATTTATAATAAATAAATACCTATGTATACGGTTTTTATTTATTTTAAAATTCACAGATAAAAGGGTTATCACTACGGTTATTCTGGTAAACCGTAGTGATATATTTATAATAAATAAATACATATCTATACGGTTGTTATTGTTAACCGTTGTGAAATAGTTTACCCATATATAAGCGAAATAACTTTCACTTAATTGACAGTAACGCCGTTGCCTTCAAAGTGAAACCCTAGAACCCATTTTTTCTCTTCGTTTTCACCATTAGCCGTGAATCTTGTGCTTCATACATTAAGGTATTCTTCTTCTTCCATCTATTGTTAGATATTTCCCATTATCTCGTTTGTTGCATGTTGTTTTTGTTGATTGTTCTCATTTTTTCAGATTCGTTTTCACTACCTTAACAAAGACCATACTTTGGAAACTTCATAATGTTTGTGTTGCTATGGAAAAATGTATAAGAAGCATGAAGCTATGATGGAAACTTCATCCACCTTGTACCTTTTTTTCATAGCATCACGAACAAGATGTTAGTAAATGAAGAAACAACAGTGTAAGCAAACTTTATCTAGTTTTAAAAGCAATGAAAAGAAGTATAAGAAGTATGAAGCTTTTGTGTAAGCTTCTTCCTCCTTATATTTCTTTTTCATGGCTTCCCAAACTAGTTCAACATCATAATTAATTCCTGTTCCGCGATTAGTTTCATTAAAAGGTGCGTTATTCTTGTTCCTCTCTTTACTCATCACTGGATTATGGTTTTAGGGTTTGTTTTCAACTGAGGATGCTCATTTTTGAAGTTTGCTTTGTTTCCTTTCAGGTTAAGGGGATGATACAGGCTGATGATGCTGGTGGAAGCAAGCGTATTATATCAGTTTATAATTTCTGGAACTGGTATAGAATGTTGTTTGAGTTTATCATATTCTATTTACATTGTTTGTTTAACTAACCCTCACTTAAAGTTTGCTGGTGGTAGCAAGCGTATTATATGAGTTTATAATATCTGGATCTGGTATAGAATTTTGTTTGAGTTTATTATATTCTATGTAGATTGTTTGTTTCACTAACCCTCACTTAAAATACATTCAGTTAATTTGACATAAATACTTATAATCTGCAAATTAAGTTGTATTTGAAAACCAACTTAAACAAACCAATGTTGTTTTCTGATTGCATGCCTCTCATCATTTATCTCACGTTCTTTTATATATAGATTATGGTATAATGATCTGGCTCCTTAGATGCATCACCATCTTCCAATATAGTTAAATCAAAGATGAGGCAAATTATCCAATGTCTTGTTATGGAAATTTAACTATAATCGAAGATAGCGATATATCAAAGGAGTCAGATCAATAAACCACAATATATGTAAAAGAGTGTGAAATGCACGATGAGACGAATGCAATCAGAAAACAACATTGGTTTGTTTAAGTTGGTTTTCAAGAACAGTTTAATTTACAGATTATAGACATCTTCATCAAATTTAATCCATGTATATTTATTTAGTGAGGTGTTTGGAAAATAAGCAATCTACATTTAATATAATAAACTTAGGGTACTTACAACAACGGTTATATATTGTAACCGATATCATAAGTAATTTATGTTTTATATAAATTCGCTATTGATGGGTTTCGAACCCAGAACCTAAGTATATGTATCGCAACGGTTTATTATCATAACCGTTGTGATATATGGCGTGCGTCCTGCCTTTCAACAACGGTTTCCAGACCGTTGTAGAAACAACGAACTTACAACAACAATCTACATAACAACGCCTTCGCCCGCGTCATTATATGTCATTCCCAACCGTTGTTAAATGGGTTTTTCATAGTAGTGTGGTACTAAATCGCACGTCTTATTTTTAATTAAAGCATTATATTCGTCATTCATGAGCATCTATCAATTTGGGTCCTTAAGTGCAAACACAAGGTTTTTAGGGAGAGGGGATTCCGTAGTATTGGTATGTAAACTATAGTATTTTTGGTTGGGTTTAAATATGCCATGTTGACTCCTAGTGACTGGTTTTGTGTCTGCATGTGAGGTAGGTTGGAAAATTGGAGGAAGGTTATTTGATTTAGTATTGCCAGGGTCTGAGTGTGCAGAGGGAGGTGGGGGAAGTGATGTTGGGTTTGAGTTGGATAGGTTTGAGGTAGGAAGAGAAGAGGTGGACCGCACAGGTGAGCTTGGAGTTAAGGGTGTGAGATGTGAAAGTTCGATGTGTGTTCCAGAGTAGGAGGTGGGGTCTGGGTTGGTGAAGTAACCGGTGGGATATTTGGAGGCTCGGTTTGGGTATTAGACATTATGTTATTTATAATGTAGGGGGCAAGTCATTGTCTAGGAAGGTGTATGTAGAAGGATGAGTGTAGTGCAACTTTGTATAAGGAAATATAGTTTCATCAAATAAGACATGACGACAAATGATGATTTTATTCGAAGACAAATTTAGACATTTATAGCCTCGATGATTTGACGGGTACCCAAGAAAGACACATGGTATGGATGGAGGTTGGAGTTTATGTATTGTACTTGATGGAAGAAGCGGAAAACATAAACAACCGAACACTCGTAGGTGTGAGTAGGATGGGTCATTGTTATATAACATAGAAGCAGGTAACTCAAAGTTCATTATTTTCCTTGGTAAGATATTTAAAAGGTATGTGGCCATTTCTAAAGCATGGTGCCAAAAGGAAAAGGGTAGAGATGTGTGAATTAATAAAGTTCGAATAATATTGTTGATAGAACGTACTTGTCGCTCGACTTTACCATTTTAAGAAGAGATATATGGTCAAGATAAACGAAACGCAATTCCATTAAATTCACAAATTTTTCAAAAATTATTATTGACATATTCACTACCATTATCACATTGAATGTTTTTAACTTCTCGTTGAAATTGTGTGTTGATGTATGTTTTTAGATTTTGAAAAGTGTGATAAACTTGAGCTTTATGTGAAATAGGAAGTCCCTAAAATATTAGAATAGTTATCCAAGAAAAAATATAATATATATGACCAGACAAGCTTAAGACGGGAGATGTTCGTACATCACCGTGTAAAATATCAAAAGGCAACAAGCTACTATTATTAGACTTTGTGAAAGGCAATTTAATATGTTTACCAAGATAACAAGAATGACAAACATGAGTATGTAATTTCCTAGAGTTATTACATTCAATCAACTTATTGTTTTTAAGAGAATGCAAAACATTTTCACCCGAATGACCCAAACGATCATGTCAAATTGACGATGACAAATCTATAAAGGAGGATGGAGGGTTGGCCTTATTTGTGTTGATAATGTTGGTAATGGGGTATAGATCACCTCGACTTTTACATCTCATAATTGACATCCCCGTCTGAAAATTCTTTCCAGAAAAATCAAACGAGTCAAATTCAATTGAAACTTTATTATCTGTAGTAAATTTACGAACTGATATTAAATTTTTAATTAAATTTGGTGCATGAAGTACATATTTTAGGACAAGTGGAAGGTGGGGGTGCTATGTGTGTACAACTAAGACTATAAATTAGGATTGAGTGCCCATTTCTGACGATTATTTTATTATTTTTTCTCAAATTAAAATACGACGAAAGATTGCCTGACGAGGATGTCATGTGAGAAGTGGCTATATTGCCGATGTACCACAATGGGTCTGGCTGAGCAAGGTTGGGAGTGTGAATAAAATTTTCAATGTCAGTTGGGCTAGGTGTGTTAACCTTGAATGCATCTTCTTGAGGTCCTGGTCCAAGCACTTCATTCTGTTGGGCCTTTGTAACATTATTGGGCATATTCCAATTTGCAGTTGGGTAAGGGAAAGGAGAGAGATACCATGGAGCCAAATTTTTTCAAGAATTCTAATGCAACTAATTCCACTGCTGCCAATGATGATGCCAGTGTCCATCTCCTCCAGAGAATGGCGAACCCTCATTTCGGCCTTCACGCCTACCTGAGTTGTGACCACCGCGGTGAGGCTTCTTTCTTCGGTTGCCGCTGTTTTGACCTCCTATGTTTCTTTCTTTTTGCTTCGGTCATGAGGGCTTTGTCGTGTGACTGGGTTTTGGCGATCAGCATCGCCAGAATAGAGGAGTGCCCGGATTCGCAAGTTGCTCTTTGAAGCATGGTGGATTCTTCAAGCTTTAAATGCGACCTCGTCGCAGCGAGGTTGGGAGAGGATCATGTTGATGGATATAGGCTACGTACCCGACATACGCATTGGTGAGTCCGAAGACCATTTCCAACACTATAGGGTGTTCGTGATAGGAGAATCAACGTTGATGAGTTGGTCAAACAGAGTCTTAGAGCGTTACAATAAGCTTTAGTTGAAGAAAAATCCTCCAGATTAGTATTACTTAATTGTTTTTCGAGTTGTGCCGCTCGCGAATATTTTTTATCGTGAAACATAGCGGCAATGTGTTGCCAACATGCTTCCACGAATTCGTCGATCGCAAGAATGGACTGGAGAATATACTGTGAAACTATTTCATACATCCATTGCAACACCACGACATCAAGACGATTCCACAATCTGGAATCAGAGGTCTTGAGATTGTCTGTTTCTTGACAGGTTGTTTTGTTAGTTTATGGTATAATGTGATCCAACACATTTTTGACATGTGCATGTACCTTGAATAAGGTAGACCATGAGAGATTGAGGTTAGAGTCATTTTCCAACGTTACCGGTATAATGGTTTTGACATTGTTAATGGCGAAAGCGATGTGAAATTTGGGTTTTGCCACCTGAGCATTTGTGGAGGTATTGGCTGACGAAGTGTCGTCAGAGGTTTAAGTAGGGGAACCGTGTTCAAACATAGTGAGGGAAGGAAAAAGCGGCTAGAGAGAAGAGTTAGGGTTGGATCGGTTTATCTGATGCCATAAAAGAGTGTAATCCTCTGATTATATTGATATGAAATTGGTATAATATACAACTATTGTGATACCTAGTTTTGGAAACTAACTAATACAAATAAAAGTATTTCCTATACAAAAAACATTATACTTAATACTCAATTCCATCCGTAGATAAACTTCAATCAAGTCTACATAAGTATGTTTCCCTCCTACCCACCTATACGTCAGAACATCTCTTGGCCTAAGTGTTGATCTCCCCTCATGTTGATCAATCAAAAAATTCATATGTGTCTCTTTCTTCACTGATACTCAGGTCCTCCTAGTCCTAAATATATCAAATAAGACATCTATAATAAAACCATGTCAATATTTAAAGTCTGGAAACTTCCAGCAATAAACTGTGTGCTCCTATAACGACTAAATATAAATAAATTTTAACAACTTGTCTTCTATTGAATCAATAGTTAAACTACTCTTCTTTATATTAAACTCTTTTACTTCCAACCACTCGAATGATTAGTCATAGAGAATAATTTAGACAATAGTTATTTTTTATAGTATTGTATTGTAAAATCTTGTCATGGAGGCTTCAATAATTGGGCCAGGTCATAGAAGCCCATTGGATCGTAGTTGGACTAGGTATAAGTCCATAACAAATTCAATTTATTGGTCCAAAGAATATTTTATAACTTAGTCTGAATATGAACTGTTTATTAATTATCTGATATGTTTTTTCTCTCAATAGTTAAAAAAGGTCATAAACTTGTAAATAATAGTAACTTTAGCATGGTTTTAAAATGTAGTTGTTAAAACAGGTTAGAAGTAGGTCAATCATGTTTGATCTAAATAGTATTCATACAAATGATCTTGCATAAAACAGTAATGATACTTAAACAAGAGTTAACTAAGCTCAACTTGACTTGGAACAGATATACTAATCTTACATTCTCAATTGACCATTAACAAGAAAACAAGAAAAATAATTTTTATACCCAAAGCCTACTAATAGAAAAATTTTAGGATATGTTTGACTATAATGTGAGGCTAAAGATTTGTCTTTGTTTTAGGTAATTGAGTCTTTGTGTTAATATGTATATGACTTTTTTTGTTTTATATTAAAAACTAGTAGCAATTTTTTCTTTCTTTTGTTAGTTAGTGAGCCTAAAACAATTATTTTTTGTCTCATTTTAGTCTTGGTTTTCTTCATTATTGAAATAGTTTAGTATATATGACTAATATATCAACTATATAAATTAAAAATAGGGTCAAATTCAATTTACCTCCCTAATCTATAGATGTAGTTGTACTTTCCAACCTAATTTATTAAATTAAGCCATTTATCCTTTATTTTAATGTTATGCTTTTTCAACTTCCCTTTTTCTTATAATTTAACTTGTTAAATAATAATAAAATAAAAATATAATATTTATTTTATAAATCGATGTGTTTTTGTTTTTTTGTCATTGACTTTTATTTTATTTTTAAATAATTTTTTAATGTTACATTTTTTATGTTTTAGTCCTTAAAACTAAATGAAACTCAATCTACTTTATTCAAAAAAGAAGTAAATTTGGTGGAATGTGTATCAATTTTAATTAATAAAAGGGAGTGTGTTATAATGTATATGTTAAAGAATATGTTTCGAACACTCTAAAAAATTAAAAATTATAGGCTTTTTTCATAATTACTATGTTCTCTTTTAAATTTTTTTTGCTCAGGTTATCTTTTTCACAAGTTTTATCTTTATATTTTTCAAAAAAATTTCTCTCTTCTTTCATTTTATTACTTTTTCTTAATTTTTTGTTATTATTTCGTTTGTTTGTTTTTTTTAAAGCCCATATATACATATAAAAAAAAAAAGAATAGTTACATAAAATGTGAGGATTAAATTAAAATCCACTAAAAGAAATGAATTTATAAAACTTTAAATTAAATTTATATTTTACAAAGTCATTTTTAATCTCTAAAGGATGTAATTAAAAAATTAGAAAATTAATTATGTGACTTTAGCAAAAAAATGGAATTCGCACAACTTCTCTTTATAAATGTAAGATAAGAAATAATAAGGATGTAATTTTGTTGAGAATGTTTTCTAATGGCATAAATGTATTACCTAAATGGGAATTTCCTTCGCAAATTCATTTATTTACAACTTTCTTTCCTTTCCAAACAATTCTCACCTAGACATGGCAACGGGGCGGGTCGGGAGCGAGTTTGAGCAGCCCCACACCCGCACCCGCCACCCTGAAACAGACCCGTCCCCGCACCCGCACCCAGTCGGGGGTAAAAAACTATCACCCAGACCCGCTCCCAATGGAGAACGGGTTCCCCGCCCCCGCCCCCCGCCCCCACCCGCAAAACTATTTTTTTTTAAATAAATATTTTTCATAATAATAAAAATTAATAATTTAATTAAATAATTAATTATTTTAATAATAAACATGTTTTTAAAGAGTAAAATAATTAATAAACATGTTTTTCTAGTAAAACTATTTTTAAAAATTAAAATAACTTTAATAAATATATAATAAAATAATTAAAATGAGATATAAAAGTAAATTAAGGTAGACCGGGGCGGGGGCGGGGGCGGGGCCGGGTGCGGGGCGGGTAGTAGCATCCCCCGCCCCCGCACCCGCACCCGTAATAAAAAATCGGGTTTTACCCGCACCCGCACCTAGTTAAACCGGGTTTTCCCTGCTAATTTCGGGGCGGGTCCGGGCGGGTCCGGTTTTCTTGCCATGCCTATTCTCACCCTTGTTTTGTCCTAAAGAGGCACTCATAAACTACGTAGCACTTACATCTCTGATAACTGACATGTCCGTATTCGTGTCGACATCTGCATTGACACTTATAATTATTTTTAACAAACACCGACATTTACACTTACACTTGTAATTACTTTTAATTTGTAATTACTTTTAATTTATTCATATTTACACTTACACTTGTAATTACTTTTAATTTGTAATTACTTTTAATTTATTCATATTTACACTTACACTTGTAATTACTTTTAATTTGTAATTACTTTTAATTTATTCATATTTTAAAACTAACATGTCCGTATTCGTGTCAAACACTGGCACCTGCACTGACACTTATAATTATTTTTAACTATTCGTGTCGAACACCGACATCTACAGCAACACGTGTAATTACTTTAAATTTATTCATATTTTAAATTATTATTGGTGTTGTATTTAAGGTGTCCATGCACTCGCAAGACTTATTTTATTCATGACCTATTTTATTCATTCTTGTAGAAACGACAGTTGCTAGTTGTTTTAACAATTATCATGCACTCGCAAGACTTGCATCACAAGCAATCCTTGACGGGTGAAAATCAGAGAAATTTTTGGAATAAATTTTCTTGGACAAAGCATTCAAGATATTTTTCATATTATGCACAAACTCAACAACATAATATTATTTTGCAAACAAGAACTTCTAATAAGCATATAATCTAGATTATAGATTATTCAACTCTAAGCTTATGTTAGAAAAAGTGTGCACTACTATTAATACTAATACTACATCAGCAACTACAATGACATAATTAAAACTAGTTAAATTAATCACTCATCTCCTTTCATTCCCTTCAAGAATTTGTGCACTTGAAACATGGTAGGCCTGTTTGCTGGATTATCAGAGAGACAAACACAAGCAATCTGCAGCATTTGAAGCATCATCTGCTTCGAATCCGCATCGAGAACGGTTGGATCAAGAACAACAGCAGCCTGGCCCTTCTTGATCTTCTGACCAACCCATCCAACCAAGTTTCCGCCTTCAATCTCTTTGAAATCTGGTCCTGTCGGCTCTTTTCCCGTCACCAGTTCAAGCAAAATGACACCGAAACTGTAGACATCGCCTCTTGTTGTTGATCTTCCACTCTGTCCATACTCTGGTGGAATGTAACCGAATGTTCCAGCAATATCAGTAGAGATATGAGTTTCGCAAGCACTGATCAATCTTGCAAGTCCAAAGTCGGCGACTTTTGGCTCAAAATCTTCGTTTAGTAAAATGTTGCTGGCTTTCACATCCCTGTGAATGATGTGAGGTATGAAACCATGATGAAGGAAAGCCAATCCTTTTGCCGCACCGGTTGCAATTTTGTAACGTTTGTTCCAATCGAGGATCTCGAGTCCCCCGGTCCTATTCCTCAACCAAAGGTCTAAGCTTCCATTTACCATGTATTCATAAACAAGGAGTTTTTCCTCACACACTGAGCAATATCCAAGCAATGAAACTAGGTTTTGATGCTTTACCTTTCCTAAGGTTTCCATTTCTGCCATGAACTCGCGATGACCTTGCGTTTTAGCTTCACTAAGCTTCTTCACAGCAACTGTTCTTCCATTTGATAAAGTAGCTCTATACACAGTTCCGAAACCTCCATCTCCGATTATGTTTGTCTTGCTGAAATTATCGGTAGCTTTGAGGATATCAACCAAAGTTAATTTCAAAAGAGGCTGCTCAAACATTGCCACATTGATACTCAAAGGTTCCTTTGATTTGCTACTGCTCAAGAAGTAAAGATTTTGATCCAAATAACTATTCAGTTTGCGATCGTCGAGTTCCTCAGGATCGTTTTGCTTCCTGCTAATCCATCTATGTAGAACAAAAGCAAAGATCAAGGTTACTAATATAACCGTAATGGCGATTCCACCAAGCCTCCATGCGTTAAACAACGCATATCTACCGATGCTTTTGACCTCACAATTTGTACCCAACATCTGGCCACAAAGGTTTATGTTTCCGACAAATCGAACACTTGAAAGGTTCTGGCAAATACCGGTTCTTGGAATAGGCCCTTCCAATCTGTTTTGAGACAAATCCAGGTAATTCAAATTTACTAGGCTGCATAGCTTCTCTGGAATCTTTCCAGATAAATGATTATCCGAAACATCAAAATACTCGAGTTGCATTAGATTCCCAAGGTCTGAAGGAATCTCACCGGTCAACTGATTTTGATGAAGATCTAAAATCGTCAAATACGAAAGATTTCCCAATGACCACGGCAAGCTTCCGTCGAAGCAATTGTGACTTAAATTCATTGTCTCAATCCTCCATGTCATGGAGTTTGAGAAAAGCTCCCCAACTTGACCTGAAAGCCTGTTATTCTGCACGTAAAGACCAACAAGGCTTTGCACACCTGACATAATCGATGGAAGTTCGCCGCTGAGCACGTTATAGCTCAAATCCAAGTGAGTTAACTCCTTCATGTTCCCAAAACTAATTGGAATTGAACCAAACAACATATTTCCTGTCAAATTCAGCTTCACCAAACCAGTTAACTTTCCGAAACTACCAGGGATGGTACCTGAGAGTTGATTATGTCCCAAATATAAACCTTGGAGTGTGACGGTGTCTCCAAGCTCTGCTGGAATGGAACCGGACAACAAGTTTCCCGACAAATCCAAAGTTGTTAGATTCGTCAAACGCAAGAGTGATCTCGGAATGCTCCCGGAAAGCATGTTGTTGCTGAGCAATAGATCCACAACTACCACACAGCTACCCAATTCATCTGGTATCGTGCCAGACAATCTATTATGCGAAAGATCAAACACGCCAAGATGTTGAACAAAGCTCAAATCAGGAACCGTAAGTTGTCGAAAATACGAAGATTCCTTCGAAGGAATAGATCCCGACAGATTATTGTGAGAAAGTACTAGACACTGTAATTCACTTAGTTCCACCAACTTGTCAGGAATAGAGCCATTGAGTTGATTGTTTCCAAGGTCCAATGTAGTGAGTGAAACGCAATCGCCAAGCTCGATCGGAATGTTTCCTTCAAGCATGTTTCCATTCAAATTAAAAACCGAAAGACTTTGAAGTCTTCCAATTTCCTTCGGAATAGTACCTTTGAGACGGTTATTGCTAAGAACAAGCCTTTGTAGAATTACAGCAGTCCCAATCTCCACAGGAAGCGAACCCTCCAAGTGGTTATTTGCGGCGGAAAACTCCATCAGGGTTGATAAATTCCACAAACTAGAAGGAATCCTTCCACTGAAATTGTTGTTGTCTAAGTCCAACACCATCAACGGAAGCTCGGAAAGGTAGTTCGGAATAGAACCAACAATCTGATTGTTCATCAAAACCAACTGAGTAAGGTTCTTACAATTAACAAAAGCCTTCTCAATAGTTCCACTAAGGTAGTTATCATCAAGATCAATCTCCGAAAGTGAAGCAGCATTACAAAGCTCCTCAGGTATATGACCTGTCAACAAGTTACTACTCAAACTGAGATGCTCCATCACAGAACAATTCCCAAGCTCGGGCGGAATCACACCCGAAAAACGATTGGCCGAAAGCAAAAGAGAATCAACATTAGTCCATTTTCCAAGCCAAGAAGGCAAAGGTCCATGGAGAAGATTCTTCTCAGCTGAGAAAGTTCTTATAGGAAGCTCAGAAAGCTCTTGAGGTAGTGAACCAGAAAGTGAATTGAAAGAAAGCATCACAGAAGTTAAATTTGAACAGTTTCCAAGCTCTGATGGAACTGACCCATTAAGCTCAGAAAAGACAAGGTTCAAAATTTTCAAATTTTTCAACTTCCCAATAAACTTTGGGATTGAACATCTCAAAGGGTTGTAAGAAAGGTCAAGCTTAGTCAACGATTTCAGGTTCTCCATTTCTTCAGGTAATGGACCTTCGATCAAACACGAAGGCGAATACAAAACTTCAAGCTTCGAAAGCTTTCCAATCTCATTAGGCAATGTACCAGACAACTTGTTTATCCCAACGTAAAGTGCAGTGAGATTCTTCCAGTTTCTGATTTCCGGCGGAAGCTCGCCGGAAAACGAGTTGTTCGAAATATCAACAGAAATCAAAGAGAGTGTTCCGGTGAAAAGAGTTAACGGAAGAGAACCTGAGAGAATGTTGTTACTAAGGTCCAGAAACTGAAGCTTGGTCAAGTTCCCGAAACTCGCCGGTATTTCTCCGACTAGTGCATTCCCGGAGAGGTCAAGCGTGTGAAGCTTCGTTAAGCCCCCAAACTCCGGTGGAATCTTCCCGGAAAACGAGTTAGAACCGAGTCTAAGAGTTTTCAGCTGTAACAACCGACCAACCTCACCGGGGATTTCGCCGGAAAACTGATTATCTTCAAGGTTGATGACAGTAAGAAAAGAAAGAGACGAAAGAGACAAAGAGAGATTGCCTTTAAGGTAACGAGAAGGGAGAGAGAGCGAGGTGACTCGTCCGAGTTGACACGTGACACCAACCCAGTTACAGTGAGGAGTTGCAGAGTGCCATGAAGAAAGAAAGTGAGAGTTTTGAAGAGACCCTTTGAAAGAAAGTAATGAAAGTTTCTCTGGGTTTTGTTCATATTTATCTCCAACAGCGTAACAGAACTGGAACACGACAAGGTACGAGAGAACAATAACCTTAAAAAGAAAAGCCATGGAAGAGTGAAGATGAAGAAATGAGAGTTGTTTTCTTAAGGTATTGTTATTATTATTTGGTAGTTGAACATGCAGAAAATGCCATTGAAGAGAAATGAAGAAAAGTGGTGTAGTGAAATAGTGTTAGAAGAAGCATGAAAATTGAAAACCATTGTTAATGTTGTTGGTGTTGTTGTTATGAAATATGAAAAGAAGAGAGAGAAAGGTTGTACAGTGAAGTAGTGCTAAAAGAAGAAGGACGTGTCAGAAGGAAGCACGCATCGCACGTGATTTCAACCTTCATAACGGCAAATAAATCCTTTCTCTCGTAGACACGCTTTATACACTTTTCTTTTTAGAAAATAACCTATATTAAATGTTTTTTTGGACAAATAAGGCTATGTATTAATGACTAATGTCATATGGGTCAAAAAGAAAAGAGACTAATGTTATATGAAAAGAGAAACTATTATACTAAAAATAATAATAATAATAATAATAATTGCAGTAGATGACTTAACTACTACCTTCATCCTATAATAATAAACTTATTTGAACATTTTATATAGGTTTAAAAGTTATATGAATAAAAGAAAAAATTAGTAGTTTTGTTGCATTAACTTTATTAGGTTTAACTATTAGAGTATTAGTTGATTTTTTATTAGACTTAAATATGTTTTTAGTTCTTTTATATCAACATTCAATTTTAATTTTTTAAAAATTTTGTTTAAAAAATGGTCCTTACAATCTTTTCCGTTTTTAAAATTGGTCCCTCCTGTTGTTTCATACTAAATGTGTATTTTTTTTTCAAACGTGTAAATTTTAATTGCTAATTTTTCACGGTGGAATAGTTGATAATGTTATCTTGTAACCCTACAAGTGAGATAATGTTAAACAACTCTTTCAGTTCACATCTCGAGTGAGTGCCCTAGAACAAATCTTCATCTGCGTGGAAAAGAGCTTTATTGTGCTCCAGGAACAAATCTTCGTTGCAGTGGTCCTAACAATAACTTTGTCATCTTCGTTGCGGTGGTCCTAGGTAGTTAGTGTGAGAAATCGGGATGAAAACGGCAAAAAACAGATAAAATAACGCGTTTTGCACTCATGGTGTTGGCCATGACGTGGTAGTCAAGGCACCACATGAGCATCAAGGAAAAAGCTAAAGGCCAAGTTTTAGAGGTCATGGCATTCACCATGAGACCATGGCGTTTGCCATGGACCTTAAAGACCACGTTCCTCACTAATTGAACTCGTGTCGTTCGCCATGAGGCCATGGCGTCCGCCATGGACTTTGAGGCCAAAAAATAGCAACAAGCTAACCCAATCTTCTCCCACTTCAACTGATTATTCTCCGACTCCTCCTACATGATTTCAGGTGTTGTTCATCGGTTCCTAGCTCTATAAATAGGTTGAACTCTTAGTTTTTCGTTGTCCAAGTTTTTAGTTATTAACTTTAGGCAAAAATTCTACTAATGTAAAAGCAGTTGTTTCTGACATTGAGGAACTGCTGCATCTTAGTATCTGAGTTTAGAAATTTTCTAAGTGTACTTAGATCGCTCATACAACAAGCTTGTCGAATTTATTTTTAGACTTCAATTCCAGACTTTATTTTATTTTCAGATTTTATTTGCAGGTTTCAATTTATTTACAAGTTTTAAATTTCTGCTTTAATTTTGAGTTTTTTTATTGCTAATGATATCACTTTTCACTATTGTTCTTCGTATTATTTCACTCTACACACACACATGTTGGGAAACGAGTGTGAGTTGTATTAAGAAACAAGTGTGAGTTCTAAGTCCCACATTACTTAGAAAAATGTAGGTTAAACACTTTATAAGTGAAAGAATCCATACACCTATCACCTTAAGATTTTGGTTGAATATGTGGTGTCTCTCTCACTTGTTTAGGTGAGTCTTTGACCTTTAGGTGAGTGTTTGATCCAATGTGTATGCTCCCCCCTCACGATGACTCGTCAATGGTATTATAGGCAGGTTCGAGTAAGGGACCGGTTCCTTGTGTCGAAAGTCTTCCTGACACGGTGGTCAGGCGGCGTGTTTTGTTGAAGTGTCCATGACGATATAAGGGTGTCTCTCAACGGCGGTACAAACATGTGGATAAAAGAGCTTTCGCTTGAGGGGAGCATAGTGGATGGACTCACACTTGAGGGGGAGATTGTTGGGAAACAATTGTGAGTTGTGTAGAGAAACAAGTGTGAGTTCTAAGTCTCACATTGCTTAGAAAAGTGGAGATTAAACACTTTATAAGTGAGAGAACCCCATATCACCTTAAGGTTTGGGTGAATATGTGGTGTCTCTCTCACTTGTTTGGATGACCCATCAACACACATACTCACATATACACACACACACACACACACACACACACATATATATATATATATATATATATATATATATATATATATATATATATATATATATATATATATATATATATATAGTAACAGTATGATTCCAATAACTATGTCCAATCAAGCTCTTAGAGTTCGGAGTGTGAGGATCATCGTTCCGATGGGACTCGGTAAAATGAAACATCACTGATTTTCAATATTAAAATAATTTTTTCGTTCTAACTTTTGTTTCAAAAAGTCAAAAGTGTAACACCCCGACTTATTTTATTCTTTTTCCATAGTTTATTTATGTGTTGTTACATATATTTATGTGTTATCCTTGTTTTGATGTGTTGGGATACCCTGTGGTATGGGATAATGACCTTAGAATTATAGACTCTAAGGGTGGGGGTGTATGAGCAATTGCTTAGAACTTGGTGGTGCGGTGAGAGTGGATAATTAAAACAATATTAGTAATATTAGTTGAATATTACTAATTTAAATAATTGGGGAATATTGTTATTATTAGTTAATTTGTATAATAATAATAATAATAATAATAATAATAATAATATAAGAATAGAAAAGGGGAAGTTGAGAGGGGTTGGTTGTAAGATCGTGAAAACAGAAGAAATGGAGAAAAGGCTAGGGCTCAAGGAAGAAGCGGGAAGACTTCATTGTTAAGGTAGAGAAAATCATCACAAGAACTCTAAGGTAAGGGTGGGGTTCTAACTAGCTAAGGGTTAGTATGATGATCATGGTGGGTAGATTCTATCATGTAGGTTTGGTATTTCTTTTCTTGTTGTTCGTAATTTCGATTGAATGATCCTTATTGAATTGATTATTTTTCGTTGATCGTTGTATGTTGTTATTGGTGAAATTGATGTAATTGTTGTTGTTATTGATTCGTTAATTGAGGGTTGATTGATGTCGTTGTTGTTGGTTGTTGTGATCGCGAGTCATAGTTGGAACAAAGTCATGAGTAATTTTTGATGAAAAGGATTTGGGGTTTGGTACTTTAGAAAAGTGATTTTTCGTGTCAAAACATGTTCCAAACGATTTATAAGCAAAAGGAAGTTTTGGGAGGGTTCAAAAGTGATTTTTGTATGATAAGCCGATGAAAAAAGTGATTCCGGTCGCAGCGTAATCGATTACCATTTTGGGCCTAATCAGTTACGCTACCTAAAAAACCTCATTGTTAGATTTTTCAATCGTAACCGATTACGGTGTTTGTGGTAATTGATTACGCCACCTAAAAACTGAATTTTTGGCTTTTTCGAAGGCGTAATCGATTACGGGAATTGTGGTAATCGATTACGCCACTGGTATTTTTTGAAAAACCTTCTAAAATTCATAACTTTTGTTCTAGGAGACCGATTTGAGTGTTGTTCGAAGCGTCGGAAAGTTGGCGTGACGAAATTTAATCTAAAAATAGTTTGGCAAAATAACCTTTTTCGTCCCTTAACTTTACCCCAGGTTCCAGTTTGGTCCCTTAACTTTAAAAAGTGGTTAGTTCATTCCTTACGTGGTAGCTGACATGGATTTGGAACATCATCTTCTTCTTTCTTGGTTACGTTTGCAGTGGTCGTTCTCCCCTATTTCATTGTTATGGCAAATTGAATTCTTCTTCTTTCTTCACAATTTCATTCAAAAATCAAAGGTAGTGTTCATCTAAGCATGAAATTGGTTTGTTCTTCGTCGATGTTGAGTAATAAAAATTTAGAAAGTGGGGATTCAATAGCAAGTGGTAGGTCTAGATGGAAGCCCATGTGTCATTGTGGAGACATGGCTGTTCTTCAAAGGGCAAAAATTGCAAAAAATATGGGGATACTCTTCTGGGGTTGTCCTAATTATAAGGTATCCAATAATTAGGGTCGAGTTTGGTCCCTTAACTTTAAAAAGTGGCTAGTTCGTTCCTTAACTTTTAAAATGGTGTCAAAGTAGTCCTTGCCGTTAGTTGGCTCAAACGTCCGTTTATTCTTGGTTATGTGGCAACTGACATGGATTTGGAACATGGATTTAGTCAAGATGGAAGCCCATGTGTCATTGTGGAGACATGGTTGTTCTTCAAAGGGCAAAAACAGTGAAAAATATGGGGAAACTCTTCTGGGGTTATCCTAATTATAAGGTATCCAATATATTTTATGAGTGTTTACTTTCTATTATAGATTCATCTTGAACTTCTTACAATGCAAATTTCAGATGCAAGCTGGATGCAATTATTTTGGTTGGTTCCATGAGAATGCGTGTGATGAGAAGGAAGAATTTTTGATGCATAAGATGGGTGTGGTTACAAAGGAACTAGATGAAGCAAAAAAAGACATTGAAGAACTTGGGAAAAAGCTGATGATTATTGAGGCTGAAATGAAGAATATCATAAAGTAGAAAAAATATGGAATTTGATTTTTTTTATAATTATCATTGTAATGATTTTTAGAATGAATTAGGTTAGTTAGAATGAGTTAGTTGTTTGTATCAGTTGTAATTTTATCTTGAATGTTTGTATTTGATGTTATCTTGAATGAATGTTGAAACCTTTTAAGAATGAATTTTATGAGTTTGATCTTCACAATCTGTTTTTAATGTTGTAACTAACCAGTAATTTTGCGCATGACCTATAAATTTGGGCATGACCTATAACATTGGACATGACCTATAATGTTCCATAATTACTACAGAATTGCCAAATGTTCCATAACAGAATATGTTCATAACAGATTTGTCCATAACAAATTTGGACATGACCTATAATTGTAACATAACTGGACATGACCTATAACTGTTCCATAACTAGAAATGATCTATAACAAAAAATGTTCATAAGCAGAATATGTTCATAACAGAATAAGTTAATAACAGAATATGCTCATAAACTGCAGTAGATATTTTTGTCCATAACATAAGCACCAAAGTGCACCAAACTGGTAGTAGATACAATTAGGTTCATAACAGAAGCACCAAAATACATAATAAACTTGTTCAGCACCATAGTGCACACAAAAAACACAATAAACTTGTTCATTACATCAATACCATAGTGCACAAAATACAACATAAACTAATTAATTCTAAATATTTCTAGGGATTCTTCTTTGGAGTTGTCCTCTTAGTTGGAGTAGATCTCCTTGTGACTGGATCAATAACATTCTTGGTTGCAGACAACCTGGTTGTAGGCCCGGATGGTACAAATGGCTTTGGTGCCTTCCTAACAGGTAGATTTTGTATCTTGCCCTTGGCAGGACCAAGAGTCTTCTGAGCAGCCTTTCCCTTAGAGGCTTGGGTAGATTGTTGGGCAGTCTGAGTTGTAGTCGTAGAGGCTTGGGTAGATTGTTGAGCAGACTGAGTTGTAGTCTAATAGTCTTGGGTAGATTATGGAGCAGTCTGAGTAGAAGTCTGAGAGGCTTGGGTAGATTGTTGGGCAGTCTGAGTTGTTGTGTCCTTACAAGTAGACTTGTAGTGTCCTGCTTTCTTACACCTACTGCACTTCACCAAGAAACCAATTCTTCTCATTTTGAGATCATAGCCATCAATCTCTCCTTGTTCTAAATTCCTCATCTTTTTAGGTCTACCAGGCATCTTCTTAAACTTGGGTGGTTGCACATCAGGATATGGTGTCTTAACCCACAAGTTTGATCCATTAATAGGGTAGATCACATGCTTATAAACAGCCTTGTACTTTGAAACCCTATAATACTCTGGGATATAACTATCTATTTTGAAATTCCTACTCTTTATAGCAGACAAAGCATGAACACATGGGAGTCATGTGAGTTCCCATCTTTTGGATGAACATATATGATCTTTCAGGTTCACAACAAATTTATCAGCTTAATTTTCCAAGTGCCTTACTTCAAATATATGTTCATCAGACATCCTAAAAAAAGAAACAAACAGAATAAATGAGTCACATGTTTGAAATGTATGTTACAGGCACCCTAAAGAATTAATGTGTGTTGATATTACATACCGTACTAGCCAGTTATTGGTGTATGTGCTTGTGACATAGACTTTCTTTCTAATATTGGGAAAAATGTCATTCTCATCCAAAGTACCAAACCTCATTATGTTATTAGCACATCTCTCCATCAAGTATATTCTGATGTCTTCCAGCATAGTGATTAGAGGTTTTGCCCTTGTATCAAGAATAACACTATTAAAGGATTCAGGCATGTTGAGAACAGCATCACATTTGTTTGTAGTCTTAAAGTTAGATCTACTCCAAAACCTTGGTGGGGTCTTCATCATATGTTTAAATGTTTCTTCATTTATGGCCCTCATCCCCTTCATCTCTCTTTCCCATGCTTGTGGGTATGGTGACTTGGCAACCTTCCATATTATGTCCTTAAACATCTTTCCAGGAAACCTCTTCCTAAAATTGTTATAGAGGTGCCTAACATAAAACATGTGCTCCACCCTTGGCCATAGCTCATCCATAGTAGGTAGAAGACCCTGCAATAGCATAAAATGTAGCATAAAAATATAGTATGAGATGTAGCATAAGATGTAAGAAAAATATAAGAGCATAAGAATAAATGAAAAACTTGTCTTTTGTTGGCCTGAGATGAAGGTGTAAGTCATGCATTGATCTTTGCCTCCAAGGTCATCAATTAATAGCTCTAAAAACCAAGTCTAGTTATCCTTGTTTTCACCCTCCACAACAGCAGGGCCCTCGTCAACATTGTCAACAACAACATCACAGTAGTCAGGTTGAGACAATGTATGTTGAATGTAAATATCAACACTTTGGTGCACCATATACAGATCTACAATTTCTAAAGCACCCTTGTCATCAACAAGTGCATTCATCCCAAATTGAGGGTCCTTGTAATAGATTGTTTCAAACTCCCTATAACCCAAGTCTTTCAATACACCAACTAGCTCAAAATAACTCCATTTGTCTACATCTACTCTCAAATCATCTACTCCTCCATTCTTATATACACTAAGACCTTCATCAGTGAATTCACCACTGTGATGAATTTTGAGATTTATGAATTCATCCATGACACCTAATCATATTATCTAAATAATTAGAGTTTACACTAACAATTTTACATAAACCCTAAATCTGAACATAAACCCTAAATTTTTGTTTAACCTAAATCAGAAAGAAATGAAATAACCTTTTGATAAACACTTCTTGAGCCGTCTTCAATCCTTTGCGTCTGCAACAATCCTTTGCAATAATCCTTCGCGTCTGCTTCAATCCCTTTATGTTTGCCCTAGCAGAGCTTCGTTTAGTTTCTCCAATTTGTTTTAACCTTTATAAAGGGGGATGTCATGAAGGAAGAAACTTTAACTCAGTATTGAGCAATGCCATTTTTACTTATGAATCTTTCATGCTAAGAGAGGGACATTGGCTTGGATATTAGGATCACAACTTGGATTTTAAATCAACAAGTGTGACACTTACAACAGTTATCTGGAATTAGGGTTTTTTTATTGTCTGTTTTGATATGTGATGTACAGAGAAATGCCTTCCTACAGAGAGAACTCTTGATTTCCTCTAAGGGGATGTTGATTTTTGTGTGCCTTGATCAAAGCCCAAGGTTGAAGCTAAAAGGTTGACTTTGTTTAGGGGAGTTTTATATCTGTCTTGTACAAAGCCCAAGATTGAGGCTAAAAAGTGATTGACTCAGCTGGAGAGTATGACCTGTCTTGTACAAAGCCCAGGATTGAGGTTAAAAAGAGATTGACTCCATTGGGGAGGTTTTATCTGTCTTGTACAAAGCTCAAGATTGAGGCTGACTCTACTGAGGAAAATCAATATACAAAGCCGAAGAGATTGACTCCTTTTGATGTTCACTTGGAAATACGTGGCACCTGTTTTCAACCTTTGACTAACGGAACCAAACGGAAGGATAAAGGTGACACCAGTATAAAAGTTAAGGGACGAACTAGCCACTTTTTAAAGTTAAGGGACCAAATTGGACCCTGGGGTAAAGTTAAGGGACGAAAAAGGTTAATTGTTGATGTTGAACGCATTAATATCATTTTGTTGTGGTGTGATATGATTTTAAATGCCTTGTGGATGCTTGCCATGTTATATGTCATTGTTGCTGGACTGTATGACATGTTGTTGTTGCTGGCCTGTAGTGGCATGTTGCATTGTTTAGACGGTTGTCGTTGTTGTTGTTGTCATGCATTTCATGGTTGCATGAGTTGTGAGATAAGTCGTGTGTCCATGTGGGGTGTGAGCGTCTTATCTGGATTCTAGTTGTGGAATCGTATCATTGTTGTTGTTGTTGTTGTTGAGGGGATTGTGTGTCCATGTGGGGTGTGAGCGATCACAGTGATTCGTGTGCCTATGTGAAGTGTGAGCAATCACGGAGGTCATGTGCCCATGTGGCGTGTGAGCGACATTATGGAAATTCCGACGGGAATTGTGATCCTGAAATAGGGGTCGGGTTCTGAAATAAGTACTGATGGTACCACATGTATTGAGTCGAGTTGTGAGTCTTAATACATTGCATTATTGTTGTGTTTGTTGTTGTTGTGTTGGATGTGTTGTCATGTCGCTTGTAAATGCTGATGTAGGGTTGTAAAGTTTAGAATGGGTGTTTGTGCATGAGAAATCTAATGCTTGCTTTATTATTATGTTTTCCTTTATCTATTTATGATATCTCACCCCTTCTGTTTGAATGTTGCATTTACATGGGCATCGTGCAGATAACTCGTAGTAGAGGAGTTGAAGTAAGTAGGAGATGAAGTCTTTTATTTTCCCTTTAGTGTTGGTGTCTACTCTGATGTGTAACATCGAGGGTCAGGGAAAGTTGTGTTATGTTAAGTTTGATGGAGATTTTTGGATATCTCTTGAATAATTATTGTTTATGTTATTTGAAGAATAATTATGCTTTAGATAACTGTTTATGTTGATGCTTCCTCTATTTCAATAAAGGTTTGAAATTAAGACATGTTGAGTTGTTATAGTTATTATAACGAATTTTTAAATACTTGCATATGTTACATATTATAATATATGAGCAGCTGATTGTGTTGAATTATGTGACATCCTGAATATATTTTGATAAAAATACTCGGATTTATATTTAAATTGCACGGGGTATATTTGGGGTGTTACATTAGTGGTATCAGAGCAGGTCGGTCTGTTCGACTAGGATGTTTACATTAACTGAAATTTAGTTGATTTTTGTTGAGTTTATTTGCATATAGATGTATCATTCGAGATGAGCTACATTATTCCTGAGTTCCCTAGAAAGTTACATTAAAATGTAAGGTATTTGTTATTTTCTCCCTTTTTTCTATCTTTGTTTTTTCTAGTTCTTTGAAAATGGTTGGTTTAGAAAACTTATATGTAAATATCCTAACTATTAACCTCATTAGTGATGTTGAGATTAGCGACAATGAGTCTCGTACAGAGAAGAATCATTACACCTACTGAGGAGTTTTTTTATATCTTGGTATATCAGTCACAAGAGGATGAAGTACAACAACTAGGATATGAGACCGTCTTCAGATTGGCAGGTGGCCTATTTAGGGAAATACAAGTGTATTTGTAGTCGACACGAAATGTGTGGGTCACCTTTGCTTAAGTATCTTTTTTCTAGGATGAGATTCAAAATTCCTTTTAATGATTTTGAAGTTCAAGTTTTAAATCATTTGGGGATAACCATTTCACATCTGCATCATGTGATTTTGGCCTAAGTCAAGGTATTTTAACAATAGTGAGAATATAAGAATAGTGTTCCACCTGGCATTATTTTTTCATTTGTTTCACACTCTATGAAAATCTATTCACTATGAGAAACCTCGAGGGTTGATTTCAATTAAACAAGATCGTAAAAGGCCTGAGGTTCATAAGGATAATTTCAAGGGGTTATATGACATATAGTATTTTGTAGCGCCCCTAAACTATGTTGCCTATGAGAGCATTTGTGATCCTAGCAGGGGTCTTTGAGGCTAGAGATAGGTGAGGGGCCAGCCCTGAGCATACTGCCTCTAACAATTCTTTTATGTGGTACTCAATTTCTCCCCCAACACTCCTTATCCCTAAACGCCATGCATAGAAAAACTTTTAAAATTTTGGATGCAAAACCACTTCCTTCAATGCCTAGGCTCATACATTTTCAAAGAGAGTGAAATGTTTGATGAAAAGGAAAGACTAAAGAAGACAATTACCAAGTTTTTGATCAATTTTGGAAGTATTGAACATGAGAGCGTGAAGAGTACCAACAAGAAGAACTGTAACATTGAAGCTCACGTGATACTTAAGGTGGGTGTACTAAGGGGGATAGTGTAAAGACAAGTCTCTCATGAATATGTTTTGAGGAAGAAAAATATACATGAGAAGGAAAAGATTCAATAATGCATAAAAATTTTCAAGACAAGTTTCAAGTATTTTGGCAAGGATGGTTCAAGATTTAATCAAGCTATGACATTTGGAATTTACTCATGACAAGGCTAAGGTACAATATTTTTTATTATATAAATCTTAGATGCTAAAAAAAACTTCAAAAATCATCATATGCATTATTTCATTACTTTTCAAAAATAGCACAAAGGGGTTAATTGATTAACCCATGGAAAGGAAGACCATGGTAATCAATTAACCATGCTTCTGTAAAAATAAAATTTGTATTTTTATACATGGTCAATCGATTAACCTATTGGAAAGGAAGCCAAGGTAATCAATTAGCCACTCCACTTTTTCAAACAATATAATTAATTGACCTATTGGAAAGAAGACCATGTTAATCGATTAATATTCCATTTTTCCCACATATTTTTGCATGTTAGAGCAATGTAATCGATTACCCTTGAGGTTCTAATCGATTAACCTATATTCCTTTTAAAAAATATTGTAACTTTGCCTTTTCCATCACCTTTTTTCATCTATAAACCTTTTCCTATATCATAGAAATTGTTCATAATTATTTTCCAACAATTGCTTATTGAAAGTCAAGAGGTGTACGATCATTATAAATAGTGGAATTTTCAAATTCAAAAATAACCTCTTTCGTAACATATTTTACAAGTGTTCAAAACATTCATGGAAACTTTTCTGCTGCATAATTTTCATTTAAGATAAAAAAAGTTTCATAATTTTCCTTGAGCACTTAAGTTATATATTGTTGAATTATATTGTCACATAAAAGGGAAGAACAACTTTGTTAGAATTTTTTTGTTATCAAAATTCCATTGTACTTAAAGTTTCATTTAAATTTGTTGTTACACTATTAGTGTTTTATAACTTGTTTATCAGATTGTGACAATAAGTGTGTAAAAGAGGAAGTAGAATTCTTTCTCTTTGATTGGAAATCAAGGAAGTTATGTGCTTCTTTGTTGTTGTTAGAAGATTATAGGAGAAGTCTTGGTATGGGGCTTGTACAAATATCTAACAATAGTGAAATCTCTCACAATATTTGAAGGGGCTGGAGTACTCATGTTTTGAAAGAGGAACCAGCCCAGGATATATCTCTGTGTTATTCATTTTTACTGCACTTTATTTTCTGTCAACTTTATCATATCTCTCTTAACTTGAAAATAAACCAAACACTTTGTTTTCATTACAAAACCCGTAAAAATAAATAAACCAGTAAAGTGTCGTAAAAATCTCTAAAAATAAGAAAAATATGTTAAACCTAATTCACCCCCTTCTCTTAGGTTATGCACTCTCGTATTTACAGATAGGAAGGAAACTTTTGGTGAAAAGTGATCACATTATGAACTTTTTTTACTTTATATTCTACTAAGTCGTTGTTTCTTTGTGAATTGACATGTGTTTTTCCCTTATGCAGATAACATGGAATGTCTTGATATAATCTATGTGTTTAATAAAGGAATAAGGACCACCCTTTCCTCGTTTGTTGTATTAAAGACACTCCCCTATATTATCAAAGATATCATGCCGATGAAATTTTCTATGAAAGTTCACCAGTATAAGGCCTTGGAAGTAGAAGATGTTGGGAAGACGAACCATCTTAAGGAGGGCGAAGCTAGGTAGAAGGGTGAGCACGAGAAAAATGGGTTTAGAGACCAAATGTTTTTGTTGGGAACAAAACCATTTCATCAAAGAAACTTATTATTCTGGAGAAATATGAAAGTTTTCCTGTTAAGAGGCCATCTTCTATAGTTGTCAGTTTTGACAAAAATAGGAAGAGACAAGGAGAATGTTGAAGATGAAAACCCCAAGCAAAAACAAAGAGAAAAGTTGATTCAAGATAGAATAGGTCTTGGTAGAAATAACTGTTCTTGCTCTCCTTTCAAGCTTCCACAATTTTTCTTCAATCTGGGCTTGGAACAAGCAAAGATCTTTAGAAAGTCATCATAAAGAGTGATGGGTCTACCTGTCCAACTTGTACCAAAAATAATCATCATATTCTGATAGTAGAGTCCATTTATCATATACATGTGGCGTCCACTTTAGAATATTTGAGATGCAGTAGAAGACGTGACATCTTGGCTCCAGGAAGGCTTCATGAAGTGATGGATGCCTTGCATAATCATTTTGACTGCTTAAGCTTCGAGAAGGGTAAAGCCCTCAACGGCTCTTATGTTGTAAAGAAATCTATAAATGATATCTCTGACAAGAAATATTTTTACAAGAAGGAGGTTGAGAACTATGGTGTTCATGATGCTTTGAAAGACAAGGAGACTGGGCTCAAAAATCTTGCTAATAAATAGTGTGACTATATTAGAGAAAAGGAAATGGATTTGAGCATATTTTGGGAAGCTCGTATTGACACTAAGAACTTATTTATTTATTTTATTGAGGCTCTTACTAGGATAAAAATATCTATAAGATAAGGAGGAACCTTTTAAGAAGGAGAAGAAATGTGTGGAGGAAACCTAATACTTGTTGAAGGAAGAGAGAACTGATAATGTTTCCTTGGAAAGCCAACTCTCAACTATCATGAGTACCAAATATGCTTGTATATTCTTTACAGAATTCTTTGGCGCAAATAGAGCTTTTACATCTTGGAATTACAATTTTCAGGGAGGATATTCATGTTTAACAAAGGATAATGGAAGGTAATATAGTCCTCCTATGCAAAAAACAAGCATCTTAGTTTCCTTTTGTCTTTTAAATTAATTTATAATATCCTTGTTGTAACGACCCGAAAATCTAAATTAATTATTTAATTATTTATTTAATTGATTTAGAAGGAATTAAGAGGTTTTTGGATAATTTGGAGAATTATGAATAAAAGGAGTATCTTTAATAATTTTAATATAATGAATAATCATTTATTTAGATTATTATTATTATTATTAAGAGGAATAAGGAAAAAGGGCAAGGTGGTCTTTAAGGAAAAGGAGAAAGGATAGTATGGGAAGTTCCTAAACTGGAATACATGACTAAAGGGAAAAGAAAGCGATCATTCGAGGGATCGTGTTTTTGTGAAGAGAGTTGAAGCAGAGAGGAGAAAGAAGAAACCTAAGGGGATGAAGATTTTTGAGAAGAATCTTGGAGAAAGAAGGATAAAGCTTCAGATTACTCTAAGGTATGGGGAGTTATCATTGTTTATTATAGTTTTATAGGAATTGGAGATGAATATATTAGGGATTGTGGGAGTTGTGTTGATTTATATGATTGTTGATGTAGAATGAGTAAATTGATGAAAGTATGATGAATTTGATTGAGGCATATTACTATATGTGTGTTTTGTAAGTGTTTTTGAGCAATTTTCGTGTAGAATACTGATTTTTGGGGTAATCGAAGTTAAAAACGCAGAAAAACACTTTTCGGGAAAATTTGGATTTTGTCGCATTCTGACACGGGCCGTGTCACACAACACGGGCACCCGTGTCAGCCTACTGGTTGAGAAAAATAAATTTGTGTGTTGCAGAGCTCCTGACACGGGCAGTGTCACAGGACACGGGCGGCCGTGTCAGTTTGCTGGTCGTGAATGAAAAATTGATTTTTTTGGAAATTGGTCCCAGGGCTTCTGACACGGGCCGTGTCACAGGACACGGGTGGCCGTGTCAGGCTGCTGACTTGCTACTTTTTTTGATGTTTTGGAATTGTGTCCCAGGTCTTCTGACACGGGCCGTGTCACAAGACACGGGCGGCCGTGTCAGACCTCTGTGTTTGCTGTATTTTGTCTGTTTTGCGTTTTGGGTGCAGGTTTTCCTGACACGGGCCGTGTCCCAGGACACGGGAGGCCGTGTCAGCCAGTTGTTTGTGTTGTTTTGTTGTCTTCTTGATGGTTTCATGATGTTTTCTCGTGATGATCTTTTGTCGTTGAGTGATGTTGATGTACGATGATAAAACATAACTGTATGATGAATGCTTGTTGTATATAAAATGAATGATGCGCACGTTGATGTCCGATGAATTGCGAAGTTTTAGCATCATTGCATTTCATAACATTTTATGTTGGGACTTCGGTCCATTGGTAGCTTCAATCCCACTGTACGGATTGAAGTGATATGTTGATTACGATGTGCTCCATTTGGAGGGTTGATGGCCAAGTGTCCATCCACGTTGAACCGGTACCACATGCATCCTTTGCATTTCATTATGGTTGACATTGCATATGATGATGTAGTTGTTAATGATGATATGATGTTGTTGTTAATGATGCTATGACGTTGTTGTTAATGATGCTATGAGGTTGTTGTTAATGATGTTACGATGTGTATTGTTGATTTTATCGTGATGTTGTTGTTGTTGATTATATCTTGACGTTGTTGTTGATTATATCAGGTTGTTGTTGTTGATGATACCATGTTGTTGTTGTTAATGACGCTATGTTGTTGTTGTTGATGATACTATGTTGTTGTTGTTGATGATACTATGTTGTTACAGTTGATTGTATTATGGTTTGTTGTTGATTATGCTATGACGATGTTAATTGATTATGTTATGATGTTGTGGTCGATTATGCTATGAGGTTGTCGTTGCCTTCCTGTTCACTTTCCATGTACTTATATTACTATAATGAATTGTGATTTCTCACCCTGCCTGCTTGGAAATGTTGCCTCTTATGTGGGTAACTTGCAGATAACCAAGAGTAGATTCGCGACGATGGAGGATGTAGCCTTGAAGTGTGTCGTTACCGTTGTTTAGTTTAGAGGTGTCCTGCTCTGTGTCATGTAACATCGGGTTGGGAATTATTGTGAACCTCGCGTTCTTTTGTTTTATGTTGAATTTTTACCTTGTTGGTGATGATGTGAATTGGATATATTTTATTATAAAGTATTTTATGGAATTGAAAATAAAAATTGATTTCCGCTGCGAAGTTGCAATTTTAATAGTGATGAACGAGTAACCCATGTTACGGGACAGGACAATGATTACTAAATAATGTTTTGAATATATGTGGCACCTTTCTTGTTGTTTTTAACTCTGATAAAAATGAAATATTTTCCTAAATTGTTTGTGGGGTAGAAGGGTGTTACATTAGTGGTATCAGAGCAGGTCGATCTGTTCGGCCAATGTTGTCTACTGTTGTTTATTCCTCTGTACGCGACAAGTGTGTGAAACACTGTCGGTACTGGTTTGCTTTCTAGTCGATTGTTTGCAGGAGTTGGTTTGAAGCTAAGTGGGGGAGAAGCTGTGCTTCTCGGATATGCTTCAGTTGTAAGATGTCGGTTTTGTATGCTACTGAGGGCGACAGTGCAAGTGTTGTGGAAGCTTTGTTGTTTTCCGAAGTCGAAGGTAACATGGATTTAAGATTTTGGTTGTTTAACGAGTTGGAGTGTCTTGGAAAGAGGATGATTGTTATAAGATGGAATTCAGAAAGTTGCTATATCCCGCGTTGTTAGTGAACTGTGAAGTTGTTGTTTAAGTAGCCTTGCGTAAGATGTCGATGTTGGATCACAGATTAAGTGACGGGTTGTTGTAGACCTTTTGTGGGATTATTGGTAAGTGATTGAAAAAGGTTGTAGGAGTCTTTGGAGTTGTTGGAATCTTTTGAACTGCGAGTCGTAGTTGGAAATGCGAAGAGTTTGGAAGTAAGAAAAAGAGGTAGAACTCATGTTCACCAATTTCGGTTTTTATTTTCACCTTTATGGAACAACCTTCAGTAAAAGAGGCATAACTTTCTGTCCGTAACTCCGATGAAAGCGATTCTGGACTTTTCGGAAAGTCTACGAAATCCCCTACAGTTTGCATATAAATTTTGTCTTCGGCCTGTTTTGAGGAGAGGGAGAGACGCGTTTGGATAGTTGGGTCTGATGCTGATTTGTGTTTGGTGGAAGTTGTATACGAGGTTTCTTGACCAGTTCCGTTGCAAGGACGATAACTTTTTACTCGTAATTCGGATTCGAGCGATTCTTGAAGTTCTGGAATCTACACAAAATTCCCTTCATCTTGGAATATAATTTTGTGTCTGGGAGGTCTGTGTTGAAGAATGTAAGCGTGTTTGAAGTTAGACAATTCTTGCTGGGAAGTAGTAAGATGAAGTCCAATATGAAATGTTTGGTAATAAGAAGAAGAATATCGGAGGAGCACATGGAAGTGCGGCGCATGATAGTTGAAAATGATTAAAGTATGGAAATATTTGAGGGATGTTAAGCAGTTAAGTGGATTGGGTGTTGTTGGCGAGATGTGTCGACATGAGTAAAAAATTTTTAGAAGCTATATCACCAACCGGATGATGAGATGGTATTGTTGAGATTATGATTGGGATGATGATCAAGTGTGAAATTATACGGATCATCAAAGTTGTGAGATTAAAAAAGAAGATGAAGGATTGGTTAGGGT
The DNA here is from genome assembly GCA_022829125.1 of Lathyrus tuberosus. Lineage (NCBI taxonomy): Eukaryota > Viridiplantae > Streptophyta > Magnoliopsida > Fabales > Fabaceae > Lathyrus > Lathyrus tuberosus. The sequence goes on from JALAZF010000385.1 coordinate 3,777,915, forward strand.
CGTCGAAAGTTTGAACTTAGATAAATGTTTCGACTGAAGTGAGTCGATTGGGATTGTACGTGATGTGGTAACATTTCTGGTATCAGGAGGATATTCGATAATTAGGTTGTACAACAAGTGTGTATAAGAATGTATATGTTGGATTTTGTGCGTTCTTGGGAATAAGGAAATTAAGAAGAACGTTTGTAAGCCTTAGAGGAATGGTAGAGCAGTATGCTTAGATAACTTTGAGCACGAGGAAGAAGACGCTATTTTAGTTGGATAATGATGATTTATGCCACCATTATGGTTGCCGGCTGTCTATTAACAAATTGAGGAACTGATCACCCTTAATCCCTTGTTGATAGTCGACGGAATCATGTTGGATGGAGTAGATGTGTCTTGCCAACCAGAATAGTATGCGCAGTAAATTGTTTGGAGTTGAGCCAGATGCTTATGAATTGTTTGAGTTGTCGATGCGGGTTCCTATATAGGGAAATGAGGCGGACTTGAGGATGTTAGTATGAGGTTGCGAGTTGATCAGTGAGTAGTTTGGAAGCTCAGTGTGTTCTGGATAACTTGGGTTTTGGTTTATGGTGGATCGAGAATTCGACTGACATGAAACTTGAAGAACTGTAGAGATGAACCAAGTAGGAAGTAAATGGTAATGTAGGACTATGATTTGACCAAGGATGTCAGATCGAAAAGGGTAGTGGCTGGTATATCTTAAAGTGTATATATGGAGATATGAATGGCGTTTTCCATACTTGTTTGGGTAAGTTATAACTGTGTTCGTTGTGGATATTCTGAGGTTTATAAAAATCAGAAGGAGAGTGCGTGGAGTATTCGGGAGTTGAGTTGCAAGTATTGAAAGAAGTGAAGCTATATGCTGAGCTAGCAAGGTGTGAATTATGATTCGTAAAGATAAAGTTGAGTGGTTGTGTTAATTCGGATGAGGGATTTTGGAGAATTGTGCTAGTATGAGTAGGACTTGAGGAATTAGTTGTTTGATTGGTTTGGTTAATATGCCATGTTAAGTGTAGGTTATTGAGGCTAAGTCTATGGCTATTGGGTGTTAAACTTTGTTTGGAAGATGAATTTTTCTTGTGGAGATTAATTGGACACATGTATCCTTATATTGTGGTGAGATTGTCATGCGTTGAGATGAATTTTGATGATGTGTTAATACAAGGTGGTGAAGTTGTGGTTTATGTTGACGATAATTGAGAATTCTTGAAAGTATCTATCCTATTCGAGATTTGGAATTGGCTGCGGTTGTAGTTGTGTTGGATATTCGGAGGTATTGTATACGGGTCTAAGTTCGAAGTATTCCGTAATCACAAGAGTATAGAATGCCTGTTTGGATGGAATTCCCGATGAGTTAAGTTGAAAAGTCTTTTCTTATGTTTGCTTTGATGGTCGGAAGTTGATGTAAACTTGGTAGATTAGATAATTGCGAGTACTCAGAGTGCGTAGCGAAAGCATGGATAGCGCAGTTGGTTCTTATTGGAGTAACAACGATGTTGGTGGTTTGATTTCGTTGATGTTGTGTTATGACTTTTATGTTCTTATCTTTGTTGTTGCCTCGTTGCCTATGGTGATGGTTTGAGTGCGAGTAACTAGTTCCTATGATGGGGAGTTAGGGGAGGGTTGCCTATGGCGATGGTAACAATCGTGTTGTATTCTGGTCCATAGTGAACCTGTATGTTCCTACCCTGATTATTCTCGGTGTGTTGAGTTGGTCGTCGGGTACATCGCGTGAGCATTTCATCTTGTTGTCGTTGGCATTGATAAAATGTATTGCTGTATTGCGTTATTCGTCGGAGGTGATAATGTATCTGGAGTGGTCTGCATCGAGTAAATTTTCGAGGACGAAAATTCTTGAAGTAGGGGAGAGTTGTAACGACCCGAAAATCTAAATTAATTATTTAATTATTTATTTAATTGATTTAGAAGGAATTAAGAGGTTTTTGGATAATTTGGAGAATTATGAATAAAAGGAGTATCTTTAATAATTTTAATATAATGAATAATCATTTATTTAGATTATTATTATTATTATTAAGAGGAATAAGGAAAAAGGGCAAGGTGGTCTTTAAGGAAAAGGAGAAAGGATAGTATGGGAAGTTCCTAAACTGGAATACATGACTAAAGGGAAAAGAAAGCGATCATTCGAGGGATCGTGTTTTTGTGAAGAGAGTTGAAGCAGAGAGGAGAAAGAAGAAACCTAAGGGGATGAAGATTTTCGAGAAGAATCTTGGAGAAAGAAGGATAAAGCTTCAGATTACTCTAAGGTATGGGGAGTTATCATTGTTTATTATAGTTTTATAGGAATTGGAGATGAATAGATTAGGGATTGTGGGAGTTGTGTTGATTTATATGATTGTTGATGTAGAATGAGTAAATTGATGAAAGTATGATGAATTTGATTGAGGCATATTACTATATGTGTGTTTTGTAAGTGTTTTTGAGCAATTTTCGTGTAGAATACTGATTTTTGGGGTAATCGAAGTTAAAAACGCAGAAAAACACTTTTCGGGAAAATTTGGGTTTTGTCGCATTCTGACACGGGCCGTGTCACACAACACGGGCACCCGTGTCAGCCTACTGGTTGAGAAAAATAAATTTGTGTGTTGCAGAGCTTCTGACACGGGCACTGTCACAGGACACGGGCGGCCGTGTCAGTTTGCTGGTCGTGAATGAAAAATCGATTTTTTTGGAAATTGGTCCCAGGGCTTCTGACACGGGCCGTGTCACAGGACACGGGTGGCCGTGTCAGGCTGCTGACTTGCTACTTTTTTTGATGTTTTGGAATTGTGTCCCAGGTCTTCTGACATGGGCCGTGTCACAGGACACGGGCGGCCGTGTCAGACCTCTGTGTTTGCTGTATTTTGTCTGTTTTGCGTTTTGGGTGCAGGTTTTCCTGACACGGGTCGTGTCCCAGGACACGGGAGGCCGTGTCAGCCAGTTGTTTGTGTTGTTTTGTTGTCTTCTAGATGGTTTCATGACGTTTTCTCGTGATAATCTTTTGTCGTTGAGTGATGTTGATGTACGATGATAAAACATGACTGTATAATGAATGCTTGTTGTATATGAAATGAATGATGCGCACGTTGATGTCCGATGAATTGCGAAGTTTTAGCATCATTGCATTTCATAACATTTTATGTTGGGACTTCGGTCCATTGGTAGCTTCAATCCCACTGTACGGATTGAAGTGATACGTTGATTACGATGTGCTCCATTTGGAGGGTTGATGGCCAAGTGTCCATCCACGTTGAACCGGTACCACATGCATCCTTTGCATTTCATTATGGTTGACATTGTACATGATGATGTAGTTGTTAATGATGATATGATGTTGTTGTTAATGATGCTATGACGTTGTTGTTAATGATGCTATGAGGTTGTTGTTAATGATGTTACGATGTGTATTGTTGATTTTATCGTGATGTTGTTGTTGTTGATTATATCTTGACGTTGTTGTTTATTATATCAGGTTGTTGTTGTTGATGATACCATGTTGTTGTTGTTGATGACGTTATGCTGTTGTTGTTGATGATACTATGTTGTTGTTGTTGATGATACTATGTTGTTACAGTTGATTGTATTATGGTTTGTTGTTGATTATGTTATGACGATGTTAATTGATTATGTTATGATGTTGTGGTCGATTATGCTATGAGGTTGTCGTTGCCTTCCTGTTCACTTTCCATGTACTTATATTACTATAATGAATTGTGATTTCTCACCCTGCCTGCTTGGAAATGTTGCCTCTTATGTGGGTAACTTGCAGATAACCAAGAGTAGATTCGCGACGATGGAGGATGTAGCCTTGAAGTGTGTCGTTACCGTTGTTTAGTTTAGAGGTGTCCTGCTCTGTGTCATGTAACATCGGGTTGGGAATTGTTGTGAACCTCGCCTTCTTTTGTTTTATGTTGAATTTTTACCTTGTTGGTGATGATGTGAATTGGATATATTTTATTATAAAGTATTTTATGGAATTGAAAATAAAAATTGATTTCCGCTGCGAAGTTGCAATTTTAATAGTGATGAACGAGTAACCCATGTTACGGGACAGGACAATGATTACTAAATGATGTTTTGAATATATGTGGCACCTTTCTTGTTGTTTTTAACTCTGATAAAAATGAAATATTTTCCTAAATTGTTTGTGGGGTAGAAGGGTGTTACACTTGTCGACCTACATGTTTTTAAGATGTAAGGCTTGTATTGACATTTTTTTCCTTTTCCATTTGAATGAAATTGTGATCTTCCTTTCTTATATGATATTTTGCTCCTTTATTTGTATAGAGTGTCGTTTATTTCATGCAAAATGTGTTAATAATTTTAACTTAGTGAAATGAGTATGTTTGTATTTCATACTTGCTTCTTAGTGGCTTTTGTTTGGGGTTGTTGTCTTGTCTAACACGCCGCAAGTGTATAGTTGTGTGAAGTAGTATAAAAATACATTATCAAACCATAGAGACCAAAGGTATGATTAGAGAAACCTATTTTATAGATGCATATCTAGAGTGACTGAAAATTGGTGTTTTATGTAATAGCTTAAATAAAAAATAACTTTTGGAAAACAACTTAAATAAAAAGCACTTAAAATATCATGAGACAAACAGGACTTAGGGTTCATGATCCTTACTCTGATATATCCATATAATCTTTTTTCTTCTATTACAATAATTTCAAAATTGTTATAGAATAAAGATAAATGTGGACAACATGTACTTTTGTCACCGTGTTGTCTTATTTATGGTGAATAATATGTATGCTTTCGTACGTCAGAATTGTTCATCAATGATAATTTTCTTTGCACTGCTATAAAAGATGGGACGTTTCTCAACCGCATCCAAACACTTTCGTTGTTTCAGACTCAATTGTTTAAAAACCTGCTTTCGGGTACTAACGCATATCCTTTGGTTATGATCGGTACCTGAAAACTATTTACATTCGTATAAGGTTTGGATTGAAAAGTTCTGGTTTAATATAACGTGTGAATGAAATTCTCATAATCTAATTGTGGAGATTCATATGAATAGTCAAAAGATAAGTCTCATGACCCTTAGTCCTTAGTGGACTACTTACTCATGGTGAGCAACAACATAAATATAGCAATAATCACATTCAAAAACATGATTAACAATAAAATTATAAATTGATAATTACAAATAATGATAAATATAACCTGACTGACAACAAAATAGTTTAAATTGATAAAGATCTAGGTGCTCTAATGAGACTTGAGTACACAACTAAAAACTTAGAAATAACACGTAAAAGCTCAAAACCTAGATATCCCAAACTCAAGACTACCGATGAGTTTTATAGAAAAATCTATAAGTTATTCTTTTCCTCTTCTTCAATGCCCATCAAAGGGGTTGATTACAAATAAGAATCAGTGCAAATTCTCAAAACAACAACATTACAAACAGAAAAAGGAAAGAAAGGATGGAAGAGGCACACACCTGCTATGGCACGTAGAAGCTACAAAAACCCCCTGTAGTAGGTGTTTGGTGGATGTATGGAAAATGGGGCTAGTGCGTACTTGCTGCTACGGCCAAGAGCAGCTGCTACGGGTGGCCGTAGCAGCTCTCTGGAAAATGTATTGAGGAAAATCTGTCTTTTTGCCTTTTTCCGCGTTTTGCTCATTTTGGTTCCTCTTTTGTTCGGGATACTTACTTAGGCCTGAAAAACATCAAATCGAAATAGTAAGCATAAAACATGATAAAACAAAAGTAAATTAGATAAAATCGAGAAAATAGCAAAGTAAAACAGCTACCAAATGCGATACAAAAACCACTTTTCAGACTCCCTCAAACTTAAACAGTTACTTGTCCTTAAGCAACTAAACTTACTTATGCAAATTTTTGAATCAAGTAGTTTTAATAATGGAAAAGCTTACGAAAATGAAACTATCGGTACTCATACGTGAGTTTTCGTTCAGATTGGCTAAGACCCAATTCTCTCGGTACTCATTTTACACCATAGTTATTTACAAAGACATTAACCATAGCGAGACTACATACCCAAGTCTCCCTTTTAGATACCGCTCTAACTATGCTTTGTACTTAAGTCTCATTTTCTGATTTTCCTTTCCTTTTCATTCGAACAATCAAATTAAGGCATTTGGATTTATTATAATAATCACATGCATAAAACCGATCGAGAATTTTCGTTTAGACACCAGATAGGCAATAATTTCCTTCTTTATTTACCAATGAAATTACACACTTTTGTGTGTTTATTTACTATCCACTTTGGGACGACATTTGGGGTTCAAATACCGTTGGGTTGAATAACCAAGTGAGGGTTACCCAACTTAGAAAGTGCAATTGCCTTTTACCGCCTTTTTCATTATTTCGGTGCTAGAGTTATTTATTTCTCAACCAATCATACGTGATATTTGAATATAAATTATGTCAGACTGTCATGATAAACTAATTAGGGAGTACTTCTCAAAATTTAAGTACTATGGTACAAATCTAGACATTAGACTCGTATTTTACTTTGGGGGAGTTAGGGTGTTCGAGTAATACCTATTTTGTTAAACTTTCTCAGTGTCCCTAGAATTAGCCTCTCATCCCTCTAACTCTATATACTTTCTCGATTTCCTCATGATGAAAGCTTTTTTTTTGCAAAAATTTTAAACGATCCTAATTCAAAAAAAATTGAAACAATGGTCTTTTTGAAAGCAGACTAACAGAAGTAAACAGACGAATAAAAAACAAACAAAAACACAAATAGGAAAATAAAAGAAAAGCAAAGAACCCACCCCCCACCCAAACTTGAACCAAACATTTCCCGCAACGTTTTAGCGCAAGTAAGAAGGGGTAAACTCACAAAGGCCCTCACTCGGGAGGGGGAAGTGCAACATAAGCTGCTGCGTATCATCTAGTACCACACCTCGCCTTTTTGTTCCTCTTTCATGCCCTAAATTTCATATTTCACCCACCCCACCTGTCTTGGTTTTTATTTGAAGTCCCGATTTCATGTTGGGTAAGACGAGTAGGTGGTGGGACAATGTCTTCCTCCATAGAATTACCTGCATCAGGGTTATTAAAATTGAAGTCTCCCTCCGCCTCTGATGAATTACCTAAAGTATGGGTTCTTGCCTTATAGATCCAATTATTTTCAACATCAACTCTTACTTTCATAGTGTTAGGCAAATCAATAATGTTTTAATTGCGAATTATCAACGTGTAGGTGTTCCCATCAACCGAAATCACGCCTTGATGCACAAGGGTATCCTTGTCAATCGTAGATTTTCCATATACAAGGCGATCCTCTGCCAAATTAAACTCAAGCCCTAGTTACTTAGCGATTTGGGTAATCAAATCCCCCACCGAAATTCCTTAGTGGCTGCATGAGCTATCCTCCCTAAATAATTGGTCGTGAAGGCGGCAACATTAACCATATCTTTCTTAAGTATATGATATATAAATAAAACTTCCCTTTGGGTGGCTACACCGGTACTATCGCCTCGGTCAAACAAGGTGTAGGCAAGGGCCTTTTAGGCATACCGGAAATATGGGTTCTGGATTGTTAAGGATTTTTCCCCGGCAGCAGTGTAAAAGGTATTGCCAGTGATTTCAGCCCAGAAGTTCTTAACATGAAAATCGTTTGGGAAATCTCCGAGCCCATAAATAGGCAACTAGAGAATTTCTCCCAAATCATCAACACTCAGCTCATAGTTATGGTTAATCAGATAAAATTTGAGAGTACCTGATCAGTGGTTTTCATACGTTATTTCACTATTTGTTTTAGTTAAGATTTCGTCATTGTTTATTTGTTTTACATCTCTTTTACCACATTTTATGCCTTGGTTGTGTCCTTTAGTGTTTTCAGGTTCATACAAACATCCAAGAGGAATCGGAGCGAAAGAACGATAAAAATCACAAGTTTCGAAAGAGTTTTAAGTAGGAAGGCAGTAGCCTGACACGGCCCGTGTCAAGAGAGTACCAAGAAGAGGCGATGTTGGAAATTTGGCAGGGGGCTGACACGGGTGCCCGTGTCAGCATGTCTGGAGCAAACAATAATTTTTATCAAGATGCCAGGGAGCCAACACGGCTGCCCGTGTCAGCTGACACGGCCCGTGTTGGCTTGGACGCTACATCTTCTGATTTTTGTGGATTTTTGTGCTAAGTAACTCTGGAGGGTATTTTGGGCATTTCCTAGTGCTGTTATGTGATCTGTGACTACTTAGGTTATTTTTTGGGAAAAATAGAAGGGGACTTTGGATTTTTATGAAAGAATTGACGTGAGAGTGGGAATGCTATCAAGTGATCGGGAGAAGGAAGATTTTTCAAGAGCATCCGCAATTGAAGATCCAATTCAACTGTTAATCTTGTATGTTCATCTACTATTTTGTAATTTCTTTTCGTATTATGAGTTGCTAAACCCCCCAATGCTAGGGAGGTGTCCCTGAATTGCATTGTAATGACTTGAATTTTCATTGTTCTATGAAATATTATTTTTTCCCTTAATCTTTTGTTATGCAATGTTTTTAACGCTTTTCGATCAGACAAATTGAAATTGATTTACGGTTTGGGTTTAGGTCGAACCAACCAACCTAACGCTTTTGCATAATAATATTACAGTAGATATTGCCTAGGAATGGGGATACCCTGTAATAACCGGATTATTCTTGATCAAATATAATGCTTGTGATTCTTTCTTGACCGCTAAGGAATTAGGGTAAAGATAGAATCTCAAAGGTTTTTCCGCTAAGGAATTAGGGAAAAATAACCTTAAGAATCGGTAAGGTTTGTTTAAAGTAATGTTTCATCGAATAGGGATTTAGAGTTTTTGCAGTGCAATTCATACACTTCCTCTAGCATCCTTCTCATATCTGTTTTTAAGTCAAGTTTATAATTTTGTTCATTTACTATTCTTAGTTATGATTTCAAAACAATCAAAACCCAAGGAATTTTTGTTTAATTGAAATAAAATTTGCACTTATAATTACATGCAGTCCTCAAGAGATTGATTCTGGGGATAACCCCTACTATTACTACATCGGTTAAAATAATACACTTGCTATTTTTCCGATCAAGTTTTTGGTGCCGTTGCCGGGGACTGCCAAATTATAAGTTCGTGTGTTAATTCAATTGAAATTTTGTCACTCTGTGACTAAAATTTTATTTTTCTGTTATTTTCATTTTTTTTATTTATTTTATAACTTTTGGATTATTACTGTTACTACTAATCTGTGTCTAACATTTTTATGCGAGGAGAACCCTTAGCAAATTTTAATTTTGACGCAGAAATCGAAAGAACTTTACACGCAAGGTGTAGACAAACAAGACTGGCAGCTTCAGAAGCAGAACCGTCAGTCCAAACACCAGAAGAAGAAAAAGTTTTTGTTCACTCAGAACAATCAGAAACAGGCTCAGAGGCTGACAGAGATATTGTGATTATGGCTGGAAATCAACCAGCGGAGAGACTTTTGGGCGATTACGGTGGGGCTAATGCACCGGCTTATAGGTTAACAATTGTGAACCAACCGGTGAATGTGCCGAATTTACAGCTGCATCCTAGCATCATCACTCAACTTGAGAGGAGACCTTTCACCGAAAAGGTTAATGAAGATGCCAACAAACATCTGCAAAGATTTCTGACTATGAGCACCACTCTTAAGAATGAGGGGCACACGGAGGAAGCAAAAAAGTTAAGAATGTTTCCTTTTACTCTGGCGGAAGAGGATGAAGAGTGGTTCTACTCGTTACCGGCTGGGAGTATTACCACTTGGGAAAAGATGGAAAAGGCATTTCTGAATGAGTATTTTACAGCCTCTGTTTATATCCGAAAAAGATATGATATTGTGAACTTTAAACAGAAGGACGGAGAATCTCTCGGAGACGCATACAAGAGGTTCAATAAGGTTTTGGTATCCTGTCCGACTCACAATATGGATCAAACTAAGCAGATGCGGGTGTTCGTTAATGGCCTCCGAATGAAAACTAAGCAACTTATTGATACTGCTGCTGGTGGATCATCCAACTTCACCACCACGACTGGTATCAATAAAATTATTGAAGCTATTGCTGCCAATGAACATTTGGAGTTATATGATCGAAGTGTGAGTAAATCTGAGGGTGTGATTGACTTGAAGTTGAATAATCAAGTTGTGAAGGTAGAAGATCAGATTGCTGCGGAAGTTGAAAAAAGGTTAAAGGCTATGATAGTGGGTACGCAAAGTGTGGCACAAGTTCAAACTGGTCAACCCATGAGTTGTAAGATTTGTAGTGGACCCTATTATACCGCACATTATGTTGCGACTCCGCAATAAATTGAAGAGATAAAATTCCTGAAGCAGAATAATCCCTACACTCAAACTTATAATCCAGGGTGGAAGAATCATCCTAACTTCTCCTGGAAATATCAGAATCAACAATACCCACAGCAACAACAAGCTCCCCAAAAAGCACAATGGGAGATTGCCATTGAGAAGATGGCAACTCATAACATGCAATTTCACGAAGAGACCAGGAATAGCTATAGGAATACCACAACCTCTATAAAGAATCTGGAGGTTCAATTAGGTCAGATAGCTCAACAAGTTGCGAATTCTCAAGCACCAGACGCCTTCCCAAGCGCCACAGTACCCAATCCAAATAATCACGAGAATGTCAATGTTATTACCACAAGGAGCCGGAAAGTTGCAGAAGAAGAAGAAAGGGGAGCCAATGAGTATCAGTGTATAGAAGTGGATTAGGAAGTGCGAGAAAGTCAGGGAGAATCAGAAGAAACCAGGTCAACCAAAGAGAAAAGAAAAGAAGCGGTTAAACCTAAGATCAAGTTACCGTACCCCTCAAGAGTGACAAAGAAGGAGACACAAGAAAAAGACTTTAAGAAATTCAGCTCATTGTTCAAAAAGTTAGAGATTAATATGCCCTTCTTTGAAGCACTTGAACAAATGCCTCTATATAAGAAGTTCATGAAGGGGGTCATTGGGAAAAAGAAACCTAGTGGAGAGGAGCTAAAGAGTATAATTGAGGAGTGCAGTGGGGGATCACAAGGTAGGGGAATTCCAATCAAACGGAAAGATCCTGGTTCTGTATCAATTCCCTGTACCATAAAGGACATAAATTTTAAGAAGGTCTTGATTGATTCGGGTGCTAGTGTGAGTCTCATGCCCCTCTCAATTTTCAAAAAGCTGGGTATAGGAAAAATAAGTGAAACGGGAACAAATCTGAAGTTTGCTAACCACACTACCAAGCGGTCATACTGGCTGACAAAAGATGTGCTTGTGACCATTGATAACTTCACCTATCCAGTAAACTTTGAGATCATTGATCTACCTGAGGATGAGGAATCGACTATCATACTGGGTCGACCATTCTTGATGACTAGTCGGTGTAGTGTGGATATTGAAGCTGGTACTCTAACCTTGAAATATTTTTAGGAGGAAAGAACCTTAAAGGTGTTGGAGCTCGTGAAGCAAGGTCAAGAGGAAAGTAATCACCCCTCAGTTGGAATGATCCGAACAGTGGGAAAAGTCAAAAGCTCAAAACCACTTCTTGAAAAAGTCTCTGGAATAATCCATCAGGTTTCAGCATCTGAGTCACCTATTGCACCTAGCAAGACTCCAAAATCCAGGCAAGAAGTCAATAAGAGAAAGAAACATCAAAGAAAGAAGAGAAAAAAACATCAAAGGAAAAGTGTGGAAGTTGGATGTGAGTTGAATCACAATGTAGCTCTTATTCCTGAATCTGACCGGTGCTCTGTTGAGGAAAGGTTAAGCAACAAAACAGGTAAGCTGAAGTACCCCCCATAGCATTAGGGAGTAACCCGTCGAGCCATGCGACGTTAAACAAAGTGCTACGTGGGAGGCAACCCACGCTTGTCTGATTAATTACTTTCTATCTGCTGTTTGTTTTTGTTTTAGTTGCAGGAAATAATCCGGATCCTACATGTGCAAACGATGATGTAGCAATGGTGTTACATTACCGTCAGCATCCTTAGTAAGGATCTCTGTGAGTGACCTCTCTCGCTCTTATTCTAACACATTGGGGTCAATGTGTAGTTCAAGTTTGGGGGAGGATTTACGGCTTTTAGTTTTTGCTTTTTGTACGGGTCATGTATGTTTTGTGTGTTGAAAACCATTATGAATTCTCCCCGAATTAGAACCGTTAAAATTTTTCTTGTGAATACTGTGATTTTGAGGCGATCAAGAAAGTATATAGAGTTTGAGGGAAGAGGAGCTAGAATTTGGGACATAGGGAAAGTTTGGAAAGTGAGGTATGACCTGAACACCTTAGATTCCCTGGAGTAAGGAAACGAGTCCAACGTGTAGATTTGTGCCATAGTACTTGGATTTGAGAAGTATTCCCCGATTAGTTCATAGTGATTATCCGACATGACTAGAAAGAATTGCATGTATAAGGTTGATTGATAGAATAACTTAAGGCACCGAAAAGGTGAATAAGGGCGATAAAGACAACTAGTCCTTCTAAGTTGGGTAACCCTCACCCGGTTACTTAGCCTAACGGCGGTTGAGTCTTAATTGTCGTCCCAAAGTGGACTAAGAAACGCCAATGAGCGAGAAAAAAAAAGGAGATCATGGTGCCTAGAAAAAATTGCCTTAATCTGATTATCCGAATGAAAGGGGTAGAAAATTGAAGAAAAGACTTAAGCCCAAAGCATAGTTGGAGAGGTAACCGAAAAGGGGATTTAGGTCCGTGGTTTTATCGCGATATATGCTTGTATAATACCTTCGTTAACGGACGATTACCAAGAGAACTAGTTCTACCCGATCGGAGCAAAGGTTTATGTATGAGTATCGATACACCTTACCTTTGCAAATTTTTCATGTGATATGTATCGTTTGATCTGAAAAAATATTTATGCAAGCTTGTTGCTTGAGGTCAAGCAACAGTTTAAGATTGGGGGAGTTTGATCGGTGGTTTTCATACGTTATTTCACTATTTGTTTTAGTTAATATTTCGTCATTGTTTATTTGTTTTACATCTCTTTTACCATATTTTATTCCTTGGTTGTGTCCTTTAGTGTTTTCAGGTTCATACAAACATTCAAGAGGAATCATAGCGAAAGAATGATAAAAATCGCAAGTTTCGGAAGAGTTTTAAGTAGGAAGGTAGTAGTCTGACACAGCCACCCGTGTCGCCTAACACGGCCCATGTCAGGAGAGTACCAAGAAGAGGCGATGTTGGAAATTTGGCAGGGGGCTGACACGGGTACCTGTGTCAGCTGACACGGCTCGTGTTGGCTTGGATGCTACATCTTCTGATTTTTGTGGATTTTTGTGCTAAGTAACTCCGGAGGGTATTTTGGGCATTTCCTAGTGCTGTTATGTGATCTGTGACTACTTAGACTATTTTTGGGAAAAAGAGAAGGGGACTTTGGATTTTTACGAAAGAATTGACGTGAGAGTGGGAATGCTATCAAGTGATCGAGAGAAGGAAGATTTTTCATGAGCATCCACAATTGAAGATCGAATTCAACCGTTAATCTTGCAATGTTTATCTACTATTTTGTAATTTCTTTTCGTACTATGAGTAGCTAAACCCTCCAATGCTAGGGGGTGTCCCTGAATTGCATTATAATGACTTGAATTTTCATTGTTCTATGAAATATTACTTTTTCCCTTAATGTTTTTAACGATATTCGATCAGACAAATTGAAATTGATTTACAGTTAGGGTTTAGGTCGGACCAATTAACCTAGCGCTTTTGCATAATAATATTATAGTAGATATTGCCTAGGAATGGGGATACCCTGTAATAACTGGATTATTCTTGATCAAATATAATGCTTGTGATTCTTTCTTGACCGCTAAGGAATTAGGGTAAAGATAGAATCTCATAGGTTTTTCCGCTAAGGAATTAGGGAAAAATAACCTTAAGAATCGGTAAGGTTTGTTTAGAGTAATGTTTCATCGAATAAGGATTTAGAGTTTTTACAGTGCAGTTCATACACTTCCTCTAGCATGCCTCTCATATCTGTTTTTAAGTCAAGTTTATAATTTTGTTCATTTTACTATTCTTAATTATGATTTCAAAACAATCAAAACCCAAGGAATTTTTTTTAATTGAAATAACATCTGCACTTATAATTACAGGCAGTCCTCGAGAGATTGATTATGGGGATAACCCCTACTATTACTACATCGGTAAAAATAGTACACTTGCTATTTTTTCGATCAGTACCATAATTGTACCTTGTGTCATCTATCCAATTTTTCAATGGTTTAAAATCCATATTGCTCAAAAATTTGAGGATAATGCGCTCATAAGTAGGCATTCCCCCTACAGAAATTCCAATAGGCAAATACTATGAAACATCCTATAAATTTCAGATTTTAACCCTAAAGTACATTGAGATTGTTCACAGACATTCCTCGTAGGGGTGGGCTTCTGCTTAATCAGAACATAATATCTCTTTGTTTGGACGTTATCCTCAAAGACAATGTTGTGAGGATTTGAAGCTCTGGTGCTAGGTATTTTTTTTGTCCGTGAGGACTCTACTTGCTTCCCTTTGTCACTCTTTTTTGGTGCCATTAATGAGAAAAGTTTGAGAAATTCAAAATTGGTTGTTGGAGATTTTGAATCCGGACATGTGTTTAGGATGATTAATGGTGAAGCTTTTGTGAAGAGTTTTGGATTTGGTGATGGTAATGGGTGAGTGAAGTTGAGAAAGGTCCAGGAGTTGAGACTCCTAAAAAGACAAGAAGAAAGTCTGAAACACCATAAACCTGGACACTCATTTCAAACACACTCCCCCTCCAAAGATCAGTTGTAGACTTCGTGAATCTGAGTACATAAAGCATGTAACTCAGGTCACAAGACACAACTTGATCTTTAACTCAAGTCACATGACACAAGAGGAAAGACAAGATGATAAAGCCAACACCTTGTTCAATGTTCTTGCAAAGCAACTGCATAAACAACACACACATCCCCTGTACCCGAGACTCACACTCCCCCTTTTTAGCCAAAAATTAACAAAGGTAGCCAAGACATTCCCATACCCAACCAATACTAATCCAGACTTGAACAAAAGACATTTTGAACACACCACAAAGAAAACACAGTCTGAGACAAACTGCTCCAAGAACTCCCTTAAATACCCAAGAATTTCCCTTCGAATGTAACGACCTATTGAAAATAACAATAGTCAATTCAATGAGGTCATTAATCTAAGGTTTTAACTTCACCAGAAACCAATCTGCACTGACCAACAGTGTTTTGACTATTTCTTCTTTGAAGAAAACCGTCCAGAAGTGATACAAGTTACAATAAGCACGCATGTTATCCACCGACCACAAGACCAGTTACTTTTAACACTTGTCCTGACATCATGTCAGACATTGTCCACCAAAGAAAGCTTCTGTATTGACCAATATCTTCACAGTCTTAAGATCACAGACTGCAGAGAAAAATAAATTCTTCCAGACTCAACCAATGATTCTTAAGCATCCATTAAGAACCATGGAACTTGCACTGCCAAGTCTCCCCCAACTTGCAACAATACAAAAATGCCAAGACATCCTTCTCGACATCTCATCCTCCCATGATGGAAACATAATCACAGCTTGCTTGACGCATAATACAAACTGGAACTCCAACTGTACCCTCGCAGTAAAACATCTTAGATCAAGGAGCAACTCCCCCTATCTAAGATAACCAGTGCTCCTCCACAGAACACTAAGCCGATGAATGGAAAACATAAGACGTATCTTCATGTTTCTCAAGAGTGCACCCTCAGTCCAACCTACCTGCTGAACACAATCACCAACCCTCTTATTGCTTCTTCTGACAAGAACCAATAATCACTCACACATGATCACCATTATGCTACCCGTGAGGAAATAACAGGATCACCATCCTACCATAATAAACTCTTGGATTAAGATCAAAGTCCCATTGATCCCCCTCTTCATGTAACCATCTACACACCATACGAACTCCTCTTGAATTCTCATGTATAGACCTCCAGCTGCTTGAGGCATAAATCAATTGAATCAGAATGCTTCACATTCCTCAAAGAGACCGACAGGGCCCCTTAGTTTGTTATAACGATGTCAGATATCGTATGTATGCTCCAGAACTTCACAGCTGCTAAATTGATCCACTAATAGCATGACTTGCAGCCAGGGGCAGTATCCCCTTTGCAAGATTTTCCACTCACCTTTCCAAGGCCAACAACTAAGATAAACACCCCATAATCCAAGACAGTTATTCCTTATCATTCTCCCGTATGATAACCTAGAATACTTCTGATTTTCTGGTGAATATCCACTTCTGAATGTATCAAAAACCAGACCTTCATCCAATCAACCCGTGATCCACTCCAGTCTTCTCCGCACCATCCTCCCAAGGCAGTTCTTCTAATTCATCATTCTCCCATATGACAAGATAGATACTCCTTAGACATGATGTAGCCAACAAGTTCCTAGACCAGAACTTAAGAATCCTCCACCATGGATAACCAACAAAAAAAAAATGTTCTAACTTCAGTTAGGATCTCTTCCACGCATCATAGACACCACACACAATGGTTCTTGATATGCTCTACCACTGGACTTACTATCAGCATAGTAATCCAAACTGAAGATCTTCACACAACACTGCGCCACCAGCTTGAACAAAGAGAACTTTAGAAATCCTGAGAGAAATAAACTCTCATCCATCAAAAGAAGGTATACTTTCATCCTTAACTCAGAACTTCTACCACAAGCTCCAAGAGAACCAGAACCTCCTTACGTTTTCAACTAACTACTCTTCTGCACAAGAGCAATCAGTTTCAAGCATCCTGCTTGAATGCACACTATGAAACCAACCAAATGCCACCTTTTGATTGATCTCAATCTTCTTCTGAATTCCCACAAGATACACTGATCCACCAATGAAATCATATCTTCAAGTCACATGAACTACTTGCACCATAGCAAGACATCTTGGATTCACCAAGCCTCTTAGACATGTAACATCTTTCCATCCACAGCTCCAACAAACTGCATGAGATAGACCTTTTTGAAGCATCCATAACTTTCATTTTCCTGTAGATCACCTTATCTTAAGTTGATGTGCCTCATCACCAGCTGAGACTCTGATGTTAAGTTAGATGTCAGAACATTCTCATACGACATCCAACTGTTGAATTTAGCTTCTCCTTCTGCCACTTAGAAGAACCTCCTCCCTTTGCAGAACAAGAGTTTCATGCTCTCATAGACTTGATTCAACAACCAAGTTTGAGTAGATAACCTTCATCCTGCTTTGAAACTCTAAAGACTTCACACCTGCCACGTCTGAATCTTCAAAAGATAAGTAGTCCAAGACTACACCATAGCCATTCCAAAGAATACCACTTTCCTTAGTAGAGCAGACTGTAGAAAGTCATATATAAATGCCACTTAACCTTGACCTTCAAACTGAGCAAAATCCCATGCTTCCAAGTACCTAGATCAGAAATAAACTGATCCAAGCAGTAACCATCAAGATCATGATGTCTTCATCTTCATCTTCAACAGTATCAAAGTTCAGACCAGTTTTTTGCCAGGAAACTCTCCAGATAACACATGCTTCTGTCACACCCAACTTAAGCCTATTCTTAGGTCACCACCTAAGATCAAAACAGATGCTAAAGCTTATGCAGTACCCCTCCCATGATTCTGCACAAACTCTGATGATGAGATGTTGCAACATCTTGTTGAACATCAACAATCTTGACTTTCAAGGATAATCAATTAAATACTTGTGAATTCCACAAATAGCAATTGATCTTAAATCCTTGTCCAATAACCCTTCTTCACTGTTGTAGCTAAGCTCCACCAGATCACTTCATGAACACTTATCAAGTATTCAATCTTTTGTAAGTATCTTCTTTGATAAACAATGTTGAGATACCAAGGCTGCCACCCTTGACTCAAGTAACTAAGATTCTCTCTAAACGAACCATATTTACCTCAACAATTCTGAATGCTCCAATCAGATTAGATCCACCCTTAGGGTCAAGAGAGATGAATCTCTCCTTGTTGTTTTTGGATGGTGAAAATAAATCACCTCCACTTTCTTCAGATTTTGTTTTAAAGAAACACTTTCTAGTCAGTAGAATGACTAGAAGACTCCAGATGCACGACTGAGATGCCTTTATGAGTGGACTTGAGAGAATTCTCAAGTATCATTGATAACATAGCCGATCAATAATTTATCAAACTCCCAGAGCAAGAACTTGATAAACTTAAACTCAACTCCTCTCTTCTTCAACTGACTTCAACTGTACCAAGAAACCAAGCTTCCACATACCAAGTCACCATACCAGATATCAACTAACAACTCCCTTCATTCCATCGCTCCCGACTTTGGAATGAAAGAAAATAGATATCTTCACATATAGAGGTTGACGATTGAGATCTTCCACCAACTGTCTTCAGTAATAACTCCAAAATCCCATAATTATAGAGCTCTTCCATTAGAAACACATGCAGCGGAACCACCAAGGAACAGATCCTGCTTGCCCTAATAAGATGTTAGAATATCTTATAAGACACCCCAACAAGAGAACTAGTCACTTCTCCTGCAGTTGTTGTAGAACCTCCTCAGCAACATGAATAACCTCCGGGTTGTTCCCTTCGATCCAGAACATTCATCTCATCCATTAATACCCTTGAGTATGTCTGAGTTGATTGATCTGATCTTCAAAACTCCTCCTTGTTTAAACACCAGAAAGTATCTCCCAAAGATCTCATCCAGAACCAGACAGGATGCCTGCTCTGATACCAATTGAAATTCTGGCATATGCAGACAGCAGATGTCCTAACACATGTTAAGACATTGTGCTACATAATCATTTAACAAAAGGCGCAACAGCAGACTGATACCTTGAATATAAGAACTGCAAGATCACAGATGTCACGACATCTGATCCAACATATTTATCATGAACCCTAACAAAAAACGTAAATCTGCAGAATGATAAAGAACACAGCAATTGTTAACCCAGTTCGGTGCAACTCACCTACATCTGGGGGATACCAATCCAGGAAGAAGACTTCACTATCTATAGACCTGTTACAAAGCTAAACACCCTCGTTTACAACTTTATCCTAACATTTACCCAATGAACATCTTTACCAAACGTTTACAACTCAGATATGAGATACCCCACTCATTTCCCTTAATCACCAACTGTGATTTCTACATCATCCCTGTTAATACAGAAATCTGTCAAGCTTTCTTGACAAACAAGCTAACTCAGATTTTCTTAAAAGCTTCATCCAAGAACAATACACAATCCAATACCTCAAGGCTTATGGATCTGCGCGACACCTATATCTGCCACAATGCATCAACTGATACAAAGGGAGACTTACAACCTAGAGAGCCAACGACTCTCAAAACCTTAAACCCTTGTTTCTTACGCAAGAGAACTAGGTTACAAAAGGAATAAAAAAGGTATATGAAATCCTAGGTCTAAGTCTTATTTTATAGTCTTCAGCAATCTTGGGCTTTCTATCTTTGGTCCTTGATCCATGCGCACTAGATCTTGGCAGATTTGTTACAGATTTAACACTTGCTTAAATCAGTGCAGTACTTCAGGATGCCATGTTTTCAGGTTAAGACATCTTCTTCGACATCTTTGTTTAGGCCGGATTTCTTCATCTTTATCATTAGAATTGTTTTACCAAAATTCTGTCAAACCAAAGGTGCTTTCACTTGGGGTTTCGTTGGTCTTTTTAGGCACTGTTTCTATATCGAATTTTTTCAACTTTTTCAACCTTATCACTTGTTTCACTTCTTTTTCGAGAGTCTTTTTATTAACTGAGAATAAAATTAAATAACAAGAAAAATCAATTAGTACTATAAACATTGGTTGCCTACCATGTAGCACTTTGTTTAAATTCGTTCACCTCGACTGTTTTGACCTTCGTGCTCGGGAGGGTGCTTCTTTCAAGCTTAAGTCCCTAACATTTCCCTTTGCTATTTTTGGAGTCCAACTAAGTCTATTCATCCTTACCATACATCATTTTCCCTTTTTCTTCCTCCTTTTATGTGGAGGCACATATTTTAGGTTTAGTTGTTCACGGGCCTCATCTTTCTCTCCTTCCTTCTTCTTAGAGTAACTTTGTTTAAACTCTAATTGGGGTTTTTGTTGCTCAGGTTTGTCGCTTTGTGATACAAGAGCTTCAAAGCTTTGGTGAGTGGAAATGGTACTTTCATCCAATATTTCCACATAGGCCTTAGCTTTGATGTTTTATTTATTAATGATAGTGCTATCAAGCAAATATACCTCTAACTCATTGGTCGAAGGAGGCTTTGATGCGCTCTCTTGAACACAAGCATCGATTAAATTGACTAAACAACAAGAATCCCTCAATGAAGGAGTTTTCATGAGTTTTGCCAATATAAACTCTATTCTTTCTTCCCCTACTTCAAAAGTCAACTTTACTCTCTTAACATCAATGATGTCCCCCATCGTAGTTAGGAAGGGCCTACCTAGAAGTATCAGGATTTGGGAATCCTCTTCGATCTCCTTGATGAAAAAGTGTACTGGTACATAGTACTCTCCTACTCTTACTAGAATATCCTCTAACACACCCACTAGGTATTTGACTGATCTATTTATCAGTTATAGAGAGACATTTGTTGGTTTCATCTCACCCGTGTCTAAATTTTTGCACACTGACAGTGGCATCGGGCTAACATTGGCCCCTAAGTCACTAAAGTTCTCTTTTAAAATTCATGGTGCCTATATGATAGGGATAGAGAAAATCCATGTACCCTTAAGTTTAGGAAGCACCATATTTTGAATTATTGCTACTATCAACAACCATAGCTACGATCTTATAATCTTCTAATTTTATATTGTTAGAAAGAATTTATTTTAGGAATTTGGCATAAGTGGGCATTTGTGTTAATGGCTCGGTAAAAGGCACATTGATGTGGATCTTTTTAAGGAGTTCCACAAACATTTTAAATTAGACATCTACTTTATCCTTTAAAAGCCTTTGTGGGAATTGGATGGGTAGTTTTTAGGGAGGATGAACAACATATGGTGACTCGTGTTGATCGTGCGCTAAAGTCGCGGAAGCTTACTCCATGTTTCATTGGTTCTTATCAGATTCTACAAAGATTTTGATTTTTTGCTTACCGAGTTATCTTACCGCCGTCTCTTTCTGACCTTCATGATGTTTTTCATGTAACTTGACTTCGGAAGTATATTCATGTTTTTTATATTTCCAAGTTAATTATATTTCCCCATACACATCACACTTTTCATGTTTTTTATCTCATACAACACAAACATTCATATAGACAACTCTCTTTCACTTCTACACCATAAAAACACTTCTATTTTTTTAACAAAAACATATGTCTCTTCTTCACTCGCCTCTACCTTGCTAACCACCATTATCACAACTTATAATTCACACACAATTTGATATAACTCAACCATAACACACTCCTTCCATGTTCACATGTAAACAATTCTTTCCAACTCTACCAAAACACTTTCATGTTACGACATAACAACAAACAATGGAAGAAAACGCAACAACCGTAACTTCCACCATAAACACCTCTTCACGATAACAATACTCCAATAACACTAAACAACCACCTCAACCCCGATTTCGACACTTACAACATCGTCTCCATCACCACCTTTCGATTACGGTACTCGAGCTTCCTCTTTAATATTTGAGTTGCTTCTTGTTTGGTGCATCTAAGATATATGAGTGTTCATTCCTTGAATTAGGGAAATATTAGTTTTGTTTGATATTACATAATGAAAAGTATTTGTGTGGGAGAGAGACATGTGAAAGGAAGTTTAACTTTTTTTTTTGTGTTTTCCTGGAACAAAACCGTGAGCATAGCATGCATGAGAATCGCGAAAGAGAGTAAAGAGTGAGAGTTTAAAGTTAGACTTTTCTTTGCTAGAAGTAGAAATTATGAGAGAGAGAGAGAGAGAGAGAGAGAGAGAGTTTGATGAGGAAAAAAACTGAAACTGAATGAAAGCCACGAGAGAGAGAGGGTCGGCACGCTGTTGTTGATGTTTATTTTTACATGTTGAAAAACGAGAGAGAGAAAGATAAAAGCTGTTGATTCTAGTTTTTTATGTTTTGTTTTTATTAATCCATGGCTCTTGTCTTCTCTCCATTGGGGTTTGTCAAATGTTTTTTTTAAAGATGCACATATGGGTTTGAATGGGGTGCTGCCCCTTGTATGTAGCAGCAATCTTGTTTCTTCTTTTCTAGTATCATCATTATTATTATTATTATTATTATTATTATTATTATTATTATTATTATTATTATTGCATTGCTAACCCTAACCTTGTTCACGTTACTTTATGTTTGTTTCATTTGTGAATTAGGGTTTTGCACCAAGAGAATCAAGAGGATCTTCACTTGATCAGTCAATGTCTTGGATTTACCATCAAACTACCAAGTGTGCATACACTTAAGAGGCCTCTCTCCATCAAAAATCAAGTGCAAATTGGTCTTGCTACAAGTCCATTGAAGCTCAATTTCATATGATCCCAAAATTAGGGTTTTATCGGGAAAAGTCAACTGTGCCTTTGACTTTTGATCAAATCATGATCTCAAGCCTTGGGACATGATTCGAGACACTCAAATACATCCTTGGAGTCCATCCATGATGTTTGAAAGATTCAAGAATGCAAGATCATTGAAGATCACATAGTGGAATTCATCTGATACACAAGCTTTAACTGCAAAGTCAACTATTGGACTTTTGAGATTTTTGGTCCAAATTGAAGTCCTCAAGCTAAATTTCATGAAAAAATGTTTTATCAATGAGTTTGAGCATGAAAAATTAAGAATTGAGAGGTTTCTTGCAAAAGGGGCAAAGTTAAATAAGTGGAATTTTTTCTAAGTGTGGGAAAAAACCCTAATTTTGAGCCAACTTTGAAGAGTCATAACTTTCAATCTAGACCACCAATTTTTGTGTTCCAAAGATCAAACTGAAGCCCTCATAACATACTACAACTTTGTCAATATGAGTCAATCTCCAAAAAGTGCATAGATTTTGAGTTATGGAGCCATCAAGTTGTGAAAAATCTTTCAACACTTAGAAAAATTTTCAAGGCAGTTTTGTTCACAAAAAGTACCAATCTTTGGAGCCAGTTTTCACTATGATCCATTGAGATTCAAGAAATTCATAAAACATGAAAGTTGTAGAGTATGTTTGGGGCTTTTCAAAAAGTACAAGAACTCCTCCATAGCATTTTTGAGCTAGGAGTTTCAAAGAAGGAAAGTTGGCCCTAAAACCTGATTTTTCAAGTCATGTTCTTGCAAACCATGAGTGCAAATCCTAGCCAAAGGCATGAAATCTGGTTTTGCAGCCTATTTAACTTGTAAATCTCACTTAAATCAGACAAGTACACTTGCTTTTGGTGTATTATCCATGTGATTATGACTTTGTTCAATGTTTCACTCCATTTTTGGCACAAAGTTAACACTTCCATTTCCATAAAGTGCCTTTAATCAAGAAGTCAACTTGTATTGAGCTTCTAAATTGTTTTCTATGCACCAGAAATTTTCTTTTCACAGAAGCAAAGTGTCTGGGCTTTCCAACAACTCTAAAAAGTATGGTACCTCACATTGGAACTCCAAAATCCATGAAACCACCACTTGAATTTCAACCAAACCAAAACCAAACCAAGTTACAATTCTGCAAAGCCATGAACCTCACTCTTTCCCTAGAAATAGAAGCTCATTCCAAGCCTTTAACACACAACCAAAAACTCAGCAAAACCTCCCTCAAAACCTCCCAAACCAGCAACTTGCTTATTCTTCCTTTTGTGCCAAGAAAACTCCAACTTGCACAAACTCAACCAGTCTTTATTCCACACCTCAATCCACCAATCTAACACTTCAAACACGTCATAAACCGTCCCTTTAAGGTGTCCAAAACTTCATCTTTCTCAGAAACCATTAAAATCAGAAAGTCAACCTTCAAAACCTCATTTTGTTGACTTTTTGCATTTTCAAAGCCAAAACTTTATCCAAACCATTTTCAATCATTCCAACACTTCCAGCACACCTTATAAATCATCCTTAAACTGTTACAAACTTGGTTTTGCAACTTTAACTTCATTTATTTGAAGTTTCATTTTGGTAATTTTCCATATTTTGCAAGAAGGGAAGCATATTTTGTTCCAAGAGTTTCTAAACGGTTCCAAGCATTTAGAAAGGCCATTAGAGGTCCATTGAAGGTGTTCCAATCATCAAACAAGTTCTGTAACATCTTTGAAGAGTTTTTTCTTTTTGCTCCAAGAGGTAAGTTTACTTGAAACTTGAACTTTATAAACCATGCTATGCTTTGATGTACATTGATCGTGGACATGTTTGTTATGTTATATGTGATGATTTTGAACCATTAAATGATGTTATTCAAGATTGTATGAAACTGTACCATTGAACTTGCAAATTTGTGCCATTTTGAATGTCCCTATCGTGTTTTAAAATGGAAGCACTTTTAGCCAAAACTAGTGACACCACTGAAATCCTTGTGAAAAATTAAACAAGTCAGGTTTTTACACTTTTGAATTTCATTAAGTATTGAGAAAGTTATGATGGTTCTTGCAAATGATCAAAAATGGTGGATTTCTTGACCAGCCAGCCATGGCGACTTTTGATTCAGAATTTAAGCCATGTTTAGGTATATATATTTTAATTTGTGGGGGTGATACAATGGATGTATCACCACCCCAATGGTTAAACCTGCGCGCGTACTGTGCCTTTAACTACTAGAACTGGGGTTCGAATCCCCCTCGCCCCAGTTCTTTTTTATTTTATGAATTTTTCAAGTGAGTTTCACATATAATATTGTGCTTCCATCCTTATTTTATATAGCGTGCATAGTTGAGTTGGTCTTTGTTTTGGGTTGCAAGTCAGGTGGCGTGGGTTCAAGTCCTATGGAGGCCACTCATTTATTTTTGACACTTATTTCTCTTTATTTTCTTTACGAATTCAAAGCATACTAACTTCTTCATCATAAATCATTTTTGACCCATTCTTTTTGAAAAATGTTGATGTCTAGTTTCAGTTTGAGAAGAGAAAATTCCAAAAAATATTAATTTTTGATGCACTTATGTATGCTTAAAGTAAGTGATGTTTTTAGGGTTTCTTAAGGCTTATTTTGATTCTTTTGAATGATCCCTTGTTTTTCCTTGTGCATTTTGACTTGTTTGAACCATATACATCTTGTAAGAACATTGTATGTTGTTGTGATACTGTACAACCTTGTTTCAACTTGATTTTAATGCATTTTTTTAAGTGTATGTTTACATGTAAATACATGTTGAACTTCCAATCATACCATGAAACTTTTTGCTTGATCTTTTGCCTTAACATGTGACTTCATTCCATGTTTACATGACCTTAATGTGCATATATGCCTTTGTGTTGATCATACCATGTTTATATGTTCTTAAACACTTGAATTTTGTCTTGAACAAGCCTTTGAATACATGCTTGTATGCTTAAACCTTTGTGAGGTTTACACCTTGTTTAAAGACCATGTTTGAACCCTAATATGTATAATTGGTTGTCACCTACTTGTCTTAACATGTTCAAATTATATCCATGCTTAAATGTTCAAGTAATGTCTTAACTTGTTCACATGATGTTTGAACTTTAACTTGTCATCTCTAAGCTTGCTCACATATCATCCATTGTATATTTGCATCTTTCATCCCCATGTTATTGTCATAAACATGTCTCTTTGATCAAGTATGCTTTGGTTGTTACCGTTACTTGTATTAAATTGTATTCATGATTAAGTGATGTTTTAACTTATACATGTTTACCATGAATCTTGATTGTTACCATGTTAGGTAATGCTTTAACTTATACATTCCTCGCTTCATCTTTGAACTTTGTCTTCATCCATGTTTAAGTGTTGTTATAACTTTTACATGTTAACTTGAACTTTGTTTTCATCCATGTTTAAGTGTTTTTATAACTTATACATTTCATACTTGAACCTTGAATCTTACCATGCTTAAGTGTTGCAATGACTTATCCAAACTTGTTTTTGTATTCATGATTAAGTGGTGTTAGTAAATGCATGTTTGCCCTAATTATAAACTTAAAATCCATGATACTTTAGTCTTTTTAGAACTATACTTCATGTTTATTTAGATGTCGTAACATCTTTACTTGTATAAACTTATCTATGGTTGTCACCATGTTGATTTATAACTTCTTTAAACTTTGAATGTGTTTGGCTGTTACTTTGTTCTTTTATGACTTTGTCAAGTCTCTTACCTTAGATGTTGTCACATCTATTTTTATGCTTTGGTTGTAACCATGTGTATTATTTTTTCATATAAACCTCATGTTTGAATGTTGCTTTGAATGCTTGCAATTGATAACATGTTTGAATATCATACTTGTTCATCTCATCCATCTATTCATACTCCTTTTAACTTTGTCAAGTTATTCCCCCAAGTGATATTAGCTTGTTAGCTTTCATCCTTAGTTGCCTCTTATTCCTAATCCTAGGGAAAGAACTCATTATTGACTCAATGTCATAGGTAGCTTAGCAATACCCATTTCCCATTGACCTTGTTAGAGTCATTAAGTTTTCAACTTAGACTTAGGGTAGTTTTTACAACTCTTTTGACTTTGCTAAGTCAAGTAAGTGTTAAAACCATAACACTTACCTCCCCCTTGAACCTTGATCATAATCAAGTGTTCATCCATCCCTAGTGAGGTGAACTACAAATGTTCTGATTCCATCCTTGTAAGGATATGTAGGCACAAGACCGCAATGTTTTGGCGAGCATACTTAGTGACTAAACCCTTAGGTTCCTATCTTCACCAATAAAACCCAAACAACAAAACAATAGCAAACAATAACACAAATACTAGAAAGAGGTTCCTAAGAGTACTATAGATGCTTAGGATGCTAACACCTTCCCTAGGTATAATCAACCCCGAACCCCACAATCTCTTAGCATTGTTGTTACATTGCAACTTAGAGATTTTTACAATCTTTACCCTTTCCCTTGGATAAATCAAAGCTCGGTGGTGAATTTTCAAAGATTTGTGATTCAAGTTGATTAATAGCTTGATATCCAATTCTCACAGCAACATCTAGCATTCTAGTAGAACCCTCAAATGATCGGTCCCGAGCCTCGCGCATTGAGATAACCGTTCATTCATTCTTTTGTTTCTTAAAAAACTTAATAATTAACTTGGACAAATAAGGGCGTTAAGATCTAGCATCTTGGCATAACTCTTTGAACAATTGATTATTATCAAGCGCTCGTTGTCCATCAAACAATTTTCTCAATTAGGCTTGACTGGAAAGGGTCGTTGGAATCTAGCATTCTGGCGTAACTCTTTGAACGATTGATTCTTATCAAACGTTTGTCATTCACCTAAAATACATCCAACCAATCAAATTCTATTTTCTCGCCGCCGTACGACCCTGAAAACATTTTCATGAACGAAATACATCTTATCTTAAGATGATGCAGGAGTAATGCTTCATCCACAACCGTTGAGTTGAGATAAGTGGCGTGAATGTGATTTGTAAATCCATTCAAAGTGGTTTAAATGCCCGTTTCTCACAAGATAGATTTTGCTAAAATCGATCAACAAGCAAACTTTTTTTACCCAGAACTACGTGTGCCTTGATTTCTCTTTTGAGATACGTAGGAGCAGGATTGTGAAATCTTGTCAGGCCCTCTTAGGTCTCTTTTCTCTTTAATAAAAATCTAAAAAACATTTCCCTTCTCTCTCTTTTCCCACTCAATAAATAGATGATTAGAAATTAACATTAGCTAACATTCATTCGACCCTAACTAAATGGTTGCCACTGAGTATAACGGACGTGAGGGGTGTTAATATCATCCCCTTGCGTAACCAACTCCCAAACCCAGATATGGGTTGCGATGACCATATCCTTGTCTTTTTTTAGGGGTTTTATTTGATATTTTCCCTTTCCCTCTATGGGAATAAATAAAGACCGGTTGCGAATATGTTAAGTCCATCACGCGAGCGTGCGATTGCGCTTCGCGAGGTTGTTCTCATTTTTTGAGGTACGATAATTAGTGTTGTTAGAGTTGCTCTTGAGTTATTGAGTAATATATAATAATACCATTGGGTTGAGTTGAGATTTAGATAATCTGACAGATTTAGAGTTATTTTGATAAGGCTAGAGTTTGCCTTGAGTTTTTTTTGCCATACCCTGTTGGCGGCCTTATATAAGTAATAATGTGAATTACTCTGTTTGTGAGTCTTATTGAGATAAAATGTTAACAATTTTGCAGTGTTGATGAGTATGTGTGAATATTATATGTTTATATGTTTGAGTTATAATTGTATAACATATATTTGAGTTGTGTAGTTCAAAAAGAACTACTGTGTTGGCCTTGCATTGGAAAATTGTGGTTCAAAGAAAACCTTATTCAGAGAGAACATTTTTTTGAGTACGAGATGTGAATGATTTTTCTTTGATTTCGAGTTGAATTATTGAATATATGTTTTTGAGAATTGTTCTTGAGTCTCACAAATTCATGTATATTGGAGATAGATAGGACATAGGTTCGATGAGGTCAAGTGTTCAGAGAGAACCAATGACAGTATCATATTTAGAGAGAACACTGTGTTATATAGAGGAATCAGAGATGTGGATAAATCTGTAACATACCTCTGAAATCCAAACCTTGGTACCACATGCATCTTGGAGGAAGAGTGCATTGCATTAATACATTTGCATTGTGATTGTTGTTCTTGTTGTCTTGAATTATTTTGTGAGAAGGATAATTGATGTTATGTATGATTATCCTTGTTGTTTAATATAGAAATATCATTTGTAAAGTTATTCTCACCCATGTTTGCTGTTTTATGGTGTTCTGTACTCTCCTGGAGTACAAATAATAAGGTATAGGAGTAAATTTTGTTGAGCTGAAGGAGGGCGTTGAGACCTCTTCAGTTATTTTCCATTTTCTGCATTATTTGTTTTTGTCGGTGCTCTAATTTGTAACACTGGATTAGGAAGTTTAATCGATGTTTTCAAGTTGTTGGATTGATTTTATTAATTGAGTGTTTTATGTTATTGAGATATTATAAAGCATGTTGAAGTTGAGTTCTGCTGTTATATTATGTTTTATTTGAAAGTGTATTGTTTGTCGAGTATGTGTAACACCTGTTTTTGAGCAAATAATTGTTTATATTTTATAAATTAAGAGTTTTCGGGGATATGGTATTACACATAACAGTTTCTAAGTCAATATGGAAATTTGTAGAGTGTAACTCAAGAAAACACAAAAAATAAGAAAATTCATCCAGTTTGGTTCTGCAAAAAATGTGAACCGTTCGGAATGGAACGTGAGGCGTTGTGTTGAAGCATTATGATTTTCCCTCAAACATGAGGCGTTTTAGGGTAGCTTTTTAGACGGGGTTTAAGGTACTCTAGGGAAACACTAAGCCTTTTTCCTCAAAAGTTGTGTTATATTTAAGATTTTTATTTTAATTTTCTTTTGTAAAATATGAATTCTAAAGTGATAAAGAGATCATTTCTTAGGATTCATTGATCTAGGTGTTTGGTAATTTTTGAAGTTTATCTAAGGATTATGAAATGCTTATAATTACCATGGGATTGGGTGATTCGTGTATTGAAAAGATGAGGGATTGATTCTCTAATGAGTAGAAATTAGGAAATATTATTATGAATTTATTAAGCTAGTTTCGTTTAACTCATTTATAATCTCTTATTGAAGAATCTTGATTGGAAATGGACAGGAAATATGATATCTCTCCTATAGTAGATCGATTTTATCGAGTTAGGCAAATAATTTTTATGTGTTCATTTTCTTTATCTTATTTTTAATATTGTGGTTTTTTTGTACTAGTTGGTAAACTATTATTTCTTGAGACTCTTTAGATTTTGTTTCCATTATTCTTTATCTCGACCATAAAGTTGTTGGTGTTTTTGAATCCTCCATTTCACAACACTAGTGGGTAAAAAAGGTTTATGGTTTAAAATTTTAGGTGCAAAAAATGGCACGGGGGATCATAGAATTTTGAGTGAAGGGAGAAAGACATTAGGTTGGTGAAAGGATTTGACTAGAGATAGAGAATGTGTCGTTTTGAATCCTATTGGTTGGTTTGAAGGATATATGGTTGTCTTGTGGTACTCTTTGTGATTGATTTAGTAGGTTTTTGAGTTAATATTAAATATTAATATTTATGTGTCTCATATGCAGAGGTTTGAATGGGGAGTTAATGAAGGGGTTAGAGGCGGCATTGGTGTATGTTTGCGTTGGAGGAGGAAAATTCTAGGAAGTGTTGTTTAATGAAATATAATTTTATTTTACAAGTTAATGTTTTTTATAATTGAATGTGGAGTATTGATTTTAACAAAGATTATTTAGTCAAAGGAGTTAACCACTTGTTAACTCTCATGCCTCAGACATATCATTTTGTGCCCAATGAGATTATCTAGAATAACTTTGTTTCCTTTAAAGGTTTATCTATTTGCTTGTAGTTTGTTTAATAATAGACTTTTGACTTAGGAAAATTTAGCTCGGCATGGTGTTTTATACTATAACTCTCTTATTTTCTCAAGGGGAAATGAGTTAGAAAAACTTTGTGGTATTTGGGAAACAATAAAGCTTGAATAATTGTAGGTATTGGATCTGTGAGATTCAAATTCCATGATGAGTTAATAAGGCTATTGACTGATGTCAGGTATGTAGTTGAACTTAAGAGAAATTTGATTTTTCTTGGTGAATTCGACAAGAAAGGATATATTTTTGAAGGAGAACAAAGGATCCTAAGGGTAATGAAGGGGTCGAAGGAAGTCTTGATAGACATTAAGAGACAAGGCATGTATACCCTTGAGGCCGAGGTTGTAAGCGGTTCAGAAGATGTGGCATCCATAAACCATGTGTCGAAGACTGAGCTATGGCACAAGAGACTTGGCCATGTCAGTAAAAGAGGCCTGGTCGATATGTCGAAACAAAATCTGCTATATAGTGACAAGGTTAAAAAACTGAAGTTTTTATGGACCTTGTGCATTTGGTAAATCCTGTAAGGTGGAGTTTAACAAACGTAAACAAAGAACACATGGATCCCTTAATTATATCCATGTTGATCTTTAGGAGACTGCAAGAAATCATTCGCACTCGGGTGTAAGATATTTTCTATCCATAGTTCATAATTACTCACAAAAGTTGTGGGTATTCATTCAGAAAGCTAAGGATGAAACTTTTGAAAATTTTAAAAGTTGTAAGACCCTGGTCGAAAACCAAACTAACAGGAAGGTCAAGAGGTTAAGGACTAACAATGGTATTGAATTTTGCAATGAGGCTTTCAAAAACTATTGTGCTGCATCTGGTATTGCAAGGCACCGAACTACTGCGTGCACTACCTAACAAAATGGTTTGGCTGAAAGGTTTAATCGAACCATTTTGGAAATAGTGAGGTGCATGTTGGTTAGTGATGGATTTAAGAGGGTGTTTTGGGTTGAGGCTGCTTTCACTACAGCATACCTGATAAATAGGTGTCCCTTGACTGACTTGGGGATGAAAACACCTGAAGAAGTTTGGTCGGGACGTCCACCTAATTTCGACAGACTTAGAGTTTTTGATTGTGTAGCATATGTTTATATTAGGCAAGACAAGGCCGAGCCTATAGCTTTGAGATGTATGTTTCTTGGATACCCTAAAGGAGTCAAAGCTTATAGACTATGATGCCTAGAGCCATGTCACAAGAGGTATATCAAAAGTCGGAATGTAATTTTCAATGAAGCTAAGATGACTTTCAATAAAATTGATGACGTTGGTCAAAGTACGAAGATCTCTGGAGAAGAGCAAGAACATGAAGAGATTCCTATTGAGGTGGAGCATAGTGATGCTGAATTGCATAACCTATATAAAGTCAAAGATCAAGCTAAAGTGGCCGGTGATGATTGGGAGATATATAATGACTACCTACTAGCAAGAGACAGGTTAATAAGAGTCATCAAGCCACCTCAGAGACCTGGTCGCACAGATCTCATAACATTCCCCTTAATCTCTGCAAGTGAAGTTCTTGATGAAGAACCTAAAGACTAAAAGGAATATGTGAAGAGTCAAAATAAGGCTGAATGGCTGAAAGACATAAATGATGAGATGAAATCTTTTCATGATAATAACACGTATGAGCTGGTCAAGAAACCTGCTGGAGCTAGGTTAGTTAGCTGTAAGTGGATTTTCAAGGTTAAGGAAGGAATCGAAAGAGTGACGACGAATCGATTTAAGACAAGGTTGATTGTTAGAGGGTTTACTCAGAAAGAAGGTGTCAACTTTAGTGATGTGTTCTCGCCTGTTGTAAAGCGTAGATCAATCAGAAAGTTGTTAGCTATGGTGGCAAAGTTTGACATAGAACTTGAATAGATGGATGTGAAGACAACCTTCCTGTATGGTGATCTAGATGAAAAAATTCTGATGAGCAACCTGAAGGGTATGTAGAAAAGGGAAAGAAAGATTATACTTGCAAGCTGAATATATATTTTTATGGCCTGAAACAATCTCCTCGACAATGGAATAGGAGATTCGACAAGTTCATGGCACACATAGGTTTCACTAGGATCCAGTTCGACCACTATGTTTACTTTAGATTTCAACCTAGAAATTCACTTGTTATTTAGTTGCTTTATGTGGATCACATCCTTATAGCAAGCAATAGTGTCGAGGATGTTATTAAGGTGAAGGTTGAACTCGATAAGGAGTTCAACATAGAGGATCTGGGAGTTGCCTCCAGAATTTTGGGGATTGACATCCGGAGAGATAGAAAGCAATCGAGATTATGCTTATCTCAATAAACACACATACTAAAGATTCTCTACAAGTTTGGTATGTTGAATTAAAAGCCTGTTGTAACACCGACTAATACTCAGTTCAACTTAAAGTCCTTGTACTGAAGTCGAAAGAGCTTATATGAATATCATCACATATGCTACTATAGTAGGTTCTTTGATCTATGTTATGGTCTGTATGAGGCCA
This sequence comes from Lathyrus tuberosus, assembly GCA_022829125.1. NCBI lineage: Eukaryota > Viridiplantae > Streptophyta > Magnoliopsida > Fabales > Fabaceae > Lathyrus > Lathyrus tuberosus. The sequence goes on from JALAZF010000385.1 coordinate 3,810,897, forward strand.
GACATATCATATGCAGTGAGCCTTGTAAGAAGGTATATGGCAAATCCTGAGAAGGCACATTAGAAAGATTGAAGTGGATTCTTAGGTACATAAATGGGTCTCTGAGTAGACTACTGATTTATGGTGGAGAATGTAGTGATGATAGCAAAGTCGAAATCGAAGGATTTGTCAAATCTGATTATGCAGGTTGCATGGATTCCAAAAAATCTATTTCTGGATATATGTTCACTATGTTTGGCATAACAATCACTTGGGAAGCAACACTTCAGAAGGTTGTTGCCTTATCAACCACTAAAGCGGGGTATATTTCTCTCACTGAAGCTGTGAAAGAAGCATTGTGGCTTGAAGGTTTGCTAAGGAACTGAAACATCAAGGTTGAGTTATCACTATTAAATATGACAGTCAAAGTGTAATACACCTGTCGAAGAATTCATCCTATCATGAGCGAATAAAACACATCGATGTGAAGTTGCATTTAATCAGAGAGATAATCGAGCGTGGAGAAGTCCAAATGCTTAAGGTTTCGACTGATGACAATGTTGCTGATATGATCACCAAGGCATTGACGAGTATCAAGTTCTTCCATTATATGCATTTGATAAAGTTGCATGATGAAAGCTAGTTTGTTCCTTTGTTAGTGTAGAGTTTGTTCTAAGGTGGAGATTTTTGGTATTTGGATCGAACTCTAGTCTCGACAAGGTTAACTTCATGGTTTGACAGTAGACGAAGATGTGCATGTTGTAGTCGAAGTCCATTTTTGCATGCAGAAATATGTTAGCTTGTTGTTTAAGTTAACATGTTGAATTGGACCAGTTTGTTGGACCAATTGTTTAGTATGTTAGTTGAAAACTAGGGTTTAGTTTTCTTATAAATAGCATACTAGTCACCACTTCTCTATCAACCTCTGCTAATCTTAATCTGAGGGAGAAAGTGGTGTGGTTGAGATTCAATTATAAACGTAAACATTGTTCTTTAATGTGTAATTGAATCAAGAATTCAATTTTTAACCACTTTGAATTATCTTTTTCTTCTCTCTTTTCTCTTTACCTTATAATTTTCTTGATAATCAAAAAAACCAATCATACTTTATTTTCTAAGACATCACTTCAAAACAAATTTTGATCATCTTTTTTATTGTGAAGTTTTTAAAATTGTGTGGACAACAAATTATAATACAATATGTTAGGATTTATTTATATTTTTCCAAATGAATTTGACACTCATGTGCGACGTGTCTCACTTATTTCCTATAGAGACTAAAAATTGTTTACATATTATTTGGCTGTACAAATGAATATATAAAATAAAAGAAATAATCATGTGTTTGGTGTAACGCCCCAGTTTTAGTTAGTTTTAGTTAATCGAGTCGATTTAATTATTTCTATTATTATATTATTTTATTTTTGACTTTTATTTGATAATATATTATTTTTCGTCGTGAATATGTTTTATCGCGTTTTAAGAGCGTTTGCGAGATATTTGAGTGTAGGGGTATTTTGGTCATTTCACTTCATTTTTCCTTAAGTTAGTAAATAGAAATAGAAAGAGAGAAAATTAGAGAGAAAGAAAAAAAGAAGAAGGAAAAGGGAAAGAAAAGAGAAAGAAAGAAGAAAAGAGAGAAAAACTTGGAAAGGAAGAAAATCGATCAACCGACTTTTCAAACACGATTAAATCGGGTAAGGGTGCGAAACTCGATTATGTTATACTTGTGTATGATTATGTATGTTTGTATTTGGTTGTTTTTGAGTTGAAATTGAATGTAGAACAAAAACCATATTATGTTGAAATTGTTAGAATTCGATTAAATTGTGTCGGGAATCATGTTTTCAGGTCCCTTATTGTTGATACATGTTAGATATATGTTATTGTGCTATCTATTGGCAATTTTCTAGTGTTTAGATGAAAGATGGGAGTGGTTTTTGGATGGTTTCGCAGAAAAAATTCTGCAGAAAAATTCTGGGTTTCCACTGCCGTTACGCGTATCAGGCATGTCCATACGCGTATTGGCTTGGGCAATACGCGTATGGGAGGTGCATTTGAGGGCAATACGCGTAATGAATTTCATTTTTCTCGGCCATCTGCTGAAACGCGTAATGGTACGCGTAAGATTTTGGGCAATACGCGTATGGCTCAGGGCAATACGCGTATGGCTAGCAGGGGTGTAAAATGTTGTCTTTTCACGATGTCTTTTTCGTTTACGTCCGTAACTTGTGTTCCGATTATCCGTTTTGAACATTCTTCGTATCGTTGGAAAGCTAATAAAATGTACTTTCTTATTAAAATGGTTTTGAGATTGTTGGCCAATTTAATTATGTCGGGAATTTGGAATAGTGTCATTTTGTCGACTTTTACCGTTTTAATGGTGTGTAATTGAGGTGTATTATGCAATGTGTTGTTGATATGGATATTGTATGACTTGTGTGTTGTTGTGTGATGAAAATACATGTTATAAAATGTTGTGATGATGGTTTGTGGCCTAAGGGCAAGAAAATGTAATGTGTGGTATTTGGTTATATATGCATGATTATGGATGTGTATATGTGTGCATTTGAATGTCATGAGTCGTTGTATGCTAAGCATCATGATATGCATTCTTGTGATGTCGTGTGCCCTAGTGGGTGTGAGCGACGAATCGATTCCAGACGGAATCCGCTATAACATCGTGAGCCTTATACCGAGAGGACTGAAAGCGATGATTATAGACGATCGTGAGCCTTATACAAAGAGGACCGAAAGCGATCGGATCGTGAGCCTTATACAAAGAGGACTGAAAGCGATCCATAAACGTCGTGAGCCTTATAACAAGAGGACCGAAAGCGACGGGGAACATCGTTTGCCCGACGGGGAGTTACATTAAGTAACAAGCGATGGTTCCAATAGTTCCTGAGTGAACTAATGATGATATTGACGGATGGATGGTACCGCATTTGCATAGAGTCGTTGTGTCGGTCTCTTTGCATTTGCATTAATCATGAATAGATTAATTTTGTGTGGAATGGTGAATGGAATTGATTAGTTGATATTTATATATATATATATATATATATATATATATATATATATATATGTTGTTGATAAATGCATTGAGCTTGATTATATATGCCTTGGTGATGGATACATGATGATATGCCTTGTGTTGTTTTGTGTTTGAATTCTGGCATAAGTTGTGGTGAGAATATTACATGTGTATTTTGGTGTTATTATATAATTGTATGCAATTATATTATGATTGTGTTTCTCACCCTTCTGCTGTTTTGAATGCTCTATGAGGCATTGCAGATTAGATGTTGGAGGTCTTTTTGTGAAGCTTAGGTCTTCATTCTTTTGTCGGTCGGCTCTGATATGTAGCACCGGGTAGTCGGGGAGATCGTTGTGATTTATGTGTATATGTATATATATAGATATCTTTTGGATTGTATATGTATGAATCTGTATATGATAGACAAATTCTTTATGTGATATATATATATATATATATGAGATTCAGTTGCAGATTTTCCGCTTTTATTCTGTATCTGAATTGTGGGTAGTAGGAACTAAGTTCCTCTGTTATTTGCTACCTGATTGTTGCATATCTTTATGAGCAGGTTTATTGTGTTTTGTCTCAATTGATGTGATGCCTTCGTCTATGCCATGAATGTTTAATTATACTCTGACGAAATTTTTATCGCTTTATTTAATTGGGGGTATAGATTTGGGGGTGTTACATTAAGTGGTATCAGAGCCAGTCCGTGTCAGTTTGTGTCAGTCCTTGTTGGTCGTTGTGTTTGGATGAGCTGTTTGTTTAACCATAGTTGTTATTATTGGAAATGAACAGAATATGGCTGCTAGAAATGATGCTGCTTTGGCTACTGCTATGCAAGCTATGGCTCGGGCTGTGCAGGGTGCACCTAATGCTGGTGAGAATGATGAGCTCAGGAAGAACAAACTGCCTGTCTTCAAAGGGAGACATGATCTTGATGGTGCACAGATTTGGCTTAAGGAGATTGAAAGAATCTTTCGAGTAATGGTGCACAGATTTGTGCTGAGGATCAGAAGGTGAGACTGGGTACTCACATGTTGCAGGAAGAGGCTGATGATTGGTGGGTTAGTACTCGTCATGTGTTGGAAGCTGCAGAGAAGGAAGTCACTTGGGCTGTGTTTAGCATTGAGTTTCTGAGGAAGTATTTTCCTGAAGATGTAAGAGGAAAGAAAGAGATAGAGTTCTTGGAGTTTAAACAAGGTAATATGTCTGTTGTTGATTACACTGCTAAGTTTGTGGAACTTGTACAGTTTTATCCACATTATGCTGAGGCTACTGCAGAGTTTTCTAAGTGTGTGAAGTTTGAGAACGGATTGCATCCTGAGATTAAGCAGGCAATCGGTTATCAAAGGATTAGGAGGTTTTCGGACTTGGTGGTTTGTTGTAGGATTTATGAGGAAGATAGCAAAGCTCGGTCTACTCACTATAAAAGTGTGAACGAAAGGAAAGGGAAGCAACCGTTTCGTGGTGGTCCTTATGTGACACCAGCTGATAAGCGTAAACAAAGGGGTAGTTTTGAGAAAAGTTCAAGGGGGGAGGAATGTCTAATTCTCTGAGATGTTATAGGTGTGGTGACTTAGGACATCGTCAGTTCGAATGTAAGAAGAATTTAGAGAAATGTTCCAATTGAGGAGGTTTAGGACATGTTGCAGCTGATTGTAAGAGGAAGAATGTGGTGAAGTGTTTCAACTGTGGTGAACCTGGCCATATTAGTACGAAGTGTCCGAAACTAAAGCAAGCTCCAGCTAGTGGGAAAGTTTTTGCATTGGCAGGAACTCAGACTACAAGTGCAGACCGTCTAATCAGAGGTACTTGTTTTATTAATAGTACGCCATTAGTTGCTATTATTGATACTGGAGCGACTCATTTGTTTATTTCGTCTGAGTGCGCGAAGCGCTTGAATCTTTTGTTGTCTTCGATGGGTGGAGAGATGGTTATTGATACTCCAGCAATAGGGTCAGTAACTACTTCTTTGGTTTGTTTAAGTTGTCCTTTGACCATTTATGGTAAAGATTTTGAGATGGATTTGGTGTGTTTGTCGTTGGAGGGTTTAGATGTGGTTCTGGGTATGAATTGGTTGCAGTTCAATCGGGTTCATATTGATTGTTATCATAAGTTGGTGAGATTTCCTTCTCTTGAAGAAGACGAGGAATCGAGTTTCTTATCTACCAAAGAGTTGAAGAAACTTTTGGCGGATGAAGCTCAGTTGTTTGGGTTGTTTGCATTGTTGACAGTGGATAGTCAAGTTGTACTTGATGTGTTTCCAGTTGTGTGTGAATTTCCCGAGGTGTTTCCTGAGGATATTTCAGATGTGCCGCCAGAGAGAGAGGTGGAGTTTTCTATAGATCTAATTCCTGGTACTAGACCTGTATCTATGGCACCTTATCGTATGTCGGCATCTGAGTTGGTTGAGTTAAAGAAGCAGTTGAATGAATTATTAGAGAAGAGGTTTGTGAGGCCAAGTGTGTCGCCTTGGGGTGCTCCAGTTTTATTGGTGAAAAAGAAGGATGGAAGTATGCGATTGTGTATTGACTATCGCCAGCTGAATAAGGTGACGATTAAGAATAAGTATCCTCTTTCGAGAATTGATGATTTGATGGACCAGTTGGTAGGTGCTTGTGTGTTTAGTAAGATTAATTTGAGATCAGGTTATCATCAGATTAGAGTGAAAGAGGAAGATATTCAGAAGACGGCTTTTAGGGCACGATACGGTCATTACGAATATTCTGTGATGCCGTTCGGGGTTTCTAATGCGCTGGGTGTGTTTATGGAGTATATGAATCGTATTTTCCATGAGCATTTGGATCGATTTATTGTTGTGTTTATTGATGACATCTTGATTTATTCTAAGTCTCGGGAGGAGCATGCGGAACATTTGCGTGTTGTGTTGCAAATTTTGAAGGAAAGGAAACTTTTTGCCAAGTTGTCCAAGTGTGAGTTCTGGTTGTCAGAAGTGAGTTTTCATGGGCATGTGATTTTAGGCAATGGTATTGTTGTGGATCCATCTAAAGTAGATGCAGTTCTACAATGGGAGGCTCCTAGACCTGTTACTGAAATTAGAAGCTTTTTGGGTTTAGCTGGTTATTATCGGAGGTTCATTGAAGGCTTTTCTAAGTTAGCACTTCCTTTGACCCAGTTGACTTGTAAAGGTAAAGCGTTCATTTGGGATATTCAGTGTGAGGAAAATTTTAGTGAGCCGAAGAGAAGATTGACTACAGCTCCGATTTTGATCTTACCGAATCCTAGTGAACCATTTGTGGTGTATTGTGATGCGTCTTTGATTGGTTTAGGTGGAGTTTTGATGCAAGAAGGTAAGGTTGTGGCTTATGCTTCGAGGCAATTGAGGATTCATGAGAAAAATTACCCTACTCATGATTTGGAATTAGCGGCTGTGGTTTTTGTGTTGAAGATTTGGAGGCATTATCTCTATGGTGCAAGATTCGAAGTCTTTAGTGATCATAAAAGTTTGAAATACTTGTTTGATTAGAAAGAGTTGAATATGAGGCAACGGAGATGGTTGGAATTTTTGAAGGACTACGACTTTGGCTTGAATTACCATCCTGGTAAAGCTAATGCGGTAGCCGATGCGTTAAGCCGGAAATAGTTGCATATGTCCGCTTTGATGGTTAAAGAGTGGGAACTTTTAGAATCGTTTAGAGATTTGAGTCTGGTGTGTGAATTGACATTTGATAGCATGAGGCTTGGTATGTTAAAGGTTACTAATGATTTTCTGTTGACTGTTAGCGAGAAATAGAAGTTGGATGTGAAATTTGTGGATTTGATGACGGTTGGTGAGCAAAGTGTGAATGGTGACTTTAAAGTGGATGATAAGGGTGTTTTGAGATTTCGTGGTAGAATTTGTATTCCTGATGATTCGGACTTGAAAAAGATGATTTTAGAGGAAGGACACCGGAGTAGTTTGAGTATACATCCGAGAACTAATAAGATGTATCAAGATTTGAAGAAGACCTTTTGGCGGTCTGGATTAAAGAGGGATGTGGCTCAGTTTGTTTATGTGTGTTTGACGTGTCAGAAGTCTAAGGTGGAACATCAGAAGCCTAGTGGATTGTTGCAACCATTGGATATTCCCGAGTGGAAATGGGATAGCATTTCTATGGATTTTGTGACAGGGTTTCCGAATACACAGAGGGGACATAATGCCATTTGGGTGATTGTGGATAGGCTGACTAAATTGGCGCATTTCATTCTGATTGACATCAGTTTTTCTTTGGAGAGGTTGGCTGAGATTTATATCAGTGTGATTGTGAAATTACATGGTGTTCCGTTGAGTATTGTTTCAGATCGAGATCCGAGGTTTACTTCCAGATTTTGGGAAAGTTTGCAAAAGGCCTTAGGTTCCAAGTTGAGATTGAGTTCTATTTATCATCCGCAGACGGATGGTCAGACCGAGAGAACTATTCAGTCGTTGGAAGACTTGCTGAGAGCTTGTGTTCTTGAGCAAGGTGGTGCTTGGGATAGTTATCTTGCGTTGGTTGAATTCACTTATAACAACAGTTTCCATTCGAGTATTGGAATGCCACCTTTTGAAGCGTTGTATGGAAGGAGATGTTGAACACCTTTGTGTTGGCATGAATCTGGTGATAGTTCAGTGGTTGGACCGGAGTTAGTGCAACAGACTACGGAAAAAGTGAAACTTATTCGTGAGAAAATGAAGGCTTCTCAGAGTAGGCAAAAGAGTTATCATGATCGAAGGAGGAAAGATCTTGAGTTTCAAGAGGGCGATCATGTATTTTTAGAGTTACACCGGTGACGGGTGTTGGTCGTCCATTGAAGTCGAAGAAGCTTACTTCTCGATTTATTGGTCCTTACCAGATATCCGCGAGAGTGGGTGCTGTGGCTTATCGGGTGGCGTTGCCGCGAGTCTTTCGAATTTGCATGATATGTTCCATGTTTCACAGCTTCAGAAGTATGTTTCGGATCCGTCGCATGTGATTCCGATGGATGAGGTTGAGGTAAGGGAGAACCTTAGGGTGGAGGCATTACCAGTGAGGATTTTGGATCGCGAGTTGAAGCGGTTAAGAGGCAAGGATATTGCGCTTGTGAAAGTAGCGTGGGGAGGCGCTGCTGAGGGCAATTTGACTTGGGAATGGGAGAGTCGGATGCGAGAGTCGTATCCGGAGTTGTTCGTCTCAGGTAATATTTTCGAGGACGAAAATTTCTAAGTGGGGGAGAGTTGTAACGCCCCAGTTTTAGTTAGTTTTATTTAATCGAGTCGATTTAATTATTTCTATTATTATTTTATTTTATTTTTGACTTTTATTTGATAATATATTATTTTTCGTCGTGAATATGTTTTATCGCGTTTTGAGAGCGTTTGGGAGATATTTGAGTGTAGGGGTATTTTGGTCATTTCACTTTATTTTTCCTTAAGTTAGTAAATAGAAATAGAAAGAGAGAAAATTAGAGAGAAAGAAAAAGAGAAGAAGGAAAAGGGAAAGAAAAGAGAAAGAATGAAGAAAAGAGAGAAAAACTTGGAAAGGAAGAAAATCGATCAACCGACTTTTCAAACACGATTAAATCGGGTAAGGGTGCGAAACTCGATTATGTTATACTTGTGTATGATTATGTATGTTTGTATTTGGTTGTTTTTGAGTTGAAATTGAATGTAGAACAAAAACCATATTATGTTGAAATTGTTAGAATTCGATTAAATTGTGTCGGGAATCATGTTTTCAGACCCCTTATTGTTGATACATGTTAGATATATGTTGTTGTGCTATCTATTGGCAATTTTCTGGTGTTTAGATGAAAAATGGGAGTGGGTTTTGGATGGTTTCGCAAAAAAAATTCTGCAGAAAAATTATGGGTTTCCACGGCCGTTACGCGTATCAGGCATGTCCATACGCGTATTGGCTTGGGCAATACGCGTATGGGAGGTGCATTTGAGGGCAATACGTGTAATGAATTTCATTTTTCTCGGCCATCTGCTGAAACGCGTAATGGTACGCGTAAGATTTTGGGCAATACGCGTATGGCTCAGGGCAATACGCGTATGGCCAGCAGGGGTGTAAAGTGTTGTCTTTTCGCGATGTCTTTTCCGTTTACGTCTGTAACTTGTGTTCCGATTATCCGTTTTGAACATTCTTGGTATCGTTGGAAAGCTAATAAAATGTACTTTCTTATTAAAATGGTTTTGAGATTGTTGGCTGATTTAATTATGTTGGGAATTTGGAATAGTGTCGTTTTGTCGACTTTTACCGTTTTAATGGTGTGTAATTGAGGTGTATTATGCAATGTGCTGTTGATATGGATATTGCATGACTTGTGTGCTGTTGTGTGATGAAAATGCATGTGATAAAATGTTGTGATGATAGTTTGTGGCCTAAGGGCAAGAAAATGCAATGTGTGGTATTTGGTTATATATGCATGATTATGGATGTGTATATGTGTGCATTTGAATGTCATGAGTCGTTGTATGCTAAGCATCATGATATGCATTCTTGTGATGTCGTGTGCCCTAGTGGGTGTGAGCGACGAATCGATTCCAGAGGAAATCCGCTATAACATCGTGAGCCTTATACCGAGAGGACTGAAAGCGATGATTATAGACGATCGTGAGCCTTATACAAAGAGGACCGAAAGCGATCGGATAGCGAGCCTTATACAAAGAGGACTGAAAGCGATCCATAAACGTCGTGAGCCTTATAACAAGAGGACTGAAAGCGATGGGGAACATCGTTTTCCCGACGGGGAGTTACATTAAGTAACAAGCGATGGTTCCAATAGTTCCTGAGTGAACTAATGATGAGATTGACGGATGGATGGTACCGCATTTGCATAGAGTCGTTGTTTCGGTCTCTTTGCATTTGCATAAATTATGAATGGATTGATTTTGTGTGGAATGGTGAATGGAATTGATGAGTTGAAATATATATATATATATATATATATATATATATATATATATATATATATATATATATATATATATATGTTACTGATAAATGCATTGAGCTTGATTATATATGCCTTGGTGATGGATATATGATGATATGCCTTGTGTTGTTTTGTGTTTGAATTCTGGCATAAGTTGTGGTGAGAATATTACATGTGTATTTTGGTGTTATTATATAATTGTATGCAATTATATTATGATTGTGTTTCTCACCCTTCTGCTGTTTTGAATGCTCTATGAGGCATTGCAGATTAGATGCTAGAGGTCTTTTTGTGAAGCTTAGGTCTTCATTCTTTTGTCGGTCGGCTCTGATATGTAGCACCGGGTAGTCGGGGAGATCGTTGTGATTTATGTGTATATGTATATATATATAGATATCTTTTGGATTGTATATGTATGAATTTGTATATGATAGACAAATTCTTTATGTGATATATATATATATATATATATATATATATATATATATATATATATATATATATATATGAGATTCAGTTGCAGATTTTCTGCTTTTATTCTGTATCTGAATTGTGGGTAGTAGAAACTAAGTTCCTCTGTTATTTGCTACCTGATTGTTGCATATCTTTATGAGCAGGTTTATTGTGTTTTGTCTCAATTGATGTGACGCCTTCGTCTATGCCATGAATGTTTAATTATACTCTGATGAAATTTTTATCGCTTTATTTAATTGGGGGTATAGATTTGTGGGTGTTACATTTGGAGCTAAGCGTCGTGTGATGTGACAAGTTGTTCGACAAAGTAAATTTTTTTTTTTGGGCAGGTTGAAAGCGAAATTTTTTTTTCTTGATTTTGATTAAAATGTTTTAAGGAGTGTTTGTTTCGCAGAATCAAAAATTTATTTTCAGAAATTACTTATCCAGGAAAATAAAGATAGAAAATTTATTTTAAAGAATTTTTTAAAAAATTGTTTGGCTAACATTTTGATATTCTTTGGAAAAAATAAGGTTTTAATTAATTTTTTTTTTAATTTATAAAATTTCATGTGAATCCTCATTCTCATTCTTTTACTTGGGCATAATTTTATCGGAATATGAGAAGTTACGGGAAGTCATTTTTTTTTCTTAGAATCTTTATACCTAGGAATAATTATTTTCAAACTTGTTACAAACATGATAGGCTTATTTCTTATTCATATATTCACAAAAATCTTATTTCTAAACTTGAAACAAACACTCCTTATGGTCAATTCTGCTATTTATTTTATTATATTTTAATGTTGTTAAATAGTTTTTCTTAATTAACATTTATTTTTAAAAAAATTATAAAATATCACGTGAACATGGGCGGTTTCAAGGCCCGGCCAGGCTGGGCATGTGCCCAGGCTCTGGCCCAAAACTTTTCTTTCTTTTCACTAAAAAAAATGAAAATTGCGGCGGTTAAAAAGGGCTATTATGGCGGTTTAAACCGCCACAATTAACGAAAATAGAAAAATATAAGTTTAAGCCACAAAGAAGAAAGTGATGGTTTTTTGTCGTTGATAATGACAGTTTTAACTGCCATATTAAACATTTTTCACAAATAAAAACATAATTTTTTTTACCTTTTTATGCAATTAAGTTTACATTACATAAATTTTTTTATATTATAATATTTAGATTTGACTACATTACAAAAAAGTGCAAGAATTAAAATAAAGAAAAAAGTTAAAGTTTAGGATCAATACTTAGGAGAAATAAATATTAACATAAAAGTAGCAGCTATTAAAATTAAAAAAAAAATATGTAAAGTATTGTAAAAAAGAAGAAGAAAAGAATAAATTTTATCCTCAAATAATATAAAAAATATATTAGGACTCTATATGATTCAATAGATCAATTTCCACAACTATAAACGGAAATATTCGATTTACAAAAACAATAAAAACAAAAATCACCGTAAAGCAACCGTGTCAAAATAAAGGAGGTAGAAACCGTCATTTTTCTATTAACATTGCGTCAGTTTATAAACCGCCATATTTTACTGTAAATAGTGGCAGTTTTATTAAACACCATTTTAGTAAAGTGTTGTATTTTCTATAAATTAATCAAATAGTAAAAGGATGATTGAATGTCGTTTGAGCTGGTTTATCATGGTCACTTTGATGATTCACGACCAAGTAAGAGTGACATACCAGTAACCGAAAGGTTAGTTTCTTATAACTGAATTAACATTCAACATTTTTAATCTCTTAAAAGTATCATAACCTTTTGATTTAATATATTTATTTAAATATAAAGAGATTTGAGCTTGGCAATAGATCGTATTCTGAGTGATCAACTAGTACCATCAGAGTCAAAACCTAGGTACTTTGTACATATAGTTAATCTTTTGATTGTTTGAGAAAATTTAAATTTATGGTATCTGTCATGGTCATGTTTTTCTATTAATTGTATGAAGTGTTGGATGCAGCATAAAGTGACACCCATGAAAGAAGTTTTGATCTGTACATTGTAGCTATCTTGTTCAAGATATCAATCCGTGAGTTCAAGTTTTCATTTCGGTTCTATATTTATATAATACATACACTTGTTGAATTTGCGGTCGTCAAATTTTTGCCCAGGCTTCAAACAATTTCTGGCTCCGCCACTGCACGTGAATCCACATTTTCATCATTTTACTTGGGAATAATTTCATAAGAATATGAAAAGTTACGAGAAGTTATTTTTTTTCTTAGAATCTTTATATCCAAGAATAATTATTTTCAATCTTGTAACAAACATAGTATGCTTATTTTTTTATTTATATATTGGCAGAAATCTTATTTTTAAACTTGAAACAAACATCTCTTATTGTAAATTCTGCTATTTATTTTATTTTATTTTAATGTTTTTAAATAATATTTCTTAATTAACATTTATTTTTTTTTTTTCTCGGTTGGTTGTACTCTTAGGTCTTGTATTTAAAAGTGTGTTTATTTAATTATTTGTTTATATATACAAAAAAATTATGGTCTCTTCAACCAAAATAAAAAGTTACAATTACAAATAGCTAATTTTCAAACTAAGAAAATTTAGTTGTTAAACTTGTCAGAAAACACGGATTTAGTCCTCTTTTTCATTAATTTGAGGAACCTTGTCTCATGTAACTTTGGTTTCACATATTCTCCCCTCACTAACCCCTCAATTAAACAAAACTAATTTAGGAGTAATTTAGAAGTTGTAGGACTAGATAGGTTTGTTGGATTAGCACATTACAAGGCTATGGTTACATTCCTCATACAGATTAATTAAGATTCTTACTTTTCTTTAAATCATGCCTATGCTTTGGCATAAAGTGGAGAATAGTATTGATGCACTCTAAACTCTTTTAATTATAAATAAATAAAAGTTAGACGTACGTAAATTATAGTGATGGATAAACTATTGGGTGATGAGTGTTTGATATGGTAATTAGTGAACTGACATAACAGCCCTGGAGAGTGATTAAAGTTGGGATTTGGGTTACTTTTTAGGTATTTAAACTAACCAATTTTTACAGTTGTTAGAAAGAATTAATTACGGGGTGAGGTTGTTTTCGTCATTATGGAATTAATTGACTAGGGACGTGTATGATTATGACATTGGGGTATCAAATTCCAAATAGTGGTTGGTAGTACTACTAGTAGTTCTTTTATTGCAGACTCTGCTGTCTCTTCCCTGCAAACATGTCCAGTTTTAGAATATTTTGGAAGTCTCCCATCCCATCATATTCCAACCTCTATTTCTTATTTTCTTTTTTTTTTCTTTTCGTTTTTGTAATTTCTAATTCTTTAATTGTAAAAGTTCTTATAAAAGTTTTTTTTTTTCATTTTAAAATAGTTGACTTTTTAAATAAAACTTTAATACATATATTTTAAATATACATACTCTAAATATTTTAAATTAATTATTAAATTACAATAAATTATAGTTTTACACCATTAATCATTGAAGTCCAAATAAAGATTCTTTTTCTATATAACTAACTTTTTCGATTTAAATATCTAAATAACTAATATTTCACATTATTTATTAAAATACTCATATTTTTTTTTAAATTATTAAAGAAGATGCACTAATGCTAATGTTGGCTAAGAGATTTCGACCAAGTAAATAGAATGAAGAAATGGTGGAATATTCAAAACCAGTCGACGCCAAGAGGAAGTTTAAGCGTTGGACCGACGTAGATGAGGATCGTGTCGGAGGAAGACTTGAAGGCAGTGCTGTCGGAGGATGTTAATTGGTGGCATACGAGGCCGACGCAGGAATAACACATCTTTGAGCGGGAAAATTTGAAAGCTTCATGGGAAGTTGAAAAGGTAGTGGGGTGACATATGTCAACGCCAAAATCAATCTGGGTAGATGAACAATTATTTTGTTAGCCTATATAAGGCAATAGTTATTTCCGTTTTAGGGGTCGCATTTGTAACATTGCAAAGGAAAAACACTCTAAGTACCAAACGTTATGAGAAGCGAGTCACTCCCGCAAAATGTATGACAACGTCCACATCTTTTTAATGCAATTTACAATCAAAGTTTAAATTATTGTCATTTACTTGCTTTGTCTTTCTTTCTTTTACTTTGTTTTATTTATCCGAAACCATTTAGTATTCATTCAAGTTTCTCACGACTTCTCTAAGAGCAAAACTGTCACATCAAACGAACATACACTTCAGCCCATTGTTCTGGGATTCTGTGGCCGATCACGAGAGTAAACCTGCGATAGGAGGTCAGCGGCTGTTCGCGCGAACGAACAAATTGGCACGCCCAGTGGGACGCGTGTGAGTTGAGTGTATGCATTTGCGCAGTGGTAAGATGGTGACACCACGTCCGAACGAAGAACCGTCTTCGACGGAAAGTATAGTTGTAACGCAAACAACTAATGTTGGCTCTGGGACCGGGTCAGCGGTTTCAACCACCACTAGTGGGCCAACCGCGACATCACGTCGACACGACCCGAGGCCGACAATGGCGGGGACTACAAGGCAGTATGTGCCTAGTATCATAATGTATATCCCTCGATCCTATGGGATGTCGACAGAGTTCATGTCGAGTCTACATTCTAGTGGTCCGGTGTTTAGGGAAAGTTCATCCATAGTTTTCTCACCATACCAAGGCCTAGGGCCTTTGGCAAACCAAGTCACTCGACCCCCAGGTTTTAATCTGTTATCCCAATCAATACCCACATTCACGTCAAGTTCTGTTGCGGTCATGAGGAAACAGATGGATGAGAGCAATCACAAGATGGTTCATATGTTGACTCAACAAATGGGCACCATATTGAGGCCATTAATACAAGATTCGACCCAGAGTTACCAACAGTTGGCAACTCAAATGACACGGATAGGTGACTTCCTAGGCGCTCATAGGGTACATGGTCGACAGACCCCTCCGCCTCGACCGGAGACGCCCGTTCGTCAAGATGAGGTCTTCGACGAAACATTTGAACAACCCCAAAAGTTTGAACAAATCCCTAGAATGGCCCAAAGGCCTCAAGTGCTAGTACATAGAAACCAAGATCCTGACTATGTGGTCAGACAAGTTCGACATGAGGCTTTGGCTGTCGAACCAAACTTAGAAGCCATGGTCGAACGTATTATGGTCCGTAATGGGGCAAATCCAGGCCTTCAACGACCAACGTACACGTCCACATTACCAGATTTTGTCTTACAGACGGAGCTAGCCAGGGGTTGGAAAGTGCCGAAGTTCACCAAGTTTGTCGGTGAGACAGAAGAATCCACCGTCGAGCACGTCGCTAGGTATCAAACCGAAGCCGGTGACATAGAAAACAATGAGGACTTAAAAATGAAGTATTTCCCAAGTTCCCTCACGAAGAATGTGTTTACATGGTTTACCACATTGTCCCTCAATCTATCCACACGTGGGCACAATTAGAAAGATTGTTTCATGAGCAGTTTTACATGGGACAGTCGAAAATTAGTTTGAAAGAGTTGGCCAGTGTCAAATGGAAGGCTACAGAATCGGTAGATAAATATCTTAACAGGTTTAGACTTTTGAAAGCACGATGCTTCACTCAAGTCCCTGAACATGAGCTAGTCGAGATGGCAGTGGGCGGTTTAGATTATTCCATCAGGAAAAAGCTGGACACGCAATATCTCAGGGATATGGCGCAGCTGGCTGACCGAGTCCAACAAGTTGAACGGTTGAAAGCTGAGAAAACTCAGACTAACAGATACCGTAAGAAAGAAAAAGTGTCGTATGTGGCGGCTGACGAATACTCCTCCGATGATGACGAAACCGTCGACGAAAGCGAGGTCAACGTGGCTGAACTCAAGCCAGGGCCCCCATACACATGCAAACTACTAAAACCATCAAATGGGAAAAATCCCGTCGAAACTGGAAAAACAGATAAATACGTTGCCAAAACTTATACTTTTGATGTTTCTAAATGGAGCGAAATATTTGACTTGTTAGTTAAAGATGGTCAGATAATTGTTCCTCCTGGTTTAAAAGACCCCCCTTTAGAATAAAAGAAAAAGAGGAGATTTTGTAAATTTCATAATTTCCTTGGTCATAAAATAGCTCAATGTGTTCTTTTCAGGGATTTGGTGCAGAAGGCTTTGAAGGAGGGCCAACTTCAACTTGGCGAAAGGCCAAAGATGCAGGTTGACCCCGACCCGCTGAAGGTCGAAGTGGCTTTGTATTCGGAGCTATATGAGTGCATAATGGTTGAGGCTACTGAGGGTCTCAGCAAACAACCAGCAACTGAATTTGTGGAACGCATGATGGTCGAAGCCACTGAGGGTTCCGACAAAAGAGTTGAGGAAAAGCTCGAAGCAGTTTACCCTTAGGCTAACGAAAGTTTGGCAGATTTCCAAGAAAAATGCAGGATGAGCGGGTCGAAGGCGACATTATGCCCTAGGTACAATGTTGTTTTTGATGAGAGAGCTGTTGAGAGATACGAGGCGAGCAAGAAGGAAATTCCGCGAGAAGATAAGCCACATGTCCCAAGGTTTGTGTTCGACCGGAGTGGTGCTCCTCGTTTCGACGAGGAATACTGGAAGCTATTCCAAGAGGCACGACCCAAGACCTTTGTGCCACCGTCAGATACCCCACAAGAGAAATGGGTGGCACCGGTAAGCTAGAAAGGGAGCAAAAGGCCAAAATGGAAGGTTTTAGACTTGGAAAAAGAAGCGAATGTCTCTGACAAAAGAGTCGATCCAGGGGCTATGTGGTGTCCCCCAACTATAAAGGAAGAAATCCCATGACCAGGACTCAGTGGAGATGTTATCAGCGAAACAAGAAAGTTAAGACAGAGGCCACTACTTCACAGTTGAAGCCTGTCGGAACTTCTGGACAAAAACGACAACACCCAAGAGGAAGATGGGTAGAAAAGGACAAAATTATGTAAAATCAGACCATGGCAGTAACTGTGGAAGCGTCAAGGGAAAAAGGGGTAGTTTCGACCCAAAGCTCAAAATGTACTTCGGTGGTTGAAAGCAAGAAGGAACCAGAATACACCCCTCAGTCGTATGAGGAAGAGCCAAAGTATTCTCCTCAGTCGGATGATGATTGTACCCTTTCACCAGACGGGGAATTCTACAAAGACATGTACGATGACACCAATGACGACACCTATGGTGAAGACTTCGTCTTGAACTGTGGTATCGCGTCGATACTACCAGCTAAATATGATGTGGTATCAGAAATCTCTAAAGCAGAAGAGGATTTCGTTCCTGACGAAATTGAGGAGGACAAACCGCTATGCTATTATGTGATGAACAATGGTGTGATCGAAGAACAAACAACCATGTTTGAGAGACCCAGTCCTGGGATGATGTACCATCTGAAGCCGTTATTCATAAAGGAGAAGGTTGACGGAGTGACCGTCAACAAGGTGTTTGTGGATGGTGGGGCAACTGTCAATCTAATGCCTCACAACTTATTCAAAAAGATTGGAAAGACAGAGGCTGATCTCCGACAACACAACATGGTTCTGTCCAACTATGAAGGAAAAACCAGTAACATCCTTGGAGTTGTTCAAGTGGATTTAGCAGTAGGTATGACCAACAGATCAACACTCTTTATGATTATCAACTAAAAAGCGAATTTCAACTTGTTGTTGGGTCGGGAGTGGATCAATGGAATAGGGGCAGTGCCGTCGACAATGCACCAGAGATTGACCATCTGGAGGAAAGATGACATCGTCGAGAATATTGAGGCTAATCAGAGTTATTATAAGATCGACGAAGCTAAGGGCAATAAGGAGTCCTTTGATCAGCACCTAGCAAATGTGGCTCCTTATGATGACGGGTCGGGGTCTTATACTTCAATTGACGCGTGTTGCATCCTGAACTTAGATCTCGACTATGGGTTTATCTAGGATGCTACCGACGAAACCATGTAGCCTACAGAAAATCCACCCACGGGGTGGCCATTCGTCGATGAGAATGACTGTTGAGTCAGAAAACATGACTCGAATTTTGGCCTATCTGGCTGAAAACAAGAGAATGTCGGCATTAGAAGTGGAAGAACAACAGAATATAGCTAGCAGAGCCGACTGCGATGCACAAACAAATGGCTCACTAGGCCAGACAGCAACTTCAGAAAGTCGGAGGCTTGATTGTATCTATGACAATGAGCCTTTGGGGTTCGAGAAAGACCCAAATAGTGAGCTGCAAAGAATGCAGGCGCAAGACCCACTCAAAGATGTTGACTTAGGAGATTGGGTTACCAAAAGACCTACCTATGTGAGCACCAAAGTTGGGTAAAAAATAAAGGCTAAGCTAATTGAGGTATTAAAGGAATACAAGGATTGCTTCGCCTGGGATTATGGAAAAATGCATGGGTTAAGTCGAAATGTGGTGGAGCATCGACTCACAATTCAGCCAAGTAAAAGGCCAGTAAAGCAGCAGCCTCGATGATTCGCTCCAGAGGTGACGTCGAAGATCAAGCAGGAGATCGAGAAACTGCTCAAAATCCAGTTCATCAGAACTGCAAGGGGATTTCCTGGGATTCGTGGTCCACAAGAAAGGTGTCGCTCCCGAAAGATTCGCATCCAACGGTACAAACGCGAGAGTGGCGCAAAAGACACAGAGTCGCCAGCAAAGTGAATTTATCCCAAGAGAGGGAAAGGAAACACTGCGTAAACCTGAAGGAAGGAAGGAAAGGGCATGGTCTCGCGACCAAAAGAACGGGTACGGGAGTCGGTTACGCGAAGGGAAGGTGTTAGCACCCAACACGTCCATCGTACTCGATGGGATCCATGCCTGTTGTCTGCATCAAAGGGTGTCGTCGTCTGGAACTCCACTGCTACTGGATCAGCAAAGAAACGAGAACGGAAAGAACGGAGAAACGAAGAAGAAAAGAAAAAGAAGTGACTCGATAGGACGGTATCGTTGTCCTAGGCCTACGTACTCCCTCAGTGCAATGGGAAAGTCAGAGTCAACGTAGTTCGGACGGGAACTGTGGGGGAAGGTTGCTCGTCGAGATATCGCATCTCGTGCCTAAGTATCCTCAATCGGACGAGAAAGAGGAAATCAGAGCAGTCGTAGTTCGACCTACGGGTCGAAAAGGGACAAAGAGGTGATAAAGAAAGGTTGTGAAAGAAATGTGCTCGGAGAGATCTCGCACGATCTCCTGCCTACGTATCTCGCTCGCACGCGAGAATCAGAGCGACGTAGTTCCCCTCACTAGGGGAGAAAGGAAAGGTGGAAGGGTCTCAATCGCACGGGTGCGAGAGAAGGGTCTCGATCGCAAGGGTGCGAGATAAGAATGCTCGCCAAGGATAGGGATCCTCGTGCCTACGTATCCTCAGTCGGACGAGAGAGAGGAAGTCAGAGCGTCCGTAGTTCGTGGGAACGACCACGGATGGGTAAGTGTTTTTTATGTGAGCGACGAGCTCTTTCTGAAAAAGAAGTTTGAAACCCAACAATCCCGAAGGATAAAAAAGATTTGAATTTGTTTGGTGTTTTTTAGACAGAAGTGTCTTTTAAGTTGTTTCGCAACTTGCATTGAACCCAAGTCTTGAGTATAGGAACGAATACTTCGCGCATCGTCCCCAACAGGACGTACACTAGGTATCCTAGAAGAATGAGAGGAAGCCCCTCACTCCCCACTTCCCACATGGAAGGCTCGTGCGCAATACACGTTAACTCTTATTACGTGTCTTGACGGAGTTTTGAGATGAGAAGAGAAGCGACACAAAAGGAAACTCTAAAAGGGAGACTAAGAATCCTAATGTTATCATACACGGAGGTCCTAGGGTTAGTGAGGTTTAGGAGAGACGACTACCTAACCTAATGCTAATCCTACTCCAAGCTTAATCAAAAATTAAGTTGGACTAGGTAGCTCTAACGGGAGAGAGTCCAAGACTTAAACAAGTCTTGAGACTCGAGGGACGAAAAAGAGTGAAAGAGAAGGAGGAGAAAGAGAAGTGAAACACAAATGGCCTAAGCTCACTTCAAACACAAGTATGAAAGTTAAAAGATAAAGGAAGAAGGTAAAATGTGGAAGCATATCCACACTCAAACAACTTACCATTTGCCCCTGAAAGTGTTAGAAGTATTCACATATGACAAAATGAAACTCAATCAAGCATAAGGCAATAAAGAAACAAGTTCTAAGGTAAATCAAACATCAAGTTCAGAACCTAATGGTCCTACTGACCTCTAATATTAGTCATGCACAATTAGTCAAAAAGAAAAGGGAGAAGTCAATCAAGTACCATTCAAGTCATTAAAGAAGGAGTGAGATGAAAAGAAGTGATCATGTGAAGCAACCAAGTCAAAATTCCACAAAGTAAACCAAGTCCAGAAGTGACACAATCCTAAATATGTGCCTAAACAAGATCTTCAAACATCATTCAAGTCATACAAACACTTTCACAATCAATTAAGAAGCAAAGAAGAAGAAGTGAAGTGAAGTGAAGCATGATTCATTCTTGTGAAACAAGTGACTTAAAGTGCAAGGCAAACATCAAACATGCAAAGATGAGATCCAAATATCACAACCAGAAGTCAATTAACATGCTATCAATTCTCAAACAAGACCCCAAATTATGGCACAAGTGCCTTCATGATCAAGCAAACCAAACATGAAGCATATCTTCACAAATTGGACAAGTTAAAGCTCATACTTCAAAGAAATAGCAAACATGCCTCAAAAATTATGTCATTCATTATTCAAGCATATCAAACATGTATAATTGATATATCAAAGCCACAAGCAATGGATCATAACCAATGTCAATCAACAATTAGGTCAAAGCATCAATAGGATTTCATACATTCATGCTCAAAGCAACACATCCAAAGTCATCCAAACAGGACCTAAAAATCATACCAAAAATCTCAAACATACCTCAACATGTTAAGAACACAACCCAAAAAGAATCAGGATCAAATCACTTGTCAAATGAGAGAAATAAAAGATGCAACATGAAGTATGCAATATGAAATGCAAGTGAGAAAAAATACTTTGGAAAATTAATATTTAATGCAATTTAAATGCAAAAATAATAAAATAAAATGTGAAAAATTAATTTTAATAATGAGGAGGAATGATGAATTTTTTTTGGAATTTTTTAGTATATGCAAGTATTTTTAAAAATTAATTATGAAATGGTATGCAAAATAGAAAATAAAAATGAGATGAAATGAAGCCAGGGGTGCATCAGCAATTATTGGATCAAAAGGAACACAGTTAAACGCGCAATGGGCCTCAAATGATGGGGTGTGAAAAACAAAATGCTAAGCCCAATATTATTGTTCATTCAGAATCAAACAAAACAAAAATAAAATAAATGAAACGATGCGTTTGGATCCTAACACGACCATGTTGGCAGTCCACGCGTGCTGACCTTGTTTCCATTGGCTGGTCAACCGGTCAGCGCAACAACACGTCAGATGCCGGAGCCCTAGCTCCGGTCATCTTCTCCGGGAGGCTCGCCGGAGCTCTGGATGAAACTTCACCAAAATGAATAAAAGAGGACAACATCTTGCATAGAATTTCAAGGAGATATCAAATCCACTCTCAAAAACAATTTTCAACCGCAAAAACACCACGAATCGAAGCGAAAAATAAAACATGTCCAAACTGAAACTCTTTCAAACTAAAACAACACACATTCAAACAGTGCCTACTCAGTGGTAGGACTTCAGAATCACTAGCAACAAGCATGGTGGACGTATATCATGGCAGATTCGAAGGGAAGAGTATTACCTAACGGAGAAGTTCCGTTGACTCTTCTCAGCAGCTATTAGCTTCAGGAAACGATATGGAAAACTTCAAAATGCCTCGTAGGAGATAGATCAAAGCTTAATCTGTCCAAAAAGTTGCTGAAAATCTTCAAACCAACTCAAACCGATAGTGAAGAATATGAGCTTGCAGAGCTTCAAATAATGATTCCAGAAGTGATTCTTCGCATACAGAAGCTAGATGATGTATAATAGATGATGATCCAGCCAAGAAAATGCAGAAATCTCTCAAATAAAAAAGAATTCAAATATGAGAAAGATGAGAGAGATTTTTTTGATTCAGATCTGAAAATGAAGAATGCTCTCTAGGTTTGGAGTTGAGCAGCTTATAAATGAGTGTTTTAGGGTTGGAGAGAGGTCTGGAAACGAAGCACATGACCTGAAGTGGTTATCTTTGGTTTGGAAAGAGAAATGAGGGTGGAGCTTCTCATGTGCATGGCACGGGTAATGGTTTGTTTTCAGCCTTGGAGCCAGGTTTGGAATGATGATTTGGCAATGGAAATTCTTATGTGAGTGGGATCATTAGATGGGCACGTGAGAGCAGCAAGTTTGTTATGAATTCCATTCTTTCAATTCCTATTTTGTTGCATGATAGTACACATATGTGCATGGTAAGAAAATGACATTGTTTGGCTCATTTAGGCAAGATTTTGGCATATGGGATCAAAGGACGATGGCTGGTACGATTAGTGAGGTACAATGCAGAATTTGGTACACTTTGGCCATGGTATGGAAAGCTATCACAATCATCATGGGAGCACATTCAAATAACCATGAGTTGATGAATTCTTTACCAATTCGTGAACTCTCTAGCTTAAATCAAACTAAGGAAATCATAGAATGAATGACATGTTGGAAAGATCTTAAAAGAAAATTTGAATCCAAAAGGAGATGATCACGAAAAGGTGTCCCCAAAATCTGACAAAACAAACTTGAAAATAACTCTAAATCATCACCATTTTTCATTTGAAACCTTGAGGTTTGAATGACCATAACTTGCACCACAATGATCCAAGTGAGACAATCTTGAACTCTTTATAAAGCTAACATGATGAGGAACAAGAATGGTGTTGGAATCAAGTTTAAATAACACTTGTAAACACATGAAACCTTGCCTTGAAATCGTGTCTTTGAAGCTGCCCAACAAGACTTAGAAAAAAAATTTTAAATGTTGGAATTTTTGCAAGTTGTAAGTGTCTCACTTTAATCAACCATAACTTGATGTATAATGATTCAAATGAAGTAAACTTGGACCCTTTGGAAAGGTGAGATTTCACTCTACAATTCTTATGTTAGAAGTTTCTCAATCCAAGGCTTGAAAGTCATCCAAAAGTGAGCATGAACATGAGTGCACCAAATTGTCCAAGAACAACTTAGAAAAAATTCTAAGTTTTCAAGTTTTTACAACTTAAAACCTCCATCTTTGAAACATCATAACTCTCTAAAAAATGATCCAAATGGCATGGTTCTTGTGCTCATTTTGAAGGGAAAACTTCAATCTACAACTTCCATGTGGAAAAGGTTTTTGAATGAGGCCTTGAAAATGGTGAAAATGGCTTAGAAAGTGATTAAAAACTTACTAAAAATAGTAAGTTTCTAAAAAACCTAATTTTCCAATTTTAGCAACTTTCCCAAATTCTTGATTTTTTATGAACCTTTGAACATTTCTTGATCAAATCTTGTCCATGGACCATATTTGACTTGAAAATCATGATGTTGACCTCAAAAAGTCAGGGGTTGACTTTTCCACTGCACAGTTGACTTTATTCCCAATTCTCCTGATTTTTAAATTTCTGATCAATTGAAAACCTTCTGAAGCAAATTGATGGACAATTCTCTAATCCTAGACACTTGAGGACATGAGGAATACCATGAAGTTGAGTCTTGTCCTAAAAATCAGAAATAAACTGATTCTATAGGAAACCCTAACTTTGGCTCCTCTGGTTAGGAGAAAATAGCACATCCTCCAAATTCAAATTCCTCTGAGTATGATGTGTGTCATGTCCACCAATGATGATATGTGCCATTTGGAGATGATAAACAATCAAAGAGCTTGCTCATTTGAGGGTTAAATCTCAGAATCTCCAAAACCCTAATTTAAGAAACCAAGTTAGGAGAGTGTGATTCTTTTGAATTCCCCTGCCAATCTTGATCTTGTGATGAGATGATGGACCAAATAAAACACCTTGAGGCTCAAGGCTCATTTGTGGTTCAAGAATTGATAGCATCAAGAATTTTCTCTCCTCTTAGCCCCTTGGACAATGCACATGAACTGTCGTTTGAAACCTGAAAAAAACCTCTTCTTCCCTTGAGTTAAACCAAGTACCTTGATCCCATGCTAGGACCCAATGCTATGCACAAATGCTAATGCAAGAAATGCAAAGAAACATAAGCCAGTTATCTAAAAACGACAAGGCAAATTTTGGGGTGTTACAGCTGCCCCTATTCAATCAACTTGATCCTGAAGGTATGATAGTGACGGCTATCATGCGTTCCAAGGATTCACGGAGATTGAATACCATAAGAAACCTGAAATTTGCAATCCTCAAAGGAGGGAAGACTCCACTGGGGAACAAACAAAAAATGTTGCACTGTCACAACACATACGAGTGTTGGAAACCAAAACTGTATTGAAAAGTCTTGAAATAAACACAAACGAGTGTTAGCTACGCCGGGGATAAACACGGACGGGTGTCAAGGAATCCAGGATGTCAAATACGGACGGGTATTGAGAAGATACACGGACGGGTGTAAAATGTCAATGTAGACGGGCATTGAAATAAAAGTTCAAACATAGACGGGTGTTGAAAATGGTACACGGACGGGTGCCAAATGGATTCAAAACAGACGGGCATTGAAAAAAGGTACACAGACGGGTGTAAAAGATTTCAATACGGACGGGTATTGAAAAAGGTACACGGACGGGTGTAAAAGATTTCAATACGGATGGGTATTGAAAATGGTACACGGACGGGTGTAAAAGATTTCAATACGGATGGGTATTGAAAATGGTACACGGACGGGTGTAAAAGATTTCAATACGGATGGGTATTGAAAATGGTACACGGACGGGTGTAAAAGAAGGTTCAAGATGACCTCTCTGGGGATTGAGAATGTACACGGACGGGTTTCGAAAATTCGGGTACTGAAAAAGGTACACGGACGGGTGTAAAAGATTTCAGTACGGACGGGTACTGAAAAGGTACACGGACGGGTGTAAGAGGTTTCAATACGGACGGGTACTGAAAAAAGGTTGTAAAGCAACTTTATCGGGAATTAATCTCGCTGGGGAATGGAAGGCAACACGGACGAGTGTCATCAAAAGGTCAATACGGACGGGTATTGAAATCAAAGGTTCAAACACGGGCGGGTGCTGAAGGAAACATAGACGAGTGTCAAATGTCAATGCGGACGGGCATTGAAACAAAAGGGTCAAACACGGACGGGTGCTGAAAGAACACGGACGGGTGTCAAAAGTCAATACGGACGGACATTGACTTAAAAGGTTCAAACACGGACGGGTGCTGAAAGAAACACGGACGAGTGTCTGACGGTAAAAATTTTGAGGGAATAAACCAAAGGACCACCTGGACGAAGGGGTACAAATAAAATCAAGGATAAATAATCCTGGCAAGACATTCTGTCGGGGAACTGTCAAATATTGCTTAACCCAACACCTGTGGAGTAAAGACATCTTTCTGAAATCCGGCTTTCCTGACGAAGGAAAACTCAAACCTGGCTTACGCTTCGGATGCATATGTTTGAATTTTGCCGTAATGCCCCACATGAAGTGGAAATGCTACGCATTTGGGAGGATGCCATGCAAAACAAATGCTTAGGCGATGCAAGAGAGATGTCTCAGCAAAATAAATGCTGAAGACCAGAAGCAACTCCGCTGGGGATGGAAAACTAAATTGCCACTGAAACAAAGGAAAACTTGTTGAGGAGAACTTCTCCCTGCTAGGGAAGATCACAATCACCAATTCTTTCGGAGATGGACGAAACTCCAAGAGAATATCCACTCTGTTGGGGAATATCAAGATCAACAACTCTGCTGGAGATGGACGAAGCTCCGAGAGAATACCCACTCAGCTGGGGAGGGATATGAATACTGAAGATGGAAATTCCACCGCTGGGGACGACCAACTATTTCAGAACTTGGCTTCAGCGCCTGCCAAAAACGATTGGCCTTAAGACCTGCTGGGGATACCACTCACCACCAGACTCTGATTGGGGAAATGAGCTTAATCTGCTGCTAGGGAAGTAACTTTACCCTCACCCTGCTGGGTACTAGATCAAACCATTGTCGAGACTATACTTTCTGACCAAACGAGGAAAGTAGACACCAGGACCCTGTGGGGATAATAACATCTTTGTCCACGAACTTCCTGCTGGAGATACAACAACACTCACCTTAGAGTAATCAACTTCTGAGTACTTGCTGGGGAATAATAATCCAAACACGACTTCGGCTGGGTATATAATCCTCTGTACTTTGCTGAGGAAGACGCTCCTCAACGACTCCGCTTGGGAGAGAAAGTAATTGTCAACATCCACCCTGCTAGGGGATAACACATGCTTCCTGACTAGTTGGGGAACAAATAGCTGCCCCATGCTCTGTGGGGGGACATCACTTGCTGAAGAAAGATGAGCCAAATCACAACTCTGGCCGGAAAAAACCTTTTATATCCTGCTAGGGAGGACGATCCTTAACGACTCCGCTTAGGGAATTATTTCTTTACACTCTGGTTGAGGAAGACGACCCTCGATACTCTGATGGGGAAGAGTAAAAACCTGCTGAGGACGATCAGACTTCAAAGTTGAGGAGAGCTCTACTCTACTGGGGAAAGCATCCAACCGCTGAGGACGATCAGACTTCAAAGATGGAGAGAGCAACTCTACTGGGGGAGTACATCTGTCATCCTGCAAAACCAACAAAAAGTCTACGTGCAAGAATGAATACATTGATTATCATCATAGTGACTGTCGACTAAGCAATTGCCACTGTTTTCCAACTTGTGTCATAAAGCTCAACGTTTTAGCATGTAATGTTTTTTATCAAAAATATCGGACATTTTCACAAACAAAACAGGTAAAACAGAAAACAAAAGCTCTTTAACTGAAATGCAAACTTTATTGAATGAATTGGCCTGTAAATAGGCATTTACATCTGGAAGCAATTCCTGAAAAGAGGTAATTGCGCAAAAAGCAAAAGAAAACACAAATGTCGGCAATGTGGGGAACAGACATCCACCATGACTCGACTCAGCTATAACCCATATGACTTGTTCATCCGCAAATACTTTGGCCTTCGAAGACGACTAACTGGACTGATTCCTTTCCTCCGAATTTTCCAAGTGCGAACGGTGATCACAGATCGAACGCGGATCGTAGTCTTTGCTTTAAAATCCCTAACTTTTGCCTGGATCGCCCTTCTCGGGTTTTCAATCCACCGGGATACCCATTTTTGCCAAGGTTACCTTTTCAGGTTTTCAACCTTGCGGGTTTATTTCTTTTTCTTTTTATCCCTAATTTTTGCCCGAACCTTTTCTTTTTATGGTTCGCCAGGATGCCCCATTTTTTCCTGAACCTTCTTTTTATGTTCAGCGGGTCTCTTTTATGCAAAGTATTTTTTGACTACATCCGCGTTCACAGGGGACGTAAAATCTTCGCCATCCATAGTTGAGAGTAATAAGGCTCCACCAGAGAAAACCTGTCTTACTACATATGGCCCTTCGTAATTCGGAGTCCACTTGCCCCTGTGATCTGTTTGAGGAGGAGTGATCCTTTTCAGAACTAATTCACCAGCTTGAAAACACCGAGGACGCACCTTCTGATCAAAGGCTTTCTTCATCCTGCTCTGATACAACCGGCCATGCGCAATGGCTTTCAGTCTCTTCTCTTCAATGAGGTTCAGTTCATTCAGCCGGGAACGTACCCATTCAGCTTCATCCAGCTTCACATCTGTCAGAATTCTCAAAGAAGGAATCTCAACTTCTAATGGCAAGACTGCTTCCATGCCATACACCAGTGAGAAAGGAGTTGCCCCAGTCGAGGTGCGTACCGAAGTACGATAACCATGCAAAGCGTAAGGCAACATCTCATGCCAGTCTTTGTATGTCACTACCATCTTCTGCACAATCTTCTTTATGTTCTTATTAGCCGCTTCAACAGCCCCATTCATCTTCGGACGATAGGGAGAAGAATTGTGATGTTCGATTTTAAAACTCTGGCATAGCTCCTTCATCATCTTGTTATTCAGATTTGAACCATTATCAGTAATGATTCTCTCCGGGACTCCATACCGGCAGATGATGTCCTTCTTAATAAACCGGGCTACCACTTGTTTGGTGACGTTGGCATACGATGCTGCTTCCACCCATTTCGTGAAATATTCAATAGCCACCAAGATAAAACGATGTCCATTCGAAGCAGTCGGCTCAATCTTTCCAATCATGTCATGCCCCACATGGCAAAAGGCCAAGGTGACGATAAAACATTCAAAGGAGTAGGCGGTACGTGCACCTTGTCAGTATAAATCTGGCATTTATGACATTTTCGGGCGTATTTAAAACAGTCAGACTCCATAGTCATCCAATAATACCCTGCTCTCAACAATTTTCTTGCCATAGCATGCCCATTGGCATGAGTACCGAAGGAACCTTTGTGAACTTCTTCCATTAACAGGCCTGCCTCGTGTTCATCAACACAACGTAGCAAGACCATGTCAAAGTTTCTCTTGTACAACACATCATCTTTGTTCAAAAAGAAGTTTCCTGATAACCTCCTCAATGTCTTCTTATCCTTGAAAGATGCCCCAGCTGGGTATTCCTGACTCTTCAAGAAGACTTTGATGTCATGATACCAAGGCTGGCCATCTGATACCCCTTCAACTGCAAATACAAAAGCAGGTCTATCCAAGCGCATGATTCTGATTGAGGGAGCTTCATTCCAAAGATTCACTTTATACATTAATGACAACGTTGCCAACGCATCAACCATCTGATTCTCTATCCGGGGAATGTGATGGAATTCTATTCTGTCAAAGAACGGTAACAATCTTCTGGCATAATTGTTATATGGAACGAGATTTACTTGACGAGTCTCCCATTCACCTGTAATCTGATTCACCACCAACGCATAATCACCATAAACATCGAGGTTCTTGATTCTCAAATCAATTGCTTCTTCTAACCCCATGATGCATGCTTCATACTCCGCCTCATTGTTGGTACATATGAACGCTAATCGGGCAGTAAAAGGTATATGAGAACCCTGTGGAGTCGTAATGATTGCCCCGATTCCGTTACCATATGAATTAACGGCTCCATCAAAAACCATCTTCCACTGAGACCCAATCTCAGGTCCTTCATCAGGCAAAGGTTCTTCACAATCCTTCATCTTCAGATACATGATGTGCTCATCCGGAAACTCAAACTTCATCGGTTGATAATCCACAATTGGCTGTTCGGCAAGATACTCTGACAACACACTTCCCTTAATGGCCTTTTGGGAAACATACTGAATATCATATTCTGTCAGAACCATCTGCCAACGGGCTATTCTACCAGAAAGTGCTTGCCTCTCAAACACATACTTGATTGGATCCATCTTCGAAATCAAAAGGGTTGTATGGTTTAACATATACTTCCTAAAACGCTTAGCGGCCCAAGCGAGTGCGCAACATGTTTTCTTCAGCATCGAGTATCTTGACTCGCAATCAGTAAACTTCTTACTCAGGTAATAGATGGCGTGCTCTTTTTTACCTGACTCGTCTTGTTGACCGAGCACACAACCCATTGAATTCTCAAGAACTGTG
Organism: Lathyrus tuberosus; assembly: GCA_022829125.1. Taxonomy (NCBI): domain Eukaryota; kingdom Viridiplantae; phylum Streptophyta; class Magnoliopsida; order Fabales; family Fabaceae; genus Lathyrus; species Lathyrus tuberosus. Next base: position 3,840,832 of record JALAZF010000385.1, read on the forward strand.
AGATACATAATCAAAGGCCTTCCTGGCACTGGCGGCATAAGGACCGAAGGTTCCTGCAAGTATTCTTTAATCTTTTCAAACTCCTTTTGACAATTTTCATTCCACCTAACCGCTTGATCTTTTCTTAGCAACTTGAAGATTGGTTCACACGTGGCTGTGAGATGCGAGATGAACCTAGCAATGTAATTCAATCTCCCCAAGAAACCACAAACCTCTTTTTCTGTTTTCGGCACAGACATCTCTTGTATGGCTTTTACCTTTGCAGGATCAACCTCAATACCTTTTTCACTAACAATAAACCCCAGCAATTTTCCTGATCTCACCCCGAAGGTGCACTTGTTCGGATTCAACCTCAGTCTGAATTTCCTTAACCTTTCAAATAACTTCTGAAGGTTCACCAGATGTTCTTCTTCCGTCTGTGACTTCGCAATCATGTCATCAACATAGACTTCAATCTCCTTGTGAATCATATCATGAAAGAGAGTCACCATCGCCCGCTGGTAAGTTGCCCCTGCATTTTTTAATCCAAAGGGCATCACTTTGTAGCAGAAAGTTCCCCACGGTGTTATGAATGTTGTTTTCTCCATGTCCTCTGGGGCCATCTTGATTTGGTTATACCCAGAGAAGCCATCCATGAAGGAAAACACATAATACTGAGCAGTATTGTCAACTAACACATCAATGTGAGGGAGCGGGAAATCATCCTTTGGGCTGGCTCTATTCAAATCCCTGTAATCAACACACATCCTGACCTTCCCATCCTTCTTAGGTACAGGCACGATGTTAGCAACCCATGGAGGATAATTTGTTACGGCAAGAAATCCGGCGTCCAACTGCTTCTGAACCTCTTCCTTGATTTTGACAGACATCTCCGGTTTAGTTCTTCTCAACTTTTGCTTGACCGGAGCACAACCTTCTTTGAGTGGTAGCCGGTGTACAACAATATCAGTATCAAGTCCGGGCATGTCTTGGTAAGACCAGGCGAAGATGCCCACATACTCACGGAGCATTTCAGTCAATCTTCCCTTGACACTGTCTTCCAATGCAGCCCCTACTCTTACTTCCTTTCTGGCGTCCTCGGTTCCCAGATTCACAATCTCAATTTCCTCCTGATGAGGTAGGATGACTCTCTCCTCTTGCTTCAACAATCTGGCCAATTCTTCGGGCAGTTCACAATCTTCGTTAGCCTCTTCTTCAGCCTGATAGATTGGATTGTCAAAGTCATACCGAGCTATAGCTGAGTCATGATCGGTGTCATCTGAACAAAAAGACCTGCAATGATTTATGAGGTATGTTTTATTATGATGCAACAAAAGAAACACATTGCCATTTTGATGTGGGTTTTAATGCATAAAAATAAAAACAGAAAGACAGAGATCAAAATATTTGAGTGTGAAAAGTCCTTTATTGATGATAAAGCGAAATATGCAACAGTTAAAAGCCCTACAAATAAAATCACTACGTCTTGGGCAGAACGTAGGATTAACAAAATAGGAAAACAAAGCAATTACTCGAAGCCTGTCACTTGAATGACTTTCTCGGAAGACCAGTTGTGCAGACTTTCCCCTGGGACACAAGGACGGATCCAGCTATCCATGTCGCAATCACTGTCTCCTTCTTCATTAATAGCATTAACTCTGTCGAAGAAAACTCCAGCGCTAGTGAACCGGACAGGGCCATATAATTTTGGGGGATCCTCATCTCTCTTGGATGGTTTGTATCCCAATCCATAAGTATCCTTCTTTTTCTGGACTTCAACCACCTGGCCCCACCTCTGTGAGCTACCCGCTTCAACCACAGCTTTGGCGTCTCTCAACGAAGACATGGAACCCTCAGGTTGATTTACCACTACAGGCTGCACTACAGCTTCAGACTGAACAACTTCTTCAGAAACTTTCACCTTCTCAAATCCCTGGCACAACGTCTCGTGGATTTCCCCATCCACTTCCTCGTATTTGAAGGTTGACAACTGACTGATCATTATGTCTTCTTCTCCGCATACTGTCACTACGTGACCATCGACCATATACTTCAGCTTTTGATGCAAAGTGGAAGTTACAACACCTGCCCCATGGATCCAAGGACGACCCAATAAACAGCTGTACGCGGGCTGAATATCCATAATGTAAAACGTCACATTAAAGATTTCCGGTCCAACCTTGACCGAAAGCACAATCTCGCCAAAAACAGATCTCTTCGAGCCATCAAAAGCTCGCACCACCAAGTCGCTTGGTGTACAAATAAGTCCTCGAGTATCCAACTTCATTAACGCTTTCTTGGGCAATACATTCAACGATGAACCAGTATCAACCAAGACATGTGACATCAGCGAGCCACAGCATTCGATCGAAATATGCAGGGCGTTGTTATGATTCCTGCCAGCAGAAGTCAAGTCAAGATCTGTAAAGCCCAGGCCATTACCCGCATTCACGTGCGCTACAACCCCTTCCAGCTGATTAACAGAAATCTCCTGAGGAACGTATGCTGCATTCAAAACCTTCAAAAGAGCATTCCTGTGAGCCTCAGAACACTAGAGCAGAGACAGAATAGAGATCTTGGACGGGGTCTGATGTAATTGGTCCACGATCTTATAATCACTTTTTCGGATGAGCCTCATAAATTCCTCTACATTTTCCGAAAAAGCATCATCAACCGGCTTCACTGTAGATTCCACAATCACTGGAGTTTGAACAGAACCATCCATCTCCTGTTTTCCTCTATCTTGCCTAGAGGTACTGGGTTGATCATTAACAGGAGGGAACACTCTACCACTTCTGGTTATAGCATCAGTCTCAACTTTAACTCCTGATCTGGAACCCACTGGTGAATTATTCATTAGCTCTTGCTTTTGCCCATTGACAAACACCTCTGCACCATAATTCCACGGAATGGCCTTAGAACTCTCGTACGGAATGGGTCCAGCCCTTGTGATAATGACTGGAGGTGGCCTTGCTGGACCAGAAATAGTAATTGTTTTGAACGGAATAGTGATAGTGGCAACCTTTTCACTAACAACCTCTTCTAGCTGATTACCTCTGTCAAACTGTAAACAGCCCTCATCAATCAGATTCTGAATACCCCTCTTCAACGAATCACAACCATTAACCTTTATCAAACAATCTGAGCAGTTCTCACCACAGCCCGGATAGACATCACCTTTCAATAACCTGTTCTTAACCACCACCAACGGAGTCTTCAGTTCCTCCACATCCATGATCAAATTCAAAGTTTCACAGTCCTCAATTATAGCATTCACCCTTGGCCCATTGTGATTAGGCATCGGGTTTTGAATAACATTGGGCCCGTCATTCGAGAAATTGATGGCTTTAGAGTCCACAAGGTCCTGCACCTTGTGCTGAAATGCCCTGCACTTCTCCACCGTGTGCCCAGGGGCACCAGAATGAAAATCGCAGTGTGCGTTAGCATCATAGCCTCGTGGGAGTTCCCCTGTTGGTGGAGCCAAGGTACGAAGCTCAACTAGACGCAACTGCAGCAAGTGTTGCAACAACTGTGCATATGACATTGGGGGTTGATCAAAATGCCTCTTTGCATTCCTCTGTCTGTTCTGATACTGACCCTGCTACCTATTCTGATTAGCATTACCCCTTTGCTGCTGTGGCGGAGGTAACGTTGCTGGAATGGTTGCTGATGCTACCTGTTGATTGTTAAACTGGCGCTGTTTCCCTTTTCCCCTGTGGGATGATACAGCGTTGGTCTCTCCTTTCTTCTTATAATTATCAAACGGCTTTTTTCCCTGTCCGGAGGACGATCCATCACCGCTGGAAACCTTCCCATCCTTAATTCCGACCTCTATCTTCTGCCCAATAGCAATCACATCTGTAAACTTGCCTAGAGAACAAGGCAAAAGCTTCTCATAGTAGTGCTTAGGCAGTGTGTCCATGAACATATCCAGCATCTCTTTCTCTAGCATTGGTGGCTGCACCCTAGCCGCCAATTCACGCCACCTTTGTGCGTATTCTTTGAAACTCTCATCATTCTTCTAGGACATGCTCAACAGCTGAGTTCTGTTGGGAGCCATGTCCGTGTTGTACTGATAATGCTTGATGAAAGCTGCAGCTAGCTCTCTCCAGGTACGAACATCTCTACTTTCTAGCCCCATGTACCATTCCAAAGACGCGCCAGACAGGCTGTCTTGGAAGAAGTGCATCATTAACTTTTCATCCTTAGCGTGAGCAACCATCTTCCTGGTATAGGACTTCACATGAGTCCTTGGGCAGGTAGAACCATTGTACTTTTCTAGTGTAGGAATCTGAATCTTGTGTGGAATGACAATATCAGGAACCAACCCTAGGTCGTCCAAATCAATCCCCAAATCATCTTGTTTCACAACCCCCTTCAATTGAGCTTCGATTAAACGGATTCTTTCATCACTGACCACAGGAAGGGCAGCATCTAGACTCCTGACCGAGAACACATCGTCCTGTTGATCATCAAAATGATGGCCATGGATAGCCCAAACAGTACTTCCCTCTCCAACCACTGTAGGAATTCTGCCCTGTCCACCAGCACCAACTCCGCCCGGAGGGATATTACGGTTAATAAGACCACCGTGTAGGATACCATTTTCGTCGACCTGCGCCACTAACGGCTGAACCAGAGTTCTGAACTCGTTCTGACTTTGCACCACACCCTGCATCATTTACATGAACTGGTTGATGCGAGCTTGCATAGCAGCCATATCTGCTTGAACTTTCTCCATCACTCTGTTTTGATTGAGCCTGGTAGAATAACGATGAGTTGGTTGATCAATCCTGACTAAAAGAAAGAAAGAACATAAGAAAACCAGAGAAACCCAAGAGAACCTGCAATGCAAAGAATGAATATGACTATGCAAATGCAAATGCAACAAACATATTTGAACATTTCCAAGGTATATCCGCTTTGATTCCATTCCAAGCAACCGGGCCAGGGATTAGACGCAATATCGAAAAATAAATCCGACCCAGAAATACCACCGGATCCAACCACAGGAAACCAATCACAAAAATAAAAAACTACCAAGGCAAAATATCTGAATTAAATATTCTATTATCAAGATGGAAGAATTCATACAAACAAAGTCAATCGTAACCAACGGTGATTCCATCAACAATCCTGATGGTAACCACATAAAAATAGATGCACAAAAAACTACAATTCTACCCCAAACAGGCTAGCCTCCACTTCTTCCAGAAGATTCAAAGTGTTAGGATGTGCCGGTCGCGAGATTAGCCCTTTGATTAGCCTGTTTCTCTTTGCAATCTCTTGGTTCAGCGTTGCAATCTGTTCTTCAGCGTTGCTACTTTCATGTCTTACCTTCTTGATTCCAACTTGTAATTTGAGCTCTTCAATCTCCTTTTGGGATTCTTTCCACTTGTTGAAGAAATGCTTCCCCTTTTCTTTCGCCTTTTGCAGCTCTTTGTTTAGTACCTCGTTTTCGACTTGGACCTCACTCCACATCTCCTGATAAATATCGAGCTCGGTTTCAGTCTTAGCCAAAAGCTTCTTAGTTGTCCTGGTGGTCTGGCTTGAAGTCTCTGCTGCCATGTTGATCTTCTTGAAATGCTGAATTCTGCTATCCAGATCATTTTCTGTCTTCTTCAGACGCTCAGTCGACTCTTTGACCTGCCACTTCAGCTCCAAATTGTCATGCAAAGCTCCTTGCAGCTGACTACTCATACCGGAATTCTCTGCCCTCAATTCTTGCACCAACTTCTGTTGCTTGTTGAACTCTTCAATAGGCACAGTAAGTCTTTCCTCCACACTCTCTGGATACAAGGGAGAAGCCCGATTAAAAGGCAAATAGAACTCTTCTACCCTCTTTTTCACCCATTCAACATACGGAGCGAAAGCTTGGTTATTAGGTTTCCCCAAAACAGTTTTACCTATCTTCTGTCTGCTGAGCCAGGCTTGAGAAGCTTCTTGTGCAATAGCTACACCATCAGTCATATGAAAATACAAGGATTCTTCCAAATCTTTTCCAGCTGGAGGATCTTTTAGGGCGTATGCAAACTGCCTGATAGCCAAAGACGGGTTATAGTTAATACCTCCCTTTCTTCCGATCAAAGGTACATTAGGATACCTGCCACAGCTATGTAGAATATCAGTCCCCAACAAACCCTTATCCACCCAGAGAATGTCTTTAGCAGCTAAGCCCATCAGACGCTTACTCCACTCTAAAGAAGTCTTCGAATCCACAAAAGCACCGGATTGGGGTAAACGTTTGGCAAACCACTTGTAGAAGAGAGGTGCGCAACAACAAACCACACCACCTCGCTTTTTCTCATTCCTGTTGTATAGAGCGTAATGGAGATCACCTAACAAAGTCGGTACCGGATTCTGAGCTGTAAATATCTGAATAGCATCCGTATCGACGAAGTCAGACTCATTAGGGAATAACACAATGCCATATATACACAGAGCTAATATTGCATTGAAAGCCCTCCACCTATTCTCCTTAGCTTCCTCTCGAGCCCTCTTTACCAAGTACTCCAAATGCTACCCTCGGGATTTTCCTTTCTTAGAAAAATCATCCTCCACTGTAGATCTGCTCAAATAAAGAGCCTCAGACACTGCCTAGAAATCACACTCTCCTTGGGAACCACAAAAAGGAACACCTTCTTTGACAGGAATCTGCAAGATGTTGGAGTATTCCTCCAGGGTAGGAACCAACACATAATCTGGCATCACGAAGCACCTCAGGGAAGGATCATAAAACTGCATCAAGGTGTGTAGCCCATTATATTCATATTCACTGAGACTCCGAACCAGGGACAGTATCCAACCATACTTCTCTTCAAAGGCTCCCAAAACTTCCGGATCAGCTATACTCTGTAAACTGCTCAAAGGACCAAGAGTGATCTTCGGAAACTTGTAGATAATGATATTCTTCTTACCCCTCTTAGTGTCCATCCCTAAGAACGCCCTCTGATTGGAATCAAAGACTAGATACTACCTGAAAATGCACAAACATGAATGTCAGATAAATGGAATGCAATGCAGAGCACGGGATCGAGGTATCCACATAAACTGGCTGCACTGTGCTGACTGAACAAATCAAGGCTCTGTACCAAAACTCAGAATCAACATCAACCATAGTGATAACAACAGAAAACCGGGCCGGTTGATGGTCACGGTTACCTGCAAACCTGTAAACAAACCGTCCCTCTCACATGTGGGTACTAGGATGTTCAGTATCCCGGGCTCTCAGGTCGAGAAATGATGATACGTTCACCATTTCTGGTTTGGCATCATCATCAATCAAGGAGGCCTCAACTGATTCTCCAAAAATGAAAGATCCTCAGCTTCAGAGGTTTGAGAAGCAATAGCACATTCAGCCCGAAAGATACAATGCTACCGCCAATCAAAGAGGTCGTCTGCTGATTCTCTTTCAAAAAGAAGGATCCTATGGCAAGTTCCCAGCATTGGGTCCTCGGATCGAGAGTGTGCAATGGGTTTGCCACAGAAAGTGGGCTGCCACTGTCACATCCCGGGAGGAGTGCCGCAACTGAGTCCTCGGGAATGGTCATCAGAGTCGACGATTCCTCCAGAGAATAACTACTGGCCTGTATCAACATACAGTAGCAGAAAGCTCCAGATAGAACCTCGTCTGATTGTAGGGATCGTGATCACCCGCACGTGGCCAACACCACGGGAGCGTCACGCCTGCCCACGCTAAAGCCTAGGTGTATACTCGAGCCTGGGTATTGAGCTCATCTCTCAGAACATCCCAACCCGCCAAACAGAAAAACACAGCCAGCATAGCACAGTAATATCCAGTATGACAGTAATAAAATGCAATGTAATGCAATAAAAAGCTGTAAATACAGTAAAGCAAAATAAAATAGCAAATACAATAATATACAACAAAGCAAAGCACCACAAAAACACCCAAAGAAGACAAGCGCTAGGATTGACTCGCTAAAGGGGAAGGACCAGCAACAGGTCAACCAGAATCCCCAGCAGAGTCGCCAGCTGTTGCTCCCGAAAGATTCGCATCCAACGGTACAAACGCGAGAGTGGCGCAAAAGACACAGAGTCGCCAGCAAAGTGTATTTATCCCAAGAGAGGGAAAGGAAACACTGCGTAAACCTGAAGGAAGGAAGGAAAAGGCATGGTCTCGCGACCAAAAGAACGGGTACGGGAGTCGGTTACGCGAAGGGAAGGTGTTAGCACCCAACACGTCCATCGTACTCGATGGGATCCATGCCTGTTGTCTGCATCAAAGGGTGTCGTCGTCTGGAACTCCACTGCTACTGGATCAGCAAAGAAACGAGAACGGAAAGAACGGAGAAACGAAGAAGAAAAGAAAAAGAAGTGACTCGATAAGACGATATCGTTGTCCTAGGCCTACGTACTCCCTCAGTGCAATGGGAAAGTCAGAGTCAACGTAGTTCGGACGGGAACTGTGGGGGAAGGTTGCTCGTCGAGATATCGCATCTCGTGCCTACGTATCCTCAATCGGACGAGAAAGAGGAAATCAGAGCAGTCGTAGTTCGACCTACGGGTCGAAAAGGGACAAAGAGGTGATAAAGAAAGGTTGTGAAAGAAATGTGCTCGGAGAGATCTCGCATGATCTCCTGCCTACGTATCTCGCTCGCACGCGAGAATCAGAGCGACGTAGTTCCCCTCACTAGGGGAGAAAGGAAAGGTGGAAGGGTCTCAATCGCACGGGTGCGAGAGAAGGGTCTCGATCGCAAGGGTGCGAGAGAAGAATGCTCGCCAAGGATAGGGATCCTCGTGCCTACGTATCCTCAGTCGGACGAGAGAGAGGAAGTCAGAGCGTCCGTAGTTCGTGGGAACGACCACGGATGGGTAAGTGTTTTTTATGTGAGCGACGAGCTCTTTCTGAAAAAGAAGTTTGAAACCCAACAATCCCGAAGGATAAAAAAGATTTGAATTTGTTTGGTGTTTTTTAGACAGAAGTGTCTTTTAAGTTGTTTCGCAACTTGCATTGAACCCAAGTTTTGAGTATAGGAACGAATACTTCGCGCATCATCCCCAATAGGACGTACACTAGGTATCCTAGAAGAATGAGAGGAAGCCCCTCACTCCCCACTTCCCACATGGAAGGCTCGTGCGCAATACACGTTAACTCTTATTACGTGTCTTGACGGAGTTTTGAGATGAGAAGAGAAGCGACACAAAAGGAAACTCTAAAAGGGAGACTAAGAATCCTAATGTTATCATACACGGAGGTCCTAGGGTTAGTGAGGTTTAGGAGAGACGACTACCTAACCTAATGCTAATCCTACTCCAAGCTTAATCAAAAATTAAGTTGGACTAGGTAGCTCTAACGGGAGAGAGTCCGAGACTTAAACAAGCCTTGAGACTCGAGGGACGAAAAAGAGTGAAAGAGAAGGAGGAGAAAGAGAAGTGAAACACAAATGGCCTAAGCTCACTTCAAACACAAGTATGAAAGTTAAAAGATAAAGGAAGAAGGTAAAATGTGGAAGCATATCCACACTCAAACAACTTACCATTTGCCCCTGAAAGTGTTAGAAGTATTCACATATGACAAAATGAAACTCAATCAAGCATAAGGCAATAAAGATACAAGTTCTAAGGTAAATCAAACATCAAGTTCAGAACCTAATGGTCCTACTGACCTCTAATATTAGTCATGCACAATTAGTCAAAAAGAAAAGGGAGAAGTCAATCAAGTACCATTCAAGTCATTAAAGAAGGAGTGAGATGAAAAGAAGTGATCATGTGAAGCAACCAAGTCAAAATTCCACAAAGTAAACCAAGTCCAGAAGTGACACAATCCTAAATATGTGCCTAAACAAGATCTTCAAACATCATTCAAGTCATACAAACACTTTCACAATCAATTAAGAAGCAAAGAAGAAGAAGTGAAGTGAAGTGAAGCATGATTCATTCTTGTGAAACAAGTGACTTAAAGTGCAAGGCAAACATCAAACATGCAAAGATGAGATCCAAATATCACAACCAGAAGTCAATTAACATGCTATCAATTCTCAAACAAGACCCCAAATTATGGCACAAGTGCCTTCATGATCAAGCAAACCAAACATGAAGCATATATTCACAAATTGGACAAGTTAAAGCTCATGCTTCAAAGAAATAGCAAACATGCCTCAAAAATTATGTCATTCAGTATTCAAGCATATCAAACATGTATAATTGATATATCAAAGCCATAAGCAATGGATCATAACCAATGTCAATCAACAATTAGGTCAAAGCATCAATAGGATTTCATACATTCATGCTCAAAGCAACACATCCAAAGTCATCCAAACAGGACCTAAAAATCATACCAAAAATCTCAAACATACCTCAACATGTTAAGAACACAACCCAAAAAGAATCAAGATCAAATCACTTGTCAAATGAGAGAAATAAAAGATGCAACATGAAGTATGCAATATGAAATGCAAGTGAGAAAAAATACTTTGGAAAATTAATATTTAATGCAATTTAAATGCAAAAATAATAAAATAAAATGTGAAAAATTAATTTTAATAATAAGGAGGAATGATGAATTTTTTTTGGAATTTTTTAGTATATGCAAGTATTTTTAAAAATTAATTATGAAATGGTATGCAAAATAGAAAATAAAAATGAGATGAAATGAAGCCAGGGGTGCATCAGCAATTATTGGATCAAAAGGAACACAGTTAAACGCGCAATGGGCCTCAAATGATGGGGTGTGAAAAACAAAATGCTAAGCCCAATATTATTGTTCATTCAGAATCAAACAAAACAAAAATAAAATAAATGAAACGATGCGTTTGGATCCTAACACGGCCATGTTGGCAGTCCACGCGTGCTGACCTTGTTTCCATTGGCTGGTCAACCGGTCAGCGCAACAACACGTCAGATGCCGGAGCCCTAGCTCCGGTCATCTTCTCCGGGAGGCTCGCCGGAGCTCTGGATGAAACTTCACCAAAATGAATAAAAGAGGACAACATCTTGCATATAATTTCAAGGAGATATCAAATCCACTCTCAAAAACAATTTTCAACCGCAAAAACACCACGAATCGAAGCGAAAAATAAAACATGTCCAAACTGAAACTCTTTCAAACTAAAACAACACACATTCAAACAGTGCCTACTCAGTGGTAGGACTTCAGAATCACTAGCAACAAGCATGGTGGACGTATATCATGGCAGATTCGAAGGGAAGAGTATTACCTAACGGAGAAGTTCCGTTGACTCTTCTCAGCAGCCATTAGCTTCAGGAAACGATATGGAAAACTTCAAAATGCCTCGTAGGAGATAGATCAAAGCTTAATCTGTCCAAAAAGTTGCTGAAAATCTTCAAACCAACTCAAACCGATAGTGAAGAATATGAGCTTGCAGAGCTTCAAACAATGAATCCAGAAGTGATTCTTCGCATACAGAAGCTAGATGATGTATAATAGATGATGATCCAGCCAAGAAAATGCAGAAATCTCTCAAATAAAAAAGAATTCGAAGATGAGAAAGATGAGAGAGATTTTTTTGATTCAGATCTGAAAATGAAGAATGCTCTCTAGGTTTGGAGTTGAGCAGCTTATAAATGAGTGTTTTAGGGTTGGAGAGAGGTCTGGAAACGAAGCACATGACCTGAAGTGGTTATCTTTGGTTTGGAAAGAGAAATGAGGGCGGAGCTTCTCATGTGCATGGCACGGGTAATGGTTTGTTTTCAGCCTTGGAGCCAGGTTTGGAATGATGATTTGGCAATGGAAATTCTTATATGAGTGGGATCATTAGATGGGCACGTGAGAGCAGCAAGTTTGTTATGAATTCCATTCTTTCAATTCCTATTTTTTTGCATGATAGTACACATATGTGCATGGTAAGAAAATGACATTGTTTGGCTCATTTAGGCAAGATTTTGGCATATGGGATCAAAGGACGATGGCTGGTACGATTAGTGAGGTACAATGCAGAATTTGGTACACTTTGGCCATGGTATGCAAAGCTATCACAATCATCATGGGAGCACATTCAAATAACCATAAGTTGATGAATTCTTTACCAATTCGTGAACTCTCTAGCTCAAATCAAACTAAGGAAATCATAGAATGAATGACATGTTGGAAAGATCTTAAAAGAAAATTTGAATCCAAAAGGAGATGATCACGAAAAGGTGTCCCCAAAATCTGACAAAACAAACTTGAAAATAACTCTAAATCATCACCATTTTTCATTTGAAACCTTGAGGTTTGAATGACCATAACTTGCACCACAATGATCCAAGTGAGACAATCTTGAACTCTTTATAAAGCTAACATGATGAGGAACAAGAATGGTGTTGGAATCAAGTTTAAATAACACTTGTAAACACATGAAACCTTGCCTTGAAATCGTGTCTTTGAAGCTGCCCAACAAGACTTAGAAAAAAATTCTAAATGATGGAATTTTTGCAAGTTGTAAGTGTCTCACTTTAATCAACCATAACTTGATGTATAATGATTCAAATGAAGTAAACTTGGACCCTTTGGAAAGGTGAGATTTCACTCTACAATTCTTATGTTAGAAGTTTCTTAATCCAAGGCTTGGAAGTCATCCAAAAGTGAGCATGAACATGAGTGCACCAAATTGTCCAAGAACAACTTAGAAAAAATTCTAAGTTTTCAAGTTTTTACAACTTAAAACCTCCATCTTTGAAACATCATAACTCTCTAAAAAATGATCCAAATGGCATGGTTCTTGTGCTCATTTTGAAGGGAAAACTTCAATCTACAACTTCCATGTGGAAAAGGTTTTTGAATGAGGCCTTGAAAATGGTGAAAATGGCTTAGAAAGTGATTAAAAACTTACTAAAAATAGTAAGTTTCTAAAAAACCTAATTTTCCAATTTTAGCAACTTTCCCAAATTCTTGATTTTTTATGAACCTTTGAACATTTCTTGATCAAATCTTGTCCATGGACCATATTTGACTTGAAAATCATGATGTTGACCTCAAAAAGTCAGGGGTTGACTTTTCCACTGCACAGTTGACTTTATTCCCAATTCTCCTGATTTTTAAATTTCTGATCAATTGAAAACCTTCTGAAGCAAATTGATGGACAATTCTCTAATCCTAGACACTTGAGGACATGAGGAATACCATGAAGTTGAGTCTTGTCCTAAAAATCAGAAATAAACTGATTCTATAGGAAACCCTAACTTTGGCTCCTCTGGTTAGGAGAAAATAGCACATCCTCCAAATTCAAATTCCTCTGAGTATGATGTGTGTCATGTCCACCAATGATGATATGTGCCATTTGGAGATGATAAACAATCAAAGAGCTTGCTCATTTGAGGGTTAAATCTCAGAATCTCCAAAACCCTAATTTAAGAAACCAAGTTAGGAGAGTGTGATTCTTTTGAATTCCCCTGCCAATCTTGATCTTGTGATGAGATGATGGACCAAATAAAACACCTTGAGGCTCAAGGCTCATTTGTGGTTCAAGAATTGATAGCATCAAGAATTTTCTCTCCTCTTAGCCCCTTGGACAATGCACATGAACTGTCGTTTGAAACCTGAAAAAAACCTCTTCTTCCCTTGAGTTAAACCAAGTACCTTGATCCCATGCTAGGACCCAATGCTATGCACAAATGCTAATGCAAGAAATGCAAAGAAACATAAGCCAGTTATCTAAAAACAACAAGGCAAATTTTGGGGTGTTACAAAAGGCATCGAGATAGACTAGAACAAAACGAAAGCGATCTTGGATCTCAAGCCCCCTTCTACAAAGAAACAGCTCCTGTCTTTGATGGGGAAGATAAACTTCTTGAGAAGGTTCATATCGAATCTAAGTGGCAAGACAAAGGTATTTTCGCCATTACTCAAAGCCAAGAAGGAAAATGAGTTCCGTTGGGGACATGAGCAGCAGGAGACTTTCGATGCCATCAAGGAATATCTTACAAGGCCTCCAATTCTATTGCCACCTAGTATGAATAAAAACATGAAGCTGTACATTGCAGCGTCGGATACGACCATAGGAAGCATGTTAGCACAAGAGGATAGTAGTGGCGTCGAAAGACCCATTTATTACCTTAGTAAAATGTTAATAGATGCTGAAACTAGGTATACTATGATTAAAAAATTGTGCCTATGTCTGTACTTCTCATGTATGAAATTAAAGCAATATATTAAGCCAGTTGATGTTTATGTTTCTTCGCATTTTGATGTTATTAAGCATATGTTGTCCAAACCAATTTTTCATAGTCGAACTGGGAAATGGGCACTAGCATTGACTGAGTTCTCCCTGACATACGTTCCTCTAAGGGCTATGAAAGGTCAAATAGTGGCAGACTTTATTGTCGACCATGCACTGGTTGAACCATCGATACGCAGTATCGGCATTGCCCCGTGGAAGTTATACTTCGATGGGTCGAGCCATAGAAACGGGGCAGGCATTGGAATTCTGATAGTATCCCCACAGGGCATTCCAACTAAGTTCAAGTGCAAGGTCGACGGAAAATGTTCCAATAACGAGGCAGAGTATGAAGCCTTAATCACTGGCCTCAAAATACTCAAGGACTTAGGTGCCAAGGAAGTTGAAATTAGAGGAGACTCCGAACTGGTGATCAAACCAATCACGAGAGAATATAAGTGCGTCAAAGAGCACCTTTTGATTTACTTCTCAGTGGCGAAGCACCTTTTGGAACATTTTGAAGTTGTCAGCATTACGCACGTGCCCAGGATAGAAAACCATGAGGCTAATGAGCTAGCACAGCTTGCCTTTGGTTACAAGGTGTCGGAAGGAAAGATGAAGGACTTCATTGAAACTAGGGAAAAGATGGTGTCAAACATATGCCCACCATAAGACTTATCAATATCAAAGGCAGTGAGGCCCAACGCCTCGTCGGAGAGCTTGATCGAGGGGTTAGAAAGTTACAAAGTTTTTGCTATCAGCAATCCATCTTCAACAGATTAGAGAAGACCAATCATCGAGTATCTGGAGAATCTGATGGGCAACGTTGATAGGAAGACTAAATATAGAGCATTGAGTTACGTCCTGATGGGAAACGAGTTGCTAAAGAAGACTCCAGAGGGGATATTGCTCAAATGTTTAAGGGACACAGATGCCTACTTGTAAATTTCTGAAGTTCATAGTGGGAAGTGTGGAGCTCACCAAGCTGGCCACAAGATGAAATGGTTACTGTTTCGACAAGGTGTCTATTGGCCAAGCATGCTCAAAGATTGTATGAACTTCACAAAGGGATGCCAGGACTGTCAGAAACATGCAAATATTCAGCATGTGCCAGCTAGCGAGTTACACGCCATCGTCAAACCATGGCCCTTTCGAGGTTGGGCTTTGGACGTCATAGGGCATATTCGACCAGCCTCGTCGAAACAACAAATATTCATCCTCGTAGGGATAAACTATTTCACAAAATGGATAGAGGATGGGCCCCTAGCGAAGGTAGATTAAGTGATTGTGATAGAATTCATCCAGAATCATATTTTGTATAGATTCGGGATACCTGAGACCATCACGACGGATCAAGGCTCTGTGTTCGTTGGACAGAAGATGCAAGAGTTTGCAGCAAAAACAGGCTTCAAGTTGGTTACTTCGACACCATACTATGCTCAGGTAAATGGTCAGGTCGAAGCGGATAATAAAGTGGTAATTGGGCTCATCAAGAAACATGTGGCCAAAAAACCAAAGAATTGGCACAAAACGCTAAATCAGATTTTATGGGCTTGCTGAACATCCCCAAGGAGTCAACGAATTCGACTCCTTTTCGCTTGGCTTTCGGCCATGACGCTGTGTTACCAGCAGAAATATGCCTACAATCAGTCAGAGTGCAACAACAGCATGAGATCCCGACGGAGCAATATTGAGACATGATGCTAGACGAACTCGTAGATTTAGATGAAGAAAGGATGGTAGCATTGAATGTGTTATTACGCCAGCAGGCGCGGAGTGCCAAGGCATATAATAAGAAGGTCAGAAGGAAGACCTTTGCAGTTAATGACTATGTATGGAAAGCAGTGTTACCCATGGATCGACGGGATCGAACGCTGGGGAAATGGTCACCAAACTGGGAAGGACCATTTAAAGTGAACCAAGCTTTCAGTAACAACGCATATGCGGTCCAAGAGGTAGGAATGAACCAACGAGTCTTGAGGGTAAATGGGAAATATTTAAAGAGGTATAAACCTATGCTACAAGTGATTCACATTAAAACATAACTTTCTCATTATTAAAAAGCCAAAATAGGCTAGGGGGCCAAAATGGCTTACAAAATATCTAGAGGAAATTACAGTAGTTTGACATGCAAATTAAGGAAACTCAGGGAATCTATATTTAAAATCTTCAAAAAGAGTTTTCTCATGAACAACCTTGCTCTCGAGAAGCACTTTCTTTTTCTGCATTCGGCCAATGGCATCTGTTATCTTGATGACCGCTTCGACATGGGCAATTCCTTGGGCGATCTTTTGGTCGATGGTCTCCTGAGTAGGCAAGGGCTCAGCTGAATCCAAAGAGGCTTTTTGTTGTTCGACCTCAGCAATCTTTCTTGTCAGTTCTGCTATTTGAGCCTGGTAGTCAGATATCTGCTGGTCGAAAGCACGGCGCTTGTCGGAACGCTCTTGCTTCTTAGCCTCAAAATCCCCAAGTTTCTTCTCACAAAATGAGCTGAGATACCACTCGCGTTTCATGTCATTATTTTTCAGCCTGATTTGAGCGTCAGCTTAATGACACATGGAAAGGTCCTTGCCCAATTGCGTGAAAAAGGCCTCGAACTCAATTAAGTACGTGGCCATGGGAGCAGGAAGTTAGAATTTAGCAAGTTCATCCAAGATCTTGAACACGTCGCAAGCTACAACAACCTCTTCTGCGACGGCCGCCATAAATTATTTCTCGAATAGGTAGGTCCTCAATTGTTGGAGCTTGAAGGAGAATGAGGCATCCAGGTCTGGGGTTGGTATGGTTGTCGAACTAGTGGGTTGAACGTCCCCATACTCTTTATGAAGCTTGTGCAATGCCTTCAGGGTCACTGCTGGGTCCGTTTGCTTGGTTGCCAGAATCTCTTCTGGAGTAAGAACCTTATCGACAATAGGTGGAGATGTGTTGGAGCCACTTTCAGGAACTTTAGGGTTCACGTCGACGTCAGCAGCGGTGGCAACAATTGAAGGATTTATATTATCACCAGGGTTTGCACCGTCATCTCCAGCCTCAGTGTTGACATGTTGAAGAGGGGGCGTTTTCGCCACTAAGTTCTCCTCAGTCGAGGTCTAGAATTTGTCGACTGTCTGAGGACTAGGCATGGTTGTGGTTTCAGGAGGATTGGTGTCAGCGGCTGGTCTAGTATCGTCTTTTTCTAGAGTGGTCGAAGCAACCACAGTTTCCTGCAAGACGAGTTTCAGTGAAAAAATTGTCAAAATACCATCTGAAATAATGAAGCGGAGAGGATGAGTACCTTCGCAGATTATGGAGGAGGTGTTTTAGGAGGTGCTTCAGCTTGAACGGGCTTGAAGACTTCATCAAGGTTCTTAGGGACAACAGGGTCCACAGTCGAAGTAGTCACCTTTGAAGGCGTTTTATTGGTTAACGCTCTTTTCTTTCTCACCAATGGAGTGACCGGAGGAGATGTTGGAGCTGTAGTAGGGAAGACCCGGGATTGGGTACTTACGTCCGACGCAGATCTTTCAGGAGATGGGGCTCTCTCAGAAGCCTATGCATATAAAAAGTCAGATGAATGACAAAAATAAATGTGAGGGAATAAGGAGACAAGATATACCTGTGGAATTGTGGTTTTGGTTTTCTTGGCGGGCCTGGTAGAGGTCGACATAGCAGCCGATTCCCGTTTTCGACCCTAGAGATAAGCCGAAATGGTTAGTTAAAGCTCATAGATGAAATAAAATTGAAGAGTCCAGAGTCTACCTTCTTTGATGGGTCTTCTATGGCGTCAGCAGCTTGGGGGTCCTCGACAGGAGCGACAATTGGTGGATTAGGAGCTTCGCCAGCAAGGGAAACAAAAGCGTCGACCATATTTTCCAGGAAAAGGTTTGGCGTGAAAATTTGAGCTTCGTAGTCCGACCACCAAACGTCGAACTCTTGTGTAGTGAAAAAGGAAGGTTTGAACGCAAAGACAGGCAGTTCAAGATGTTGCGTAGATTTGACAAATTTCAGGCAAGCCTTATGACTTGCCAAGTGTAGCGCAATTTTTGTGGTTTCGAATCACTATCGTTTTGGTACTACAGTTTGATTCATTTTTATCTTGTGAAGCTGATTAAGGAAGGGAAATAGATGTCTCCAATTAACCCTGCTTGCAAACTGAGGTTAAACAGTTAAAACTGTTGGTTTACAGATGCTATCAAAATAAGGGGGGTCCTTCTTAGGGTTATTTTCTTAAGAATACAAGTGTCTGGATTATCTGTGAGGCTTTTGGTTAGGATACTAGACCTGATTTTCTTTGGTTGATGTATGGAGGTACTGGATTTTGAGTTTTTGATTAGTATGCTCGCTAAGATTTTGCAATCTTATGCCTACGTATTCCCGTTTAAACGAAACAGGGAAATCAGAGCGATCGTAGTTCCTTCTATTCTATAGGAGGAAAAAGGTGTTTTGGTGTCTTGTTCAAAGCCCAAGATTGAAGCTAAGAGTGATTTGTATCTTGTTCAAAGCCCAAGATGTGAAGCTGAAGGGTTGTTTGTATCTTGTTCAAAGCCCAAGATATGAAGCTAAAGGGTTTTGACTGAGAGAGAATTTGTCATCTCTAAAGAGGGATTAATGATTTTCGTGTGTTTTGATCAAAGCACAAGTTTGATGCTAAAAGGTTGATTGACTCAACTGGGGATTCCTTTGTACAAAGCCCAAGAGGAGGCTGGAAGTTTGACTTTTTTCAGGAAAAATGTTATTTCTGTCTTATACAAAGCCCAAGATTTGAGGCTAAAAGGAAGTTTTGACTATGTTGGGGAGAATGTATCTTGTATGAAGCCCAAGATGGAGGCTGAACTGAGTTTGACTCAACAATAAAGTGATTTTATATGTCCTGTATAAAGTCCAAGACTGAGGCTAAAAAAGGTTGACTCAACAAGAGAGTCTTGGACAGGTGATTGACTCAACAAGAGAGTCTGAAGGTTGACTGACTCAACAAGAGAGTCTTTTATACTCAACAAGAGAGTGATTTACTGTCTCGTATGAAGCCCGAGATTGAGGCTGAAAGGAGATTGACTCAACAAGAGAGTCTTTTATACTCAACAAGAGAGTGTTTTATATGTGTCTTGTATGAAGCCTAAGACGGAGGCTAAAAGAGTTGACTCAAAAAGAGAATCTTTTATACTTAACAAGAGAGTGGGTTTTTATATGTGTCTTGTATGAAGCCCAAGACGGAGGCTAAAAGTGGTTGACTCAGCAAGAGAGTCTGAAAAGGTTAGCTCCACTAGGGAGAACCATTTGTACAAGGCCCCTAGAGGAGGCTGACTTACTGCTGAGGATTATTGAGATCCTGAAGCAGGTCTGTGTAGGGAACTCTCATGAGAGACACTAGGTTTCAGAGTGATCGGTGTTTTTTCCTATGTTTGTAAGGAACTTGAGAATGTCTTTGAGACTAAAGAGGCTTAGATTGTACAAGTCTAAAGTTTTATCTATTGTATAATGCCCAAGAGGAGGCACGGGCATTAAGAGATGAGTATCAACCCTAAAATGGTCAGAGTTTTTGACGCTGGAAAGACTGCTCTAGCAAAGGATGACTAAGTCCTGTCTTATACCTTTAAAAGGTCATCACGGTCCTTGAATTAAGCCCAAGAGAAGGCATGAGAACTTCTAAGAAGCCGAAAGGTCCTTGTACAACGCCCAAGAGGAGGCGGGGATCCTTTTAGGAAGCCTGTGGGTCCCCAAACCAAGAGAAGTTCAACTAATGCAATTCAAGAGAAGAGAACATTCCAGGAAAGTTCGAGAATTTGGAAGAAACTCAAGAGATGCCATTCACGGAGAAAAGATCATCTATGGGGAGTTAGAGTTTCTTTGACAATTTCTAAGGGTGACAGTCTGAGAAAAGGTTCACCGAGAATACTGCCTTTCTCTTTGTTCCATATTGTTTAACCCCAAGAGAAGGAAATATTGTATTTGGAATCCTACGGGGGATCTAGTTTTGTTTGTATTTAAGAGTGACCGACAGGGCTTTACCTAGTTCTAGACCTAGTTGCCGGGGAAAACTCTAAATAACTATACTAGTAATACACAGTTAATATGTGACAAGTATATAAAAGGATGTGAAAGAAGACTTACAGTGAAGCAGTCCCACAATACAGATATATATATGAAAGCGGTAAATGAAAGCGGATAAACACTTAGCCATTGTAGAGCTTCCATGATGTTTTATTAGTTGTTCAACAAAGAAAGTTTTGATAACAACATATTCAAAATCAAAGGAGAAAGTGTTTTGAAAAGATTGTTGGGGCTTACAGCTCAAGGAGAGGCCCAAGTTTTAACGATGATCGCACCGTTGTTTTTGAAAACTGTACAAAGGGACTTATACAATATGTGAGGCCCAAAAAGCTTTTTATGTACAAGGGGATGGGGCTTACAGCTCAAGGAGAGGCCCAAAAAGGTTTGTTTGAAAACGGCGATCGTGCCGAGGTTTTCTTTTAACGCATAGGGACTTATACAATATCTGAGGCCCAAAATGGTTTTGGTTAAAAGGGGATTGGGTCTTACACTCTATTAGAGGCCCAAAGATTTATTTTTGTACAAGTGATGGGGCTTACAGCTCAAGGAGAGACCCAAAGATTTTTGTTAAAAAGGCGACGATCGTGCCGAACTTTTTGACGGTATCGGGACTTATACAATACACTGAGGCCCAAAAAGTGGTGTATTTACAAAGGGGATGGGTCTTAC
Source organism: Lathyrus tuberosus (assembly GCA_022829125.1). Classification (NCBI taxonomy): domain Eukaryota; kingdom Viridiplantae; phylum Streptophyta; class Magnoliopsida; order Fabales; family Fabaceae; genus Lathyrus; species Lathyrus tuberosus. The sequence goes on from JALAZF010000385.1 coordinate 3,861,627, forward strand.
ACTCTAATAGAGGCCCATGAGTGTTTGAAAATAATTGATGAGGGTGGAATCAATCAAAACCCTAATTTCATCATTTTTTAAAGTAAATTCTTAAGGAAAATCAATAAAAAATGATAAAACACCAAATAAGCTTGAATAAACAACTTGTGATTTTTGGTTAAGGTTTGAAAAATGAGTTTTTAACCACAAGATGAATAATAACTCATTTGGTTTTGATTTTCAAGATGAATATTCACTTTTAAAATGTTTAAAAATAATTAAAAATGAATTTATTCATAAAAATACCAACTATATTAAATAAATAATATAAATTTGATTTTTTTGTGGAATAAAATATTTCAACATTTTTGTGATTTTTTGCAAAAAGAACCAATAAAAAATAATTAAAATTGAGGGAGTTATTAATTTTCAAATCATTAACAATAATAAGAAAAATAATAAAAATAGGAAAAAGTGGTAAAAAGAGGATCTGGGGCGAGGGGGATTCGAACCCCATACCTCTTGTGTGCAGTGCGCGCCCTCTACCACTGGGGTGGTGATACATCCGTGTATCAAACCCCACCCACAAATATATAAGGCTTGCCTTGTTTTTGGCCTGGCCAAGGCAAGGCAAGGCAAGACAAGGTTTTGGCAAAAAACGTGAAGCTTGTAACTTTCTCATTTCTCCATGGATTGGGACAAAATTTAGGTCTATCCTGCCTAAAATTTCACAAGGAATCCAATGGTGGTGGTGGTTTTTTAGATGTGGTCCCCATTTTAAAACCCGATAGTGGTTTTGAAATAGGCATCCATTTGCATTTTCTGTGCTACCTCATGGTACAGGCATGAATTACATGATGAATTGGTCCTAACACAACATATATAACATGTATGAGATGTGTATGATCAGTGGACCTTAAAGCAATGCATATTTTAGAGAGTTCAAGTTGAGATGCTTACCTCTTTAGGAGCTTTTTGGGCAATCTGTCAAGTGCTTTGCTCCAGAAATGATTTGATGCTTTGGACACCCTCAAATGATCCCTTGGAAGCTTTTAGGATGATTGGAATCAGCTGGAAACCTCAGGAATGGAAACTGGCCCTTTCTTGCAAAAGGGGCAAAAGTGACCAAAATAACAACTCTCTCAAATGGTGTTCCAGATGTGGGGAACCATTTGGGACAGTTCAAGGATGATATTTAGAGCGTGTTTAAGGTCTTATCTAGTTTTGAAAGTGACTGAATCAAGACATGGCTTGAAAAATGCAAAAAAAGTCCTATTTTGAGGTTTTGAGATGGGATTTTGTGATTTTGGTGTTACGGGTCACTTGTGAGAGTTTGGACAGCTTAGATATGACATATTGGATGTGTTTGGATCATGAGCTATGATGGAATTGCCCTCTAACTCAAAAACTCAGAGTTACCTTGCTAAAGAAGGCATTTTTGCCTAGAGAAAGAGATTTTGAGGAAAGCAAGTGTTGTAGTGCTTTGGTGTACTCAAACTGAGCACAAATGAGCTCTATTTATAGTAGAGCAAGTTTGTTTTGGCTGCAATAGTGAATGTCAACTGTTGCAGAGGTTTGGCAAATGTTGATCAATAGGAATCCAAGTCTCCTCTAGCCATTGACTAGAGGTTAGAGCATAGGCCTTTGGTTCCCTAGTTCAGAGATCATCCTTGACTCATTCAGTTGGAAATGGCTCAGTACATGCCACCTTGGTGCATCCATTGAATGCTCCAAAACAAAATTGGAGTATTGTCCCCTCTTTAGGTTTTTTAGGTTTGGCATGCTATTTTTAGTTCCAAATACTTTGGAGGTTTGGAGATCAGATCACCCCCTTGGATTTGATCCTTAGATGTGTCCAAAATGATGACAAGGCTTGGAATTATCTGATCTTGCCAAATCGAGCAAAAGTGCAAAATTCTGCCTTGCCATGACAGTTGCAGCAAGGCATGTTGGAGCTGTCATAACTCTTAGCTCAAGTGGAATTTCATGGGGTTCTTGGCCATTTTGGAAAGCTCTCATATGATACAACATATGTGTAATCATAGTTTGTCTTGACACTTTTTGGATCCAAGTGAAAAATGCCCCTACATTTTGAAAAAAGTGAAACAGATTCTGACTTAGTGAAAATTTCACTAAGTGTTGGAAAAAGTGGCATTTCATGTTTTCAGCCATTTTGATCCAACCATAAATCAAAATCCATGATGAATTGGAATGAGGTGTAGTTGACACTTTTAAAGTATGCCATGAGAGCTACAAATCCATCTTTGGATCAGCCCAAATGGTTGCTTAGATCTCAAGTTATGATCCTTGGAAGTTGGTACCCTAGCCACTTTGTTCCATAACTTAGAAAAATTCTAAGTTTTTATGGTTACCCCTTTTACAAATTATCCCACTTTCTTTGATTTTTCTTGATGAATGTTGATTCAAATCACACATTAACATCATTTTAGGGTTAGGGGACCATAATTGATCAAAAAAATCAAAAAGTCAAACTTTGACTTTTGGGCACAGTTGACTTTTTATCTGATGAATTCCAAACTGTGCGATCCTCTATGAAATCAAGTCCTTGACCTAAATCAAACTTGAGGGATTGATTTCATAGGTGTTATAGGGTGTATTGAATCATGTCCCAAGGTTTGGGAGCATGTCTTGGTCAAAAGTCAAAGGTACAGTTGACTTTTTTCTCAAAACCCTAATTGGGGTCCTGATGAAATTGAAACTTGTAGATCAAGCTTCTTGGATCAACCCATTGTTGCAAATGGATCAATGTGGTTCATTAGAGACCCTAAAATCCTCTCTTGAGGTCTTGGCTCATGTTTTGTCCCAAAAGTCAACTTAGGGGTGAATTAGGTCAAGAAACTCTAATTCCTGATTTTTTATGAATACTTCCCCTGAGGCTAAATTGACTTGATGATGGGGTTTATGAGGCCCCTTAGAGTATTTTGGGTTATGCTTTGAAGCATTGACTCATGCCTAGAGGAAAATTTCCATCTGGAGGCCCTGGTCGACCAAAACCCGAATTTGGTGACACTGGCGATCTTGAGGCTTGATCCACTTGGAATGTTGCAGCCTTGTGCTTGATCTTTGAAGTGAGAGTCCTTTTGATCCTTCATAGGTGTTTGAGAGGCTTAGACAAGTTGACGATCATGTCACTCCTTGATTGATCCTTTGTCTAAGAGCTCTGAGAGAGCATGAAACCTTAAGTCTGATTGTAATGAGTACTCAAGAACCCTTGAGGAGATGGATGAGGCACAAAGGTACATCCATATTGTGATGATGATTTGCACAATGATGGGAAATCTTAGTGGTCAAAATTTGGGGTATGACACCAAGTTCAAGCGTCGGCCAGACCGCACGATGTCGGCCGAATGTTTCACCAAGGATTTTGGCAGCATTTGGCTCAAGCCAAATTGTCGGGCCACAAAATTAGGCGGGTAGGTCATAAAACTGTAGCCGTTGTTCCCCGTCTCGATCCGAAAGGATAACATGGTGGTATTTAGAAGCGCCCGCCATATGGAGTTTGACTGCGCTGGTGCTTTAGGGGAGACTCCAGGGAACAGGTTCTTAAACCATGTCAGGCCAAATTTGCGTTCCACAAAAGGTGTCATACTGGGGACGAAGGACGTGGTCTCCATAAACATATTGAGATACCTCATAAAAAGGGTTTTCTTGGGAGCTTCTTGGGTGGTCATCAAGGCAAGTCGCATACCTTCGACGAGACGCTCTTTGTTCAGACGCTCCATTGTGGTAGAGGCGGGGTATCCCAAGTTATGCTCGAAAGTGGCATTGAGCCAGTGCTGCAATAACCAAATGGGCCCTGAAATGTTCAAAGATTTGGTAGTTTGATGGAGGAGTTTCAACCGCATGGTTGACAAACCAAGGGAATGGTAAAGGGATGTTAGTAGAAGCTTTCCCAGAGATACTTGACGACCCTCATAAATCTGGATGGCCAGGCTGATATAAGTTTTGGCTATCTGCAAAGAGCCAGGACAGAACAAGTAATAAGACAGCCACAGTGTCAGGAACACGATATGTTCTTCATCATACACCTCTTTAGAGCGTTTGTCGTGGTGATCTTCGATGTAGTTTTGGAAGCTAGCACGCTCGAAGTCGAAGGTGTTGTTCGTTTCCAAAGTTAGGTCGAATGTTTCTCCCAGTGGAGAAAGACCAGTGATGGCCGCCACGTCAAAAAGTGTCAGTGTAAGCATACCGCAGGGGAAGTGGAATATGTTGGTTGATCCTTCCAAAAAAAAATCGACGCAAGCAGCAATCAAGGGTAGACCCTGTGAGCGTTTCTGGAAAGTTGAATGGCGTCGAAAATGCCAGCCGTCTTCCATTGTTCTTGGCGCTGGCCTTCGACTCTGTAGAGCCAGGCAATGTAATCTTTATTTCCATGTGTAGGCATGGATCTAAATACTCTAGACTTGGGCGCCATGTATTTCAGGTCCAAAGTGCCACCTTTCTCGAAAGCTGGTGGGATGGTCTGCACAAAACAAGGAAAGAACTCTTGAAGTACTTGGTGGTTCGGCTTTTTGTACGGATATGTGCCGTGAATAGCATGAAGCTTACCAGCTGCTACAAAGGGGATGATCATCTGATGGCGCCAGTTGTCCATCACCGCTTCATCAGCGGACGACGGTTGAGGAAGAGGCCTGAGGGATTCTTGTTCAGAAAGAACGAAGGCAATAGGGTTATTTCCGGTGGTATGAGTGGTAGAAGTAGTAGCGTTTGTGGTTGAAGCCATTGGAAAAGAGAATACCGAGGGTTTTCAAGAACAAGGAAGAGTTGAAGAAGCAGAAACTATGTGGAGAAGGTGAAAAGAAAACCAGTTGGGTTTTAGTGGTATTTATAGAGAGAAATGCATGTAAATGAAAGAGATCATGAACTGTTCAACTTCTGAAGTGAGTGGGGGTGGTTTCGAGACCCATAACTTAGGACTGGACTAGCCATCATGGCATTGTCTTGGAAATCTTGGTATAAAAGTTGCCATCATCATGTCAGACGGCGGGTGACACGTGGCTCGAAGGAAGGCAAAACGCTGGTTGTTGAGTCGAAGCCAAAGTGTCGTCGAAATCTCGTAAGAAAGCAAAATGCTAGATTTCTCAGTTGACATGGTGCTCAGTCGAAACTGGCCTTTTAGGGGGAAATTTGTTGGCTAAGAGATTTTGACCAAGTAAAGAGAATAAAGAAATGGTGAAATATCCAAAACCAGTCGACGCCAAGAGGAAGTTGGAGCGTTGGACCGACGCAGATGAGGATCGTGTTAGAGGAAGACTTGAAGGCAGTGTTTTCGGAGGATGTTAATTGGTGGCATACGAGGTCGACGCATGAATAACACATCTTTGAGCGGGAAAATTTGAAAACTCCAAGAACATGGGAAGTTGAAAAGGTAATGGGGTGACACGTGTCAAAGCCAAAACCAATTTGGGTAGATGAACAGTTATTTTGTTAGCCTATATAAGGCAATAGTTATTTCCATTTTAAGGGTCACATTTGTAACATTGCAAAGGGAAACACTCTAAGTACCAAGGGCTAAGAGAAATGAGTCACTCCCGCAAAATGTATGACAGCGTCCACACCTTTTTAATGCAATTTACAATCGAAGTTTAAATTATTGTCATTTACTTGCTTTGTCTTTCTTTCTTTTACTTTGTTTTATTTATCCGAAACCATTTTGTATTCATTCAAGTTTCTCACGACTCCTCTAAGAGCAAAACTGTCACATCAAACGAACATACACTTCAGCCCATTGTTCTGGGAATCTGTGGCCGATCCCGCGAGTAAACCTGTGATATGAGGCCAGCGGTTGTTCGCGCAGCGAACACTCATACATTCAAAGATGCACTAATCCTATGACACATGCACTACCATCATGCTAATGAAAGAGGCGCATGCTTTAGGGCCTAAAGAGACACTGATACCCCTGGCGCCATAGTGCATTGAATTTTTTTATAAATAGGTTTTTATTCTCTACCATTTTTAACACATCTTTTCATTTTATCTTCCAAATTTCTAAGATTATTATTAAAAGAGATGCACATGTTTGTTTTACGTTTCTCAAGCCTCAAATGAAGATTCATTTTTGAAACACTCAGACTTTCGAGCATCTTGAGATGAGCTTGATCCGTTGGTTAGACGAAGAGAATCAAGCCGTTGAAAAAATTAGAAAAATTGATAAGCGTGTTTCGGTATTCAACATTGCGAATGAGAATAACGTGAACCAACTCGATTTTGAAAGTTAGTTAAAATTGACAACGATGTCCGTGATATGATGTTTGGACGAGATGATATTCTTTTGATGGTTGTAATCTCTTAGTTATGTTATTGTGTCGTTTTGTTGTAACCGAAAGTTATATTCAATATGAAATTTCATGGTTACAAAAAATAAATTACACTAGATTAAGACCCACGCGATGCACAGTTGTTAATTAAATTTTATTTATTTTTTATCGATATGTAATTATGTTAAGAATTGTTTTTTAATAAACATGATCGATAATTTTAAATCACTAATAATGTATTATAAATTATAATTGAAATTTATTGAATTATTTAATTTTGAAAAATTAAATAATTTAATAAGATATCATTTGTGGTTTATATAATATTTTAATTTTGATTTTCATGTCTTTTTGGTACCGATGGCTTTTTAAGATGTTTAATCTTAAGTTGTTGATGATATATATTTATTTTTAGTCCTAAATAAAATTTAAATTTTATTTGCAATTATTATCAAATAAAATCTTTTCAAATTTATGTTTATATTGTTAAACATTAATAATATGATGAATAAAAGAGTTTTAAATGTTAGTTACTTAATTAACTTAGTTTAAAAAAAAGAATTATTTTAATTTGTTATGAATGACATTGTAAAATATTTATGTGATTTTGTTGTTGATATTAGTTGAAATATGAGAGTTATTTAGAAAATACTATCTTTGTTTTTTATTATATTTATTGAGATCATTATTATAAAAATAATTGAACAAACTTTAAACTCTATTTTCTTATATGTGAAAAATCAAGAATTTTTTGTTTGTATTTAGTTTATTTATTTGACATGATATGAAAAATATATAATAGAAAGAATTTAAAATTATTTTAGAGATATTTTATTTAAATGATACATCAATATTTATTTTCTTTCATTTTTATAATTTAAAAATAACTGCGAGAAAATATAAACATTATTTTATAAATCTTATGAGAATAATATACATCAAAGTAAGTATTTGTTAGGTTAATATTTTTTTATGTTATTTTTCTAAAAAGAATTATCTTAATTTCTTAATAATGATATAGCAAAATTTTTTTGTGATTTTATTGTTGATATTAGTTGAAATATTAGAATTCTTATTTTAGACATTGCTACCTAAATTTTTTATTATACTCCCTATGATTAATGTAAGGAAAAAATTGTGCAAACTATAAATCAATTTTGACAAATTTTATATCCTTATAACTGAGAAATCAAGAATATTGTTATTTGTCTTTAATTTATTTATACAACATAATATGAAGAATATATTATAGAAAATAAAATTATAATATATATCAAAAGTTATTTTCTTTAATTTTTATAATTAAAAAATAATTGCTTAAAAATAAAAAATAATATTACATAAGTTTTATGAAAATAATATGTATTGAAGTTAATAAGTAATTGTTAAGTTAATATATATATATTTTTTTTTTGCATTTGTCGGGACTTGAACTCGTGATCTCGAACACTATGTGATTGTGTCTTTTGAGAAGTGAAGATGAAATTTAGAAGGCACGACATAGGAATAATAATGATGATTGTGTCTTTTGCAGAAACATTGTAACCACATATGTGTTAGCTTTGACAGTTTCCTCCTTAATAACTTCATTCAACTTTCACTGAACAACTTCCTCGATTGTAACACTAAACTCCATTTTGAAACTCTGGTCTAGAATAATGACCCTAACCTAAAATAGGTTACTCTCACCGGTGCGGTCATTAGTAGGTTTCTGGTGCCTTTGAAGAGAGAGTTCATTGATTCCACAAGATTTGTTGTCATGTGGCCCCCATTGTTAACCATTGTCAAATGCCCTGGTCTACTTCTCCACTGGAATATTATCGATCCACCTTAACACATCCGCATTTCTAAATTTAATCTCTTCGCGATAATGTTGAAACAATGGTTCTGTTAACGCATACCCTGCGTTCACAATTTTTTTCTGAAACATCTTGTCTCTGATCTTCCGCATGAATTTTTATGCAATATGTATGATGCAGTAGACATACGTAGAAGGAGGTTCTTGCCAACCATTATCAAGGTTATTGTATGCACTTTCAATAGATGAATATCTATCTAAAATCAAACATAGGTTGGGTTGCGGAGCAACGTGCAATCAAAGATTCTTGAGAAATAAACTCCAGCCACTAGCAGTCTCACCTTCAACCAGAGCAAAAGCAATTGTAAAATTATTATTGTTGCCATTTTGTGCCAATGCCATGAGTAACGTTCCTTTATATATCTCGTACAACCATGTTCCATTACTTTGAATAATAGGTTTGTAGAACGCAAAACTTTTAGTGCATGGTTCATACGCCCATAAGAGTCAATGAAATGTTTTATTTGCACTGACACAAGTTATGTATGGGGTAAATGTCGAAAGTGTCTCCAAAATTGCAATTGTTTGCGTAGCATAATACTTAAGAGCAACCAACTATTGTGAAAATTTTGTACGAATCCTCCCAATCTCCATATACTTGTTCAACAACCTTAGTCCTTGCTATTCACCTCTTCTTGTATGAGGGAGTATAATTGTATCGTGTAACTATATGGGAGATTAATATACTCACCTTCAATGACAGATCCTTGCTAACGAGAGGCAATATTTCTTGGCATATTATTTGAGAGCTTAGTTTACGATTATCCTGCATCGGATTGGTGATAATACAAGTGTGAGGTGGATCCATAGAACTTATCTCCCAAGAATCATTTCTCTTCCTGTAAAATGAAGCTATCCAAAAAATGCAGAGCACGTTACGACCCAGAATACCTCCCCGCATCAGTGCGATCTATAGTATATTCAACTGAGTTTTTCATATGAATTTCATTATAGCTCTCACACAACCTTCTTTTGTATGGAACTTATCTCCCACTTTTAACGCTCTCTCTGTCTGCATATACGGGTTGTAAAACATATCTGAGGAGTCTTCATCAAAGTTCAATTTTATCAAGTGCTCAGACGAATAATACACATAGCTTGAAGGTAATGGCTCTTGCTCGTGGTCTAGAGAGTCGTCGTTCACTATATAATTAACCAGTGTTTCATCTTCTTCTTCGTCGTCAGCAACATCGACTTCGGTTTGGTCGCCGTCGTCAGTTTTGTTAAGAACTTGTCATAACTGAGACTATTGAGGTTGTTGTAATAAAATATACAACTCAATATTGTTGAACTCAGAATGTTAATGAGTTCGAAACATATTTTGAATGTTCTTCTTCATCTCGAACCTTTAGCTGGAAAAATTTGACTTGGTTGTTGTAAAAAAATTGGATTTTTGTAAATAATTTGTGACACTGGACCAAATTGCAACTTTACCTTTATTCTCTCTTTGAAAATTAAACACAAATATTTCACACTCAAATGTCTCACCATTGTGGTGCATGAGCCATTTTATGAAAAATTTGGTTTGAGAGTAGTGAATTTTTGTTTGATAGTGATGTAATTTGGTGCAAGTGAGGAGATGAATGCACTTAAATAGGCAAAAAATTGCATGGGATAAATGAATGCATGCGCCACTACCTATGGCGCATCCATTATATTATATACAAAGGCGTGACTACCTATGACGCATCACTTAAAGGTAATTGCCACCCTGGACCTTGCATGCATGCCTCGCTGACACCATATCTTGCTTACACCCTATCCTACATCCAGGCCTCGCTGACACCCTATCTCGCTGACAACCTATCATGTATGCATGACACGCTGACACTCTATTTTGACCTTGCATGCGCCACTTTGGCTGTTGCATATGTGTTGCGTTGCATGCAGAAAATTTAACATGTGAAACTTTCATTTCCTTGTAAATACCACCTTCATCAATTAATTTTCATCATCAACAAACACACTTTCCTTAACTCTTTTTATCAGCAACAAACACACATAAAATTTTCAAAACATGGCTCTCTTGACCATGGGTTATACACATAGAGGAACCATCAACAATATTGTGGAGTTTGTAAGTTTTTATTTCACAATAATATATGTTTTTCATTTCTTTAATATTTTTTAAAAGAAATATTCTTATATATGTTTTTATTTCCCTTAAAAAAAATTGTTAGTATCCAAAGAGATTTTGTTGTCGTCTACATGAATACATCCCAAACGACGAGTTGATAGAATCGTATTTGCGACTTATCGATTTTAGTAATCTACTAAATATAGTCTCCTAATCTGTTGATTACAAATTTATCCTCACATTGCTATAAAAATGGAGACCTGAAACACACACATTTCATCTTCCTACCGGTGAATGTACCGTCATACTAGAGGATGTGTACATGTTGTTAGGTATACGTATCGAAGGTAAGGTTGTTAATGGATAATTTAACCATTACAATGCAATATGCGAGCAACTTTTGGGTGCCTATGGGGCAAGGTATTTATCTAAAGTACCTAAAAAAACATTATGCATATATGATATTAATTGAATATTCGACCGAGAATGGAAGAATAATTATAACTAGATGTTGTATTATGATACTATTTGATAGCTTTTTATTTCCCGAAACTATCGGTAATACTGTAAATATTATGTATTTACCTCTGTAAATATATATATATATATATATATATATATATATATATATATATATATATATATATATATATATATATATATATATTTGTGTAAAAAGCATATAAGGATACTTGTTCGTTTTATTCCTGCGCTTTTTGGCTCCAAACATGAGGTTGGTCGAGAATGTCGTCACTATCCACCGTCAACGATAACGACTTCACATTCCTCTATATATGCGACAAAGTAAGTTTATAGCATTATTTCCATTTACTTACTTTATACTATAAATAACTGTAAATAATTTATTTTCACTACTTTAGTTTAGGTGGTATGTTGAAGGGATGAACGACAACAAATGTCCTAAACATACTATAACGCTCTATCAAAATCTTTTGGATCACCTTGTGTCAGACGATGTATTACAACTAAACTACTCATCATCTCGTTAATTTAGTTTTAATATTAACAATATAATAATATAATAATATATTTTCCTCTACAGTTTATCTGGAGACCATATCTGGGTCTCGACCGTGAGATTAACCTCGAATATTTTGCAGTTTGGAATGCAAAAAAAGCAATCATCAGGTTCACTACTATGGAGATACACCATAGTCACCGTGTCAAATTGTAGTTCGACATGGAACAATAAATCTCAGATAACCCGCAGTGTTTGGGACAATAAAATTAACTTATAGTCAATGCCTAATAGAATTTTATCGATCGGAGAGACTTTGCTAGGGATATGTGTCGCCATAGGAAGCATTGTCATCAACGAGCCATAAATGAACCTATCATGCTATAAAAATGTAAACCAACTCGAAATTATATGAATTGGTATAGATCGGATACAACAACTCAATTTGTGTCTGACCCGAGGTATTTGATCGGCCGATACCTATAAGCTTCGTCATCATACACCCAACAACCAACCCCACAACATTACCAAACCTAACAAAATTTCCAACCTACCTACACCCAACAAACAACCCCACAACTTTACTAAACCACATACACCCAAACCCACGACCAATTCATGCCACACACATAAACACAAAACAGAGAACATAACCCATACCACTAACAAGCATATGTCGCCACCACGTCTTACCATAGCACCAATGAGGCAAATAATACCACCACATCTTACCATAACACCTAATAAATGTACACCAAAACATCATACCACTAAAGCACCCAAACATCACACCGCCAAAGCACCAAACAAACACATGCATATCAAACACCACAATAATCATTGCTTCGTTTCCAAAATGAATTAATAGCCCAATTCAACCAACCAATACGACTCAACTACGACAACATGGATACTGAATTCAATTGTGGTAGCGCGTGTAACTGACAAAAGATGTTAGATTTCATTGATGACCCTAATGTTCTAAAGTTTTCGCTCCCAACACCTCAGGTGAATCTAGGGAGGCATCAAACACCTCAGATGAATCCTGGAAGCCAACAACCACCTTAGGGGAATTATGTTTAGCCTCAATGGCGAAGGGCACCCCAGGTTGTGGAGCAGGTGGCAGTTATAATCAAACGTGTCGTTAAAATATGTTAACAAAATTTTCTATCTTGTAATTCTATTTAAATTTAATAATATTAGTAATTCTTTTTTTTTTCTTTCAATTATTTCATTTTTAATTAATTATAACTTTAATTAAAAAAAACAATGCACTATGGCGTCAAGGGTACTTGCGCCTCTTCTTAGGCCCCCAAAGCATGTGCCACTTTCATTGGCACGATGGTAGTGCATGTGCCACAGGGTCTGGTGCCAGTGTGCAACTTTGAGTGCATGTGCCAATAGCATTGGCGCATCCTCTTTTATACATTTATTTTTGTTTGAAACATGTGCATTTTGGTGAATAATGTGAAATGTTGGTTATTTAGTTATTTAAATTGAAAAAAATAGTTATTTGAAAAAAAATCCCAAATAAATTATAATACTCTCATTGTGTACTTGTTGAAGAAATTTGTTATTTTTTTTTATTTAATTCACATGTTAAATTTATTTTAAAATAAATTTCAATTATATGGAACACAAAAATATTTAAAAAGGTTATGTTTACACCTATAAATAATTTAGAAAAAAAAACAATTAAGATTCATAAACATGCAATTTTAAAGTTAGTCAATGGTCCCCTAATCGGGGCCAGGTCAGACGAGTAGAAACACAATTGAATGTGAGTTAATCGAATATTTTTCAAGTCTATGAATCTATTGTAGATGTAACGATTCTAGAATTAGTCAAAAGTACGATAAGAGTACAAAATTGAATTTTATGGTCATGTGCCATAATTATAGCGTCATTAACCAAAGAGAGTGAAGATTGTGGAACCACATACTGAAAAGGGTGCACACTAGTGGACTTAGTCATTGAAACATGTAGAGAAGCATAAGACAATATCCAAAGGGCCCCACATATATCAAAAATTGAGGAAAGAATATTGGACTATCCATACAAATAGTTGAATGAAGACACATGTTTGGTAAACCACAATATCATGGCTGTTAAATATGTAATTCTTTGTGTCGTGCATAATTGTAAGTTCAACAGAGTCGAAGTAATGTGCGTTTGAGAAAGTCGAACAAAAGTTTGTATTAATTGTATTTGACATAAAGTCGAATAGAACTTGTTGAAGTTAATGTAAGTTAGTTACTTTGAGAATTACTTGGTGGGCAAGTAATCTCATTATAAATAGGAAGGTACCTTACTATCGTAAGTGTACAGTATAAGGGAAATTCAGTTAAAATAAATGCATAGAGAAACTCTGAAGAATTTGATTCATCTTCTTATCCTTTCTCCCAAAACTCTAATTTCTCTTTTCTTCCCCTATTTACTTTCTCAAATCATTGTGCGGTGGAATCGTCTTGCAACCAAGGTGTGGTTGAATCTTTCAAGCGACAAGTGAGGAACGAGAAGAATAATCAATCAGAAAGATCGATTCTCATTAAATCAAGATTGATTCAAATTATCTCTAAGATTAGGCTTAATTCAAATATCTGGTATATATAGCACTGGTTGTGATTCTTAGGGGGCATAACGCAATGAATTCTCATCCGAACGGGCATTTTCCAGAAAATCTTCCAATCTTGAATGGTAAGAATTATGAGAATTGGTGTAAGTAGATGAAGGTTATTTTCTGTTATCAAGATTTTTTGGATCTTGTGAAGAATGGAGTAACATCAATTGGAGAGAATGTTATAGATGAACAAAAGGATGCACATAAAGATTTGAATAAGAAATATTATAAATATCTCTTTATAATCCGTTAATGCGTTGATCCAGACATCTTTGAGAAAGCTGGTGATGTAGACTCAACAAAGGAAGCATGTGACATCCTGGAGAAATCATTTGGATGTGTTGAGAAGGTCAAAGTGGTGAGGTTGCAAACTCACAAAAGACCATATGAATTGCTTTAGATGTAAGAAAGTGAAAGCATCACTGATTTCTTCACTAGGGTAACAAGACTGGTGCATCAAATCACAATGTGTGGAGAAGATTTAACATCAAGATCAGTAGTTACAAAGATCCTTAGGTCATTGACTCCAAAATTCGATCATGTGGTAGTATCCATAGAATCGAAGGATTTTTCAAGCATGACAAAAGAAGAGATTTAAGGGATGCTTGAATCTCATGAACAAAGAATAACTGAAAGATTTGCAGTCAAGACAAAGAGTGACGTAGCTTTGTAGGTGCTTTCAGCAAAAGAAAAGAAAGGCAAAGGAAGATGGAATGGTAACAAAGGTAGAGGAAGTTACAACAATTTGAATGGTAGGGGAAACCAACAAGTAGGTAGTTCATCAAATCAGATACAATCTTCAAACCAAAGTAATCACATAGGTGATGCTGCAGGTAGAGGAAGAAGCGATGGAAGAAAACCTGATAAAAGCCATATTCAATGTTATAACTTTTAGAAGTATGGACATTATGCAAGTTAAGGTCGAGGAGGCAAGAAATAAAATCAAGAAAGTGATGCAAAACTTGCAAAACATGAATAAGAATAGATGTTGTTAATGGTCGCAACGAAAAATAAAGAAAGGTTCAAAGACCAATGGTACTTAGACTCAGGCTGCTCATCGTACATGACTGGAAGGAAAGATTGGTTTGTCAACATAAGTCCCTCGATGATGAACAAGGTGAAATTTACAAATAAAAATACCCTGACTACTAAAGGTATTGGTGATGTTCTGAACATGAGGAAAATAAATTTTCCCAGCATAGGGCAACTGATCGAGAAAAAAATACTAAGTGTTGATCAAAGATAAGATGATGAGATTTCTCGACTCAGGTGGTAGGTTAATATTGAAGGCACCCATGTCTCAGAATAGAACCTTAAAGATTGAACTAAATGTGATGGAGCACAAGTGTCTGGCTACTTCAGCTAGCAGAGATGAATGGCTATGGAACTACAGAATTGGCCATCTCAACTTCAAAGATATAAATTTTTTGAAAAGAAGAGACATGGTTTTAGGATTACCAGAAATCTACATTCCGAATGAAATGTGTGAAGAATGTGTTCAAGCAAAGCAACGTAAGAATAGCTTCGGCAAATATATAGGAAGCAAGTCGAAGGCAGTACTTAAAGTCATATATTCAGATGAGTGAGGTCATATCCAAGTGGATTCGATTAGAGGTAATAGATACTTTGTCACATTCATAGATTATTTCAGTCAAAAACTATGGACATACCTAATCAAGAATAAAATTGATGTGCTTGAGGTGTCCAAAAAGTTTAAATCTATGGTGGAGAGACAAAGAAATTGAAAGCTCAAGACTCTGATGGTGGTGGAGAATATGTGTCAAAAGACTTTGATGTACTATGTGAGAAAGAAGGGATTGTGCATGAAATGGTAACACCCTACATTCCACATCAAAATGGAACTGTAGATAGGAAGAACAGAACCATCATGAACATGGTGAGAAGTATGTTAAGAGGAAAGCATTTACCTAATGAATTATGGTGTGAGGTTGTGTCGACTGCAACATACATCCTAGACAGATGTAAGACTAAGAAGCTAGAAGGAATCACACCAGAAGAATGTTAATTTGGTGTCAAGCCTAGCTTAAGTCATGTGAAGGTGTTTGGATCTATAACACATAAACATGTGCCTATTTAGTTGAGAAGGAAGCTTGATGACAAGTCTAGCCAAATGATCCTGATAGGATATCATTCTATCGATGGATACAAACTGTTCAATTCCTTAAACAAGTAAATTGTGATCAACACATACATGATCATAGATAAGCTGAAGGAGTGGGATTTGAAAGACAACGTCAAGAAGGATTTAGTGAGAATTATATGTGATGAACCAACTAGTGAGGCTAACAAAGAAGTTTAACAAGAGGAAGTCAGAGGTCAAGCAAACACAGGCAGACCTCAAAGAAAATGAAATATGTCAGCAAGGTTACAGGAATGTGTGACTACATCAGATGATATGGTTAATGATGAAGGTGTACTTCTCCATTATGCTTTCTATGCATATACTGAGCCAATCAATGTAACTGAGGCATTGAAGGACTTGAAATGGATGCACGCAATGAATGAAGAACTGAAGTCCATAGAAATTAACAATACCTGGTCATTAGTTGAATTGCCATAAGGCAAGAAGGAAATTGATGTGAAGTGGGTATACAAATTGAAGTTGAATCCAAAAGGAGAAGTAACCAGACACAAAGCAAGACTTTTAGCTAAATAATTTCTTCAGAGAGAAGGAATCTACTTTGATGAAGTCTTTGCACCAGTTGCTAAGATCGAAACAATCAGGTTGGTTGTTAGTCTAACAAACATAAATAACTGGTATATGTGTCAATTGGATGTGAATGTACATTCCTGAATGACCCTCTAGATGAAGAGGTTTATGTAACACAACCAGGTGGGTTTGTGAAACAAGGCGAAGAAAGCAAGGGTATACAAGCTGCATAAATCCCTGTATGGACTCAAGCAAACTCCAAGAATTTGGAATATGAAAATAGATAGTTTCCTAAGGGAGAAGGAATTTTTGAAGTGCACATCTGAGCATGGAGTATATCTTAGAAGAAGCATGAGTGAACTGCTTATACTATGTCTCTATGTAGATGATCTGTTGATAACAGGCATCCACAAGCAGGAGGTAGAAAACTTCAAAGATGATATGAGCAAGGAATTTGAAATGTATGAGTTGGGCAAAATTTCATATTTCCTTGGTATCGAATTCTACAAGAGTATTAGAGGCTCGATGATGCATCAAAGAAGACATGCAAGTGAAATACTCAAAAGATTTGAGATGGAAGACTGCAATGCAACTTCGAAACCGATTAAACCAAGACTGCAACTATCAAAGGACTGAGATGAAGATGATGTCGATCCAACTTAATATAGAAGAATCATTGGATCACAAAGATACATTTGTCACACAAGGCCTGATCTAGCATACAGTGTAGGCATAGTGAGTAGATTCATGCATAAGCCAAAGGTATTACACCTTGCAACGACAAATAGGATACTAAGGTATCTCAAGGGAACTCTCAAGTATGGCATTTTGTTTCCTGCAACAGATGAAGGAAGAGAATGCTAACTAGTGGGATATACTGACTCGAGGTTGTGTGGTGATGCTAAGGATAGGAAATCAATAATTAGGTATGTGTTTATGATAGGTGGTGCACTAGTTGCTTGGATCTCGAGAAAAGAACCAGTAGTAGCATTATCATCATGTGAGGATGAGTACATATCTGACTCTCTATGTGCATGTTAAGCAACATGGTTGGCGAATTGGGTCGAAAAAATTACATGGAAGGATCATGGAGCAATGATCATGAAGATCGACAACATGTTTGCTATCAACCTAGCAAAGAACCCGATAGTACATGGAAGAAGCAAATACATTAAAATAAGGTTCCATTACCTTCGAGAGCAAGTAGCAAATGGGAAGTTGAACTTCGAACATTGCACAACTAAGAATCAGATTGCAGACATAATGAAGAAGGTTGTGCAAGTCGAATTGTTCAAGAGATTGAGAACTATGATGACTTAGACACAATGAATCAGGTGGTGTGTTCAATAATTATTGAGTTGGTCTTTGAGTTGTATAATCAGTTTGATTATTGGATTAAGTCTTGATTGAGAAGGCAAAACCACTCAGACGGGTGGACTGGAAATAACTTTGTTAACAACGAACCAGGATAAAAATACCTGTGTTATTTATCTTTATCATTATCATTGCTGTTTCTGTTATTGGGTTGCAAAAGTTTTAAATCTAGAAACCCAATTCAAACTCCCCCAATTTCGTGTGTTTCTTGAACCTTCAATCGCCACCAGCCTTTTCAACATTCATCAAGGCCCCTCTGAATATCTAAGGGAGTGCCTTTTATGTCTCAATGAGGAAACAATTAAGGTCTTCCACCCAAACTTGGAAATGTTTATAGGAGCATTTCAAAAGGGGTTCAGGGTGGGAAATTTCAATTAATCTCTTTCCTAGATACCCACATCTTCTTTAAGTAAGGTGGTGACACGTGGTGAATGTTATATAAAGAGCGAGGAAAACAATGTTGGAAAAAATGCCAGAGATGCAAAAGAATGTACCTTTAGTTTTGAGCAGATATGGCGAGAATTCCTCCACATGCACAATATTCCACAAACGCCAGCTCTCAAGTAGGATTTTATGGGGTCTGAGCCTAGCAGATGGTGCAAGTTCCACAAAGTCAATACGCAACATACAAATGATTGATATCAACTCAAGAAGGATATATATGGCATGATTCAAGAAGGTCACCTAAAGAAATATGTCAAGGGAGACTCAGCAAAGGCCAAACGGATTTACCTCTCATGGGCGAAATGCTTCTGGGAGCCCCAGATCCAAAAAGGGAAAAGAACCAAGCAGAGGGCAACGATAGAGTCGTGCGTTAAACCCTTAATAATAAGGGTGGAAAAACCGACACGGCCCTTCGGGCATGCCCATTTTCCCGCACTTATTTACAGGATTGATCAAGGTTTTAGGCCCGCACTCTTTAATGCGCCCGCCTTGCCTCGCCCTTTTTTTGTAAGCTTTTGAGGGCACAAACTTTTACATAAAATTTTGTAATTTTAAGGACTAAAACGTTAAATGTCTGCAAGCCCGCCCCGTCCCACCATCACTTTTATGTGCGGCGGCGCAAGGTTTTAGGGTCGTACCCTCATATATGCTAGCCCCGCCTTACGTTGTTTTTTGCGGGGTGGGCCTAAACGGGTCGGGCATGTCCGTTTTCCACCCCTACTTAATACTATTTTAGGAGGATTCGTCAAGAGCGAAAATACCAGTTACACCTACGGAAGATACGCTCGCCAAATCCTAACCATTAAAGGCTCGACCACCAACCCTAATTTGGGCAAGATGGAAGCCAAAAAATACGAGGTTCCTTTTTCTAAGAAGGACACTGTAAGTATCTACCCGCATAACGACGAACCCATGGTCATTATCGTAATGTGTGACGATTGTAAGGTTAAGAGGGTACTGATTGATCAAGGAAGCTCTGTAGACACCCTCTATTTGAATACTTTTGAGAGGCATTGTCTGGACCTAAATAACCTCAAATATTTCCAAGGATCGTTAGTAAGATTTTTGGGCGAACAAGTGCATGTGAAGGGCTATATAACACTAAAGATCACATTTGGAGCAGAGGAAAATGCCATACATATTAAGGTAAGGTACATTGTTATAGATGCATTTTCCTTATATAACATGATTAAAAGGAGACCCGCTTTCAACCAGCTGGGAGCCTCTCTGCCTGCATTACATCTTTGCATGAAGTACCCACTCCTAGATGGGCGAGTTAATGTCATCCAGGGGAATCAAGAAATTACTATGGAATGTTAAGTCGAGAGTCAGAAGCTGAAGAAAACGAGAGTCGTGGGAGTAAGTGTTGTTGCTTTACTTGCAAGAAATTGAAGAATTGGTGAAATCTTATCGAAGGAATCCTTGCCGCTCTTTTGAGGCAATTACACATGTTGAATCCTCATGAAGGAATCTTTACCGCCCCTCGAGGTGATCACACATATTAGATCCTTATGCAAAAATCCTTGCCGCCCCTATGACAACATTATCACACTCATTAATCATTGTTCTCCAAAATAACAGCAAAGCCAAAACTTGTTTGAAGGAATCCCCGTCGTTACAAAGCCGAGACAATGCCAAACTATATTGCGAAGTAACCCACATATGATTTTTCATTATTTTAACAATTCTTCGTATTATTTTATCTAAATAATAAATTTTGTTCAAATAAATTTTTATTCTTTCAAACAATACATTTCTTCATTAAAATTTCTCTTCCAAACACATCTTTAGAGAGACTTTGGTTCTTTTTCCTCCTTTTTTTAAATCTCTTTTTCTTTGTTATACACCTTTGAAGATAGTACTTTACTATCTCTCTTTTTAAAAAAGAAGTATTGGGAATGAGGTGTATAGTGGAAAAGAGGGGAGAAAAAGGTTGAGAGAGAGACAGAAAATTCACGTAAGCACATAACTTTTACTTTAACATTTACATAAAGGATGGGTAAATTAATTGAAAAACCAATTTCAGCCGTAGCTAATCGGTTAGAGTCGTAATGAGTAGCATGACTGAGAAAACCCTTTTGGGTGCATACTCATAATCTGTTTTAGTGAAGAGAAAATTTGTATGGAAACGCACCTAAATCTTTATTATTATGAATAATTAATGAAAAGATAGAAAATTTTTAATTTATTATAAATTTAATTTTTTTTTTAATTGGAATTTATGCCGGAGAGAGAAAATATTATTTTTTTATTTTTAATTAATAAAAAAAATATTATTGACTGTTTGTAAATACACGTGTTATATTTGTTTCTACGCAAGTATTTTTTCCCATTGAATGAAAATATTACAAAATCTTGAATGGTACTACATGAAGAATATCATGTGCAGCCCCATCCCATGCCTATGTATGTGGCCCCTTTGTTGACCAAAAGTTTGCTTATGTGTCTGCTGCGGCATAAAGCAATACTGCCCCTTAACCCTTTTTCATGACTCACCGCTTGCTTGTGAGCCAACAGATACAATTGCAACCACTCACTTATTACCTTGATGCGTACAAGGTAAAGTAGAGTGTCTTATGTTTTTTCTTTTCATAAAATAGTTGATGTTTATGGTTTGAATTTTTTTTAAATAAATAAAATATCGTCTGCGCGCAAATACATAAATTAACAAATTAATATTTAAGATGCGAAGCATCTCTAATTAAGTTGAAAAAGACCTCTAGCATCTTAACGTCGTGTTTTATAGTTTGAATATTTGATTCATCGGCTTAAAATTTAAGTAAACAAATATTTTGATTTTATAATTTGTGTGTTTACTAATTTAGAAATCTATATTTATAAAATTTTAAATTGAATTCTTAAATTCTTTGACGTTGGCCAAAATATTTTCTTTGTTCATTATCATTATAACAGAAGAACGGGTGTGTCACTTAATTAACGCTCTTTATTTATATTGATGTCATCTTTAGATAGATATCCATAATGTTTGAATTGTGATATATATAAAAGATAATTAATTTTTTAAAATATAAATTACAATTATAGATAGAAGTTTTTCAGATTTGAAAATGATTTATGATTTTTTTAATTTTAAATATTATATCATTTTAATTATATGAATAATTAGACAATCCAAACAAAATTATTGAGTTAATTATTTTTTAATAAGATTTTTTTTCTAATTGTACTAGATAATGTGACTTCGCCCATCTCGAAAACTCACAAATATTTTTAATGTCTGATAATTTTATGGACTAAATTGATTAAAGAAAATACAATGACAAAATTAACTACCCAAAAACATAATTTTATGGAATAAATTGATAAAAAAAATACATTTGATGACAAAATTAATTAAAATTGTTTTTTTAGTCTTTAAATTGCTAAACAAAAGATATACTCCTGTACTAAGCAATTTTATTGTTTGTGTATTTGAAGCCGAAAATTGTCATTTATAATTTCAAGATCCAAAATAAAGAATTACACTCTGAATTCTCATTAAGAACAAAGAATACAATAACATGGAACTGACGTAGAGGTGGTCCTGATTGTGGCAATTCATCCAAAAAAGGAATATAGGCAGAGATATTAACAACAAAGAATCGCTTTCTGTCAATTTAATACTATATTCAGAATTCCAATAGTTTCTTGTTTTGATTCTGTTCAAGCTTAATTACAACATTCCTGTCACCAATAAAAACACTTACCAACTTGGACTCCATGATCTATCACCATTCCAATTCACTTCAACAATATAGTGGTCATGTTTCCCATGTAAAAATAAGATTAATGTATTAGCATATACTCCCTCCATCTCTCCTCGTCAGTTAACCATTTCATCCATATTAAAAAAAAATATAATAATTAAAGAGAATAAAGTTTTTATTAAAGTAATTTTTTTATCATGTATTGAAAGTGATAATAATTAAATAGTATAATTAAAAAACAAGAATTAATTTGTATTATACATTGAAATATTTGATTCATTTTAAAATACTTTATTATTTTAAATAGGCCACTCGTTATTGGGAGAGAGGGAATATAATTTTTTTTTATAGAAAGAGAGTATAATTTTAGATGACGCTCTTTGTATCCTTGTCTGTCTTCACATTGATTCCAATTTGGTGGGAAGCAACTTACCAATTTTCTTTCATGAAATCATATACTCCACTTAATTGGGTTTTATGTTTCTATAAAATAGTGTGTTTGATTATACAATGGAATGGAATTGTAATTAAAGAATTGATAGTGTTACATTTTGTTATCCCATTGATTTATCATGTGTTCTGTTTTGTGGCAAATAATATTAATTTTGAGTGAATATATATCATGGAAAAATGATTTTGTTTAAAATTGATTTGAACTAATAGATATTTATGTTTGGAAAATTTTTTGAAGAAGTGTTTGAAATTTTTTTCAAAAAGTGATTTGAATAATAATTTTAAGGGTAATGCTAAATCAACTAATAGATATTTATGTTTGGAAATTTTTTTGAAGAAGTGTTTGAAATTTTTTTCAAAAAATGATTTGAATAATAATATTAATGATAATGCTAACTTGAGCCCTAGAGGCACAAGTTAAAAAACACATTTATAGAAAGTTTGTATTAAAAACATCATTAAAAGATTAAATTTTTTATTTTTATTAAAAGCAATGCATAATTTCTAAAATATTATTTCTACTTTTAGTTCTTAACTTGTGTGCTACGAGCAATAGTTAGTATTATCCTAATTTTAAATGTAAAATTTGTGTTTAAACTTAAATGACAATATTAAATGCCACATCATTTTTTAATATTATTTTTATTTTGAAAAAAATTAAATTTTATATTAATTAACATTAAGGTTATCATTATCCAACTAAAACTAAAGGGTATTTAACAATTTGTCTAAAATCAAACATATCCCGAGCATATATAGTAAGGTTAACAAAGTCGCATTAAGCCACAATAATTTTAACACAATAATAATGTCATTAGAATTTTATCAATAAAATACATACAGTAAAATATTGTTAGTTTTCTTCTATTTAATTAATCTGAAATGATGAAATACAACCGTACTCTATTGTGAAAGGGAATAAAAAAAAATAGATAATTCAGTGATAATTGATATTGAATTTGATAGAAAAGATCAAGTTTGATCCTCGCAACTACGATCATGAGTAGAGAGTTGGAACTCCTTAATATAAAAACTACTCCCTCCAATTTTTTTAAATGTCATTTTTTGGATAATTTTTGTTTCTTTTTAATTGTAACTTGTAAAATTTAAAGTAATATTAAATGCACTTTTGTTAAAATTATTCATAAATAATTAATATAGAAAAAAAATAAAATGAATGTAATAAATAATTAAATGTATTATAAATAAAAGAAAAATTATTGTATTAAAAGCAACAATATTAATTAATTTTTTTAATATATATAAAAAATTAAAAAGTGACACTTAAAAAGAATTCGGGGAGTATCTTTTAAACTAGATTAATCTATCCCATGGATTGGATAATGGTGGTGGATAAATAATGTCATTGCAGTTAAATGCAATTAATTTTGTGCGTGTTATAGTTTGTAAGGTTTAAATAGATCTTTAATTTTCTTGTTGACATTATTCATTGCCCCATATCAAACTACCTAATCTAGAAATTAAACTCTCTCTCCTTTTCTAAACAATACTTCATTCGTCTCAAATTATAAGACGTTTTGAATATTTCACACAAATTAAAAACTTTAATTATTATTTTATGGGAAAGACAAATTATATATGATTATATAGTAATATCCCTCATAATTACACAAGAGAGAGGAATTAAAAGAATACTCCCTCCGTCTCATAAAAAGTGTCTGAAATGGAATATGCGCGGTTCTTAAGAAAATGATTGGAAGTGTTAACTTTAAAGATAAAATTATATGTTTGTACTAAAATACCCTTACTTTATAATTAATGGAGTAGTTGAAAAGCGTGAAAGTTACTCCCTCCGTTCCCTTTTAAGTGTCACTTTTAGAATAATTTTTTGTTTCTTTTTAATTGTCACTTGCAAAGTTCAATGAAGTATTAATTGCACTTTTGTCAAAATTATCCCTATGTATTTATTGCAGAAAGAGAAAAAGTTAAATAAATGTAATAAAGAAGTAGGAGTATTATAGGTAAAAGGAGAATTATGATTTGAAAAGTACCCATAATAATTAGTTTTATTGGTATGTGTAAAAAATGAAAAAATGACACTTAAAAAGGAACGGAGGTAGTAATAACTAGGGATATAGTAGTGGAAAAAAATAATAAATGTTGTATTGGTATTCTAAAGAGACATTTATTTTGAGACATGAAAAAAGTGCAAATGAGACACTTTTTATGAGACGGAGAGAGTAAATAATAATAAATACTTGAAAATATATTAGAGAAAATGTTATTAATATTACATTGTAAAAATAAAATGACTTATAACTTGAGACAATTTTTTTGTTAAAGTAACTTATAATTTAGAAGAGAGAAATTATTTAAAAGAGTTACTGTTCTTTAATCAGTACAATTAATCAGCATCAATGCACAACAAAAGAAAAATTCTCAAGAATGGGTAATTTCCTAGGGAAAACAAATAACAGAGTTCTATCACTGCCATAGCAAAAAAGAAAGCATGGCATGCAGTAGCCACAGTACATGAAACATAAGCTCCAACCACTCCTCCTACTCTGCATGCACAGTTATTCAATGATACTTGCATTCGTCACTAAACTCTAGCTGGAGTAAACAACAACCAAATAAATGCAATTTCAACAATTTTGGTGTTGTTTTAAGTATCTTATGGGGATTGAGGAGCATAGTATTCATGGAAGCGTGTACGTTTAAATTGAGTCTTAAATTATGGAAAAATATTTTTCCTCAGTGTGATCGCTGTGGATTGTATTCAACTGTAAGAAAGATTATCCTAAATACGGAAATTTGAGAAAGATTGTGATATGACCTTAGCGTGACCAAGCCTAAGGAGAAGCCAAATTAATTTCTTTGATTTTGACTGCTCTATCTTTATTGAGAAAGAGAAATTCTATCTTTATTGCACAAATATGAATTTCTCATTTCTTCTAGGTAGAAATCATTTCCATCTTCGGGATAACAATAGGATTGTTGAAAACAAGTGTAAGTTGAGTTATAAAATAATGTGAGTTCTAAATCCCACATTGTTTAGAAAAGTGGAGGTTAAATATTTTATAAATGAGAAAAATCATACACCTATCACTTTAAGATTTTGGGTGAATATGTGATGTTTTTCACTTGTTGGGGGTGAGTCTTTGACCATTAGGTGAATATTTGTGATATTAAAAAATTCTCGTGTTCGAGTTCATTTTCGTATGAACACCAATATTTATATCCGTATCCATATTTTATAAGTATTCATATTCGTATTCATTTATTTGCATTTTTAATAGAAAATAATATATCAAATATAATTTATCATTTCATTTTAAAGTTTTAATAAAATTAAAAAAAAATCAACGAAATTATTATTGAGATAAGAAATAAATAAAATATTTATATTAAAATACCAGTCATTTTAATAGTGATATATTTTACAAAATTGATAAATTAACATGTATATATAATAATAATAATAATAATAATAATAATAATAATAATAATAATAATAATAATAATAATATATAAATATATATTGTGCGAATATGAGTACTAAGTTAGTCTATACCCTTTTATTTTAATGGATAATTGTTTGTTTCCGTATCCATATCTATTTTGCAGATTTTTATTCTATTTGATGTGGGTAAATTTTGCGGATAATTGCATATACTCATACCCATATCTATTGTGTAGATATTTATCCTATCCCTATATGATAATTTTTGCGGTTGTTCAGTGGAAATGAATTCAGTTGCCATTTTTATATAAAATAGACTAGTGTATATGATTTAAAAATTTTCATGATTAAATTGTAGTTAAATAAAAACTCATAGATATTTGTTTGTAATAGTTAAATCATAATTAAATATAACTTTTATTTGGCTTGTCATGATTTAAAGTGCCACCAATCTCAAAGAGCTTCCAAAAATTTGAGACCACACAAATAGACAACAATACATTTGAACAAAATTGTGTTTGATAGTGTTAGTGTCCAATATCAATCCGAAAACTTATTATTGATTTCGTTGTGATCGTGTTTCATGTTTATAGATTTTTTTATAAGAATTTGGATTTTTGTGACATTGAATTGGCAACAATTTTACCACATTTTTCTCAGATGCAATTGCTGTTTTGTTTGATTTGGGTTTTATTTGTCATGAAGTGAAATTGCAAACAAGGTGTTTGTAATAATGTATGAGAGAGTTAGATGAATACAAAGCAATGCTCAAATGATGCCGATAAAATTGGTTAGAGCAGTGTACTAAAATAAAGTTGGATTGAAGTACGAGTTATAAATAAGAATCATGCACTGGCACGTTTTGTGCAGCCATGTGTTGGGGCCCTTTTTTATAATTGGAATCTTTTTTGTTTCTTTCTTGTTTTCTACTATCAACCATTTTCTGTATTCCGAAATAAATTTTGCACATTTTCTGGAAATTGAAAGCAATTGACAGTGTTGTTTCTGACACGTTATAAGTGTATATATTTAGATAGTATCATTAATCAAAGCTATTGAATTGAATTTAAAGTTTGTCAGAAGGGTAAACTAGAATTTAACTTTGCCCAATATTGTTTGTTGAGACTTGAGTGTATTAAGTGTATGTTTGAATTGGTGATAAGTAAAATTTATTTTAACATAATTGAATTTGATAAATTTGATTTTAATATAATTGAGTTTAATAAAATTGATTTATGTTTGAATGTATTATGTAAAAATGAATTGAATAAGAAATTTCAGTGTAAAAATTAAGTTTAAATTTAGAAGCTACAAATTATAGCTTTAAATAGAATCAATTATGTAAGAAAATTAATTCTATTTTAGAAGAACAAACATTTCAAAATCACTCAAGACTAAATTCTACACATTTAGAATTGCTTTTAACTTTTTCAAAAGTCAAACCAAATAATGCTATAAGTAATTAGGCGCGGTATATATCTGTCCAACAAAAAATCGCTAACAAATTGGTATTGTAGAGCAGACATAATAAATGGTGTATTAAGAATGTGATTGAACCTAACTCAACTGTAAAAAAATCGGTTTATCGGATGAGAATTGCCCCACTTATAAGCAGATGTTTCGGCATATATTGTCAGATGTAAAATTCTTAACACACTCTCACGCACATGACTATATAACTGGAGCGTGGAAATAAATGTTGGTGTCCTGATAGAGGAAACATGATAGAAGGTGGTCCACTATATCTAAACGAGGCTCTTGATATTGTGGTAAAAAATGTTGTTGGTTCTAACTCAATCTACAAAACCGATTTGTAGGGTGAGAATTGCCCCAACTTATAAAGACATGTTCATGTTATATATTGTTCGATGTAAAACTCTTAACAAAGTGGGACGGACATGATAAAGGGTGATGTCTAAAAGATTTGTTAATATTATGAAAAATGAGTGATAGGGTCGGCATATGGATGACAAAAAAATCTGTACCCGCGGATAAAATCCGTCACGGATATGGGGCAGATAGCTTAATGGATATCCACGGATAAAATAAATGGATATTTAAATATCCGTTTGTTAATGGACATGGATACGAGTTTAATGATATCTGTATCCGCGGATATCCATATCCGTTAATAAATTATAAAAATCATTTAAATAACATTAGTTTATTATACCTAGGACTGAAAATGAGTGGAGTCGAGTCGAACTCGTCTTAGCTCAGTTCGACTCGTTAAGAATTAGCCGAGTTTGAGTTCGAGTTCGAGTTCATCACGAACTTTTTTTTCAGCTCAAACTCGACTCGTTAAGAATTGGCCGAGTTCGAGTTCATCATGAACTTTTTTTAGGTCAAACTCGACTTGTTAGAAGTTCACGAATATCTCGGTTCAACTCGTTAGGTTTATCTTGTTAGGTTCAACTCGCTTATTTCACAGACTTAAAAGTAATTTTTTAAAGTCTATTATATATATATATATATATATATATATTTGACATTTTAAATTAATATTTTTTAAATAAAAAATATAGAAATAAAATAAAAGTTATAAGATTGGAATTTATACGATGTTAATTTTATTTGTATAATTATTCGTAGAAATATTTTACTCACTTGAGAATATAAATTATCAATTAAAACCGTTAGATTAAAAGAAAATATGAGACTAAGATTTAGAACAAATCTTTAAACCTAGTCTTAAAGACAATATAATCTATCTCATATATAATCGAATTGACTCATGAACCTAACGAGTCGAACTATGTATAGTTCAAGTTCAGATCATTTAGTTAACGAATTTAGTTTTTAGCTCATATTCAGCTCATTTGGTTCATGAACCTAGTTCAACGATTTAATTTTCGAATCGAATTTCGAACTATTTTCGAGTTGGTTTGGTTATGATTGTACCTGGATCAGACAGTTTGGAGATGGCCAACGACGTCTGGAATTGTTGCTACTTTAATGATGATGAAAGACGGCCGGGGGGGTGTGCCTGCAGGGCACTCCAATGCTTAAGTCAGTGAGGGCACAGCAAATACAGAGAAAGTGAGTGAGAGTAAGAAGTTAACCATCCTGACCCTCTCAAGTGAGAGGGTATTTATAGGAGACCCCTAGCGCGTGGCCAACGGTTACTTGCAACAGGTGGGACCAGCGTGTGACCCATTCCCAGTAACTACTAGGGCTTACGTGTAGTAATAATGACCAGCTCGTGGTCAACACCCTAGTGTAACCGTCCCTTTAATGCCATTAGTAGACGGTTACATGAAACGTATTTGTGTAGATAAGACCGTTAGTAGACTCCTCGGGGGAGAGTACATAATGTCGAGGAAATATGGTGGTCGTGGTCTGGACATGACCTAACGGAGGAGAACTATGCTTGTCGAGGACCTATGAGTCAACGAGATTAGGAGTATTCTCGCGGGGAGAAGCTAATCTGTTGAGGAGGTCCATTTCATCAGGGTGTGATGTCTTCATTTCCTGTTTGTCCTCAGATGCTCGACACTGTCAAGGAGCCTGGTGCCCGACATACCTTTGGCCTCGCGTATGGCTGTCATGTGTCCTTCACTAGGATTTTATTGGGCTTCTTCAAGTTGTATGGATTAGGCCTGTTTGATTGTAGGAAACCACGGCCCAGTCCAGAACAGGAGCCCTCCCCCCAAGTCGTTGCTTTGAGGTATCAGAGTAATGACTTGAGGGTCAATAATCGTGTCGGGGAAATGTCAAGGGGTGATCCGAGGAGGATATCAGCATAGTCGAAATTTCCATGATTATCATGACGTCTGGCATTGATATCTTGCGGGAAATTATCATGAGGCGGGCACTGATAGCTTACGGGCAACGAAGAGTTGCATCTGGTTGAAATGTTGGGGAGATGAGAAGTTTCCGTTTTGAAACGATGGGATGATGAAAGGACACGCGTGGATTTTTGACCGGTGCAAGTGTGCCACGTGTCACTTGTCATCATTGCATAGGGTGGCTGCCTAGGGTAGAGTACTCGAGTGCCCCAGGCTTCTCGAGTTCCGTGATTTGTCTATAAATACTCTCTCTTCCCTTTATTTCTCATTTTTCGCTCTTTCGTTCAAGAATCGTTTCCTCTTCCTTCTCTGTTTTCTCATCCTCCGTTCGCCACCATCAACCACCGCAAGTCCGCCGTGAACCGCCGTGCTACGCCGTGCCGAAACCCTCTTTCACCATCTACAAGGTATTTTCTTCAAAACTGTTGTTTTTTCTGGCATTTCCTTTAAGTTTAACTTGCTTGAAATCGTTTCTCTGATGAACTGATGAAGTTCTCATGAGAAATGGAAGGATCCCTAGCGAATACGGCAGGGATCTTTGGCTATTTTAAGAGAAAGTGTGTATGAATTTTTCTCTGTTTCCGTTTCTGTTGAATAAAACCGAGGAACTGGATGAATATTTCGGGGACTTGTAGAAAATTTCTGGGGAGCGTGATGAACATCGCGGGGACTTGTAACGTTTTGGGTCCCCAACAATTACTCTTTTTCGTTGATTTCACAGGAAAAAGGGGTGAGATTTTCCAGGGAAGCGATGAGTTTCCCGGGGACATCCGTTATTCGTCTCCGACCGGCTAATTTGGTATGACTCTTCGAATTCACATGTTCCCTTCTGCTTTTCAGGTTGATGGACAGATTGGCTGCTGAAGTGACCGTAGGTGAATTCGAAGAGGATAACTGTAACGCCCCAGTTTTGTCAGTTTTTATTTAATCGAGTCGTTTGATTATTTTATTTTATTTTTGACTTTTATCTGAAAATATGTTATTTTTCAATGTTGTGATATTTTATCGGGTTTTGGGAACGTTTGCGAGATATTTGAGTGTGGGGGTATTTTGGTCATTTCATAATATTTTCATTAAGTAGAAAGAATAGAAAATAGAAAGAGAGAAAAATAGAGAGAAAGAAAAAGAGTAGAAGGAAAAAGGGAAGAAAAGAGGAGAAGAGAAGAAAAGTGAGAAAATCTTGGAAAATCAAAGAAAACAACTTCTAGAATCGATTTAATCGGGTAAGGGTGCGAAACTCAATTATTATATGCTTGTGTATGATTATGTATGTGTGCTTGTGATTGTTATTGGATTGAAATGATAAATATAGTAAAAAATCATAATGTTTAGGAATTGGTAAAAATTGATCCAAATATGTCTAAACTCATGTTGATTGTGTTCTTTGTTGTTTATACATGTTGGGTATGTATTGTTATACCTCAAATTGGTGTTTTTCTGAGTATTGGATGATGATTTGGAGGGTTTTTGGTTGAAACCCATAGCAGCAAGTTCTGCAAAAAAATTTCTGGTTTTTCCAGGTCATACGCGTATGGGGCATGTTCATACGCGTATGGGCCTTGGCGATACGCGTAACATGGGCGAGTTTTGGGGCCAATACGCGTATGAGATGTTACTTTTCCCGGCCTTCTGGTGGAATGTGTAGGGTACGCGTATGATGTTTTGCCGTACGCGTATGACAAGGGGCTGTACGCGTATGGCCAGGAGAATGGTAAAATGGGACTTTTCAAAATATCATTTTCGTTTTTCTTTCGTAACTTGGGTTCCGTTTGTCCGATTTTTACATTCTTGGTATCGTTGGAAAGCTATTGAGCTGTACTTTCTTATTATGATGGTTTGGAAATTGTTAGCCGATTTAATTATGTCGGGAATTTGTAATAGTGTCAGTTTGTCGACTTGTGTCGTTATAATTGTGCGTAATTGATGGGTATTATGCAAGGTGCTGTTGTATGATGTAAATGCATGTGTTTAAATGGTGTCGTGATGATTTGTGGCCATATGGTAATTAAATGCATTGTTTTGGGCCTAAGTGCAAAGTGTGATTTTGTTGATGTAGAAGAATGCATTTATGTGTGCATATTAAATGTCATGAGTCATTGTATGTCAAGCATCATGATATGCATTGTTGTGACGTCCTAAGTGATGGTTTGATTCCAGAGGGAATCTGCTATAACATCGTGAGCCTTAAAAATAAGAGGTATGAATAGCCTTAAAAATAAGAGGACCGAAAGCGATGGTTATAGACGACCGTGTGCCCATGTGGGGTGTGAGCGATCGGGTCGTGTGCCCGTGTGGGGTGTGAGCGATCCATAAACGTCGTGTGCCCGTGTGGGGTGTGAGCGACGGGGGACATCGTATGCCCGACGGGGAGTTACAGTGATGTAACGAGCGATGATTCCAGTAGAGTTCCTGAGTGAACTAGTGATGAGAAACATTGGAAGTCGGTACCGCATGTGCATATGCATAAAGTCGTGGTGTCGGTATCTTGCATTTGCATAAATCATTAATGTCTGTTTATGTGTGGAACTGTGGATAAATGGATATATGGATATATGTTGGTGATACTTGTATTGAGCATGGTTGGTATACCTTGGTGATGGAAATATGAATTATACATTGTGTTGTCTTGTGTTTGAATTATGGTGTGAGTTGTGGTGGGAACTGTATATATGTGTATTTTTGCGTTATATATAATTGTATGCAATGATATGATGATTATTTTTCTCACCCTTCTGCTGTTTTATAATGCTCAATGAGGCATTGCAGATTAGAGTTGCTGGAGGTCTTTTTGTGAAGCTTAGGACTTCATTCTTTTGTCGGTCGGCTCTGATATGTGACACCGGGTAGTTAGGGAGGCCGTTTGTGATTATTGTGTACTATGTATATATATCTTTTGGCTTGTGCATGTATAACTTGATGTATGACAAACTTTTCAAGTGATATATATATATATATATATATATATATATATATATATATATATATATATATATATATATATATATATATATATATGATATTCAGTTTTAGATTTTCCGCTTTTATTCTAAAAACTGAAATGTGGGTGTAAGGAACTGAGTTCCTCTGTTGATTGCTACCCCACTGTTGCATATCTTTATGAGCAGGTGTTGTATGATTTGTTTCAATATAATGTGATTCTCCCCCGTCTATGCCATGATAATTTAAATATACTCTGATGAAATTTTGAATTTTCTTTTACTACTTTATTTAATTGGGGGTATAGATTGGGGTGTTACATTAAGTGGTATCAGAGCTAGTCCGTGTCAGTTGTGTCAGTCCTTGTTGGTCGTTGTGTTTGGGTGAGCTGTTTGTTTAACCATAAGTGATGTTATTGGAAATGAACTGAATATGGCTGGTAGGAACGATGCTGCTTTGGCTGCTGCTATGCAAGCTATGGCTCGTGCTGTGCAGGGTGCACCTAATGCTGCAGGTAAGGATGAGTTTAGGAAGAACAAACCGCCTGTCTTCAAGGGAAGATATGATCCTGATGGTGCACAGAGTTGGTTGAAAGAGATTGAAAGGATTTTCCGAGTGATGGATTATGATGAGGATCAGAAGGTGAGACTGGGTACTCACATATTACTAGAAGAAGCTGATGATTGGTGGGTAGGTACAGGTCATGTGTTGGAAGCTGC
Source organism: Lathyrus tuberosus (assembly GCA_022829125.1). Taxonomy (NCBI): domain Eukaryota; kingdom Viridiplantae; phylum Streptophyta; class Magnoliopsida; order Fabales; family Fabaceae; genus Lathyrus; species Lathyrus tuberosus. The sequence continues at coordinate 3,894,938 of JALAZF010000385.1, forward strand.
AGAGGAGGAAGAAATTACTTGGGAAGTTTTTAGCCGGGAGTTCTTGAGGAGGTATTTTCCTGAAGATGTAAGAGGAAAGAAGGAAATTGAGTTCTTGGAACTGAAACAAGGTAATATGTCTGTTGTTGATTATACTACTAAGTTTGTGGAACTTGTGCAGTTTTATCCTCATTATGCCGAAGCGACTGCGGAATTTTCCAAGTGTGTTAAGTTTGAGAACGGATTGCGTCCTGAGATAAAGCAGGCAATTGGTTATCAAAGGATTTGGAGGTTTTCTGATTTGGTGGATTGTTGTAGGATTTATGAAGAAGACAGTAAGGCTCGTTCTACTCACTATAAGAGTGTGAGCGAGAGGAAAGGGAAGCAACAGTTCCGTGGTGGTCCTTATGTGACACCAGCGGATAAAGGTAAACAAAGGGGAAATTTTGAGAAAAGGTCAAGTGGAGGAATGTCTGGTCCTCTGAGATGTTATAAATGTGGTGAGTTGGGGCATCGTCAGTTTGAGTGCAGGAAAGATATGAGGAAATGTACTAATTGTGGAGGTGTAGGCCATGTTGCTGCTGATTGTGCTAGGAAAAATGTGGTGAAGTGTTTCAATTGTGGTGAACCTGGTCATATTAGTACGAAGTGTCAAAAACCGAAGCAAGCTCCAGCTAGTGGGAAGGTATTTTCTTTGGCGGGGACTCAGACTTCAAGTGCGGATCGTCTGATAAGAGGTACTTGTTTTATTAATAGTACTCCTTTAGTTGCTATTATTGATACTGGAGCGACTCATTCGTTTATTTCGTCTGAGCGCGCGAAGCATTTGAATCTTGTGTTGTCTTTGATGGATGGTAAGATGGTTATTGATACTCCAGCAATGGGGTCAGTAACTACTTCTTTGGTTTGTCTAAGTTGTCCTTTGACCATTTATGGTAAAGACTTTGAGATGGATTTGGTGTGTTTACCGTTGGAAGGTTTAGATGTGGTTCTGGGAATGAATTGGTTGCAATTCAACAGGGTTCATATTGATTGTTATCATAAGTTGGTAAGGTTTCCTTCTCTTGAGGAAGACGAAGACTCGAGTTTCTTATCTACCAAAGAGTTGAAGAGACTTTTGGCGGATGAAGCTCAGTTGTTTGGGTTGTTTGCATCTTTGACTGTGGATAGTCAAGTTTCACTTGATGTGTTTCCTGTTGTGTGTGAATTTCCGAAAGTGTTTCCTTATGATATTTCAGACTTGCCGCCAGAGAGAGAATTGGAGTTTTCTATAGATCTAGTTCCTGGTACTAGACCTGTTTCTATGGCACATTATCGTATGTCGGCATTTGAGTTGGTTGAGTTAAAGAAGCAGTTGAATAAGTTATTGGAAAAGAGGTTTGTAAGACCTAGTGTTTCTCCTTGGGGTGCTCCAGTTTTATTGGTGAAAAAGAAAGATGGCAGTATGCGGTTGTGTATCGATTATCGCCAGTTGAATAAGGTGACGATCAAGAGTAAGTATCCTCTTCCAAGGATTGATGATCTGATGGATCAGTTGGTTGGTGCTTGTGTGTTCAGTAAGATTGATTTGAGATCAGGGTATCATCAGATAAGGGTGAAAGAGGAAGATATCCAGAAGACGGCTTTTAGGACACGATACGGTCATTATGAATATTCTGTGATGCCGTTCGGGGTTTCTAATGCGCCAGGTGTGTTCATGGAGTACATGAATCGTATTTTTCACGAGCATTTGGATTGATTTGTTGTTGTGTTTATTGATGACATTTTGATTTATTCTAAGTCTCGGGAGGAGCATGCGGAGCATTTGCGTATTGTTTTGCAGGTTTTGAAAGAAAGGAAGCTTTTTGCCAAATTGTCCAAGTGTGAATTTTGGATGTCGGAGGTGAGTTTTCTTGGGCACGTAATTTCAGGTAATGGTATTTCTGTGGATCCATCTAAAGTAAAAGCAGTTCTACGATGGGAAGCTCCGAGATCTGTTACTGAAATTCGAAGCTTTTTGGGCTTGGCTGGTTATTATCGAAGGTTTATTGAAGGTTTTTCTAAGCTAGAACTTCCTTTGACCTAGTTGACTTGTAAAGGGCAATCGTTCATTTGGGATATTCAGTGCGAAGAAAGTTTTAATGAGCTGAAGAGGAGATTGACGACAACTCCGATTTTGATTTTACCGAATCCTAATGAACCATTTGTGGTTTATTGTGATGCTTCTTTGATTGGTCTAGGTGGTGTTCTGATGCAAGAAGGTAAGGTCGTGGCTTATGCTTCGAGGCAATTGAGAATGCATGAGAAAAATTATCCTACTCATGATCTTGAATTAGCGGCTGTGGTGTTTGTGTTGAAGATCTGGAGGCATTATCTCTACGGTGCAAGGTTTGAAGTCTTTAGTGATCATAAAAGTTTGAAATATTTGTTTGATCAGAAAGAGTTAAATATGAGGCAGCGGAGATGGTTGGAATTCTTGAAGGACTACGACTTTGGCTTGAATTACCATCCTGGTAAAGCTAATGTGGTAGCCGATGCGTTGAGCCGGAAATCATTGCATATGTCCGCTTTAATGGTTAAAGAGTGGGAACTTTTGGAATCGTTTAGAGATTTGAGTTTGGTTTGTGAAGTGTCGTCGGTTAGTGTGAGGCTTGGAATGTTAAAGGTTACTAATGATTTTCTGATGACGGTTAGTAAGAAACAAAAGCTGGATGTGAAATTTGTGGATTTGATGTTGGTTGGAGAAAAAGATGCGAATAGTGATTTTCAAGTGGATGTTAATGGTGTTTTGAGATTCCGAGGTAGAATTTGTATTCCGGATAATGCGGAGTTGAAAAGGATGATTTTGGAAGAAGGACACTGGAGTAATTTGAGTATACATCCGGGAGCGAATAAAATGTATCAGGATTTGAAGAGGATTTTCTGGTGGTCTGGATTGAAAAGAGATGTGGCTCAGTTTGTTTATGCATGTTTGACTTGTCAGAAATCGAAGGTAGAACATCTGAGGCCTAGTGGTTTGTTGCAACCGTTGGATATTCCTGAGTGGAAATGGGATAGCATTTCCATGGATTTTGTCACAGGGTTGCCGAATACTCAGCGAGGGCATAATGCTATTTGGGTGATTGTTGATAGGCTGACTAAATCGGCTCATTTCATTCCGATTGACATCAGTTTTTCTTTGGAGAGGTTGGCAGAGATCTACATCAGTGTGATTGTGAAATTGCATGGGGTTCCATTGAGTATTGTTTCGGATCGAGATCCTAGGTTTACCTCGAGATTTTGGGAAAGTTTACAGAAGGCGTTGGGTTCTAAATTGAGATTGAGTTCGGCTTATCATCCGCAGACGGATGGTCAAACCGAGAGGACGATTCAGTCATTGGAAGATTTGTTGAGGGCTTGTGTCCTTGAACAAGGTGGTGCGTGGGATAGTTATCTTGCATTGATTGAATTCACGTATAATAACAGTTTCCATTCTAGTATTGGAATGGCACCGTTTGAAGCATTGTATGGACGAAGGTGTCGAACACCTTTGTGTTGGTACGAATCTGGTGAGAGCTCGGTGGTTGGACCAGAGTTGGTGCAACAGACGACGGAAAAAGTGAAGCTTATTCGAGAGAAAATGAAGGCTTCTCAGAGTAGACAAAAGAGTTATCATGATTGGAGACGGAAAGATCTTGAGTTTCAAGAGGGCGATCATGTATTTTTTGAGAGTTACACCGGTAACGGGTGTGGGTCGTGCATTGAAATCGAAGAAACTTACTTCTCGGTTTATTGGTCCTTACCAGATATCCGCGAGAGTGGGTGCTGTGGCTTATAGGGTGGCGTTGCCGCCGAATCTGTCGAATTTGTACGATGTGTTTCATGTTTCACAGCTTCGGAAGTATGTTCCGGATCCGTCACATGTGATTCTGATGGATGAGGTTGAGGTAAGGGAGAACCTTACGGTTGAGGCGTTACCAGTTAGTATTTTGGATCGCGAGGTGAAGCGGTTGAGAGGCAAGGATATTGCACTTGTGAAAGTGGCGTGGGGAGGCGCTGCTGAGGGCAATTTGACTTGGGAGTTGGAGAGTCGGATGCGGGAGTCGTATCCAGAGTTGTTCGTCTCAGGTATATTTTCGAGGACGAAAATTTTTAAGTGGGGGAGAGTTGTAACGCCCCAGTTTTGTCAGTTTTTATTTAATCGAGTCGTTTGATTATTTTATTATTATTTTATTTTATTTTCGACTTTTATCTGAAAATATGTTATTTTTCAATGTTGTGATATTTTATCGGGTTTTGGGAACGTTTGCGAGATATTTGAGTGTGGGGGTATTTTGGTCATTTCATAATATTTTCATTAAGTAGAAAGAATAGAAAATAGAAAGAGAGAAAAATATAGAGAAAGAAAAAGAGAAGAAGGAAAAAGGGAAGAAAAGAGGAGAAGAGAAGAAAAGTGAGAAAATCTTGGAAAATCAAAGAAAACAACTTCTAGAATCGATTTAATCGGGTAAGGGTGCGAAACTCAATTATTATATGCTTGTGTATGATTATGTATGTGTGTTTGTGATTGTTATTGGATTGAAATGATAAATATAGTAAAAAATCATAATGTTTAGGAATTGGTAAAAATTGATCCAAATATGTCTAAACTCATGTTGATTGTGTTCTTTGTTGTTTATACATGTTGGGTATGTTTGTTATACCTCAAATTGGTGTTTTTCTGAGTATTGGATGATGATTTGGAGGGTTTTTGGTTGAAACCCGTAGCAGCAAGTTTTGCAGAATTTTTTCTGGTTTTTCCAGGTCATACACGTATGGGGCATGTTCATACGCGTATGAGCCTTGGTAATACGCGTAACATGGGCGAGTTTTGGGGCCAATACGCGTATGAGATGTTACTTTTCCCGGCCTTCTGGTGGAATATGTAGGGTACGCGTATGAAGTTTTGTCGTACGCGTATGACAAGGGGCTGTACGCGTATGGCCAGGAGAATGGTAAAATGGGACTTTTCAAAATATCGTTTTCGTTTTTCTTTCGTAACTTGGGTTCCGTTTATCCGATTTTTACATTCTTGGTATCGTTGGAAATCTATTGAGCTGTACTTTCTTATTATGATGGTTTTGAAATTGTTAGCCGATTTAATTATGTCGGGAATTTGTAATAGTGTCGGTTTGTCGACTTGTGTCGTTATAATTGTGCGTAATTGATGGGTATTATGCAAGGTGTTGTTGTATGATGTAAATGCATGTGTTTAAATGGTGTCGTGATGATTTGTGGCCATATGGTAATTAAATGCATTGTTTTGGGCCTAAGTGCAAAGTGTGATTTTGTTGATGTAGAAGAATGCATTTATGTATTAAATGTCATGAGTCATTGTATGTTAAGCATCATGATATGCATTGTTGTGACGTCCTGAGTGACGGTTTGATTCCAGAGGGAATCTGCTATAACATCGTGAGCCTTAAAAATAAGAGGTATGAATAGCCTTAAAAATAAGAGGACCGAAAGCGATGGTTATAGACGATCGTGTGCCCATGTAGGGTGTGAGCGATCGGGTCGTGTGCCCGTGTGGGGTGTGAGCGATCCATAAACTTCGTGTGCCTGTGTGGGGTGTGAGCGACGGGGGACATCGTATGCCCGACGGGGAGTTACAGTGATGTAACGAGCGATGATTCCAGCAGAGTTCCTGAGTGAACTAGTGATGAGAAACATTGGAAGTCGGTACCGTATGTGCATATGTATAGGGTCGTGGTGTCGGTCTCTTGCATTTGCATAAATCATTAATGTCTGTTTATGTGTGGAACTGTGGATAAATGGATATATGGATATGTGTTGGTGATAATTGTATTGAGCATGGTTGGTATACCTTGGTGATGGAAATATGAATTATACATTGTGTTGTCTTGTGTTTGAATTATGGTGTGAGTTGTGGTGAGAACTGTATATATGTGTATTTTTGCGTTATATATAATTGTATGCAATGATATGATGATTGTTTTTCTCACCCTTATGCTGTTTTATAATGCTCTATGAGACATTGCAGATTAGAGTTACTGGAGGTCTTTTTGTGAAGCTTAGGACTTCATTCTTTTGTCGGTCGGCTCTGATATGTGACACCGGGTAGTTAGGGAGGCCGTTTGTGATTATTGTGTACTATGTATATATATCTTTTGGCTTGTGCATGTATAACTTGATGTATGACAAACTTTTCAAGTGATATATATATATGATATTCAGTTTTAGATTTTCTGCTTTTATTCTAAAAACTGAAATGTGGGTGTAAGGAACTGAGTTCCTCTGTTGATTGCTACCCCACTGTTGTATATCTTTATGAGCAGGTGTTGTATGATTTGTTTCAATATAATGTGATTATCCCCCGTCTATGCCATGATAATTTAAATATACTCTGATGAAATTTTGAATTTTCTTTTACTGCTTTATTTAATTGGGGGTATAGATTGGGGGTGTTACAATAACCAACCCAAAATTTTGATGGCCCATATGGCTTTTAGACAAGTGCATCCGCTTGAGGACTGGGTGTGTGAGGAGGCCCTCACTATGTCGTCCGTCTTTTCATTCCCCGACGAAGATGGGTTTTGTGCTGTCGAGCATAGGTTGCTCGGTTCTGAGCAATCCTGGAAAGTGTACCGCCCCAACGAGGACCATCGTATATGTACACCTTACAAGAGAATGCATTTCCCGGTGTATGAGTTTATGTTTCAAGAGGCGGGGTGGAGGCTCCCCTTCACAGACTTTCAAGAGGGGGTCTTCAAATGGTTAAAATTGGCTCCATCGCAAATCCACCCGAACTCATTGGCCTTCCTCCGGGCTTTTGAGCTCGTCTGCAAACACTTGGACATCCGGGCAACAGTGTCCCTTTTCTTTCGAATTTTTCATCTACAACGGTCTACAACCAATAGTCGACACGACTGGGTGTCGTTCAAACAAAATAAAGCTTTATTTCACACCTACTTGGACTCCGTTCGAGAATTCAAGTGGCGTTACTATTTTGTGAAGCCGGTCACTCCTGAGGCCATTAATTCACTATATGAAAGGGTGACTCAAGAAGTGGATGGGCTGTCTACAGAAGTGATGGTGCCAAAATTCCCCCTCTTCTGGACAGAAGAGCATTACAAAGAGGGGGTAGACAAATATAAAGTAAGACATAATAAGCTCAATGTTGAGGATCGCGAGGCTTATGACAAGATAGTCGAGTACGTGAAGAGTTTGAATAAAACCCCAAGCGTATTCGAGGACGGAGAGACCTCGATAGGTGGTAATGAGCAGGTGACGAAGGCCCGTCGCCTGATTAATACTCGTGTTTTGCTCGAGACTTTCTCCGATGAGGAGGCTGTCGAGCTCTTAGGTGGTGCAAATATCCTCGACTTGGATTTCTCTCATGTTCGTGTATCTTGTTATTAATATTTTTCTTTCTTTTTATAGGGAAAATGGTCAGAGCTGCAGAAAGATACTCGAGGCTAAGGGCAAAAAGGGCTAGGGAAGAACAATCCCGTCCAACCGAACAAAGTACCCCTCCGCATATCTCTTCTACGACAGTGCCTGAGAGTACTCCTTCTACTATAGTGCTCGAGGGTTCCGAGCAATCTCATGCTGTGTTAACTGCAACTGTGACCTCTGAGAATCAGTCCCCGGGGGCCCAAAGGACATCTAAGCGGGCAAGGACTGCTGGGCCGCCCATTGTTGATGTGGAAGGTAGTCCCCCTCCTCCTCCTGCAAGCTTCGAGATTCCTCCGTGTTATCTCCAGCGTCACTATTTCTCCGAGGTTATTTGTCCTCGTGTCGCCCCTGCTGAAGTCCAGGCTTTGTTGGGGAATGCTTTGGAAGCGAGAAGGAAAATAATTATTGAGGATATGTCTACCGTCATGCGGCTCTGTTCGGCTGCCCTCGTTCTGAATGACGAGAGTTTCTCTGCTGCTGAGCTTTCTCGACTGAAAGAAAGACTTCAGATTTTGGATACTGAATTGCTCGGCGTGCAGAAAGACTTGAAGGAATGCAGGGAGCTGAACAGAGAACAAGGCGAGCATCAAAAACAGTCGGAGGAGAAGTTGAAGGAGGCTGAGGATGTGGCGAAGGGCCACCTTGCTCGGATCACTGCGTTTGAAGAGGAAGAGCAACGTCTCAAGGACAGGATAACTGAACTGGAAGAGGTTGTTCGGCCAGCCGAGAATGAAACCGAGGAGGACAAACTATTGACCTCTCGAGCAGCCCTGATAGCCAAGCTCATGGAAGTCGAGAACGATCTTTGGTTGGCTGAGGATGATGCTCTAGAGTTTGCAGATGTCGGGTTCCAGAACGCTGTGGCGCAGTTTAAACTCCTGAACCCGGACCTTGTAACCGACGAAGTTGATTCCAAGTTTGAGGTGGTCGACGGCAAGATTGTGTTGCCCGGGCAAGCGGTAGATGCTGATGGGGAGCAGGGGAATCCCGAGGCAACTGTTGCTGATGCTGCCGCGGAGTGATAGTGTAGTCAGTTTGGCCTGCGTGTCAATTTTTTGTATTGACTGGCCTGCGTGCCATACTTGTTGATTTGCCCGGCCTAAGAGCCAGGGCTTTATGTAATATTTTTACAATGGGCTTGCCCGACTTAATATTTCCATTTTGCCTCTTTATCTGTTATGTGTGTGGTATTTTACTTATTTTTATCTAAGTTATTTTGAAATTGCTGGATACTTGGGAGTTTGCTCGACTCTAGTGATCCTCGACTGCGAAGAGAGCTGGTCGAGCGGTCAGGGGTTGTACCCCGACCTTCAACGAAGCTAAGAGGTCGATCGAGGTCTTAGTTTCATGGCGTGAACTTCCCATCGCGAGCTGGGTGTTCTGCCAACAAGGTACATCGACGACGGAGCTCGATAGAGTACTCCTCGCCGGGCCAAAAGTTCAACGCACACACAACGTGACTTTTAACCTTCGTTAGCGTATAGAGGTGTCGTGCCTGTACCATGGCACGCTCCCGGTAACGGCAACTTTTGTATAGTTACATGCAGTGTTTAATTGTAATATTGTTTAAGCTTCTCAGCATTCCATGGTCGAGCAAGTTGTTCACCTTGGAGGTTTTCGAGGTAATAAGCACCTGTCCCCGTCTTTACAATGACGCAGTAGGGGCCCTCCCAGTTTGCGGCTAGCTTTCCTTCACGTGAATTTTTCTGATTTCGCCGTAAGACAAGACTGCCTATTTGGAAATCTCGTTTGATGACTTTGTCATTATAACGCAAAGTTATTTTTTGTTTTAAAGAGGCTTCTTTGAGGGATGCACCCGTCCTTATTTCTTCGACAAGGTCGAGTTCCTCGCGAAGGGCTTTGTTGTTCGCTTCTTTGTCAAGAGGAGTTTCTGTCCTTCTCGAAGGTTCCCTGATTTCCACGGGAATTACTACCTCGGTTCCATATGTTAACCGAAACGGGGTCTCCCCGGACGTGGAATGAGGGGTAGTTCGATACGCCCAGAGGAAGCTGTGTAACTCCTCGACCCACCGTTGTTTGGCTTCGCCGAGTCGTTGTTTAAGTCCTCGGAGTATTATTTTGTTCGCTGCTTCAGCTTTCCCGTTGGTTTGTGGGAGTTCGACCGATGTAAAGTGTTGCTTCGTACCCAGCTTGGCAACGAAGTCTTGGAAGTTTATGTCGGTGAACTGTGTCCCGTTATCTGTGACAATGGCCTGAGGCACGCCGAATCGGGAGAGTATATTTCTCGTAGAAACGTAATATGTTGAAAGCAGTGATCTTGGCTAATGCTTCTGCCTCGATCCACTTTGTGAAGTAATCTAACCCGACGATGAGGTACTTATTTTGGTATGATCCTACAACAAATGGTCAGAGGATATCCATTCCCCACCATGCAAAGGGCCACGAGGATGACAATGATTTAAGCTCGTTTGGAGGAGCGAGGTGCATGTCCCCATGCCTCTGACAATGGTCACACTTTTTGACGCGTTCCTTTGCGTCTTGTTGCATAGTGGGCCAGTAATATCCTACTCGAAGAGCTTTTCGAGCCAAAGATCTTCCGCCTAGATGTTGCGCGTTGATTCCTTCATGTATTTCCTGGAGAATCTCTGAAACTTTACTTTCCTCGACGCACCAGAGTAGAGGGATGGAGAATCCTCGACGATATAGCTTACCTTCGACTATGGTGTATGCACATGCCCGTCTCTTAATTATCCCAGCTTCTTTAGGATCGTCGGGCAGTATGCCCGTCATCAGGTATTCGTAAATTGGAGTCATCCAACAGTTTGCGTCCCCGATAACGTTCACCTCTGTGGTTGAGGTAGGTTTGTTGGTGCTCGGATGGGTCAGTATCTCTTGGATCACTGAATTGTTCCCTCCTTTCTTCTTAGTGCTCGCTAGCTTGGAGAGCACGTCTGCTCGAGTGTTATGCTCGTGCGGGATGTGATCCACCTCTGCGGAGACAAATTTCTTCAACTTTTCTTGTACCAAGGTTAGGTATTCAATGAGACTATCATTTTTGGCCTGAAATTCTCCCCGAACTTGTGATGCTACGAGCTGAGAGTCTGTAAAGATTTTGACTTCTTTTGCGCCGAGGTCTTCTGCAAGTCGAAGTCCTGCGAGGAATGCCTCATACTTAGCTTGGTTAATTGATGTTTTGAAAGATAGCTCTAGTGAGACTTCTATCAAGATGCCTTCCTCATTTTCAAGGATAATGCCTGCCCCGCTGCCCTTTGCACTGGAGGCTCCGTCGACGTAAATTGTCCATTTTTGGGAGCCATTGGTCAAGGATTCGGGGACTGTCATTTCCGCTACGAAGTCGGCCAGTACCTGAGCTTTCAAGGCTTTTCTTCCTTCGTATCGAACGTCGAACTCGGATAGCTCGAGAGACCACCGGAGCATTCTCCCCGCCATATCTGGCCGACTAAGGAGCTGTCTGATAGGCTGCTCAGTTCTTACCACAATTGTGTGGGCCAGGGAGTAATGGCGTAGTCTTCTGGCTGCAGTTACGAGGGCCAAGGCGACTTTTTCAATCTGTTGATATCTGAGCTCGGGACCCTAAAGTGCTTTGCTCGTGAAATAAATCGGTTTCTGTCCGTCGGGGGTCTCCCGTATGAGGACAGCACTTACCGCTTCGCCGGTGATGGCCAGGTACAAGAAAAGTGTTTCCCCGTTATCTGGTCGGGACAAGACCGGGGGTTGAGATAAGACTTGTTTTAGATGGAGGAGGGCTTGTTCGCATTCTTCACTCCATTCAAATGTTGCTTTCTGTCGAAGAAGTTTGAAAAATGGGAGTGCGTAGTGGGCAGATTTAGCGACAAAACGAGAGAGGGCAGTTAACATCCCGTTAAGTGATTGTATCGACTTCTTTGACTTCGGAGTAGGAATCTCGGAAAAGGCCTTACATTTGTCGGGATTCGCTTCAATTCCTCTCTCCGTAAGGTAAAAGCCAAGGAATTTCCCTGCTCGAACACCGAAAGTGCACTTGTCGGGGTTGAATCTCATGCGACATTTCCTCGTCGTGTCGAACACCTTTTTAAGATGAGCAGCATGGTCGACTTCGTCTGCGGATTTGACGATCATGTCGTCCATATAGACTTCGAGCAAGTCACCAATTTCTGCTCGGAAGACCTTGTTCATCATTCGTTGGTAGGTGGCGCCAGCATTCTTCAGACCAAAGGGCATTACATTATAATAATAATTGCCCGACTCAGTCATAAAAGCTGTATGCTTTCTGTCGGCCTCATCCATGGGAATTTGGTTATATCCCGAATAAGCGTCCATGAAAGACAACAGTTTAAATCCTGCAGAGTTGTCGACCAGTCGGTCGATGTTAGGCAATGGGTAAGAGTCTTTCGGGCATGCCCGATTAAGATCCGTGTAGTCAATGCACATCCTCCATTTTCCATTAGATTTTTTAACAAGTACAACATTGGACAACCAAGTGGTGTACTTGGCCTCCGAAATAAAGTTTGCCTCTAGGAGGTCTTTTACAGCTTTTTCAGCAGCCTCCATTTTTTTTGGAGACTGCCTATGCCTACGTTGAGCTATAGCCTTAGCATTTGGATCTATAGTCAGCTGGTGACAAGCCACTTGAGGATCTAATCTGGGCATCTCCGAAGCGCTCCAAGCGAACAAATCTGCATTCTCTCGGAGACATGCCTTCAGCTGCCTCCTCGCCAGGTCGGGGAGTCCATGGCCGATCTTCACAGTTCGCTCTGGGTCATCGCCAAGAGGGATCATCTCGAAGTCTCCGTCTGGGATGGGGCGTGTTGGGTAGAGAGGCTGCCTGTTGACTTCAACTGGGAGGTCTTTGCCTGTAACTTCTTCCTGTTCCCCAGTGAACCTGCTATCAAGGTCGACCGCGCTGACCGGCGGTAGTGGAACCTGTGCGACATCTGAAGTTGCTCTTCTGGGGTGGACGCCACCGACAACACTTAGACCTTTGATCGCTGCATCGAAACATCTTCTAGCTGCTTCAATATCCCTGTGGAGGGTTACCACACGTCCTCGTGTCGTATAATACTTCATTTTTAGGTGGACAGTGGATGGTATAATTGTTATTTTAGCCAAAGTGGTCCTTCCCAAGATGCAGTTGTAGAGGGAAGGACAGTCGACCACTAGGAAACGCGTCTTCGACTGTCGAGCTGTTTCACCTGCTCCGAATGTGACCAACAATTCTACATAACCTCGAGGTCTAGTAGACGCGTCGTTGAAGCCTTGTAGATCAGATCCCACATATAGGGACAGGTGATGCTTTGTCAGCTGGAGAGTGTCGAAGAGGTGAGTGTACATGATGTCCACCGAGCTTCCCTGATCGACCAAAATCCGATGCACATCAAAGTTGGCCATTTGTGCCCGAATTAGGAGGGGTATATTAGCATTCGGGGATCCACCTGGTAATTCCTCGAGATAGAAACTTATAGGGCATGATTTTCCACGAGATAAGCTGAGAGTTGGGTCTCGAGGAGTGGATGTCCTTAGTTCGTCGAACTTCCTCTTTATTGAACCGACGGTCACTCGTTTAGGGTCTCCGCCCGATATGACTAGGGCTTGGGGGAAACTTTCCCAGGTACTACGAACGCTTACTAGTTCTTCCGCCGGGAAGCTCTTCCATATGTTTCGAACAGCTTCGGCATCGCTAACATTTCCTTGGAAACCGAAGTCTTCAGGTCGAGTGATGCTTAGGGAAACCTGCAGTTTTCCAGTGTCCGGATGGTTGGACTCCTCGGTATTTAGAGCTTCTTGGCCGGTGGGACGAGGAGCCTCGTGTTGTTTGGCGTACTTTTTCAGGTAGCCCTCTTTAATCAACGTTTCGATTGCGTCCTTAAGGTGGATGCAATCCTCACTATCATGCTCGTGACTGCGATGGAACCGGCAGTACTTGGATTTATCAGTATTTGGTTTGGGAGCTGTTGGTTTTGGGAAGCGGATTCCCCCTTTCACGAACTCCGAATTTGCACATTCACTGAAAATGCATGCACGAGACACGTTTAGTGGAGTGTAATCTTTGAAAAGACCGACAGGTTCCCGAGATTCGCGGGACTCTTTATTCCGATTTTCTTTTTTCCTCTCCCCGCCTCGCTTAGGTGGAGGGGAATCTTCTCTTTTCCTATCCCCTCCTCGCCTAGGTGTAGGGGAGTCTTCCCTGTTCCGGACGCGGGGGCCTTCTCTGCTTCTTAAATCAAGGGCAATCTGGGCTGCTTCTGCTTCCTCGAACTCAATGTGTGATTGAGCCCGTTCGAGGAAACCTTCGAAGCTGCGAGGACGGTGTAATCCAACAGATTCTGCGAACTTGGAACTAACCCGCAGTCCTTTGATGATGAGATATAATTTTATATGGTCGGTCGTATGGACCTCGACCGCTTCTTTGTTGAATCTCTCTATGTAGCTCCGGAGAGATTCTTTCTTTTCTTGGAAGATGGCCTCCAAGGAGGATATAGTTTTTGGATGTCTTCGAGAAGCTGTAAAATGCTTCCTGAAACGTTCCCTCAGAGCTTTCCACGACGCTATAGATTCAGGTGTCAGGTTTTTATACCAAGCCATGGCCCCTTTCCGAAGAGTCGTAGGGAATAATCGACACTTGATAGCGCCGGAGACGTTTCTAAAGTCGAGAAGAGCCTCGAAGCTCTCGACATGGTCGTCCGGATCAAATGTTCCATCGTAAGTCCCTAAGGATGGAGGTCTCTCCAAGCCTTTAGGAATAGGAGCTTCCATTATTTGTCTGGAGAGAGGAGTCTGGTAGTCGTCATCATCGCTGCCTCCCGGGGATACAGAAGGAGAATTATGACCACGAACATAGTGACGTCTCGGGGAGTTTTCCTTATGACAGCCTCTTGGCTCCTCGACATCAGGCTTACTCTTCTTAGTCTTCAAGGGACGAGTGGGCCCTTTTGGTGGCAGGGAGCGATGACGCTTCTGTGGATGCTCGGTCTGGTTACGCTCCAAATGTGGCCTGCGACCTCTATTTACTGGGGAGGGGCTGCGAGATTCCACTGGAGATTATGAATGTTCGGGATAAGGAGGTGGTCGGTGTCTTCGCGGGGAAGTTCGACCACGGCCTTTTTCTAGCTTCTTGATCCGTAAGCTTTGGTTGAAGATCATTTGATTGGTCTGATTGACCAACACAAACAAGGCAGCAGTGTTCGGATCTGCATTTAGTGGTGGATCCACAAGATGGTAGGTGGGCTGGAAGATTGCTTCATGTCCATCTTGTTGAGCAGTCTCGTATTCTACCTCATCGGAAGATGGGGAGGCGGTGATTCCATCTCTGATATCATTCTCCACGACAGGCTGAAGAGCATTGTTGTCGCCATGGATGTTACCACCAAGTTGTGTGATGACATTGTCTATAGCTTGATTCGCCGACGGGTTGGCCATTGCTGGTAGTTGAATGAGGAAAGTTTGGTTTATCGCGAGGAAAACGGGGAAACTTATGAATCCCCACAGTCGGCGCCACTGATCGTACCTGGATCAGACAGTTTGGAGATGGCCAACGACGTCTGGAATTGTTGCTACTTTAATGATGATGAAAGACGGCCGGGGGGGGGGGGGTGTACCTGCAGGGCACTCCGATGCTTAAGTCAGTGAGGGCACAGCAAATACAGAGAAAGTGAGTGAGAGTAAGAAGTTAACCATCCTGACCCTCTCAAGTGAGAGGGTATTTATAGGAGACCCCCAGAGCGTGGCCAACGGTTACTTGCAACGGGTGGGACCAGCGTGTGACCCGTTCCCAGTAACTGCTAGGGCTTACGTGTAGTAATAATGACCAGCTCGTGGTCAACACCCTAGTGTAACCGTCCCTTTAATGCCATTAGTAGACGGTTACATGAAACGTATCTATGTAGATAAGACCGTTAGTAGACTCCTCGGGGGAGAGTCTATAATGTCGAGGAAATATGGTGGTCGTGGTCTGGACATGACCTAACGGAGGAGAACTATGCTTGTCGAGGACCTATGAGTCAACGAGATTAGGAGTATTCTTGTGGGGAGAAGTTAATTTGTCGAGGAGGTCCATTTCATCAGGGTGTGATGTCTTCCTTTCCTGTTGTCCTCAGATGCTCGACACTGTCAAGGAGCCCGGTGCCCGACATACCTTTGGCCTCGCGTATAGCTGTCATGTGTCCTTCTCTAGGATTTTATTGGGCTTCTTCAAGTTGTATGGATTGGGCATGTTTGATTGTAGGAAACCACGGCCCAGTCCAGAACAGGTTCATTGCCAGCCCTAATTATACTTCATCTTTTCATCTTCTAAAAAATTAGTCTTCTTATATTTCTTTTTTTTTTTTTAATATAACCTTACACATTTCATTCAAATTATATTCGTCATTTCATATTTAAACTCTTCAATATTTCATACCTCACTTCAACAATTTCATAATTCAACTAACTAGTGTCGTCATTCCTCTGTCGAACCAATGTCTCTCTTCTTACTCCTCTATCATTCGCTCTTACATCATAACTCATAATCACAATATCTTTTATTTATTTGGTTAAAAATGAAATGTATGAATATTATGTTTGGATCTAATTATGTTTCGGTGAATAATTTTTTGTGTCTTTAAAGAAGTTAAAAATATTTTTTTCAAAAAATAATTTTTATTCAAAAAAATATTATCCATGAATATCTGTAAATATCCACGGATACCATAAAACCCGCTGATTACCCGCTTAAGGGATATCTGCATGGATATGGGGCGGATATAGATATCATATTTATCCAACGGGGCGGATACGGATATCATAGTATCGGTCCCCATGAATATCCATTTACATCCCTAGTGGGGCAAGCATGGCTAATAGGATTGTTCATAAAAATCATTGAACCGAAACATACCTCAAAACCAAATTGAAATGAAGTTAAAAGAATCGAACAATTATGTTAAATTAGGGAATTGAATCATGTTGCACAAACAGTTCTAGAACCGAATCAAATAACAAATAAACCAAATCAAAATTGAAATCAAACCGAATTAAAAACTAAAAATAAAAAAAATGCTAAAAACAAGTTTAAAACCAATAATTTTGTTTCGATTTGATTATAAATCAATTAAAACGGTTCGGTTCAAATGACATTTTACGATAATTCAATTTAATATTTTTTTTTATAAGCAAAATGGATTATATAGAAGCATTAGGGGTGCTTAACCCAAAGGTACAATCAAAGATAAAATGAGGGACAAACCTCCATAACGGAACCAAACAAACCCGCTTACCCGGAATTAAACAAAACAAAGTCTTAGATTATTACACCAATTCACCCAAGTGGCCCTAGTGTCCGCTATAAAAAACACCAAAAACCACTCCTAAGAAAACATTTTAATTAACCCCATTCCATCAAAATTTGCTAAGAAGAGGTTGTTAAAGAGAATATCGTTCCTACAATTCCAAATGACCCAACAAATAATCAAACCAAAAAACCAACAATCTTATTGAAATATTTCTAATGGAATACTGCATTCTAAAATCTAAAATTTATAAAAATTAATGTTAGCCTTGTTATTATCTTTGCCCAAAAAAACAGACAAAGCCTAATCGGTAAAAAAAATAGTGGGAAAATAGTTCAGACCTATTTTTCCAGATTATTTCACTTATTTATTTAATTAGAATGTACTAGTATTATTTTATTCTCTGTCTTAAAATAATAGTTTTTCTAGCTAACAAAATGTGCCATAAAATAAAAGTTTTTTTACGTTTTCATGACAACAATAATTAATTTTTACCAACTTTACGCTTAATAAATATTGTTTACACAATTTTCAAGATTTTATATCACATTACACCTTTCAAACAACCAATAATAATTAAGGATAATTTTATAAAATTATTACATTTAATTATTCAATCATTATTTTTTTTTTAATCTATATACAACAATTTTAAAAGACTTTTATTTTCAGACTGAAGAAGTACCATTATGGAATATTTAATGTTACGGCACCTAGCATTGTCGTTATGCTGCCGAATCGCCGAAGAAATATTCCACCACCTACCACTGTAATTATTTTTGGCTATCTCCCTCATAACTAGTTCTAATAATCACCAAGCTAGTACAATAATGCAATTTCTAAAACAAAACCTAGTATAATGCAATCATCATTTCATCATTTTATTTACTAGTAAATCAAATTTTATTGCAGCTTTATAAAAAGCCTGCATTCTTAACAATTTTATATAATAACGTAAAAAAGAAGATTTACTTTTTTTTTTTCAATTAATATTTATTGTTATTTTTAAAGCCGTTTTAAATGTACACTTGCTAACGTTTTAAAGTCAACAATCAATGTGTGAACCACTTCAAAAGAAAGTTGAATTTGTTGTTCAAAATTTAATGTTCCATAAAAAAAGGTTGCTCAATATATGTGTACTAAAATAACGTTTATACAGAAGTACTATGCCATCAATAATATTTAGAATGGGATAGTAATATATTTTTTCATTGAAAACATTAATGTTTGGTTATAGAAAACCAATAATCTTTGTGTAAAAAAACCCACTGTTTTTGTATGATTCTTATTTTGACGTTGTAAATTGATTAACCGTACAGAAAATAACAACAACAACTTGTAATTTAGAACATTTGAAAAATATTAAACTTGAAATATGTAACAATTTAATTTAATAAATGGTAATTAAATTATATTAGTTGTAAAAATTTGTAAAATTAGATTAATTAGTAAAGAATATAATATACAGGCAATTACTCTCATTTAAATCAAAATTAATTTTTCATTCTTCTTAATTTCTTCCTTCTCAATTTAAACTTCATTTTCTCAGTAGCCAAAATTTTCAAAACCCTATATCCCAAATTAGAAAAGGGGCGGTAAAACGAAAAACTAACACTAGAAGAAAACTATGTTTTAACGTCGGTTGGTATTAGCGTCGGTCTAGCGTTGGAGTCGGACGGACTCTACAAAACTGAACGCAAAGCCTAGTGTTGAGCCGACGTTAATATTAGCGTCGATTTAACAAAACGAAAAGTACGAACATGTTTAGCGTTAACATTGGCCTTAGTCGACACTAATGTTTTGTATGTAATTACTCAGTATCGGCTTTTCACGCCGCTCGTTGATTATAAAATCATGAAGCGTCGATTTTAGTTAACACTATCTATCTTGCTCATATTCAATAGCGTCGGCTAAAGCATACGCTAATGTTAAAAAAAATTTGGACCGACCTAACCTATTTGGGATGAAACTTGGATTTTCGACCGACCTAAATTTGCTTTTAGTTTTTTTTCAGGACGTGCCAAAACTAAATAGAATAATAATATTAGAAGGTAAAATAAGAGTCTTTCAAAGAAACAACAGAACTAACAATCATAGAGCAAATGGACAACAATTTGCATAAACTAATATGTAAATTATGTCTTATACCAACTTCAATAAAACTAAAGTTCCTAATCATAAACTAATAAATTCAAATGGCAAAAATTGTGGCTGAGTGTACAAATAAAGTCAAATAGAAGGATAGTTCATGTCCATCAACCAAGATCAATGTCAATTTGTTGATCCTCATCCTCCAATTACAAATTCCCTTCGTTTTAATTTTCATTTTCATCTCCATCTCCAACTCCAACTCCAGATCTATAATTCAAAAGATAGTTTTAGAATGCTTCTAAAATTAGCGATGTACAAATATGAGAAAACAAGAAAAATTACTTGACTACAATTAAACATACCCAATTTTGTCAAAAACATTTATCAAACAAGTGGGATATCTAAAGCCTATCTATATATCAATTAAACACAATTACACATACTAAAATTCATTCAAGACATTTATTAAACAATCGGCAGATTGAAAGCCTAGATATATCAATTGAACACAATTATACATACTAAATGTTTTGGACTGGGCCTAAGGCTGGCCCACCGCCGGGCACGGCCAAACCCAAGTCTTCGTCGGGGAGGGCCCAATTAATGTCCAATCCATCTGCACGACCGGGGAGCCCACACATGTCTCTCCCACGAACTCCACGTGCCCCTGTTAAGTGCAAAATATGACACATTTTGAGTTACCTTTCTTTGCACTTTTCAACTCAATTCTCATGTTTTCATAGATATAATTCAGGTTTTTGTGCGATTCTTCAATTATATTGCAAATGCCTTTGGATTCTTTGATCTGTGTGTTATTGTGCAGAAAATAGACATAAAACATCAATGAGTAAGACACTAAAGATTAGACAAGGATTGCCAAAGGAAGAGAAGAACTTCAGTAAGTTCGCTTTGCGAACTTGCTAGCGAAGGTTCGCTTTGCGAACGTCTGGCGATGCTGTAGCGAACGCTCCCAGAGTTATGGCAGTAGGAAAAGGGATTGAAGTTCGCTTTGCGAACTTCCCAGCGAGTGTTCGCTGATTCATCGCTTGGCGAAGACCTGGCGAAGGACACCTTGGATATGGCAGAAGAAAAAGGCACCTAAGTTCGCTTTGCGAACTTGAAGGCGAGTGTTCGCTTTGCGAATAATCCTTCACATTGCGAACTTATGCAGAAATTTTGTGGCGGTTTAGCTTATCAGAGGCACCTTAGGTGCCTAATTTTGGTGTTCGCTGGGCGAATGAAAAGTTCGCAGTGCGAACTGGGAAATTTCTGAATGTAGTATATAAGTAATTTTCATCATTTTTTAGAAATTATTCATTATAACTTGTAATATAGATATTTTTCAGCGTAGAAGTTTATCTCTCTTCATTTCAAGAATATTTTAGAGAGAAACTCAAACCACAAAGGGAGAAGGTAAAATCTTCAATCTCTTGTTGGGTTTGGATGTAATCTTTTGATACCTTATGTATTTCTTCTAATCTATGTTTGTGAACTAGTTTTGATTCTCTATTGTTGATTGTCTTTGATTGCTTATTTGTGGGTCTTAACAAAACCTATTTCAAATCCTTGATATTATATTTTCATCTATCAATGAGTAAACTTTTGACATGGTTTTGTGAGTTGATATTCATTTGCATCTTAGCTTTTTAGCATTGTGTTGATTGTTAGTTTGAATAGCTTCTAGTAATTAATGCAATAAAGACCGCGATGACGCTTGACGAACGGTATCGTGAGGGTACGTGAGAATATTGATGAATAACTTTGTTCATATCCATGGGGTAAATTAGTTGAATGCATGTAAAAAGGATTAATCATATGTACATATTCTGATCATGGCTTTGTATATGAACTACTCATTGGTTTGATATGGATGTTATAGTAATATATGTTGGGTCTAGATGCCAGAAATGGATGTAGGCTTAACATTCATGTAGGTTTTAAATACTTTGTATTGATTGGTAATGTGCGAGAGCAATTATTGATCGGTACAAAATCACTCACAACATGCGGGGACCGAGAGGATATGTATGTCGTGAGTGGTACATGATGGTATTAGACGAATAAGTGATTTATGTATAAAATGATCTGAAGAATGCATGTGTTATCAATTGATGAGATCCAATCCCAACATGGCTCCGTTTATAATTCAGTCTTTACTTTATATTTTCAGTCTTTATATTTTCTGCATTTAATTTTGGTTCCTTAAATCTTTTAAACCAAAACTTTTGAACCATAAACTTAGAAACGTAGAGATCGTCGAACGACATTCTTTATCCCCCTGATCCCTGTGGAGACGAAAAAACTGGGTACTTAATTAATTTTTGCTTGCTGCTTTACCGCTTCAACAGCCCCCCACGCGGGGACACGTCATCAGGCAACTACCCATTTCCAGAAGAATTGGTCAACCCACCTTCCGAAGATCACGGGGCAGTTGGTATAGGGTGAAGACCACGTGCTGGTCTTCCCTACGCCACGTAAGCCTTGTCAGTTACTCGTATTGGGCCTTGCGATCCAACTCAATGCTAAGTAATCGTTGGCCCTGCACTGGGGGCACACTATAAATACCCTCTTTCACTAGAGGGTCAGGTATTCCATTCTTGACACTCTTTCTATGTACTTGCGCTGATTAATGCGTCTTGACTTTAGCATCAGAGTATCTTGCAGGTGCACCCCCACCTCTTCACCACCACCGGCGAGTAACGTCTTACAGGACGCGACCTTCAATGCCTCCCAACACTTAGATAGTCCGGTTGTCTACCAACCAATCTCTATGACACCTAATGCTGATCCGACCACGGTGGTTCTAGAGGTGCTCGAGAGGGAACGACAATCACGCTCTCCCCTGCGGAGACATCGTCGCCCCGTTTCTCACAGCCCCTCTCCTCCCCCGCGGAGGACACGACACGAGGACTCTCAGAGCCCTTCACCCCAGAAGCCTGGGTGCCGTCCACGTCTAGAACGACCTCATCCCATGGTCACCCAGAAGCGCGACCGATCCCCTCCTCAGAAGCGCGACCTCATACCATGAGGAAGGGTGTTATGGCGTGGTACAAGAGCCTCGCACCTGAGTCCATCACCTCCTGGAAAGAACTGAAGAGACGGTTCTCCAGGCATTTCACCGCTTCCCGACGCCACCCGAAGATGGAAGCATCCCTGGAAGCCATCATCCAGGGAAAAGACCAATCTCTCTGAGATTACATAGAGAGATTCAACCGAGAAGCTGTCCAAGTATTCACCTCAGACGACATGAAGAAATTTTTTATCGAGCAATGACTGCGACCTCGCACCGAGTTTGCCAAGGCAGTTGGCATTGAATGGCCCAACACCTTGGATGCGCTCCTCCATAAGGCCCAAGCATACATGCAGTATGAGGAGATAGAGGCTGCCCACTGTGCCCACGATTCACAGAATCAAGAGGGTGCCTGAAGCTCTAGGCACGAAGATTCTACCTCCCTCCGACGAGGCAGGGAAAGAAGAAGAAAAGACAGGCCTCGAGGCTCTCGAGAACCAAGGGGACCAGCATGCCGTTTCACTGAGTACAAGCTACTCACCGCTCCCCGCGAGCACATCCTGGCCGAGTGCATCAACTCGGAATTCCAGAAAGGAGGTGTCAGCTTCCCGAAGCCGACGCCCCCTGTAATACCCCAAAATTTTCCCTCTCATTTCTTCATATCATTTAGCATGAGCTTTCATTTCATTGCATTCAAGCATAGAAAAAACAAAACATCAAGCATTTAGCATTGCATCTTGCATAAGGGCATGTGATAAGTTGTTTCTCAAAGGTGTTGATCATCTAAAGCTAAAGAAGAAGAGCCAAGTGTTTCTCACAAGAGCCAAGGGTCCCTTAAGTCATATGTCATCCCTACTTGATCCACAAGGCATGGGAAGAGGAGAATTCATCAATAAGAGTGGGCAGTGCACCATCCCCTATATAAAGTAGTCAAGATTGGAATCTGGCCCTCAAATGGGCAAGTTCTTTGAGTTTTTATCATCTCCAAATGGCATATCTCATCATTGTTTGAGAGGATACACATCATATTCAGAAGAATTTGGATTTGGAGGATGTGTTATTTCCTCCTAACCAGAGGGTGCCAAAATTAGGGTTTGACCTAAAATCAGTTTATCTCTGATTTTTTGGGCAAGACTTGATCTCATGGTATTCCTTATGTTCTTAAGTGTATATGGATGGAAAATTTCCCATCAATTGGTTTCAGAAAGGTCTCAATTGATCAGTTACTTGATAATCAAGAAATTGGGGAAAAAGTCAACTGTGCAGTGAAAAAAGTCAACTCTTGACTTTCTAAGGTCAAATTCATGAAATTCACGTTATATGTGTTCAATGGACAAAATTTGATCAAAAAATGATGGGGGAATAATGAAAAATCAAGAAATCACAAAACTGCCAAAAATGGAAACTTTAGGGTTGCCAAAAATAGTAAGTTTGGACCATTTTGTACCCTACTTTGAGACCCTCTTTATCCAAGATAAAAGCTTCAAACCTCAGGCCCAAGTTTAGCTAATTAAAGTTCATGTTCTAAGCTTCAAATCCATATAAAGAACATCTCCATTGGATCAATATTGAGTGAGATATGATTGATCAAAGTTTGAGAAAAGTAGGTCCAAAATCAAGTCGTGACCAAGAATGCCCAGGCCCACGCGCCATATTTTTTACAAACACTTGGTGTGCCAAATGTCCACCCATTTTTCTCAATGATAAAAGCTCCAAATGAAAATCTTTTCAACATCAAAATTGTTCCTTGCCATGCCCTCTTCAATGTTGATGTTGGACAAATTTTGATTTGGTCAAGATATGATGGAGATATGTTGGTTCCAATTTGGTATGACCATGCTGAAAATCCATGCGCCATGTTGCCTTGCCATGACACAACATGCCTCTCCCATAAACCAGCTCCAAACCTTTGTGTTCTAAGCTATTTTTCATCCTTTTCCAAGCTTTAAGTCAATCCAAAACCAACATCAATCATGCTCTATGATGTTCTATCTTTCATTTGACACTTAGAGCTCATGAATTCATCCACTACACCTGAAGAAATTTCTCCACAAACTTGCATTGGTGGTGGCTGCAGAAAATAGAATGTTATGTCATGTTTGTTGTTGTTTCATCATGCTAGCACGCACACCTTTCCCCACAACCATTGCCTCATTAGACCAAACACATTTCACATACACCACACCATACTCTCCATGATACACCAAAGAGGAAATGAACTAAGCTTATTGAGCAAGTTTCCGCTGGACCACTGATTTCACATTGCCACCAGCCGTGCCATCATCACCATTCTTTCTCTTCATCCTCACCATAACACCATAAGCCTTCACCTCACCGTAACACAGCCAAGCTAGCTCGCCCTAACTAACTTGACTCAGTTAGTTAGAGGCAACTCAGTTAACTCTACTCAGTGACTCAGTTAACCATGAGTTAAGTCACTAAAATCAACATATAAAACCATATTTCACTCATTTTTCATTTTCAACTCTCATTTCTCATTCTCCCTCTCAAACACTTCAAACTTTCTCTCTCAATTTCTCTCTATTCTCTCTGAGTTTACACGAATTCACCATTACTCATCATCACCATTGCTTGGCCTTGAAGAAAAGAGACATTGAATCAATATCCTTCTCCAAGTGAAATCTCAGCAACATTTTGATTTTCTCTCTGCTTTCCATTCCAAGATTCTACAGCATTTATTTTGCTTAGATTGAAGTTCCAAAGGTGAAGATTAATTGGATATCTCTGGTTTTCTCAACTGTTCCAAGATCTACAAGTTTCAGGTTCAAATTTTCTTCACTTTATTCTGCTCGTTTAGATTGTTTTGAAGCTTGTTTTTAGCTCATTAGGAGCTCTATTAACTCCGGCTAGTTGATAGGCCTCTTAGAGGCATAGTTTCAAAACCTAGGGCATATGTTAATCTCCTCTGTTCTCTATGTACGTGCTTGTTATGTGAAAAATAATGGTGGATTCATGATGTATGCAACGCCAGCTTCATTTTGATATCATGTTTGTGCATTTCTGGAGATTTTGAGATTTGCAGGTGGTGGTGGCTCGCCGGAGAAGATAACCGGAGGTCCTTCTCCGGCCGATGGTTTTAAATGGTTAGGGTTTCTGAGTTTTAAACATGGCCGTTGATTTGTTTTCATCGTGTGGTCAATACTATGCCAGCGCATTAATGAAGTGATTACATGCGTGTGATTGTATGATAGTTAATTTGTGCCTGCATTGATGTCCACATGATTGCATTGGTTTTATTGATCTTGACCGTATGATTGATCTAACGTCTATCACATTGCCAACACATTAATGAAAATTGTGCACCTCACATGTTATTCTTCTTGAATTCTGATGATTGTGTGTGTGTGCGTGTAAGGGAACTATCATGTGCCTTCATCATGGACTGTTGGATACACATATTTTAATGATTGGTGTGGGTTGACTTAGATGAATGATTATGATTGCATCAGTATGTGGACCACATGTACACGCGTCACACACAACTACACGTTATTGGACTTGGACTCTATTTGATGTTTGCACCCCCACTTTGAGCCCATTGTGATTTTTGAATGTGAAAGTTACTATGAATACACCCCTCCCCATTTCTTTTATTCTTTTAATTTCTTTTTCACATCTATTTGAATTTTGATTTTTAAAAATAGTGAATGACTTCTAAAAATCATAATAAAATTCATGAACCATCCTTATAGTTTTATAAAAAATTTTCAAATTTTATTTTTTATTTTTCTATTATTTTTTGCCTCTGAATTAATTGTTGCTTGCATTTCTTTTTGAGATGTTTCATTTGTGAACACCTTTCATTGCTGATTTTGTTTCTCATCATTGGTACATAGTTTAATCCCCATTCTTTTTGCATATTTCAGAGGACACTTTGAACCATTCAAAAACATTTTTGTCCTATTTTTAAAATCATCTTTGCATCCTTTTTGAGCTATTTCTTTGTGCATGATCATGTGAAACCTATAAGTGACTATTGCTTGATTGTTTGAGGTCCTTTCTTTCTGAATTGTTGTATGATTTTTTGGTATGATATTTTTCTCTGGTTGAGGTCTTTTGAGACCCAATTTGATGTTTTTTTTAAATCATGTTTGGCATTTGTTTGATGACCCTTGTTTGATGTCCCTTTTTGTGAACTTCTTTGACATGTTTGGTTACTTGCTTAGTAAGGCACTTGTGCCATTGTATGAGATCACTCTTCTTGACTTCTTGAGCCATGTTTAGATCATTATAGGTCTGTTGATTGAAATTATAGGTCATTGGTTTGAAGTTGATGTCTTTGGTGTACATATTCAATACTTGTTTTACATGTTTCCTTTTGACCTATTTCCTCTTTCTTTTGCATTTAAATGCCAACTTGAATTGTAATTGGTTTGTTTATGCCATGTCATACTATTCATTTGCATTTCATATGATGTATGCCTCTGACTTTAAAGTGTTGCATTCATTCCACATGCCATTTATGTTTCACTTTGCATACTTGAACATGTTTCATCCAAATGCATGTTTCTTTTTCTTCTAGCTTCTAAATGACTTGTAATTGTTTGAATGTGATTGATTTGTGAATCTTATCCTCATCCTAACATGTCCTATCACATCTGACCTTTATACTTGAGTTTCATATTGAACTTTTATTGGTTTGACTTATGCCATGAATGTTTTCTTTCCATGTTAAATTCATGTTCACATCTTCTCAATTCTCATCCTAATCACTCCTAATGCTTGGACACTTGATTGCTTGCCTTATGTGACATTTGTATATCATGTTTAGGCACATGTTTAGGTCATCCACATTCTAACTTGGACATTATTTGAAGCATAATTGCATGATCACCTTGCATGTCCACTCATGCTTCACTTATTTCTTCCATGATTCACTTCTTTAATGATTAGTGCTTTGCTTGTGCATAATTCATTTGTGTTTGGTATCTTACCATTAGAGAATACCCTTAGAGCATAGATTCTGATCTTAATTGAGTTTCATCTCTTAGGAGTTTTATACTTTAACTTTTAGCTTGTTTGTTCACCATTTGTTATTCCTTTTCTACTTGTAAATTGTTTTGAACTAACATTTTCATGTAGGTGCTAAAGGTAAGTAAGTGTGTGGATATGCTTCTACATACATTTCTTTCTCTTACACTCTCTTATATCTTTCAAATAATTCAATTTGTGTTTGATAAGCATTTACATGCTTTATTTGAATAACTTCTTCTTCATCCCTCCTTAAGATCAACTTAACTTCCTTTTTGGAAGTAAGTTGTTTCTTTTGCTCTTCTTCTCATTTCTTCTAGAATTAGGGTTGTTGAACCACATTAACCATAGGATCTCCAAGCATGCTAACACTAGGGTGTGTCTTAGTCTCCTCTTAGTTTTCACCTTTGATCCTCTTTTTGAGTCACTTCTTCTCATCTTAAAACAAGAGTAAAAAACATTTAATAAAGGCATAACACCTATTGTATTTAGGCCTTTCATGTGAGAACAAGGAAGTGTGGGGTCTTCTCTCACTTTCTTAGAATGTTTAGCATGCGTCCCGTCTTGGGTCGATATGCGAGGCATTCGATCCTACATGAGGGACTTAAATACAATATGTGTTGCAAAACACCGAATAAACAAAACACTTCTTTCTTAAAAGACAAAAACAAACAATAACGTCTTTCCTTCGGGAATTCTTTTCTCATCTCACTCATTCTCAACGTACGAACGTGCTTCTTCTCATTCTCTTGCAAGATGGTAACGCACTCAGACCAGCGAGCCTGCAACACCTGAGCTAGAACGTTAGTTGTTCCTTAAAAAACACAAACAATCCATCCCTAGTGAGGAGAACTACGTCGCTCTGATTCTCATGCTCCCGATGAGATACGTAGGCAGTGGGGTAGGGCCCATTCGAGCACTTCTTTTATTTTCCCTACATTTGCTTCTTGTTCTTCTCCTTTCTTCTTTCCCTTTCCTATTTCCTTTCCAGTAGCAGCGGAGCTTCAGACGACGACATCCTTTGATCGAGACAAGCAAGCGTGGATCCCATCGGGTACGATGGACACGTGGGGGTGCTAATACCTTCCCTTCGCGTAACCGACTCCCGAACCTAGTTCTCTTGGTCGCAAGACCATACTTTTTCCTTCCCTCAGGTTTATGCAGTGTATCCTTTCCCTCTCGTGGGATTAATACACATTGCTGGCGACTCTGTTTCGGTGCCACTTTCGCGTTTGTACTAGGATGAAAATCCCGGGACGGACACCCCCTAAACCAAATGTCGACAAGTCCAAGTACTGCCGGTTCCATAGGAGCCACGGGCATGTGACGGAGGATTGCTTCCACCTCAAAGATGCAATATAAATCTTGATCAAAGAGGGGCACCTCAAGCAGTACATGAAGAAGAACGAAGCCCCCTGACAAGAGGCCCAGGAGACGAAAAAGGTCGAGGAGGAGACCCCGCCCTCCGGCGAGAACGGACTACAAGTCGCCTTGTGTGTCACCCGACCAGAGGACTTCTACTTCCCCTGCGAGCGCGACATGCCTGTGACCGCTCGCAGCCCATGGAAGCTTCCCCACCGCCATGGTCATATCCGGCGGAGGTTTCAACAAGGTCTCGGTGGGGTCGATCAAGCGAAAGTTCGACGAGTTGGTAGAGGCAAGCTCGGCACAGAACGCCACCTTTGAGAAGGTCCAGGGAAGGTAGAACCCCATCACATTCTACCTCAAAGAACTGCCGGGCGGCGCCCCTAACTCCAACATCCCCTTCTGATCAGGGCATAGATGGCAAACTTTGATGTCTGCCGCATCTTGTTCGACCAAGGGAGCTCGGTGGACATAATGTATACCCACCTATTAACTACCCTCCAGCTCGACGAGACACATCTGACCCCTTACATGGGCTCAGACCTGTAGGGTTTCAACGGCACCACCACCAGACCATGGGGCTACGTCGAGCTGATGGTCACATTCGGGAACGACGACACTGCCCGACAAGTTAAGGTTTGTTTCCTGGTGGTAGAGTGCCCTTCTCTGTACCAGTGCATCCTGGGGAGGCCGACTCTAGCCAAACTATAGTTGTACCATCTATAGTCTATCTAAAGATGAAGTACTACACGACCAGGGGTCGTGTCGTCACTCTCCACGGGGATATTGAGACCGCCAGGAGATGCTTCAAGGCTGCAACCAAGGGTCTGAACTCGATCAACATAAAGTCCAAGACCGCAGGGAAGCCAGCCCTGAATGAAGAGAAGAAGCCACCCCCGTGCGTCAACGCGGTCGACCTCTACAGCTGTTTCCCCAACAAATAAGAGCAGGACGAGGTAGCGGATCACAATCCTATAGCTGAAGGCAAAGGGCAGCCTTTTCACCCTATGTGCCCCATTTCAGATGGAGACTTCGAGCTCATCACCCTCGGAGACGACCCAGACAGGAGCGTGAAGATTCGCATGGGACTCCCCGACTTGGCGAGGAAACAACTGAAGGTCTGCCTCCGGAAGAATGCTGACTTGTTTGTATGGAGCGCTGCAGGGATGCCCGACCTCGACCCAGATGTGGCCTGCCATCAACTTACAATAGATCCGACAGCTAGGGCTGTAGTACAACGTAGGCATAGGCAGTCTCCCAAGAAAGCGGAGGTTGCTGAAAAGGATGTAAAAGACCTCTTAGAGGCGAAATTTATTTCGGAAGCCCAATACACAACCTAGATTTTTAATGTTGTACTTGTTAAAAAGGATAATGGAAAGTGGAGAATATGCGTTGATTACACTGATCTTAACCGGGCATGCCCGAAAGATGCATACCCATTGCCTAACATCGACAAACTGGTCGACAATTCTGCATGTTTTAAATTGCCGTCGTTCATGGACGCGTACCCGGGATACAATCAAATCCACACGGCGAAGGCCGACAAGCAGTACACGACTTTCATGACTGAGTCGGGTAACTATTACTACAACGCAATGCCCTTCGGTTTGAAGAACATCAGCGCGACCTATGATAACTCGATTTCGTATCGTATTTTCCGACTCATTACGTGCACTTTTAGTACCGTTTTATCGAGTCTTCCGTACTATTTGCCTTAATTTATTATGTTTTCCTTTGTTTTTATGTCGACAGGTGTTTAATCGGCAAGTATGGAAAAAAGGGCGAAAACAGAGCTGAAGAGTGAAGAAAAACAGCAAAAATGTAAGTTTTGGCCTCCCCAACTGAATGATGCTCGGCATTTGCCCCTACAGAGGAGAAACACGCTCGCCATGTCCCAAAAAAGGAGGGAAATCACCTTTTGAACTAATGGCGGTCGCCGTTAGGCATACGGTGGTAGCCATTATGCGCGGGAGCAGTTTTTCAGTGACAGTTTGACAATTTTGCTTGGTTTGAATTCAAATCGTACCAGACCTTCTTGGAGCCAATTTTCCTCTATAAATACACCATTGAGGGTCTGCATTTGGGGATCCGAGTTGCGCGGAAGCGCTGCCGAATTCTTTAGCCTAGCCACTAGATTTACTTACCAAAGCAGTAATTACTCACACTGAGTGATTGCTGCACTGCTGTACTTTTCATTCTGTTGCCGATTGTATGCTTGGATCATCATTCTCATTAATAGAAGTATTTCGTTTTCATTTTATTTCTGGTCATTTATAATTCTATTTTTATCGCATTTGTTTCATTTATATTCTTGCAAGTTTATTCGATTTCAAAAGATAAACATTAATTCTGAACATTTTGTTAAAAAACCAAATCAGTATGTATGTTTTAAATTGCAGCATGTTTAATATGTTAACTTAAGAAATAAATATGTCCGAGTAATTTTTTCGGAGTCCGTAGATTGAGGACCGTCGTTCCGACGGGACTCCGTAGATGTATTAAGTACGAAATCGCGATTGTATGTCGTTTTGGTTATAATTTCTATGCGTAATTTAAGTAGCTTTGTCATGAGAGTGAGAAGTTATTTAACATTGCTTTGTCATGA
Organism: Lathyrus tuberosus; assembly: GCA_022829125.1. Lineage (NCBI taxonomy): Eukaryota > Viridiplantae > Streptophyta > Magnoliopsida > Fabales > Fabaceae > Lathyrus > Lathyrus tuberosus. The sequence continues at coordinate 3,925,620 of JALAZF010000385.1, forward strand.
GAGTGAGAAGCATATAAAGGTTTGTGCCGAGATTCGCGAGAGCGTGAGGAGCGAACCGGATAGTAGAAATTAGGCATCATATCTAAATACAGCGAGAGCGCTTTAGATGTTGATTAGGATATTGTTCGCTTTCAAATAGTGTTTCTTAGTTACCGGGCGAGCAAGAGCAAAATCTTGGGATTAAGAGATATGGCTTTAGTTAAGACCGCGAGAGCGTGAGGCGGAGCCTTTAAGTCGGTATATTCTACATAATAGGCATATAGTCATAATTAGTACCTGTATTCTACAAGTCCCTTAGGAACACGGAATCCATACTTCGGGCTCGTTTTAGTATTGTTTTCAAACCTTTAGTAATTAGCGTTTATATTTCCGTTCGTACCTTTTAATCATAGCCTTAGCTTTACAAAGCAACGATCGATTACAATAGGTTGGCATTGGTCTCTGTGGGTTCGACAATCTTTTATATTACTTCGATAAATCCGTACACTTGCGGAGCATCAAGTTTTTGGCGTCGTTGCCGGGGACCAACAGTCAATATTGTTATTCCGTTGTTGCATCGTATAGACTAAGGCACTCTTGTTTGAAAAAAAAAACTATGTATCACCCAGATTTCCTTTACAATTACCACTCCCAATACTTTGAGGAACCACTAGAATCCTATAATACCGACCTTGAATTATTGATGGAGGATTTCAATGCGACGCTCACTTACTCTCAACCAAATTTCCTATATGATTACCACTCCCAATACTTTGAGGAATCACAAGAATTCCATAATTCCAACCTCGAAACATTAATAAAGGATTTCATTGAAACAACAACTAATTCTAGGCTAGAATCTATGATGGAGCGCTTTGTGGAGACACAAACTCTCCAGAATGAAGAGTTTAGAAAACAACATCTCAATACTTATGAAACCTTTAGGCAGATGACCACTGTGGTCGAGTCCCTCACGACTCACACTGAGGCATTGGAGACTCAAATCTCTCTGCTTGCCCAGACACCTATAGGACACTCCCTTGAGAGACATGTGGATGTTGTAACGACCAATAGTGAAAAACATATTGAAAATCCTAAGGAGAGTGATAATGAATTTGAGGAGAGTTATGGTGAGAAAAGCGTAGAGATTGAGAAAAATCCACCGACGCCACCCGAAAGGGAGGTTGTTGAAGAGGTAGAGAAGGAAGCATATATTATTGTTCCACCTCCCTATACCCCACCGATTCCTTTCCCGCAAAGGTTTGTAGAAGTTAAGGTAGACTCCAAATCCAAAACATATATGGAGGTATTGGAAAATATCCACACCGATGCACCTTTGTCTGAGGTCCTGCATAAAAAGAGAAAATTTGAGGACCATGAAACTAGGGATATCATTACTATTAAGAGGGTAAGGTTAGACTTTGAGATGTTGGATGAAAGAACTAAGCCCAAACTTGAAAAGCTGATACTAAGGATAAATCCAGAACCACCACCACAAGTTCAAAAGAACGAACCACCCCACAGAAGGAAGAAAAGAAAAGGTGAGGGATATGTGAGATGGTTTGATAAGTGGCCATGGAAACCGAAGATTATTAGTCGCCAGCTATCGACGTTAAACAAAGCACTACATGGGAGGCAACCCACAAGATTTTAATTTAATGTTTTCCTTTTATTGTTTGTGTTTGCAGAAAAAAAGAAATGTATTGCTTGTCATGTCTTAGCTACATTTAAGCAAAATATTCTCGATCCTGGAGACGAGTTGGTGCCCACAGATATTCCTAAGAATCTCGCTGCTGGTGGTGACACCGACGATGAGTATATAGGAGAGATTATGTCTCTCCTGTCAGTAACTCACCTCTTCCTCATTCTCCTCTTAGTCATGTTCCACCTGCACACACTGTACCATATCTTTCTAACATTTTTGCAGGTACTTCCTCCGGAAGCGGGCAGATATGATGAGCTGATTCAAGAAATGCGTAATTGAAGATATCATAAAATGCCAGACGCCAAAGTAGAAGTGGTTAGTGAAGACAGGGACAATAAAGCAAGGATCATCGAGGATTTAACACGCAATAGCATTCATACAGGTTCTATCTTTCCTTTCTCCACCTTTTATCAAAACATTTAGGACAATGTTTGGTTTAAGTGTGAGGGAGGAACTTTATCGCTTTAATTTTACCGATTTTTTGTTTGATTTATCATTTTCTAGTTTATTTCTTGCTTTTAGGAATTTTATTTGTTTTTAATGTTTTGTCGAGTCTTTGCATGTGTTGTTGAGTCTTTATGTGTGGTTTTCACTTGTTATTCAATTTCCTCGAAATTTTAAAAAATGTTAACCTCCTACTATTTTTGTTTCGATTCATGGCACGACACTCTAAAAGTATATAGGTTGTTTAGGTTGTGTTAGATAGACTTGGGGAAGTTTTGTAAATATCGGTACCGTTCCTACACCTTAGATTCCCTAAGTATGTGATATCGATTTAAATAGACATTATGCCATGACTTTATGCCTAGTTTCTTAGAATTAACCTCTTGATTAGTTTATACTAGCAGTCATCACCATCTTTGTGTACAAACTAAGTAACGAACCGATGCAAATATGTGTTGATCTCAAAAATTTGAATAATGTGATTTTTATAGAAAAAACGAATGAAAGACATATTCCCGCTAAGTTAGGTGGTCCTCACCCGACCATTTAGCCTAAAGGTTCGGACTCTTGAAATTCTTAAGCAAACGAAAACATATGAAAAAAAAGTGAATGTCGAGATCGTATAACACAAATAGGTTCGCTTACCATGTAAGTACAAAGAATAACGGACTTAATGTGATTGCGCGAGAATGAAAAAGAGGTGAAATAGGATAAAGGATGTAGGTCGAGTTATAATGTCATGATTTGAATTGGTATTGCATAGGAAGAGAGTCTTTGTCCGCAAATGTGGAAATGTGTCGTTACGATATCCTTGTTTTCACTATTTAGTACCTATCGATAAAACATTAGCCTAGTAGCCACGTATGATTAGAGTCTCGTTGTGCCTATGTTTTGAACCGTGCTTATTTTCTTTTTACCGTGTTGGTTAATTGCTTGAGGACAAGCAATGGTTTAAGTGTGGGGGTGTTGATAACTCGATTTCGTATCGTATTTTCCGCTCATTACGCGCACTTTTAGTACCGTTTTAATGAGTCTTCCATACTTTTTGCTTTGATTTATTATGTTTTCCTTTGTTTTTATGTCGACAGGTGTTTAATCAACAAGTATGGAAAAAAGAGCGAAAACAGAGCTGAAGAGTGAAGAAAAACAACAAAAATGCAAGTTTTGGCTTCCCCAACTGAATGGCGTTTTCCATTTGCCCCTACAGAGGAGAAAGGCGTTCGCCATGTCCCAAAAAAGGAGGGAAATCACCTTTTAAACTAATGGCGGTCGCCGTTAGGCATACGATGGTCGCCATTATGCGCGGGAGCAGTTTTTCAGTGACAGTTTGACAGTTTTGCTTGGTTTGAATTCAAATCGTACCAGACCTTCTTGGAGCCAATTTTCCTATATAAATACACCCTTGAGGGTCTGGATTTGGGGATCCGAGTTGCGCGGAAGTGCTGCCGAATTCTTTAGCATAGCCACTAGATTTACTTACCAAAGCAGTAATTACTCACACTGAGTGATTGCTGCACTGCTGTACTTTTCATTCTGTTGCCGATTGTACGCTTGGATCATCATTCTCATTAATAGAAGTATTTCATTTCCAATTTATTTTAGGTCATTTATAATTCTGTTTTTATTGCATTTGTTTCATTTATATTCTTGCAAGTTTATTCGATTTCAAAAGATAAACATTAATTCTGAACTTTTTGTTAAAAAACCAAATCAGTATGTATGTTTTAAATTGCAGCATGTTTAATATGTTAACTTAAGAAATAAATATGTCCGAGTAATTTTTCCAGAGTCCGTAGATTGAGGACCGTCGTTCCGACGGGACTCCGTAGATGTATTAAGTACGAAATCGTGATTGTAGGTCGTTTTGGTTATAATTTCTATGCGTAATTTAAGTAGCTTTGTCATGAGAGTGAGAAGTTATTTAACATTGCTTTGTCATGAGAGTGAGAAGCATATAACGGTTTGAGCCGAGATTCGCGAGAGCGTGAGGAGCGAACCGGATAGTAGAAATTAGGCATCATATCTAAATACAGCGAGAGCGCTTTAGATGTTGATTAGGATATTGTTGGCTTTCAAATAGTGTTTCTTAGTTACCGGGCGAGCGAGAGGAAAATCTTAGGATTAAGAGATAATGCTTTAGTTAAGACCGTGAGAGCGTGAGGCGGAGCCTTTAAGTCGGTATATTCTACATAATAGGCATATAGTCATAATTAGTACCTGTATTCTACAAGTCCCTTAGGAGCACGGAATCCATACTTCGGGCTCGTTTTAGTATTGTTTTCAAACCTTTAGTAATTAGCGTTTATATTTCCGTTTGTACCTTTTAATCATAGCCTTAGCTTTACAAAGCAACGATAGATTACAGTAGGTTGGCATTGGTCTCTGTGGGTTCGACAATCTTTTATATTACTTCGATAAATCCGTGCACTTGCGGAGCATCAACCTACCAGCAGATGATGAACAAAGTCTTCCGCGGTGAGATCGGAGACATGCTCAAGGTCTACATGGACAACATGATCGTAAAATCACGAGAAGAAGTCGACCGCACTATCCATTTCAAAAGGGTCTTCGACACGGTGAGGAGATGCAAGATGAGGTATAATCCGAAGAAATGCACATTTGGTGTCTGAGCAGGAAAGTTCCTCGGTTTCTACCTCACAGAACGAGGAATCGAGACAAACCCCGACAAATGCAGGGCGTTCTCCGTGTTCCCAACGCCGAGCTTAAATAAGTCAATACAATCGCTAAACGGGATGCTCACCTCGCTGTCCCGCTTCGTAGCCAAATCGGTGCAACACACACTTCCATTTTTCAAACTTCTACACAAAGAAGCAACATTCGAATGGACTGAGGAGTGCACACAGGCACTCCTCAACCTTAAACAAGTCCTCTGGCAGCCCCCGGTCCTCTCACGACCAGAAAACGAGGAAACGTTGTACTTGTACCTCGTCATCACAGCTGAGGCGGTCAGCGCGGCTCTTATCAGGGAAACCCCTGAAGGACAGAAGTCGATATACTTCACCAGTAAAGCCCTCCAAGGTCCCCGAACTCAGGTACCAGCAGATCGAAAAGGTTGCTCTGACCCTCATCACTGCGACTAGAAGGCTGCGGCACTATTTCTTGGCCCACACGATCGTAGTAAGAACTGACCAACCCGTACGACAGCTCCTCGGTCGGCCCGACATGGCGGGTAGGATACTCAAATGGTCGTTTGAGCTCTCCGAGTTCGACATCCAGTACGAGGGTAGAAAGGCCCTGTAGGCTTAAGTACTAGCCGACTTCATCGTGGAGATGACCACCCCGGAACCCTCGACCGACGGATCCCAGAAGTGGATGATCTACGTCGATGGGGCATCCAGTTCGACGGGAAGCGGAGCAGACATCATCCTAGAAAACGAGGAAGACATCTTGATCGAGGTCTCCCTCACATTATCCTTCCCGACATATAACAACCATGCCAAATACGAGACCTTCCTTGTCGGGCTACGCCTAGCCGAGGACCTCGGCGCAAAAGAGGTAAGAATATTTACTGACTCCCAACTCGTGGCCTCGTAGGTACAGGGAGAGTACCAAGCCAAGAACGATAGCCTCATCGAGTACCTGGCCCTAATAAAAGAGAGGATGAAATAATTTGCCTCGGCAGAAGTAAGTCACGTCCCGCGCGAACACAATATTTGGGCAGACATCCTGTCTAAGCTGGGGAGCACGAAGAAGAAAGGCAGGAACATATTCATCATCCAAGAAGTGCTTCCACGACCAAGCATCAAGAAACCCACCTCGACCGCCGACGAGAATGCCATCGACGACAGTCACTGCTGGATGACCCTAGTATACGAATACCTCAGCACAGGGAAACTACCCGACGACCCCAAGGGTGCCGGCGTAGTCAGGCAACGTGCCTGCTCGTATGCTATCGTCGAGGATAAGTTATACCAACGGAGTTTCTCTATCCCCCTCCTCAGATGCGTCGAGGAGTCTAAGGTCCCTGGCATACTCCTGGAGATCCACGAAGGGATCAATACACAACACCTCGGCGGAAGGTCCCTAGCTCGTAAAGCATTGCGGGCGGGGTACTACTGGCCTACCTTGCAGCAAGACGCCAAGGAGCACGTCAAAAAGTGTGACAAATGCCAGCGACACGGGGACATGCACCTGGCCCCGCCCAGTGAGCTCAAAACGCTCTCATCCCCGTGGCCATTTGCCTGGTAGGGGATGGACATCCTCGGGCCCTTCACCATAAGGTCGTACCAAAATAAGTATTTGATAATCATCGTCGACTACTTCACTAAGTGGATAAAGGACGAAGCCTTGGTCAAAATCACGGCCCATAACATACTCCGTTTCTACAAGAGGAATATACTTGCCCGGTTCGGCGTACCCCAAGCAATCGTCACCGATAACGGGACATAATTCACCGACAAGAACTTCCAGGACTTAGTTACCAAGCTGGGCACAAAGCAACACTTCACGTCGGACGAGCTCCCGCAAATAAACCGGCAGTCCGAAGCTGCGAGCAATCTAATCCTGCGAGGCCTGAAACGAAGACTGGGTGACGCCAAGAAAAGGTGGGTCGAGGAGTTGCACAGTATGCTCTGGGCCTACAGAACGACCCCACACTCGACCACAGGGAAAACCCCGTTTTGACTGACCTACGGAACCGAGGCAGTAACTCCAATAGAAATAAGGGAACCCTCGAGGAGGACTCAGTCCCCCCTCGACGAGGAAGCCAATTACGAGGCCCTAAGGGAGGAGCTCGACCTAGTCGAAGAGATTCGGTCGGGGGAATCCCTATGCAAAGCCTCACTCAAACATAAGATAACTGTGGAATTTGGATCGAACTCTAGAAGAAGCATGCCGTCGAAGTTGGTTCACATGCTGCCGTCGAAAAATAATACATGTTGTAGTCGAAGGTTGTTCTAACATGTATTAGTTAATATTGCTAGGGTTGTTAGCATATTGAATTGGGCCTTGTGTTAAGGATCCAATTGTTTAAGTTAGCTTGTACCCTAAGTTAGCTTGTAATGGGTATTTTATTAAAAGCCCATTAGTTTAGTGTGCTAGGTTTTATTATAAGTAGCATACTAGTCTCTCATTCTAAGTGTGACAAAACCTAGAAAGAGTGAGAGTGGTTAGTTTGTTATTCTTGTATACTTGTAATCCTTGTTTTAAGGAGAAAGGAAAGAATAACAGTTTTATAACCAATCCTTGTTGTTTTTACTCTTGTTTTCTTTATTAACCCTAACCCTTGTAGAGTTTCTTTGTGTATAAAGAAACCGTAAATACTTTGTTAAAAGGTATCCGATTCACAACAAATTGGTGCGGTGAGCGTGGAGGAGATGCCTTCAACAAAGTATGAGATCGAGAAGTTCACCGGAGTGAACGACTTCGGTCTGTGGCGCTTGAAGATGAAAGCCCTACTGCTTCAGCAGGGTTGTTTGGAAGCGTTGAAGGGAATGGCAGCCATGGACGCTGCGTTAACTGAAAGAGAAAAGACTACGATGATAGAGAAAGCACACAGCGCAATATTGTTGAGCCTTGGTGATAAGGTTCTTCGACAGGTATCAAAAGAGACGACGACGGCGGGATTATGGACGAAGCTGGAAAGTTTGTATATGACCAAATCCTTGGTGAATCGTCTTTACCTGAAGCAAGCCTTGTATTCGTTCAAGATGAATAAAGAAAAGGCTTTGGCTGAGCAGTTGGATTCTTTCAACAAACTGATTCTTGATCTTGAAAACATTGATGTGAAGATTAATGATGAAGATCAAGCATTGTTGTTGTTGTGTGCTTTGCCCAAATCGCATGCTCACTTCAAAGAAACTCTCTTGTATGGAAGAGAGTCCCTGACCTTTGAAGAAGTTCAAGCAGCCTTGTACTCTAAGGACCTGAACGAACGAAAGGAGCATAAACCTTCGACGGTTGGTGAAGGTTTGGCAGTTAAGGGAAAATTCTTACGAAAGGATGGTAGGTTCGACAAGAAGAAAGGTAAAAGTCAGCAGAAGTCTTCTAGTGGCGAAACATCTGGTTTTCGATGTTATCACTGTAAGAAGGAGGGACACACAAGAAAAGTGTGCCCTGAACGCCTGAAAGATCATGGAGGTAAGGATAATGGCAACGCAGCATTGTTCAAGATGACTTCGACTCATCTGATGCTCTTGTAGTTTCAAGCGGCGACTCAAGAAAAGAGTGGATTATGGATTCTGGATGTACTTGGCACATGACTCCAAACAAGAATGTGTTTGAAGAACTATGTGATCAAGATGGAGGATCAGTGCTGCTGGGAAACAACAAAGCTTGCAAAATTGCAGGTATTGGATCCGTGAGATTCAAGCTCCATGATGAGTCAATAAGATTATTGACTGAAGTTAGGTATGTACCTGACTTGAAGAGAAATTTAATTTCTCTTGGTGAATTCGACAGAAAGGGATATGTTTTCAAAGGAGAGCAAGGTACCCTGAGAGTCATGAAAGGGTCGAAGGAAGTCTTGAGAGGCGTGAAAAACCAAGGCTTGTATACCCTGGAGGCTGAGGTTGAAAGTGGTTCGACAAATGTTGTATCCATGAAACCTATGTCGAAGACAGAGTTATGGCATATGAGATTGAGCCATGTCAGCGAAAGAGGCCTAGTCGAATTGGGGAAGCAGAACCTGCTAGGTGGTGACAAAGTCAAAAAGTTGGAGTTTTGTGAAGTTCAACAAAGGCAAGCAAAGAACACATGGATCCCTTGATTACATTCATGCTGATCTTTGGGGGCCTGGAAGGAATCCTTCACACTCAGGTGCAAGGTATTTTCTATCCATTGTTGATGACTATTCCAGAAAGCTATGGGTATTCATTCAAAAGACGAAGGATGAAACTTTTGAGAATTTCAAAAGTTGGAAGATTCTGGTCGAAACTCAAACTGGCAGAAAGGTTAAGAGGTTGAGAACTGACAATGGCCTTGAGTTCTGCAACAAAGCGTTCGACAGTTACTGTGTTGAGTCTGGGATTGCAAGGCATAAGACTGTAGCAGGTACTCCTCAACAAAATGGCTTAGCTGAGAGATTCAATCGAACAATCCTTGAAAGGGTTAGATGCATGTTGGTTAGTGCTGGATTGAAGAAGGTGTTTTGGGCTGAAGCTGTTTCGACAGCAGCATATCTGATAAATAGATGTCCTTCGACTGCATTAGATATGAAGACACCTGAAGAAGTTTGGTCGGGAAATCCACCTAGTCTCGACAGACTGAGAGTATTTGGCTGTGTGGCCTATGCTCACATTAGGCAAGACAAGGTCGAACATAGAGCTCTGAAGTGCATGTTCATGGGATACCCTGAAGGAGTCAAAGCTTATAGGCTATGGTGCCTAGAACCAGGTCACAGGAGGTGTATCACCAGTCGAGATGTAGTTTTCAATGAAGCTGAGATGGCTTTCAAGAAAATTGATGTTGCTGACGAAGAGCTGGAACAGGGAGAGATTCCTGTTGAGGTGGAGCATGTTGATGCTGAAGTGCGTACCCCAGATGAAGTCGAAGACGAAACAGAAGATGTTGTCGAAGATGAGGAAACTGATAATGACTACCTGTTAGCAAGAGACAGGTCAAGAAGAGTCATCAAGCCACCTCAAAGACTTGGGTATCCAGATCTTATAGCTTATGCCTTAATCTCTGCAAGTGAGGTTCTCGACGAAGAACCTAGAGACTATAAGGAAGTTATGAGGAGTCGAAAGAAGACTGAATGGCTGAAAGCCATGGATGACGAGATGAAATCTCTTCATGATAACGACACATGGGAACTGACAAAGAAACCTGCTGGAGCCAGGTTAGTCAGCTGTAAATGGATTTTCAAAGTCAAGGAAGGAATCGATGGAGTGGCGTCGAAAAGATACAAGGCAAGATTGGTTGCTAGGGGGTTCACTCAGAAAGAAGGTGTCGATTTCAATGATGTGTTCTCGCCTGTTGTGAACCACAGGTCCATTCGAATGTTGCTTGCCATGGTGGCACAGTTCGACCTTGAACTGAAACAGATGGATGTGAAGACTGCATTCTTGTATGGTGACCTAGATGAAACGATCCTGATGAGGCAACCTGAAGGGTATGTCGAAAAGGGGAAGGAAGATTATGTGTGCAAGCTGAAGAGATCTTTATATGGACTGAAACAATCTCCTCGATAGTGGAATAGGAGATTCGACAAGTTCATGGCACGCATAAGTTTCATCAGAAGTCAGTTCGACCACTGTGTTTACTTCAGATTTCGACCGGGTAATTCATTTGTTATTTTGTTGCTTTATGTGGATGATATTCTAATAGAAAGCAACAATGTCGAAGAGGTAATGAGGGTGAAGGCTGAACTCAGTAAGGAGTTTGAAATGAAGGATCTGGGAGTTGCGTCCAGGATTCTTGGGATTGATATCCGAAGAGATAGAAAGCAGTCGAAATTATGCTTATCTCAAGAGGCATACCTACGGAAGATTCTCGAAAAGTATGGTATGTCGAATTCAAAGCCTGTTGTAACTCCGACAAACCCTCAATTCAAGCTGAGTATAGATCAGTGCCCCAGTACTGATGTCGAAAGAACTTATATGAATAGCATACCATATGCTAATATAGTTGGTTCTTTGATGTATACTATGGTCTGTACAAGACCTGACATAGCATATGCAGTGAGTCTTGTGAGCAGGTACATGTCGAATCCTGGAAAGGCACACTGGCAAGCATTGAAGTGGTTTTTAAGGTACATAAATGGGTCTCTGAATAGAGTCCTAATTTATGGTGGAGCCTTGGGTGAAGATAGTAAAGCAGCAGTCGAAGGATTTGTTGACTCTGATTATGCAGGTTGTATGGATTCCAGAAAGTCTATTTCTGGATATGTTTTCACAATGTTTGGCACAACAATCAGTTGGAAAGCGACGCTCCAGAAGGTTGTTGCTTTATCAACCACTGAAGCTGAATATATTGCCCTCACTGAAGCTGTGAAGGAAGCATTGTGGCTTGAAGGTTTTGCAAAGGAGCTGAAACTTCAAGGTCGAAGTATCACTGTTAAATGTGATAGTCAAAGTGTAATACACCTGTCGAAGAACTCAAACTATCATGAGCGAACCAAGCACATTGACGTGAGGCTGCATTTCGTCAGAGGGGTAATCGAGCGTGGAGAAGTCCAAGTGCTGAAGGTTTCGACAGATCATAATGCTGCTGATATGAACACCAAGACATTGCCAAGTTGCAAGTTTTTCCACTGTATGCAGTTGATAAAGCTGCATGAAGAAAGCTAGTTTGTTTTCTTGTTGTTAGAGTTAGATCCAAGGTGGAGATTTGTGGAATTTGGATCGAACTCTAGAAGAAGCATGTCGTCGAAGTTGGTTCACATGCTGCCGTCGAAAAATAATACATGTTGTAGTCGAAGGTTGTTCTAACATGTATTAGTTAATATTGCTAGGGTTGTTAGCATATTGAATTGGGCCTTGTGTTAAGGATCCAATTGTTTAAGTTAGCTTGTACCCTAAGTTAGCTTGTAATGGGTATTTTATTAAAAGCCCATTAGTTTAGTGTGCTAGGTTTTATTATAAATAGCATACTAGTCTCTCATTCTAAGTGTGACAAAACCTAGAAAGAGTGAGAGTGGTTAGTTTGTTATTCTTGTATACTTGTAATCCTTGTTTTAAGGAGAAAGGAAAGAATAACAGTTTTATAACCAATCCTTGTTGTTTTTACTCTTGTTTTCTTTGTTAACCCTAACCCTTGTGGAGTTTCTTTGTGTATAAAGAAACCGTAAATACTTTGTTAAAAGGTATCCGATTCACAACAAATTAAGCATGCATACACCTAATCCCATTTCCATTCCGGAATTTCCATTGACAAGTTAAGCATGCATACACAAATTGAGCAACATCCCTCTTTAATCCGGACCACCAAAAGATTTTCTTCAAATCTTGATACATTTTATTCGCTCCCGGATGAATACTTAAGTTACTTCGGTGTCCTTCTTCCAATATCATCTTTTTCAACTCCGCATCATCGGGAATACAAATACGACCACGGAATCTCAAAACTCCAAAATTATCAACCTTGAAATCCTCATTCTCATTCATCATCAAATCAATGAACTTCAACTCCAACTTCTGCTTTTCATACACGGTTGCAAGAAAATCACTCGTAACATGTAGCATACCAAGTCTCATACTTCTCGGCGTCATTTCACAAACCAAACTCAAGTCTCTAAAATTCTCCAAAAGTTCCCATTCTCTCATCATCAATGCAGACATATGTAACGACTTCCGACTCAAGGCATCGGCCACCACGTTTGCCTTACCTGGATGGTAATTCAAACCAAAATCATAATCCTTCAAAAGTTCTAACCACCTTCTTTGTCTCATGTTCAATTCTTTTTGATCAAATAAATATTTCAAGCTCTTGTGATCACTAAAAACTTCAAATCTTGCACCATAAAGATAGTGCCTCCAAATTTTCAAAACAAACACCACGGCCGCTAACTCCAAGTCATGTGTAGGATAATTCTTTTCATGCACTCTCAATTGTCTTGAAGCATAAGCCACAACCTTTCCATCTTGCATCAAAACACCACCTAAACCAACCAAAGAAGCATCACAATACACAACAAATGGTTCATTAGGATTCGGTAAAATCAAGATCGGAGCCGTTGTCAACCTTCTCTTTAGCTCATTGAAACTCTCTTCACAATGAATATCCCAAATGAAAGCCTTTCCTTTACAAGTCAATTGCGTTAACGGAAGTGCCAACTTCGAGAATCCCTCAATAAACCTCCGATAATAACCCGCCAAGCCTAAAAAGCTTCGAATCTCCGTAACCGATCTAGGAGCCTCCCATTGCATCACCGCATCAATCTTGGATGGATCAACACTAATACCACTACCGAGAATAACATGTCCAAGAAAACTTACTTCCGATAACCAAAACTCACATTTCGACAACTTAGCATACAATTGTTTCTCTTTCAAAATTTGTAACACAATCCTCAAATGCTCTTCATGTTCCTCTTGAGACTTAGAGTAAATCAAAATATCGTCGATGAACACAACCACAAATCGATCCAACAGTTCATGAAAAATACGATTCATGTATTCCATAAACACACCCGGCGCATTAGAAACCCCGAATGGCATCACGGAATATTCGTAATGTCCATACCGTGTCCTAAAGGCCGTCTTTTGAATATCCTCTTCTTTCACACGAATCTGGTGATATCCCGATCTCAAATCAATCTTGCTAAAAACATTCGCACCAACCAATTGGTCCAACAAATCATCGATCCTTGGAAGCAGATACTTGTTCTTAATTGTCACCTTGTTCAGTTGTCGATAATTAATGCATAACCGCATACTTCCATCCTTCATCTTTACCAACAATACCGGAGCACCCCACGGAGAAACACTTGGTCTTACAAATTTCTTGTCCAACAAGTCATTCAATTGTTTCTTCATTTCTACCAACTCCGATGCCGACATATGATACGGTGCCATCGAAATCGGTCTAGTACCCGGAACTAGATCAATAGAAAATTCAACTTCTCTTTCTGGCGGTACATTCGTAATATCCTCAGGAAACACTTCAGGAAAATCACACACAACAGGAAACACATCCAGCGACACTTGACTATCCACAGACAATGATGCAAACAACCCGAACAATTGAGCTTCATCCGCTATAAGTTTCTTCAACTCTTTAGTGGATAGGAAACTCGAGTCTTCGTCCTCTTCCAAAGAAGGAAACCTCACTAACTTGTGATAACAATCTATATGAACTCTATTAAATTGCAACCAATTCATACCCAAGACCACATCCAATCCTTCCAACGGCAAACACACTAAGTCCATCTCAAATTCTTTACCATAAATGGTTAAAGGACAACTTAAACAAACCAAAGAAGTAGTTACTGACCCCATTGCTGGAGTATCAATAACCATCTTACCATCCATCAGAGACAACACAAGATTCAAACGATTTGCGCACTCAGAAGAAATAAACGAATGAGTCGCTCCCATATCAATAATAGCAACTAAAGGCGTACTATTAATAAAGCATGTACCTTTAATCAAACGGTCTGCATTAGTAGTTTGAGTCCCCGCCAATGCAAACACCTTTCCGCCCGCTTGAGCTTGTTTCGGCTTAGTACACTTAGTACTAATGTGACCAACTTCTCCGCAATTATAGCACTTCACCATATTCCTTCTACAATCTATAGCAACATGCCCAAGACCTCCACAGTTAGAACATTTCACCACTTGCTTCCCACACTCAAATGATTTATGACCCATTTCACCACACTTGTAACACCTAATAGAACCGGAACCTCCTCCTCCAGGTCTCCTATCAAAGTTTCCCCTATGCTTGCCCTTATCAACGGGTGTCACATAAGGTCCACTTCTGGCTTGTTGCTTTCCCTTCCTCTCATTCAAACTTTTGTAATGTGTAGAACGAGCCTTACTATCTTCCTCGAAGATTCTACAACATTCCGTCAAATCTGAAAACCTTCTTATCCTTTGATATCCCACAACTTGCTTAATCTCAGGACGTAAACCATTCTCATATTTAATACACTTTGAGAACTCAGTAGTAATCGCAGCATAATGAGGATGGAATTGAACCAACTCCACAAATTTAGCAGTATAGTCCACCACAGACATACTACCTTGTTTCAATTCAAGGAACTCCATCTCCTTCTTCCCTTTCACACTTTCAGGGTAATACTTCCTTAAGAACTCAGTACGAAATAAATCCCAAGTTACCTCTTCATCATCCACCTCAAGAATTTGACGTATACCGACCCACAAATCGTCGGCTTCTTCCTTCAGCATGTGAGACCCAAGCCTCACCTTATTCTCCTCCGCACAGTCCATGACTCTGAAGATCCTTTCAATCTCTTTCAACCAAAGTTGAGCACCATCGGGATCAAATCTTCCTTTGAAGACCGGTGGTTGATTCTTCCTGAACTCGTCATTAGCATTCACGTTCGGCGCACCTTGCACTGCCCTAGCCATTGCTTCCAAAGCAGCAGCCATCGCATTGTCGTTCCTACCAGCCATATTTCTGATTATTCCCAAAAATGACAACAAAGTTAAACAACAGTTCAACCAACACAACAACAAGACAGACATAACTGACTCAACTTTGGCTCTGATACCACTTAATGTAACACCCCCATTCTATACCCCCAAATAAACACAATTAATCATTTAGGCACATATTAAAAATTTTGTCAGAGTATAATTATAAACATGGTATAAAAAGAGGTACGTCACATTATACATTAAATTAAAACATACAACACCTGCTCAACATTGATATGCAACAGTGGGGTAACTTTGCAACAGAGGAACTTTGTCCTTACACCCACACCTCAATATTTAGAATAAAAGCGGAAAATCTAAACATTGAATAACATCAAAAATATATACATATATATACATGCGTCATCGAATATCATCCATCACATACTTCATGTTTACATAAACATTCATCATCAAGATTCATATACAAATGTATCACAAAAGAATCATATACATCCTAGCTACCCGATGCTACATATCAGAGCCAACCGACCAAAAGAATGAAGACACGCTTCACAAAAAGACCTCCAGCATACCTACTCTGCAATGCCTCATAGAGCATCATAAAACAGCAGAAGGGTGAGAAATATTATCATAATAACAATGCATATAAGTATATATATCTTAACATAAAAATACACATATTCCACATTCTCACCACGATTCATCAAAACTCACCCATATACATCACAGTGTATATATATATACAACCAAGCATATTCATCATACATACTTTCGCAACTCTCAATCATTCCACATAAACATACACATTCATGTTTATTCATCAATGCACAAATACAAAGATGATAAATGCAAATCATAGAGACCGACTCACGACTCTATGCAAATGCAATGCGGGTACCGACTCAATCATCATTAGTTCACTCAGGAACTCTGCTGGAACCATCGCTCGTTACCAATGTAACTCCCCGTCGGGCCTACGATGTTCACCCATTGCTCACACCCCACATGGGCACACAATGTTTATGGATCGCTCACACCCCACATGGGCACACGACCCGATCGCTCACACCCCACATGCGGGCACACGATCCGATTGCTCACACCTCACCTAGGCACACAATCGTTTGTAATCATCGCTCACACCTCACATAGGCACACGATGTTACAACGGATTCTCATTAGAATCGCTTAACACAAGAATGTACTTCATTATGCTTCACATGCAAAATGACTCAAGACATTCTTGAAATGCATACATATTCACAATATATTCATGCATTCATCTCATACAATCACATACAATCTATATACATTCGCATCAATGCACTATTGTATGATTCACATTCAAACACACAGTCAAAACGGTAAAAGTCGCTAAATAGCACTATTCCCGACTTTCCGACATAATAAAATCGGCTAACAATTTCCAAATCATCATAATAGGAAAGTACAGCTCAATAGCTTTCCAACGACACCAAGAATGTAAAAATCGGATAATCGGAACAAAAGTTACGGACGAAAACGAAAGCGACATTTTGAAAAATCCCATTTTTACATTCCTCCTGTCCATACGCGTATTGCCAATGCCCATACGCGTATGGGCAGAACCATTTTCCTTCACAAATTCACGTTTCCAAAAACCATACGCGTACGCCCAATGCCCTTACGCGTATCACCAGAGGGTCGGGAAAAGCCACATTCCATACGCGTATTGACCCAAAAACAGGCCAATGATACGCGTAACGCCTGGCTCATACGCGTATGGACATGCCCCTTACGCGTATGGCCAGGGGAAACCCAGAAAAATTCTGCAGAACCAAGTTCTGCGTTTTCTCCCCCAAAATCCTCCAATTTCATCATCTACACACAGAAAAATACCAATTTGATATCCAACAACATGTATCATTCATGTATCAACAACAGGGGATCCAAAAATATCATTTTCAACCCGATTTAATCGATTTCTACCATTTTCTACACCAATGGGTTTATACCAAAACTCATGAAAATCAACAAAAACAACAATACAATCATACATAATCATACACATTGCTAAGATAACAAGATTTCACACCCTTACCCGGATTTAATTGATTCCTAGAAGTTGATTTCTTGATCTCCTAGCTTTTCCCTTATTTTCCTTCTCTTTTCTCCTCTTCTTCTTTCTTTCTCTCCTTTTTCTCTCTATTTCTCTTTTTCTTTCTTTTCTATTTTCCACTCAAATACTATTAATTCATTTTCTCACAAAATTCTACACTTAATCATTTTTCCATAAATTTTTATTAAATTTCTAACTTACTAATAATTGAGAAATGTCTAAAATATCCTCCATTCTAATTTCCCCGAAAACTCCCAAAACGGTCAAATATCATAACACATCAACATAGCATATTAACATACCACTTCCACAAATAAAAATAATTTATCACTCAATTAAAATAAAAGACTCAACAAAATGGAAATAATCAAAATCGGGGCGTTACAGGACACCCCTACCGACTAGGCAGAACGCCTAGCTCGAGATGGATAGTTCACGCCTCGGAGCAAAGACCTCGATCGAGCTCTTAGCTTCGTCGAAGGTCAGAATCCGACTCCGACCACTCGACCAGTTCCCTACATTGTCGAGGACCAATAACGTCGAGCAAAGGCCCCAGATACTTGAACAAAAACACACACCCATCACTTAAACTAAAACATGCAAATATAAGATACGTATTCGACATACGAGCAGTACACACAAAATATAAACACATAAAGTACAAAGAAACAGTGCATTAAAACGGGCAAACCCCATTGTTCAAACATTACAAAAAAAAGTTGCAAACGCACGACACGCAGGCCTGGAAAACTCAATTTACAAAAATCATGGAACGCAGGCCGTGCAAAACAATAACCCAAAAATGGCACGCATGCCGACTAAACAGAAAATCAAACAGCCTCCTCTTCAAGCCGGGGTTCCCCATCACCTCGACCACCTCCCTCGTCAATTTCCCCGAGGACGACCACCCTGCCATCAACCACTTGGTGAAGGGACTGAGCCTCTCAAGGACAAGCTGGACCCCCGAGTTCTCGACCTGGACTTGCACCAAAGCGCTGTTGAAGCCCACCTCGAGAGCCTCCAAGCAGTTTTGCTCGAGCTCCCGGATCCTGGCGACTAGAGCACCACGGGCCATGAGAGCTTTCTCCTCCTCCGTCTCGTCCTCGGCCGGCTTGGCGGCAGCTTCCAGCTCGGTGACTTTGGTCTGAAGGCGATCTCGGTCCTCCTTGGTCTTCTTCAGCTCTTCCTCCAACTCATTCATATCATGGAGGAGGCGCACCTGGGCCTTATACCTCGTATGGGCCTCTTGTAGATCACTCTCCGCCTTGTTTTTCTCCACTTCAAGGACGACGTTCTCATCTCGCAGCTTCTTCAGCTCGGAGGTCGAGATGGTTTCATTGTTAAGAACTAAGGTCGTCTTGAAGAGCCTCATCATAGCAGCCATATCCTCGGTCAGCGCTTTCCTTCTGGCCACCCTGTCGACCCCTGTAATCGCTTTGATCTCAGCCTCGGCCACAGTTGGGGAATTGGCCTCGAAAAAGAAATCCTGATGGTGGTGGCATGGGGCAACACGAACTTCTCCATATGCACACTCTCCTCGAGGTCAACGAGGATGGGCTCCTTGGTGCGCGACCTCTTGGAAGAGTCTCATGCAGAGGAGGATATTGGCTACATTGAGGGGAGGTAGAGTCGCTTGCCCTGTCGCCGAGATTCACCATCTGTTATTCACACCCTTGGTCGTCGCCAGCTTCATGATGCGCTTGTGCACGTTCGACATTTGACCTGCGACATTGAACAGAAAAGTCAGTACAAAGAAAAAGAGAAAAGGGGCAGATGCCCGAACAAAACAAGAAACCACTACCTAAGAACCTCAAGGCCGCCTCGTAGCACTCGTATTCCAGAAGGACCTTAGTGTTAATAAATCCGGGCTCACGTAAAACTGCCCCGCGATCATCGAGGATGAAATTCCCATCATTGTTAACGCATTTGGTGGCGGTGAAGCCGGTGACAAAGTCGACTATCTTTTTATATGACTCCTGGTCGATAGTGTACTGGTCGCCATGCTTCAAGATGTAGCTTTCCGTGCCCTCTTGAAGTGCTCCTCCTCCCACTCAAGGGGACACTTCGACACCAATTTCTCCTCGCCGACCTCGTCGACCACAAGGTTATATAAGGAGTCGACGGTCGTGTGCGAGACGGGCTTGACAACGTAAAACCTGTCCTTGAAGGTGCAGATAGAATCATGGTACGCTTTAAATAGTTTCCTTGGCTGCTTCAAGGATACCCAGTTATGCCGACCATTAACGGATGACCTTTGTAGATGGAAAGTACGGAAGAACAGGGGAAGCGTAGCCCCGACGCCAAGATGTTTGCACACCAACTCGAATGCCCGCACAAACGCCAATGCGTTGGGGTGAAGCTAGGAAGGCGCTTGATGCAACCAGTGGAACACCCCCTCTGAAAATCACTGAAGGGGAGACGGATTCCTGCGTTCCAGAACGCGAACTCATACATCGGGAACCTCATCCCCCTGAATCTAGAGCATATGCGATGTTATTCCTTGGGTTTGTAGACCATCCAGTTTGGAGGAGAGCCCACGACGATATCCTCGGCTGTCGCGAAATCATCGGTGTCGTCGACAGTAAAACGCAACCTGACATTAAGAGGCTCGTCCCAGGCCCAATCTTCGGGCTTACAGACTCGCTCGACTCCAGGATCCTGGACGGGCGCATCGAGCTTGGGCTCGTCGTCTATATAGATTACCCCATCGACCCGTACGACCATTTTACCTGAAAAGCAGAGGAAAACCGTAAATTCGACTTTCGAAATTAAATTCACCCTTCCATCGCAAATCAAGTGAAAGGGCGAAGAGAGGGATGAAAAGCCCAGACAAATTCTCCCCGACACATGATTACGAGCCCTCCTCGACATAGAGACTCATCCACGGAGAAACCCCCGTCGACATGACGCAGCGAACCTCCTCGACAGGGAGGTTCCTCGTACGAGGGACTCTTCGACAGAGACCCCCTCACAATAGTCGTACAGTAGCGGGGAGTGAAGCTCCCCGAGACCTTCATCTCAGCTCCCCGTGACCTTCATCACAGGTCCTCGGGGCCTTCATCAAGAAATTCATGAAGTTCCTGGAATCCTCATGAACTTTCCGGCGACTTGGCCGAAAACTTCATGAGCGATGCCGAAAAACTCATGGTTCCGCCGAAAACTTCATGAAAGTCACTGGAACATTCATACATCCCTCCTAAAATCCTACGTCCTTCCCGGAAATTCAACAAAAAATTCATAATACTGGGGATAGGAGACAAAAATTTACTTGAAGAATGTAAGTCTGGACGACGAGGAACAACTGACGACGGCAGCGGTGACGGCGGACACGTGATGAAGGACTTGAAGAACTTGGAGAAGCGATGCAACCCTAGGCACTCAAGTGCCCCTACGCGTAGCCGCCCTAGGCATTAATTACACATGACATGTGGCACTGAAGACACCGTCTGTGTCTTCTCAACTTCCCCTCGTGCCTGCAGGCCAGGCATGCACGTTCCTTTCCGCCTCTCTTACATCGTCGACCAATGCACCAAACGGAGACATGCCCGGGAGAGAGATGGCTTGTAGAGCGTCTGACAGACAAACAACCCCGCAAACTCCTATCTCGTCGAGCATCTCCTACTCCTGGCCGCACGCATCATCTACCAGCGCGGTGTTTCTGGCATGCCGACCCCCCACTGGATGGGTCCCCGACGATTGGGATGACTCTTAAGTCATTACTCCTCTACTTTGGAGCAACGACTTGGGGGGATCCTGTTCTGGACTGGCCCTAAGGCTGGCCCACCGTCGGGCACGACCCAACCCAAGTCTTCGTCGGGGAGGGCCCAAGTAATGTCCATCCCATCTGCACGACTAGGGAGCCCATACATGTCTCCCCCACGGACTCCACGTGCCCCCACGCGAGGACACGTCATCAGGAAACTACCCACTTCCAGAAGAACTGGTCAGCCTACCTTTCGAAGATCACGGGGCAGTTGGTCCAGGGAGAAGACCACGTGCTGGTCTTCCCTACGCCATGTAAGCCATGGCAGTTACTCGTATTGGGCCTTGCAATCCAACCCAATGCTAAGTAACTCTTGAACCTGCACTTGGGGCACACTATAAATACCCTCTTTCATTAGAGGGTTAGGTATTCGATTCTTGACACTCTTTCTCTGTACGTGCACTGATTACTCCGTCTCTGACTTTAGCATCGGAGTACCTTGCAGGTACACCCCCGACCTCTTTACCACCACCGACGAGTAACGAAGCTCACGACGTGTTACTGGCTGCTGATCCATTTCTAATCAGGTATGATCACTAAACTTTATTCAAAACTAAATACTCAATTCCACACCATATACACTCCAATCCACACTATCTACAAGAGGGAACAAAACATTTCATTAGCAAACGAAAGCTTGAAAAAGGAGAGCCTCATGGTTACAAGACAAGCAAGGATATCATATTAGGTTAAAATTCACAAAGTTCTAAGGAGCATACCACTCATTTGAAGTTACACACCAACAATCAGAATTTCCAAAGATTTCAGAGGGATTACAAATTATCTCAAAGGTAACATGACATATCTCAATGGCAACATGATAAAACTCAAATCCCTTTATAGTAAATCAAAACCTAACAACTTGATAACACTACTAATACTCATAACATCTAAGTACAATCCATTTTTATTAAGGCAAACACAAAACTCATCAAACACTATATAAGTTAGATGAAACACAAATAGAAAACTTAAGGTATCAAACACAAATTCATTTGTAAAAGCATATCTCACATATACTCATGTATATGTGTTTGGAAAATATTTAAACTTAAATGTTTGAAGGAGATTAAGAGATGAATGTTTGACCTATACCACGAGGAGACAGGTTGAAAATGAAAGAGGTATGAGGAGTAGGAGATTGAGAGCTGAAGTGAGATTATGATTCGTTTGAGTTCTCTTTTGTTTGAGAGCTGAAGCGAGCCTTTTTTTTCTTTTTCATTTGAATTTTTTTTTTGGAATAAAGAATTTATTAACTCCAAAAAGGGCAAAGAACACTACTACGAAAAACCCATTTAACAACGGTTGAGAATGACATATAATGACGCGGACGAAGGCGTTGTTATGTAGATTGTCGTTGTAAGTTCGCTGTTTCTACAACGGTCTGGAAATCGTTGTTGAAAGGCAGGACGCGCGCCATATATCACAACGGTTATGATAATAAACCGTTGCGATACATACACTTAAGTTCTGGGTTCGAAACCCATAAGTAGCGAATTTATATAAAACATAAATTACTTATGATATCGGTTACAATATATAACCGTTGTTGTAAGTACCCTAAGTTTATTATATTAAATGTAGATTGCTTCTTTTCCAAACACCTCACTAAATAAATATACATGGATTAAATTTGATGAAGATGTCTATAATCTGCAAATTAAATTGTTCTTGAAAACCAACTTAAACAAACCAATGTTGTTTTCTGATTGCATTCGTCTCATCGTGCATTTCATGCTCTTTTACATATATTGTGGTTTATGGATCTGACTCCTTCGATATATCGCTATCTTCGATTATAGTTAAATTTCCATAAGATAAACAAGACATTGGGTAATTTGCCTCATCTTTGATTTAACTATATTGGAAGATGGCGATGCATCTAAGGAGCGAGATCATTATACCATAATCTATATATAAAAGAACGTGAGATAAATGATGAGAGGCATGTAATCAGAAAACAACATTGGTTTGTTTAAGTTGGTTTTCAAATACAACTTAATTTGCAGATTATAAGTATCTATGTCAAATTAACTGAATGTATTTTAAGTGAGGGTTAGTGAAACAAACAATCTACATAGAATATAATAAACTCAAACAAAATTCTATACCAGATCCAGATATTATAAACTCATATAATACGCTTGCTACCACCAGCAAACTTTAAGTGAGGGTTAGTTAAACAAATAATGTAAATTGAATATGATAAACTCAAACAACATTCTATACCAGATCCAGAAATTATAAACTGATATAATACGCTTGCTTCCACCAGCATCATCACCCTGTATCATCCCCTTAACTTGAAAGGAAATAAAGCAAACTTAAAAAATGAGCATCCTCAGTTGAAAACAAACCCTAAAACCATAATCCAGTGATGAGTAAAGAGAGGAACAGGAATAACGCACCTTTTAATGAAACTAATCGCGGAACAGGAATCAATTATGATGTTGAACTAGTTTGGGAAGCCATGAAAAAGAAATATAAGGAGGAAGAAGCTTACACAAAAGCTTCATACTTCTTATACTTCTTTTCATTGCTTCTAAAACTAGATAAAGTTTGCTTACACTGTTGTTTCTTCATTTACTAACATCTTGTTCGTGATGCTATGAAGAAAAGGTACAAGGTGGATGAAGTTTCCATCATAGCTTCGTGCTTCTTATACATTTTTCCATAGCAACACAAACATTATGAAGTTTCCAAAGTATGGTCCTTGTTAAGGTAGTGAAAACGAATCTGAAAAAATGAGAACAATCAACAAAAACAACATGCAACAAACGAGATAATGGGAAATATCTAACAATAGATTGAAGAAGAAGAATACCTTAATGTATGAAGCACAAGATTCACGGCTAATGGTGAAAACGAAGAGAAAAAATGGGTTCTAGGGTTTCACTTTGAAGGCAGGCGTTACTGTCAATTAAGTGAAAGTTATTTCGCTTATATATGGGTAAACTATTTCACAACGGTTAACAATAAAAACCGTATAGATATGTATTTATTTATTATAAATATATCACTACGGTTTACCAGAATAACCGTAGTGATAACCCTTTTATCTGTGAATTTTAAAATAAA
Organism: Lathyrus tuberosus; assembly: GCA_022829125.1. Lineage (NCBI taxonomy): Eukaryota > Viridiplantae > Streptophyta > Magnoliopsida > Fabales > Fabaceae > Lathyrus > Lathyrus tuberosus. The sequence continues at coordinate 3,949,712 of JALAZF010000385.1, forward strand.
TAAAAACCGTATACATAGGTATTTATTTATTATAAATATATCACTACGGTTAACCAGAAGAACCGTAGTGATAACCCTTTTATTTATGAATTTTAAAATAAATAAAAAAGAAAAGGTGCGCCTTAACTTCTAACTTAATGCATCTGCAGTTTAAACATCAACAATGTAATTCACAATGCATCTGCAGTTTAAACATCAACAATGTAATTCGAACCCTAATTCAACTATTACATTTCATAACAAAGTAAATATTAAACATAAAGGAGACAAAAAAACATAACATCTTGATATTTCCAGAAAATATCTCTGATTTCAGTTTGTTCTTCAAATTCTTGTTCTTTTTCTTTAAATCCTCATACATAACCTTCAGATAGCCCACAGCTTCCAACTCTGACTTCATAATGCTCTCATAGTCATTTCCATCTATTTCTCCCACGTCTTCATCCCATATGAACAAATTACATGTTTCATCGCTCCTCCAAAATGGACATCTCCAAAAAAGCCTTCGTTTATTTTGTCCCTTCTTGCATTGATACGAAACCATACGACCATCACAACCACAAAAATTTCCAGATCGAGATTTTACACTGGAACAAGACGTAGAAACACCTTTGGATGATTTTGTCTTCAAATGTGACATTGCAACACCTTAAAGTAGAACACTTTGTTGTTGTTGTTGTCTTCTTCCCGACAATGGTGACGGCGTTGGTGTTAGGGTTGTTTCAATGGATAAATTGATATATATACTTGGTGTTTAAAATACATAAAAAGAAGCTTCAATTTGTAACAACGGGTTTGATAAATATCCGTCGTGATATCCTTATTAGTTTTTAGTTAAATATTAATAAAACTTAAAAAGGGAGCATTTACATCAAAGGGATAAAATATTTGAGGGCGATGAGGTTCGAACCCATGATAGCTAGATTGTATCACCACGGTTTTCATAAAAATCGTTATTATACCCTTGAGATTTCTAATTAAAATAATGCGTGCGCATCCAGTACGCACTATAAGAACGGTGTATAGGATGCCGTTGTAAACCTAGCGTTGTTGTTTTGCCGTTTTGTAGTAGTGGAAGTACACGCCGATCCAAAGATCCAGGCTACAAAAAGACAAATGACCACCAAAAAGGCTCAAATCCTACTACAAAAGGCTACAAGCTTCCTATTCTTTTCAATACATCTATTGATCATATTCTTTATGCAACTACTATGGAGAACATTGCTACAATTCTGGAAGATAACCTTATTACACATACTCCACACATAATACACCGTCTCGGAAATGTCTATCTTCAAAATCTTGCATCTGCTACTCTTGCCTTTGCACTGATAACTAAGCCATCTAAGCCCCTCATGTCATTCACATGGATCTCGCGCAATCCCAAGAAGTGCACTTGCTTCTAAACACACTTTGTTCTAGCACAATCAAAAAACAAGTGTCGACAACTCTCAGCTGCTCCACAGAAGACACACATACCATCAGAAGCCATACCGAATTTCTGCATCCTGTCTTTAGTGAGCAGCCTTTGATGGCAAGCTAACCACAAGGTGAAACTGGCCCTGGGTCTAGCGAGGTTGCCATAAAAGATTTTCTGCCAATCAACCTTTGGTTTGTCACCACGCAGCAGGTCATACATGTGTCTAGTCTTGTATCTACCCTTGTCCTGAAAATCCAGTCAAACAGTCGAGGTTACCATCATGTTATGGTTCTTAAAGATAGCTTTTACCATCCAAGAACAATTAGCACCAGGTTGGTAGTCCATAGGCTCAGACCCTTTCATATAATACGCATGGATCCAACGAATCCACAAGATATCATCCTTCTTCAAAATATTCCATAATAACTTCCCAATGGAAGCTTTGTTCCACTCCACCAAAGAGATAACGTTTCGCCCACCTGCAGCCAAAGAATCGCAAACATGGTCCCAAGCATTTGAGGTTTTTTCTTTTGTTTTTATTTTACTTTATTATTAATTTATAGTTTTAATTTAATTTTGTTTAATTTTGTTAATTTAATTTAATTGTAATTTTATTTTATTTTATTAATATATAATTTTGGTTTTATTTTATCATTTAAATTTTAATTTATTTTGGTTTTATTTGATCATTTAGATTAAATTTAGTTTTTGTTTGAAGTTATAGTTTTATTAAGTTTTTTTTTTTAATTTATAGTTTTTTTTTTTAATTTTATTTTATGAGTTTAGTTTTAGTTTATAATTATATTTTATTATATTTATAACTTTAATTTATAGTTTTAGTTTTAATTTATAGTTTTAGTTTTGATTTAAATTTTATTTTATGAATTTGGTTTTAGTTTTATTTGTTTTTTTATTTTATAATTTTATTTAATGAATTTAGTTTTAGTTTTGATTTATAATTTTTTTATTTATAGTTTTTATTTGGTTTTAATTAATTTTAATTTTAATTTATAGTTTTCCTTATTATTATAAATAATTAAAATAATTAAAAAAGGCAAACTCGTAGGGGAAGTTAAAAAAATTCACATCAACAGTAGTATCGGCCTTCACTGCCTCTATTATTAAATATATAAATAAATGTTAATGTCAGCCTTCACCGCCGCTAATATTAAAAAAATAAATAATTACATAAGACAATAAAAAATGGAGACAAACGAAATTGGTGGGAGAAATGAATTTTTCGTACCAACATTAGTGTTGGCGTCAATTGTCATTCATTTTAAATAAATAGTTACATAAAACAATTAAAAAAAAGAGAGGCAAGCGGAATTGATACGGAAACGAAAAACTTTCGCACCAACATTACCATCGGCTCAGATCGTCGCTATGATATAAAAATAAAATAATTAAATAACTTACAATTAAATATACTTTAGCATCGGCCTACACAATTGCTAGAATTTCAATAGATAAATTATTTAAAATAAATTTAATTACATATGTAGCGTATGTTTAGGCCGACGCTATGTTTACTTAAAAATAAATAAAACAAATAATTTTGCTCAGTTAGCATCGGTTTTTAAAGTAATATTAGCAACGCTATTAGCGTCGGATTTTCATGGTGAACATGTCATCTTTTAACCAAATTTAATGTAAGAAATATTATGACAGTAGAAAAAATCTTAAGCCACATGAGAAAATGTCTAAAAATAAACAATTCGTCAAAAATATCAACTAATTAGACCCTTATCTCGGATACTATATCAATAAGCTAAATGATATTTAAAATTAACATAAGATGATTATTGAATAAGTAGAAAATGATTCTCATTAAGTTGCAATAAGAAATGTACTTTTAGTATAATAGAAAGAGTTATTTTGAATTTTCTTCACCATAACAACTCTAATTTTGGGAGTGTCGTATGATTTATAAAATTTTTTTAAATCCCACATTGATTAAGATGTGTGAATTTATAAAAAGTAATATCTCTCACCATACAAACCAATTTTATAGGAGTGAATTAAACAAACTCTAATTTTAATATTGACTATGTATAATGTGTCATAAAAGAGTTTGTAATTTTTCTGTGTAAAAATGTTAATAAATCTATCTTGCAAACATTTTAGTTAAAATGATTTGCAATTTTTTCTTAAGAGTGTGTTTGGATTTGGTAATAGATAATTTTTTAGAAATTTAAAATTTAAGACAATTCAAATGATTCAATTGAAATTTATTGAATTTTTTTTTTTTATTTGTTTAGATGCAGTATTAAAATGATTTATTGTTAAATATTTTTGGTCATTTTCATAAAATTTAAAATTTTTAGGTCAAATTTAAAATATAAAATATAGAGATTAATTTTCAATTTTTAAAAATTTTAAGGGACCAATTTGTAAATTATTAGAAATTTATTTGTAATTTTTTAAAAACTTTAGAGGTAAATTTAAAATTTTCAAACTAATTTATTCTTTAACATTTGTATTATATAGAATGAATGAACATTTTCAGATTTTTTACTTTTTAGTGTTATTTGAAATTCCTTAAATTTAATTTGAATAAAATACTTCATAAATTTACATAATTTTAACAATTCTCTATATTTTTTTATTCAAACAATAGATTTTGATTAAGTCATTTTAAATTTTTTCAAAATATTATTTTTTTCTCATTAAAATGTTTCATTCAAATACACTCTTAGTAAAAATTACAATTACAAGTGAGAGAATTTAAAATTCTTACAAGTGAAAGAATTCAAAATTTTGTTAGAGCAAAAAATTCACAATAAGATTTTCAATTTTGCATTGAAAAAGTTATAAATTGGGTAATAAAAATATTTTTGTGAGATATCATGTTTGTAGATATGAAATGTCTAAGGACAGTAAATTTGCTTGTTGTATTTTTTGAATTTTTGCTTCATTTCCCACTCTCTCAACTACTGATATCATGATTCATGATATTAAATCAAAGATTCAAAAGTGTTGCTATATCAATTGTGAGTTAAAGTTTTAAATTAAATGTAAAAGTTGAAGTAGAACTTGTTAGAGTTAAATATACGATGCCTCCTTGCCAATAGGGTGAATTTTGTTTTTCCCCTTAAAGAATTATTTTTATGATCTCCCTTTATAAAACCCAGATTCTATTTGTAGAAGCCTATATTTCACTGTTTGGCTGACTGGACGTGGAAATTTATCAAAAGGGAGCCCATGTGGCATTTTTTATTTTTGAATTTTTTTAAAATCCACGTGTCATTTATCAATCAATGCCTGAAAATGCAATATTTATCATTGCTTGTAATTTATTAGAATCAATTATCTAGCACAAAACAAAATATGGTCCTATAAAATTAAAAACAAAACAGAACGCATGGATAGACATGTGTGTGGTTCAACAACAATACTAGCAGTGCTTAATACGACAATAGACACACGTCGCTTGAGGGAGCACTTGAGAAAATAATTATAAAGTGGTCCATGTCTTATGCATAAAAGCTTTTTCCCCTTAATTATTTATTTTCTTTTTCACAAAATTAACTTCCGTATTTTAAACTTAAAAAATTATATTTTCCCCACATTTTTATTGAAAATAAATGACATTTTCATTTTTTAACAACATATAATTTATGTTTATATTATGTGTTTATGATGTTCAAAATTGTAAATTATTGATTTGTCACATTTCACAATTGATATATCATTTAAAAATAAACAATGTAAAAATATGGAAAAAAAATCAAAACAGTTTTAATTTAAAATTAAAAAATTAGTTTGATTAAAATTGATAATATAGAGATAAAAAAATGAATTAAAGTTTTTTTTTAAACTGATGATTCTTCGTACATTCAATTTTATCTCATAAGTACCGGTAAAATTTAAATCACAAAGGGATCTCAATTATCTATTAGATGCCCTTACCTGTCAAAGAAATTCTCAACTAATATCTAATAATTGATAACTATATATATTTTTAAGCGTTTATCATATGTTTTTTTAATTGTTTAATAATTATCAAGTAGTTTTAATTTAAAAAAATGAGAATTTGATTTATCTAATAATTAATATTTTTATTTTTATTTCACATGAGTAATAAAATAACTTAGGGTGTTTGATATATCAAGCATCAACAAGATATTTTTGTTTGGTCTATATGTAACATCTCCAATGAAAATAAAATAGGCACAATGAAATAAGAAATTGGGCTCCTTCTCCTTATGCCAGGCTTCGGAAATGTGGAGGAATCTTTCTGCCACTTCCGATTTGTATTTGCCACCCTTACAATGTTTATGTTTTTTTAATATTATCTCTGAATTATTTTATATTTTCATTCATAAAAATAATTGTACAATTTTGAATTTGTTATAAGAACTCTTAATTCTTTTTTTTGGATTTTTTAAAAACATTATTGAACATTTTTCTTGATGACAAGTGAGTTTGATTTTTTTACTGTAATTTTTACATTCTTTTTAATTTTTCTTGAATCTTTACCGAACATTCTAAAAAGTCCATTAAAATACATATTTTTCCGGATATTTTAAAAATATCCAGTAAAAATGCATAAGATTTTTACTATATTTCGAAAGATGTAGAAAAATGCATTAATATTTTTGCATTTTTTAAAATATCCTAAAAAAATACATACATTCAAACGAACATTTCAAAAAAATCAAAAACATTTATGAATTTTTCTGCATCTTTCTAAATATCCGAAAATAGCTATGTATTTTTCTGCATTTTTAGAAAAATCCAAAAATATTTATAAATTTTTTCCACACATTTAAAAAAGTCTGAAAATTTCATATGTTTCGGTTTTTTTTTTAAATCCAAGAGGTTATAATTTTTTTTTTCAATGAAGATCTGAGGCATAAATGGTAGGATTATTGGTTGACAACGTGATAGAGATGCTGCGAGGGCTAGATAAAGGGGAGGTAATGTAGAGGACTCGCATTTCATGGCAGGGAGAGTGAGACCGACCGGTTCACACAGGAGGTGGTTGATTGTTATCAGTGTTATGCAACTCAATCTTTCTCATCTTTCTGTTATCAATGTCCGACAACAATTCATCCAGCTTAGATGTGAAGGAGGCGAGATACGTGGCATCCTCCAAAAGCTGAAACTCTATGGGAGTTTTCATCCCGTTGAATTACAATTTTGCCTTGAGCAGAAATTGAAGAAGATGCATTGTATGATGTTATGCAAGTTAACAATACATAACCCCTATTTATACAACTTTGGAGTCATTCTGGACCACACAATGCAGTTGGTGCAATCACAACCGTCTAAAAGTATCGGCAAAATCGTAGTCGTTCGATTGCGCACTCTTTTATAACTATTGGATTTTTCAATAATAGACTAAATATTTGGTAGTTTCCGGTTTTTTACAAAACATCGATACTACGTAAATATTCTGGATATTTTCATATATTCAGTGCGCCTAATATTTCGCATATACTATCAGATATTTTAGTCAGTACTTAATTTTTTGTTTCAACTATCGAAAATTTTGTCTTCACTTCCCACAAAGACAACTTGAATATTATTAAAATATATGGGGTGTTAAATATAAAATGGAAGATGAGGCAGGAACATTTTTCTAAAATGTGGTACATCATGATTTCAAAAAAATAAAATAAAATAAAATAAAATAAAATATATATATATATATATATATATATATATATATATATATATATATATATATATATATATATATATATATATATATATATATATATGGGGCATATCAAGTGAGAGTGATTTTAAAATGAGAGATGAGAGGAATAAACAACAGCCATTAGATCAGATTATCAAGAGAGAGAGAAATTAATAGTCACATTAATGAATACGTTTAATCATTATTGTTTGATTGATCTAATGGTTGTTATTTATTCCTCTTATCTCTCATTTTAAAATCACTCTCACTTGATATGCTCACTATATATATATATATATATATATATATATATATATATATATATATTAAAGATCTTTAAGATCAAAACAAATTCAAAATGTAACAAATATTTACAACTAACAAATTATTTATCAAAAAAATTTATATTGTAAGAAAAATTATTCAAAGACTTTTAGATGAGTCAATTTCTTATTAGTAAGTCGAGTCGAAGAAAAATATACATCATACAAATATTATTATATTTTTACTTCTACATTTTTTAAATTATTTCAATTCTACCATTTTCATTTATCAAATAATTTTATTATTTAATATTTATTATTTTTTGATATGTATTTTTTTCACTAAATAACTAGCAATCAAATTTGTTGGTATGTATTTTTTCTTCACCAAATAACTTGAATTCAAGTTTTTCAGTATGTGTTTTTTCTTTATCAAATAACTTGAAATCAAGTTTTCCGTTATGTATTTTTCTTAACCAAATAACTTGCAATCAAATTTTTTGGTATGTATTTTTTCACCAAATAACTTGCAATCAAGTTTTCCGTTATGTATTTTTCTTCAACAAATAACTTGTAATCAAGTTTTCCGTTATGTATTTTTCTTCACCAAATAACTTGCAATCAAGTTTTTCGGTATGTATTTTTTCTTCGCCAAATAACTTGCAATCAAGTTTTTCAGTATGTGATTTAAGCGGTGAAGAAAAAATACATACCGAAAAATTTGATTGGAAGTTATTTAGTAAAGAAAAAATACATATCGAAAAATTTAATTGTTAGTTATTTGGTGAAGAAAAATATATACTGAAAAACTTGATTGTAAGTTATTTGGTGAAAAAAAAATACATATCGAAAAATAATAAATATTAAATAATAAAATTATTTTGATTAATAAAAAGAATAGAATTGAAATATTTTAAAAAATGTAAGGATAGAGAAATAATTAGATATATGTATGAGATAAATTTTTTTGAGGGGAATCAATGAGTGAGATAACTTTTTACTATCAATTAAATCATTCTTCATTTATTAATTATACTAGTATATAAATACTCAAGTAATTGTATATGCTTTTGAAAATGAAAGTGTCACGTTATTGCCAACATATTTCTTCAAAGGACTAGGCATTTTGACTTTGAGAGCTTTTCAGGTACAGCAACCCTAACTAGAAGCTAAGGTGCATCATTGAAGATACCTTTACTTTAATGCCACCGCCGCACCTAGCATTTGTTACGATACCTTTACTTTTTCATTCTACTACCGCTAACACCACCTACTTACCTACCGATATCACTATTTTAGCTTCATGTATATTTTTTCTTCAGTAACGAGTAACGACTTTACTCATTTCATTTATCAAAATAACATTTTTAATCATTATTTTAATGAATATTGATTTAATTGAAAAGAGTTCATTTAAATTTTTTAGGACATGTGGTCAACTTCTGCCATTAGTATGAAATTTTTTTATTTAGTATGTATGTTGGTATTTTCAAAATTTTAATTTATAATCTAATGTCCTATTTTAGAAGTATTAGTATTAGTTTTTCACTAGAGCGAGGGATAAATAATAAAGAAAGAAGCAAAGAGTAATGCAAAAAAAATTTATGCACTATTTGCCAACCCAACTGAAAATAGTTTAATACAGTATTTTAAAAATCGGATCAGTCATCAAACCGGTGAGACTATTGGGTCACTGATTTATCGGTCGAACCATTGGATTATTGGTCAAACCGCATGACTAAACCGGTTTAAACCAGATAACTCGGTTAAATAGACCTGTCATTATAACAAAACTATATATGTATAAAACCGGTCAAACCAGATGCTTCAGTCTCTAAGAAAATATAACTGGCACTTAAATTTTTTGAAAATATCATATCATAAATTCACAAGTTCATAATTTAAATTTAAATTTTAAACATAGTCTAATTGTAGAGTATTACACATAACAATAGTACAAAATAACAAAATGTACTTGCAAACAAAGTCTAATAATTGCATCATAATCTAATTGAATAGTTTATAACAAATAACACCAATCAATGTCTACTAAATTTAGTTCCACGGAGGTAAAATAATTGCAATGTTGGGATTTCCTTCTTCAATATCAAAACCATATGCAGCAAAATCAACCGCATCCGCAACATCTTCTCCATCAACGATATCATTACGTTGACTGTTTTCTCCAAAATTAAGTTGTGCATCATCCTCAACATCAACCTTATCCAAATTTAATTGATCTATAACAAAATCAATTTAGAGAGTTTAGCAATTGACATATAGTAATAAATTAACATAACAAAATTGTAATTCACAATAACTAATATCATACCAATATCGTTTGAAACAGGTTGGATTGTCATACTAGCAAGATCTTTACGTAGTGCTTCCACTTCCTCAATAGTTAAGAATGGCGGTGAATCCTCCAACACCAATTAGAATGATCACCAAGTGTTTCAAAATTGATAGGACCATAATTTTGTTTCTTCTTGTTTCTATAATTCATTAACCATAATATCAAACATAGAACCAAACAAATTATAACAACTAATTCTTGAAGCAAATAGAAAGATACAGTAGCCAATTAGAAACGACAAAGTTTGTCATAAATATATTCTTATTTTTATTTGTAAAAGAAATCTCAAATAAATCTGTAAAATAAATGCAAAAATCTGCTCAAGCATAAAGCTCTCGAAAAAATTTCTTTATGAGGAAAAGAAATTACATGTAAATTTACATATAAAAGTGCAAAATCTGCAAATAAAATTGTAGATAAAATCAACATATGTAAAGACTTTTGGATAGCTTTCTTTTAGAGCAAAACAAGTTGCATATAAAATATAAAATCTGTTGCAGCAGGTGTATAAAATCACAATATGCATCCCAAAGCCATCTTTAGATGAACTGAAAAACAAGATATAAGAATGAACAAAAATTCTGAACCTATTGGTTGGTGGAATAGAAATGAAAGTAAGCTTTTCTTAAAAATAGTTATCACCGGCAGCAGCAGGTATATATGCTTACTATGATTGCTTTTGTGTGTGCATTACATGTATATATGCAATGTGGTTATGCATTTTACAGATTTTCAGGGATCCAGAATCAAGCAAATAAAATTTTCATTTGAAGGGTATGAATTAAAATAATTATCAAATATAGAAACAATAGCATATAAAGCATAATAAGTGCAATATCTATTTTTAGCCGTAAGTTATAATGAACAAAGACGAGATCATTAAGCTTTTGATGCTCCAACCTATTTCTTTTTTGGGTTAAATAGTGTTTACCCCCTGCCATATATGCGTGTTTTGGTTTACCCCCTTTAAGAAAATTTTTTTTATTGCCCCCTCAACTTTCCCAGATTCCATGTACAAACACCCTGATGCACCCATGGGTCAAAGATTCTGCTGACTTGGCACCTTGTTGATTGCCACGTGTGATAAGTAAAGTTATATTAATATGAAAACATTTTTTAAAAATCATTTATGCTTCTACCCCCTAGAATAATTAGGGTTTATTCAGTCCCAGAATTAGGAAGGAAGACGAAGAGCTGATGAAGAAGAAGAGCCGTAAGCAATCGATGCAAGGGAAGCAATCAAAGAAAAGCCGTAAACCGACTGAAGCCACCGTCGTCAACCAATTTGTGGAACCTGAGAAGCACAAGGAAGGCGATGGTGTTTCTCATGCTCAAGCTGACAAGGTTCGTATTTTTTCAAACCTTCCAATGTCGTTTCTGATATCTTATGGTTTTGTTAGGTTATTTAGTTCGTTTGTTTTGATTTTCAGAACATGCAAGTTTTCAAAGCCATATTTCACCATGGAGGTGAATTTGTAAAGTTAAGTGATGGGGTTACCATTTATAGGGGAGGTGTATCCACATTAGTGTCTGGGTTAGAAATTGATAAATGGAGAATGGATTGTGTTCATAGGTTGGTGACCGGGTGGGGTTATGTTTTAGGGAGTTATAGAACATGGACAAAGATTATTGAAATTGATGAAAAAATTTTCCAGCTTAAGAATGATGATGACTGCTACGATTTTGCAGCATATGCTTGTGCAACCCACGTAGAAGGGGAAATGTTTGTTGAGCATGATGTAGTTGATATAAGAGACTTAGTAAGGTCTCCTAGGTGTGTCAATGAGATTGTCGAACTGGAGGTTTGTGATGAAGAGGCAGTGGAAAGACTAGATGATAGTGAGGATGAACGAGCAACTGCAAATCTTGATGGCTTTGAAGGTATTGATGTCACTGTACCTATTAATGTATCACCCTTAATTAGTGGATTTATTAGTGGATCCAATAAGAAGAAATGGGAGGAGGATGATGAGTATGTGAGTGATGAGCTTGATAGCTCTGATCCTGATATAAGTGATGATGAGAAAAGGTCAAGGTTTGAAAAGTTTAGGAAGGAGCATTTGAATAAGAATTTTAAATTTGAGTGGGGTATGGAATTTAATACCCTTGATGATGTTAGAGAAGCAATACGTGAGTGGTCCGTATTAAATGGGAGGGAAATGATTTTCATTAAAAATGAGTCATACAGAGTTAGGGTTGAGTGTAGGGCCAAGTGTGGTTTTTTGGTACTTTGCTCTAAAATGGGCCACAAGCACACATTTTCTATTAAAACCATAGTGGACAAACATACATGTGCTAGGGTGTTGGATAACAAATCTACTAACTCTAGGTGGGTGGCTAAGGCTGTATTGAAAAAGATGCAAACATCAAAAAATGTTAGGATCTGTGACATTGTTCAAGATATGCGACAAAACTATTCTGTGGGAATCACTGTGGGGAGGGCATGGAAGGATAAACTCATAGCAAAGAAGATCTTAGAGGGAGATGCTGACAAACAGTATGCAAATTTGAGAAGATATGTGGCTGAGTTACATAGAGTGAACCCTGGCAACACTCGAAGTATCACAGTGGAGAGACCAAGTGCTTCCATTCAACCAAGGTTTGGTGCTTTCTATTTATGCTTTAATGGTTGTAAAAAGGGGTTCATTAATGGTTGTAGACCTTTTGTGGGAGTGGATGGCTGTCATCTGAAAACAAAGTATGGAGGTCAGTTATTGATTGTTGTGGGAAGGGATCCTAATGATCAATATTTTCCCTTGGCCTTTGGAGTTGTTGAGACAAAAACAAAGGACAGCTGAAGATGGTTTCTTGAGTTGTTAATGGCAGATATTGGACAAGACAAGAGATGTGTTTTTATCTCTGATCAACAGAAGGTAAGTTTATCTGTCAGTTTTTTTTTTTAATCCTAGTAACATGTTTACGTTTGCTGATATCTATTCATGATGCAGGGCTTGGTAGCTATTTTTGAGGAAATGTTTGAAACAATTGAACATAGGCTATATCTAAGACATCTTTATTCAAGTTTCAAAAAAAAAAATTGGTGGTGGCAGTTTAATTAGAGATCTGATGATGGGGGCTGCAAAATCAACTTACTACCAAGGGTGGTTGCAAAAGATGACTGAGCTGAAACAAGTTGATCCTAAAGCATGGGCTTGGTTAATGGGAATTCCTCCAAAAATTTGGTGTAAGCATGCTTTCTCTTTCTACCCTAAATGTGACGTTCTTATGAACAATATAACTGAATCCTTTAATGCCACAATCTTAGCTGATAGGGACAAGCCTATTTTGTCTATGTGTGAGTGGATAAGAAAATATCTAATAAATAGGTGCTCCACATCTACCCTAAAACTAGACAAGTGGCACCATAAATTTATGCCTATTCCTAGGAAGAGACTTGATAATGAGGTTGTATTGAGTGGCCATTGGCTGCCCACTTGGGCAATGAATGAGAAATTTCAAGTCACCCATTCTTTCAACACTCAGGAGTTCATAGTAGACATTGCTAAAAAATCTTGTACTTGTAATTTCTGGGAGTTGGTTGGGATTCCATGTAGGCATGCTATAGCAGCTCTTGGGTTTAGGCAATAAAATTCAGAGGAATTTGTGGATGAGTGTTATTCAAGGGAGAAGTATGCAATGTGTTATGGTTTTGCTGTCAGTCCAATTAATGGCCAGGAAATGTGGCCAGAAGTTCAGGATGAGGAACTGTTACCACCTAAATACAAGAAAGGACCAGGTAGGCCTAAAAAGTTGAGAATTAGAGAGAGTGGTGAAGATGGTGCTAGAAGGAGGTTGTCTGGTGTGTCCTACAGGTGTACAAGGTGTGACAAGTTTGGTCACAATGTTCAAACATGTAAGAGCCCAACACAAGACCCAAAAGGGCTGAAAAGAAAGGTATGTCATGCTGTCTGATATGGTATCTGCCTTGGTATATGTCTTGGTATATGTGTATGTCATGATGTCTGATATGGTATATGTCTTTTTTTGCAGAAAAAGGTCAAGGCATATAATGCTGCAACAGAGCAAAATGATGTTGTCCCTGAACCAAATGTTGCCCCTGCGCCAGGTGATGCTCCCACTGTACCAGAAAATGAAACAGATGCAGGTGCTGCAGATCAACCAGGTGACTATTTTGGTGACATTTCTGATGAGCTTATTTTAATCATACCTGATGCAACTCAGACACAGCCACCTGCTGCAAGTCAAAGTGAGGTGATTCAAGGAAATGCACATGTTGCCAAGGGTAAAGTTAAGAAGAAGGGGAAGGATTTCATGTCAATCAAGAAGAGGTCAAGTGAAAGAATCAAGCTGAAGTGGTTTCAGAAACTAATCATAGGACCTGGTTCAAATTCTAACCAGCCTATTTGTGTACCAGAACAAGAGGGAGGGGTTTTAACACAAGAAGAAGGTGGTTCTTCTAGAGCCAAGAAGAAAATGAGGAAATAGTTTCAGGGCTGTTTTGATGGTTATAATCTAGGACTTAGTTATTAGTTATCTTGGAACCTTTAAGTTATGACAATGCCACTTTGTTACGGCCTTTATGTAATGACAACATTATTTTGTTATGGCTAATGCCTTTTTGTATTGACAATGCCATTTTGTTATGGCCTATTTTGAAAGACATGAAATCCAATGTTTTGAGAAAACAATTTGTACACATTGTGCTAAATGACTTTAAAAATGAAGCTTTACTAATTTAACTCAAGAATTCATTACATAAACTTCTTAGTACATGGCTGCAACCAATTCATACACTGATTCAAACAACTAAAATCCTATAGCACATACTAATGACAATACAATAGCATAAAATCAGACCAATACAGGACAACTACAAATACATGGCCTTGTAAACTACTGCAAACATAATCAAAGACACCCAAATGGCCAATTTCAGTTGGAAATTTTTCCTCTTCAGAACATCTATCTTCGACTTGGCTTTTTGAAGCTTATTTGCAGTCATATCCAACTTCAAATATACCACATCACAGTTTTTGCAACAGTTACCATTATTTGACAAGCCATTCATGGAGTTGTCTAGTTCATCATCCCAAATAAAAAGCTCGCAGCTACCACCCATCTGCAAAAACCAACAACATTAATGAAGCATTATCCAAAAACGATAACAAACAGTGTTTCGAAGAATTCCACTCACCCCTGTGTTTCGACACTTCCAAAACCTCCTATTGCGGTTTTGTATGGTCTTCGCCACCAACATCTTCATTGGACGATGACATCCACACAAAGGACCGGTTGGATTTTCACAAGAATTGCTACTATCAACACTTTGACTTCTATTCATTTAGGTTTAGGGTATTTCTAGATGAACAACGAAGAAGAAGAAGAAGAGTAACTTTCAGGAACGAAGAAGAAGAAGAAGATGGTGCTATCACGTATGAAGAAGAAGAAGAAGATGGTGCTACTTTAACCTAAATATGAATCACATGTGGCACTCAACAAAGTGCCCAGTCAGCAAGGTCAACATGCCACGTCACATAATCTTTGACCCATGGGTGCATCAGGGTCTTTATAAATGGAATCTGGGAAAGTTGAGGTGGGAATAATTTTTTTTTTCTTAAGGGGGGTAAACCAAAAGACGCCTATATGGCAGGGGGGTAAACACTATTTAACCCTTCTTTTTTTTGAATGAATGTGTTCAAACACACTCCAATTTCTTTCACAACCAAATGCATTACAAGTTTGGCTCAAAATTCGAATAGCAGGCTTTTGGAAATTGGGCGCTTCAGTTCCATAAGTTTCCCACCATTGATCTAGAACAATGCATGTGAAAAAATTAGAAAACATTTTTAAATACATATTAACATTGTACTAAAATCAAATGCACAAAGTTTATCATTTAATTTTACCTGGAAAAACTTCATCTCGGTTTTCTACGGCTGTTATCCTTCCAAAACTACCTTCACAATTTTTGAACGAACTCATCTCAGTAGTTAATTTAGTTCGCAAGTCCTTACTATCATAAGCACACTTTTCAATGACATCCAAAAGGCCTTGGGTGGTGGACTTGTTTTTCTACAAGATGGATTTAACCAATAACCAGCAGCATGAAGATTTTTGCGAAGTTGTGCATCCCAACGGTTATCCAAGATCTTCAAATAAGGCTCTACTTTCAGCTTATTTCTTCTAAACCTCTTATCAATCTCCTCTCTTGCTTTATACATAGCTCGATAGAAATATCCCATAGCCAGTTTATCTTCACTATCAACAATACGTAACACATGTACAAGAGGCTATGTAATTTTCACTATGTCAGCACATGTAGACCAAAAGCTTGAGTCTAAGACTTGTTCCACAAATTGCTTTGCCTTGACATCTTTGGAATAAGTTGTGGTTGTCCACTCTTTGGATGTTACCATGGCTCTTAGTGCATCTTTATGAGAAAAAAATACTTTGCAATGCAATGAAATTAGTAGCAAAGCGGTATGGAGCAGGACGAAGTATTTCTCTTCCACCTGTATTGTGTCTCATCAAATACAATGCAAAACAATGATTATATATGTATTTGGTAATTTTTGAAGCATGTGACACTGCCCCACCTACTTCCTCTAATTTCCCCATGTCTTGCAACATCAAATTAATACAGTGTGCTGCACAAGGAGACCAATACAACTTAGGAAATTCTTTTTCCAACAACTTTCCAGCAGCAACATAATTCGCAACATTATCCGTAACAATCTGAACAACATTTTCTGGGCCAACATACAACACTACTTCCTTGAAAAGCTTAAACAACGTGTCTTCAGTTTTAGAAGCACCAGAGTGTTGGAGGCCAATACTTTTGGTACTTGTATCAAATTATTTATTAATAATAAAAGGCATTTCTTTATTATGTTTGTTTTTCCAAAATGATAAAGTCCCTAGAATAGCTAGTTCATTTAATGAAACATTAAGTATGACTTAATCATGAGATTCCATTAAACATAAGGACACTATTCTTAAAGCATCCATAGTCGAGCTTTAATGTGAAATGGGATAGCCTTAAAGCATTAAGACTATTATGTAGATAGACTGATGATCACATCTCATGGATCATGGATAAGGAGTTATCAAGTCTTGACATAGGTATGAATATTAGGAGTAATATTTATACTGGATTGACCCACTATGAGAGTACTACATAGAATGTTATGCAAAGTGTCATAAGTTACTCTCATGGTGATAGTGGTGTATACCACCCTTCGACCTAAAACTACTATGTACCCTAGATGTAGATTCAAGTACTTTTTTACTGATCAAACATTGTCCGTAACTGGATGATCATAAAGACAGTTGATGGGTACTTCACAAAGCATGCTGAGGGACATGAGTAGGCTAGATGGAATTTAGCCATCCTGCATAACAGGATAAATGTCTAAGGACCCAATATTGAACTGGACAAGGATGACACGATATATGCCTTGTGTTCAATATAGACATAGGGGCAAAAGGGTAATTGTACACACAAGTACTATCACAAAAGGTTTTGTCAGATCACATAACAATTTTGTGACTTGGGTAGCAGTGATGTGTTGCTAGATACAACTCACTGTTTATTATGTTAAATACATGATTTAATTTAATTGACAACGTCGCGAAATCCTACAGGGTCACATACATAAGAACAGTTGGAGAAGAGATAGAGTAAATAAGGAACACCGTAAGGTACGGTGCACTTGAATGGAATACGGAATATGGTAAGGTACCATGTAATATAATAATAGTTATTATTAATTTTATAATAGTTATAAAATATAATAATAATAAAATTATATTTATTATAATAATAGTTATTATAATAAAATAATAATATTATTATTGAGTTGGGCTTTTTAGCTTGTAGCCCACACAAGTAGTTCTATAAATAGAACCTTTGTGCAGAAGCTCAAAGGTTGTTGTTGTTGAAACCCTGGCCGTATTCTATTTTTCATCTCCCTCACTCAGAACCTTCAATCGTAATCAGCTAGCACTGTGACTGAAGGAAGCTGTTCGTGTGGACTGAGTAGAGGCGCTGTTAATCGTACAACGCTCGTGATCATCCATAGATTTGGAATCAAAGGTTTCATCGCCACAAGAGGTAACCTTTCTATCACAGATCATGATATTTCGTAAGGATCTCTAAAGGGAAATTTTTGTTTTCCGCTGCGTTTAGATCGCAAATTTCCCTTCAGTGGTATCAGAGCCACTTACGAAACCATGAGTCTGGTAATTGTTTATTTTCTGTCATTTTTGTTTTAATTGGATTAAAACACGTAAAAATTAAATCAAATCCAGATATTGAATTTTTTGGCATCAAATTGTGTACGGTTTGGATGATTGATATTGACTATGTCTCGGAATCCGACAATAGTATGGTGAAGCAGCGATATGTCAATCGTCCATAAGTTACACATATATGATCGATCTAATTCATATATGATATGATTAACTTTGATGCAAAGATGGTATATTGGATATACTATTTTATTTTGTTAGTTCAAATCACGTAATGATTATCATTCGATTGAGTGATTTGTGGTTATCTGCTTCGGAATCTGACTTTAGTATAGTGAAGCGATAGCATACGGATCAATCATACTGAATTATAGATCATGGTGTTTTGATGGTATGAAATTGTTGCATCAAGGTTTATAACGGTACAAGGGTTGCACCGTCAAAGAGGTCTACGATCAAAAGTCACGCGTTCTATTAGTGTGACGGCCGCCATAGTTTTGTGACAATCGTCATGGACTGATGTGTAACGGTCGCCATGGCAACTGTGACGGTCGTCACAGGCAGTATGACGGCGTAAATGTTGTGTCAATGCAGTCTGCGCTTTAGGTTATGCATTCGCCGAAAATTTAATTTGATTTATTTAATAAACAGGATTTAAATTAATAATAATAAAATTTATTTATTATTTTTCTTGTGGTGATCAGTTATGGCCTTAGTTTATTTTTCTTTGCTTTGGATTCTATAAATACGACCTGCGTGTCGTGCCTCTCTCTTATTCTCATCATGTAACTTCTTTTCTCATCTCACTCCCTCGTATGTAAAATGAGTTTCCTTTATGTAATGTATTATTATAAAGAAAGAGAAGACTACAAAACAAAGAAGGACAACCTTGGAGATCTTGCTTGGAGAAGTGAAGATCGTTATTAGGTTTAGCTAAAGTTCTCTCATTGGCTTGGGAGAACAATTGCGCTAGGGGCCATAACTGTGTCATTTGTATGTATGTATGTTGATATATATTGTATGCATGTGTGAGGAACGATTTATATGATAAATAAGCCGGTGAGATCAAACTAATTAAAAATCCCTCAAAACAAAATATTAAGTTTTTGCTTTCCAAGTTTTAGAACTCATCAAGACTAGTATCGAATATTGTAGGTTTCGCCTAACGCGAGGTGCATGTTCCATATTAGTAAGGTGAGATGGGATAATTGTAATATCCAATTTCTAAAATAATTGGTCAAACTTAACTAAACAAAATATAATAAGATTATATGCGTTTAGAAGCAAGAGTTGGGAATAGTCCATATGATGGATTGGAATAAGGAGTTATTCACCCAACTGAAATATTCGAGAATTGTATTGGATACAATTGGAAGGAGTTCCTACCTAAATAGCTAAGTTTTGTATAATTAGCCTAACGTTGACTTAAAACAAAGTGAAATATGGATCTCGATCCACTAGAAAATCTTCCAATGGGATTTTCCGAATCAAATGATGAGGGTCATTTGGTTTGAGTAAAATAGTGGGAGCATATTTAATTAAAGACCTAATTGAATATGTTATGATACTTATATTTTTCCATTCCATTTTGTAGATTACCATGACAACAAACACATCTAATAACATTTTTTGAACAATCCTGGATAAGGAAAAATTGTCTGGGACAAATTTTCTGGATTGGCACCGAAATCTGAGGATTGTCCTTAAACATGACAGAAAGTTGTATGTCTTAGAGACACCTGTTCCTGATGAGGAACCTCCTAGTTCTGCTCCTAAGGCTGAAAGAGATGCTTATAAGAAGCATGTCGATGATGCCAATGAAACTGCTTGCCTCATGCTGGCTACCATGAATTCTGAATTGCAAACGCAACATGAAAACATGGCAGCGTTCGATATGATCGAACATATGAAAATGCTCTATCAAGAGCAGGCAAGGCATGAAAGGTTTGAAATTTCAAAAGCCCTTTTTCAAGCCAAGCTTTCTGAGGGAACCCCAGTAAGTCCCCATGTACTCAAGATGATTGGGTATGTGGAGAATCTTGAAAGATTGGGATTTGCCCTCAAAAAGGAGCTTGCGACTAATTTGATCCTGCAATCATTGTCGGAAAGCTTCGGTCAATTTGTCCTTAATTTCAACATGAATGACATGGACAAAACTCTTTCTGAATTGCTAAGCATGTTAAGAACTGCTTAGCAAAACCTGAAGACAAAAGGGAAATCCATTCTGATGGTCAGTAATGGAAAGAAACAGAATAAAAGGCCCACCAAGCAGGTTGGTAAATGGAAAGGCAAGGAAGTTGCCAAACCCAAACATACTACCCTTGCTTTGAAGCCTAGTGGAGGTATAGCAAATGAGGGCACTTGCTTCTATTGCGGTAAGACCGGACATTGGAAGAGAAACTGCCCAAAGTACCTGGAAGATAAGAAGAATGGAGTGGTGACTTCGACTTCAGGTATTTTTGTTATAGAAATAAATTTATCTACTTCTGCATCATGGGTATTAGATACTGGATGTGGTTCTCACATTTGTATACAAGGACTAAAAAGGAGTAGAGATTTGGTAAAAGGTGAAGTCGACCTACGAGTTGGAAATGGAGCAAAGGTTGCTGCTTTAGATGTAGGAACTTATGTTTTGACTTTACCTAGTGGTTTAATAATTCAGTTAGAGAACTGTTATTATGTACCTGCAATTAGCAGGAATATTATTTTCGTTTCTTGTTTGGACAAGTTTGGTTTTTCATTTATAATAAAGAACAATTGTTGCTCTATTTATTTGAATGATATATTCTATGCTAATGCACAAATGAACAATGGATTATATGTCCTTGATCTTGAAATGCCAATTTATAACATTAATACTAAAAGGATGAAACCTAACGAATTAAATCCAAGTTACTTTTGGCATTGTCGTTTAGGCCATATAAATGAGAAACGCATCTCCAAACTCCATAAAGATGGACTATTGGACTCTTTTGATTACGAATCATATGATACATGCAGATCTTATTTAATTGGAAAGATGACAAAGTCCCCATTCACAGGAAAAGGTGAAAGGGCTAATGATCTTTTGGCTCTCATACACACTGACGTATGTGGACCACTGAACATACCAGCTAGAGGAGGTTTTCAATACTTCATCACATTTACCGATGATTTCAGTAGATATGGTTATGTCTATTTAATGAAACACAAATCTGAATCCTTTGAAAAGTTCAAGGAATTTAAGAATGAAGTACAAAACCAACTAGGTAAGAATATTAAAACTTTTTGATCAGATCGAGGCGGTGAATATTTAAGCCTAGAGTTTGATGACCATCCAAAAGAGTATGGGATTCTATCCCAACTCACTCCTCCTGGAACACCACAATGGAATGGTGTATCTGAGAGAAGAAATCGAACCTTGTTAGACATGGTCTGATCCATGATGAGTCATGCCGATTGTTGTACCCCAAATTTTACCCTCAGATATTCTGATCGTTTGCATATCATAAGTCGGCCTTTTCGCATTTTTTTTGTTAAACATCTTTAATCATGCATTTTAGTCGTTTTTGCCATTCCATGCCATTTTATTTTTAAAAATCAATTTAGTTTATATTTAATTTAGTTTATTCTTAATGTATTTTTATTTTTTTAATTTAGTCTAATTTCCACTTATTTTAGCTTGGTAATTTTAGTTTAGTTGTAATTAGATTAATCTTGATTTAATTTACTTTTAGGATTTAGTCTAGTTTAATTTAATTTTTATTAATTTAATTTAGTTTAATTTTACTTTTATTTTAATTATAGTTATGATTACGGTTTTATTTTCATTTTTTTTAGTTTAATTTTTTATTTAGTTCAATTTTATTAAGTTTTCTAAGTTTTATATTAAAAATACAAAAAGAGACATTTTTGTTTAAGCTTTTTTTTTCTATGGTAACAAAAGTCAAAAAAATATATATGTGTGACTTCAAACCCCACCGTCCAACCGTACCAAAGCCTTGACACCCAAACCTTTGACCAAACTCCTGCTGTTACAAACCAGAGTTTTCACCAAAACAAAACCTGTATCACTGCACAATGCCTTGCTCTCTACACTTTGCCTTATTCTCACAACAAACTTGCAAACCTGCATCGCTGCTGAAGCCACAGACTCTGCCCACAAAAATCCAAGCTTTGACCATCTGCTATCATGCGAAAACAACAGTTCAATGACAATGGCAGTTTCTTGAGAATGACTCAGCAATGAACAGCTAGACTTGCACCCAAAAAGCCAAAATGCTAAGTCCCTGCATCATTGACACACCAGGGTACCATTTTTAAATTAAAAAGAGAGGACCATAATAAAAGGGAAGAGGACAGAGGAAGTTTGGAGAGGAGATTCACCTTCACTTCCAACTGCGGAAAAAGCCATCATCACCGTCTCATTCACTCTCCTCCATAAGCTGAACCAACAACAACACAATAGGAACTTGTCTCATCGTCCTATTTCCCACCTCAAAGCTGCTTTGTTAACCACCTCCAACTGACTCAAATATACCATTTCCTGCAACCTCAATACACACCCCACAACACTGATCCGCGGCAGCAACAAACCACCTTGTTTCCTCTTTGATCAACACTAGGCGTCATCTGTTCAACCATCTCCTCCACTGTCGAATCAAGCAACCACAATAAGCCCACAACCATTCATAAAACCTCAACTTGATATAAATTTTTTCTCAGCACCAATTTCCTTTGACCAATAAGGTATTAAAAGTTCATATCCAAAGCAGAGAGACCAAAAGCAAAGGAGGCCAGTACCTGGTTACGACGTTGACGATTGGTATGTGTTCCTACAGAAAATTCTTTTACATTTGTGGTATTCTTGTAGTAATCATGTGCTATTGAATCGCATAATACTCTTTGCTTTTATTTTCTTTTCGATCTTCATACGTCGATGATGTCGTCTTCTGAGTAATCTATTTGTACCGCGTGAGTAATACTTCGAGACGATTTTCATGTTAGGGATTACGTATCTCATTTACGCTCGAGAGGTCTTAAGGTTTGGACCTGATGCGATTTCTGGTTTGGAGTCGCATTCTGCTTGGTTCAGAATCACGGCGATTGAGGTTTGAAGGCGTAGCAATTTGCGATCGAGTCCGGGAGAGGAAACGAATGCGAACACTGCGAGAGAGCACGAATCCGAGGGGAGATTTGAGGTGAGGGAGACGAAACTGAGATCAAGCGTTTCCTTTCTTTCTGCAGTTTCTGTTTCAACGTGAGAGTGAAAGAGAAAGGAAGTGGCTACTAGGGTTTTTTACCCTCTTCTGTCGTGGTGGAACCGGGTCAACCCGACCCATTGCCTGCTTTTAGATCCTGTCCGCCCTATCTTATTGGGCTTTTTTTTTGAGTTTTTCAGCACCTCTAGCCCAAATCTGCATCCTTCACTTAGTTTTAACTTTAATGTAATAAATTAGTTTTTAGTCTTAAGTTAATAAATTAGTTTTAGTTAGATCGATAAATTAGTTTCTATTTAGATTTTAATAAAATTAGTAAATTAGTTTCTAGTTAGAATTTTAATTCTAATTCATTAAATTAGTTTCTAAATAAATGTTTAATTTAATCTATTAATTAGATAATTATATTTTAGTTTAATTTGTCTTTTAGTTTTATTTCTTAAGACAACTTTGATCATCCCCGACTTTATTTTGGTTATTTCTTGAGTTTCGATTTTGAATTTGATCCTTGATATCTTCGAAGTTTTGGGTACCGGTTTTGGATTTAATATCGATCAATCTTCGTTCCCTTCCAAAGGAAAGTTCTTTTATTTTGACTCCTAAGTCAATAAACCACTCACATTTTATCTTTGGCCTCCTAGAGCCATTTTCCCCCATAGTTTAGTAATAGGATAGAGTTATCGAGAACTCTATGTGATTCTCTATCACGAGAACTCACTTTCCTTTACTTAGACTTATAGAGTTATCGAGAACTCTATGTGATTCTCACTATCATGAGAACTCACTTTCTCCACCCATGACGTAGACTTAGAGAGTTATCGTGAACTCTAAAATGAGCTCAGACTCATTTCCCTTTGGAACGTTGGCCATAGTCAATGTTTCTTTCCTTTCACCCCTTAGTTAGGTGAGCTACGATTGCTCTGATTCTTTAGTCAGATACGTAGGCACAAGATGCAACGTCTTGGCGAGAAAACTTAGTGTACATACCTAGGTCTTTACCTTACCTTTAGCAGATATCTTAGCAAGCAAACATAACATAACACAAACTTAAACAAGAGGTTCCCGTAGAGTACTACGGACGTTTAGGGTGCTAATACCTTCCCTAGGCGTAATCAACCCCCGAACCTTAGATCTCCCCCCTTTAGGTTTTTATAACGATCATGAAACTTTCCTTTGGATAAATCAAAGTCGGTTGTAAAAGAAATATGATGCAAGTTAATTGATAGCTTGTTATCTGATTTTCACCGCAACAAAAATGGCGACTTCCCTGGGGATTTATCTGAGGGTTAAGCCCACCTTGTTTTTGTTTATGTTATTTATGTTTCCCTGCTATACTTGTACATATCTGTATATATCTGTATATCTGCTTGCTTGGGATCTTCTGTGTGCAGGGTGCCATTATTGAGTGGTGGGATAAGTCCTAACCCGGACTTGAGAGAACACATTTGTTTAGGAACCATGGACATAGTCAAGGGAACTTCGAGGGAGAAATCCCAAAGGAGTGAACTTGAAGTCCACACTCAGTTGAGGCCCTCTTGGAGGTGGTAAATGTTGAACGAGCAATCGTGAATGCGTTACTACTTCCAACCTTGGTGCCAGAGATACTGATGACCTTTAGTTATCCCTTTACCCCCACTTGGCCTATTTTAGACGTAGTGCGATGACTGTGAGGGAGTAATCCTAAATGGTTGCTACGCGATACTACACTCAGACGAGACTCTTTTGAGAATTTTATTGATTACTGAGCAATTGGGAAGTCGATAAAATATGAAAGATGGGTTGTCGACTCTGGGAACTTTTTAGAACCCTGCTCTGCAGATTGAAAACCCATAGTCCACACCTTGTTGGGATGGGTAGACCATGGCTCCATTCATGAGACCCCTAAACCTAGGGCTTGTGTGCTATTGTGTGTACATATGTCTGTGTTTTTTGTGTTCCTATGTTTTGTGCATTGCATACATCTCATCGCATCCATTGATGGTTTCAAGGAACTCAGACGTTCTTTTCTTTGCAAAGATCAATAGAGATCATGGATTTTAAAATAGAACTCTTCAGTTTTCCAAAATGTTTGCGACTTGCCTTTGAGTTCCTTGAAACCATTTGGCTTGCAGAAGCATTGCATGCGCATTTGCATTGCATTTGCATTTCTCAGCCTTGAGTCTTATCCGTCCTTTGTCTCTAACCCAGTTGACTTCCTGAAGCCATCATTGGACTTGAAGTAGCTTGTAAAGGATCATGAACTCAGAAGAGCAGAACCAGTTTGTGACCAAAGCGGATTTCGACTTGTTGAGAAACCAGTTGGATCAAATTATGACAGCCTTGGCAAAAAGAGAGGACAATATTCAGGGGATTTCTGTGAACAATATTGCCCAAGCTCAACCTGTGCAGATTCCTGTTATACAAGAATGTGCCATTGTCCAAGATGGATGTTCCTCTTCTATTGATGGCGTGGAATACCGCAGTTTCACTTTCTCTGAGCTAGATTCTCAAGAGGTAGTCCCTGTGATGAAAACCAAGGACCCACGAGACGTTAAGTTAATGGAAAAATGTCGTGCCTTGGAAAAGAAGCTTGATGCCATTAAGAGTCGTGACTCTGCTGATCTGAATGCTTTGAACATGTGCTTGGTACCCGACCTTGTGATACCTCCTAAGTTCAAGACACCGAAGTTTGAGAAGTACAAAAGGGATAGCTGTCCGAAGCAGCATTTAGTGATGTTTTGCAGAAAAATGACTTCACATGTCTATAACGACAAGCTCATGATTCACTGTTTCCAAGACAGTCTGAGTGGGGCATCACTGAGTTGGTACATGCAGCTAGAAAACAATCACATCCAATCATGGTCAGACCTATCCAATGCCTTTGTTAAGCAATACAACTATAATCTTGACTTGGCTCCCAGCCGCCTGCATTTACTAGACTTATCTCAAGAAGACAATGAATCCTTTAGAGGATATGCTCAGAGGTGGAGAGAAGTAGCAGCTAGCGTCCAACCACCACTTTTGGAATGGGAATTAGTTGACTGGTTCGTGGATACTTTGCAAGGCCCGTACCGAGAAAAGCTGTTTAGCATGGTGACATCGAACTTCTCTGATTTGGTAAAAGCTGGAGAGCGCATTGGAGGGGTCTCAAGAGCGAAAAAATCCAGGGCGCCAGAGACGTCCTAGCTGGTGAGAGTGAATCAATCATCAGTTCTCAAGAAGAATGGGAGAAAGAAAGTAATTCCACTTGGGAATCTCCCATACCTCAGCGTTCATGTAACTCAAGTGTTCAGAGTCAGCAATCTTTTGGGTCTCCGCGTCAGATGCCATTCTCTCCCCAGAGGCAATATTCTTCCCCAAATCAACAATCCTACCGCCGTCAGCCGTGCCAGCATGCACGACAAAGGCCAAGAAAGCCAAAAAGGAATTTCACTCCATTTCTAATACCATACAGTTAGTTCTTACCAGATTTAATCAAAAGTGGATTGATAGTGCCAGAAGAGATAGATCCAACGTCTTTTCCAGACTCGTCGGGCTTTGACACCGACGTCCATTGTGACTACCATGATGGGGCACAGAGGCATTCAACTGAAGATTATAGAGTACTCAGAGACAAGGTTCAGACTTTACTTGACTCCAATTTGTTCTCGTTCACGCCTCAAGGCATTCAAATCAACAATCTTTCACCTAATCAAGCAGATTTATCAGGCTCTGAAGTGGAAGAAATTTCTGAGAGTGGATGTG
Source organism: Lathyrus tuberosus (assembly GCA_022829125.1). NCBI lineage: Eukaryota > Viridiplantae > Streptophyta > Magnoliopsida > Fabales > Fabaceae > Lathyrus > Lathyrus tuberosus. Next base: position 3,976,530 of record JALAZF010000385.1, read on the forward strand.
AAGATGATTCTCAGACTGATCTCGACAAACAACTCTGAAGACGGTTATCTCAGCTTGGCAAATCAAGAAGGAAATTCCAGTTCCCCGAAGCCGACAAACTTTTGACTGTTTAGCACTTTGTTGTATTTTCTTTGCATGTTTGAATATGTACTTGCTTATAAGCTATTGTTGTTTCAAATTGGCAAGATTAATGAAGTGTTTATGCATCTTTAGATTAAGTCCATTCATTTCACTCATTTACTTTTATGTTCAAGAAAAAAACAAAAAATATATTTATCTTGTTCCATTCCCTTTATCAAACTGTTTGTTTAAGCAAAGATTGAGGAGGATGACGGAAATATTATCCATAATTGTTGTGGTATGCTTTCGATTAAACCTTGCCGAGGATGTAAGGCATTATTTCAATTCCCAAACACTGGAGAAATAAGAAAGATAATCCCTCGTTAACCCTTCGAACCTAGAAGTAGGAGTTTTCTTTCCTTACACAAAAAACCCTAAATCTCAATCTTGGGGTGGGTAGTTCTCAGTTTAACTTGGTTATGCATTCGAACGCAAGCATTTCATGCAAGACACCAGTCGGCTCCCTCAAATCAAATGAGTTAGTGTTGTACAAGTTGTTCCTCCAAACAGTAAATAAGGAAGGATCATCGAGAAATCCTTAATCGAAGAATAAGTCGAGTCCCTTTTCAAGGCAAAATCCAAGAAAGATGGGAAGCCCAAAACTTCGCCTTATACAAGAAGGTTCAATCAAGACAAAAGAAGAGGTCTCAAAACCTCAACCAAAAAGAGGAGGTCTCAAAACCTCAACAAAGACAAGAAGAGGTCTCATAACCTCAAGCAAAGACAAGGAGAGGTCTCAAAACCTCCTCAATAAAGGATAGCCAAATGTTGTAAGAGGGTAATGACTACCAGGTGTCTAAATCATCATCAACTATCATCAGCTCAATTCCTAGCATATGGGAATTTGAATGTATAGCCTAAGTTAACTGAACGTAGGATTGGAGTTCATCACGAAGAAGGGGCGGGTACAAATAAACTTTGAGCCTTTATCATTTGTTTCATAAACCGTGAACCAGGCCACGTTACAACCTTTAAAAGACCTAATTGAGGTAAGGTTGTTTTGAAAGCATACTACAGCAAGGTTGATTAACCTGACTCCTAATGATTTTTGTTATTTGCGTGTGTTGATCACTTCCTCTGTCATTCCGTAAATGGCTAGATCCACCTTTGTTTTTGATGTTTTAATCACTCCACCGTGTGTGTTTCATCAATAAAACTTGATTTCAAAAGCTTGCATGAATTTTGCATTTAAATTGCCAATTTTTAATGAACAATAATTGTTTGCAAAACTATTCAATATCAAAGAAACCCCAACAAATGCAGCCAGCTAGGGAATTCGATTTGATAAAAGACGTTCAGTCAGAGACAGCCAAGCGGAAGGATTCACCAATCTACCATCCCAAGAGCTATTAAATCAAAGGCAGAATTCTTCAAAAGTCCAGAATATTGGGGCAAGCCTTCTTGAGTTCATCTTATGACAAGTTTGTTTCAAGGCAAGGACTTCAATGACCCACCAACAGGGGTAAGTTTGTTTCCCAGTTGTTTCTACCGTCGTCTGAGGACTCGTATCACGAATACCGTTAATCAGGGTCAATCAGGTCGAGATTTGGTAAATCCCTAAAAGGCTAATCAGTCTGGGGCATCTCTTTCACAGATCAACCAGTATGAAGAGCAAGTTCAAAGACTTTGTTGTGCAAACACCGTTAATCTGGGGCAGTTACGCCGAGATTCATAAATCTAAGAGTTTGAAGATATTGAGGCATTTCGTATGCCGATTCTTCTGTAAAATCCTCTTGGTATTTTCTCCCAATAGACCATGTAATCTAGGGTAGAGAAGATTTGAAGGTTACGTGTTGCAAGAGCTGTTGTTTATTATGGTGATCATCGTACAAGTCAGGATGCAGAACTACTCTGTTCTTGTGATATCCTCTGCTAGCTCCCCAGTGAGCTGTTACTTCAGCTAGTCTTGGCAATTATCCATGGATCTTCCTCCTCCAGTAAGGAAATCAAGCTTATGATGGAAATCTTAGTGAAGTCATGATGCCATACCTCAGGAGGAATAATCTTTTTCCCAGTGAAGTAGATCCACTGATCCTACTTGTTCATCCCCAATGATGGTTCAATCTGATGAGTTTTGCTGGGTATCCTTGTCGAGATGTTTATTTCATCTCCAGTCTCGCTTTCTTTTGTCTGTTTTATCAGCATAAGCATAAGCATGCATTCTCATATGCATAACATCTTAGCATTTTTGCTATCCCCTTCTGGTGTTTACCTGTTTTGTTCACCTTGGCGTTTATCTCCCCGAGTGACTGGGTTTGTCTACTCTCTCCAATAGAGTTGTCAGCCCTAGGCATAAAGTGCCCATTCTTTCTGAATTCCCCACCGAGTTCAATCCTCGTGGATGATGGTTGGTTAAGTAATCCCCCATTTGAGTTCATTCCTCAATTGGAGTCTTGTTTGACCGTTTCTTTCTATCTTGTTCCTAGATTAAACTTTGGTCCCTGGCAGGTGTGGTTTTCAAACCCATCTTGCACGTGCATTTATTTTGCACTGTGTCTCGCAGAAGAATCTTCTATAGATCCTCATTGGAGACATAATTATTTCTCCAGCAGTGTTATAATACCAACATCTCTTTGGAATTCATACCCAACAACAAGTGGCAATCTCCTTGAGAAGCTTGTTTTGTTATCATCATCTTTACAACGATAAGTGGCAATCTCTCTCACGAGAAGCTTATCTGTCCTTGGTTTTATTTATTCTTCTACAGTTACCAATGGTGTTACTTTCAGTCAGTCACCTTCTGTCAACCTGTTTGATGTGATCCTTATTTGAGGTGTTTCTTCCCATCAATCTATTTGATGAGGTGTTCCGAGTTCAGGTTCTATACCCTCGGATTTGTTTTATTTCCTGGTTGTCAATCTATTTGATGAGGTGTTCCGAGTTCAGGTTCTATACCCTCGGATATGTTTTATTTCCTTTCCGTCAATCTATTTGATGAGGTGTTCCGAGTTCAGGTTCTATACCCTCAGATTTGTATTATTTCCTTGCCGTCAATCTATTTGATGAGGTGTTCCGAGTTCAGGTTCTATACCCTCGGATATGTATTATTTCCTTTTCGTCAACCTATTTGATGTGATCCTTATTTGAGGTGTTTCTTCCCGTTAATCTATTTGATGAGGTGTTCCGAGTTCAGGTTCTATACCCTCGGATTTGTTTTATTTCCTTGCCGTCAATCTATTTGATGAGGTGTTCTGAGTTCAGGATCTATACCCTCAGATATGTTTTATTTCCTTGCCGTCAATCTATTTGATGAGGTGTTCCGAGTTCAGGTTATATACCCTCTGATTTCTATTATTTCCTTGCTTTCAATCTATTTGATGAGGTGTTCTGAGTTCAGGTTCTATACCCTCGGATATGTTTTATTTCCTTTCCGTCAATCTATTTGATGAGGTGTTTCGAGTTTAGGTTCTATACCCTCGGATATGTTTTATTTCCTTTCCGTCAATCTATTTGATGAGGTGTTCCGAGTTCAGGTTCTATACCCTCGGATTTGTTTTTGTTTTTTTGCCATCAGCCCTTGTTGCAACCATAATTGATATTCCCCAGGAAGTCTAACCTTCTATTCTTTATGCAACTCTGGTACTAACCTATTTGAGCTCCTCATAAGAACCTAAAGTCCAATCATAAGTGGCATACTTTTCTTTTCCAGTTATCGTGAACCGTTTTTGTCTAAACTTCATATTATCGCGAGTCTGTTGTTTAAAACCGTTCTTGTTTGAATCGAGTCAAACCTGAACCTAAACTTTGATTTATTGTGAGCTCGTCGTTTTTATTTTGTTAACTTCAGATTATTGTGAATCTGCTGTTTATCACTGTTCATGTTTGAATCGAGTCAAGCATGAACCTGAACTTCGAGTTATCGTGAGCTCGTTGTTTAAATTTTGGTTATCGTGAACCCTTTTGCTTGCTTCAGGTTATCGTGAACCTAAGCTTTCCGGTTATCGTGAACTGTTTGTTACCCAGACCAACTTAATTTGGTACCTTATTCAGCTCAAATTGGTGGATACTGACATATCACTTCTGAGTCCAATTCTTGTTGGCACTTTAATCTGGTTCTCGGCAGAAGTTCAGTCATTATCATTATCTCTTTGAAAGTCCTTACGATTGATCATCATTTGGCGCGCAGAGTTTGTCTCTATCTCTTATGGCTTTTCTTGAAGATCCCGTTTGAACTCTTCAGTATAAGAAATTCCCAGAAAATCTTTGTATGATATCCTTCCTTTTATTTCAAACTGATCCCCAGTGGAGATCATGTCTTTTTCTGGTTTCATGCCCAGTAAGAATGTGTCTTTTTCCCCAGCGTCATCCGGTCACATATGAACCTGTTGTCTATCTCCCTGGATCTCTTCCTAGTGGAGAACACCTCTCTGGCTCCTATCTCCAGTGAGGATTTATAGGGTTTCCCCTCAAGTTTCTTTTCTATCCCCAGTGAGTCTTGTTTTTTGTTGGTTAGCCTGTATCCCCAGGGAGTTCTTTTCGTGGATATTAACCTTCATCCTTCCCAAGTGAAGCTCACCTGTGTTTGGTAGCTCTTTATCCTTGGGTGTGTGGTTCGTCTGCATTTTTGCATCATTATATCATCATATCATCATACTAGAAATTCATGGCATGTCAGCATCTGCATGTCCATCGCTTGTCCTTAGCATCTGCATTCCATCTAAGGGCACAATTTTCGGTTTGCTATATTTAAATACCTTTCACCTTGATGTCCCGAGGACTTCCTTTCCTCGTGCCATCCAGTAAAGCTATTTAAATAGGGGCAACTATTGTACCCCAAATTTTACCCTCAGATATTTTGATCGTTTGCATATCATAAGTCGGTCTTTTCGCATTTTTTTGTTAAACATCTTTAATCATGTATTTTAGTCGTTTTTGCCATTCCATGCCATTTTATTTTTAAAAATCAATTTACTTTATATTTAATTTAGTTTATTCTTAATGTAGTTTTATTTTTTTAATTTAGTCTAATTTCCACTTATTTTAGCTTGGTAATTTTAGTTTAGTTGTAATTAGATTAATCTTGATTTAATTTACTTTTAGGATTTAATCTAGTTTAATTTAATTTTTATTAATTTAATTTAGTTTAATTTTACTTTTATTTTAATTATAGTTATGATTACGGTTTTATTTTCATTTTTTTTAGTTTAATTTTTTATTTAGTTCAATTTTATTAAGTTTTCTAAGTTTTATATTAAAAATACAAAAAGAGACATTTTTGTTTAAGCTTTTTTTTTTCTATGGTAACAAAAGTCAAAAAAATATATCTGTGTGACTTCAAACCCCACCGTCCAACCGTACCAAAGCCTTGACACCCAAACCTTTGACCAAACTCCTGCTGTTACAAACCAGAGTTTTCACCAAAACAAAACCTGTATCACTGCACAATGCCTTGCTCTCTACACTTTGCCTTATTCTCACAACAAACTTGCAAACCTGCATCGCTGCTGAAGCCACAGACTCTGCCCATAAAAATCCAAGCTTTGACCATCTGCTATCATGCGAAAACAACAGTTCAATGACAATGACAGTTTCTTGAGAATGACTCAGCAACGAACAGCTAGACTTGCACCCAAAAGTCCAAAATGCTAAGTCCCTGCATCATTGACACACCAGGGTACCATTTTAAAATTAAAAAGAGAGGACCATAATAAAAGGGAAGAGGACAGAGGAAGTTTAGAGAGGAGATTCACCTTCACTTCCAACTGCGGAAAAAGCCATCATCACCGTCTCATTCACTCTCCTCCATAAGCTGAACCAACAACAACACAATAGGAACTTGTCTCATCATCCTATTTTCCACCTCAAAGCTGCTTTGTTAACCACCTCCAACTGACTCAAATCTACCATTTCCTACAACCTCAATACACACCCCACAACACTGATCCGCGGCAGCAACAAACCACCTTGTTCCCTCTTTGATCAACACTGGGCGTCATCTGTTCAACCATCTCCTCCACTGTCGATTTTGAATTTGATCCTTGATATCTTCGAAGTTTTGGGTACCAGTTTTGGATTTAATATCGATCAATCTTCGTCCCCTTCCAAAGGAAAGTTCTTTTATTTTAACTCCTAAGTCAATAAACCACTCACATTTTATCTTTGGCCTCCTAGAGCCATTTTCCCCCATAGTTTAGTAATAGGATAGAGTTATCGAGAACTCTATGTGATTCTCTATCACGAGAACTCACTTTCCTTTACTTAGACTTATATATCGAGAACTCTATGTGATTCTCACTATCATGAGAACTCACTTTCTCCACCCTTGACATAGACTTAGAGAGTTATTGTGAACTCTAAAATGAGCTCAGACTCACTTCCCTTTGGAACGTTGGCCATAGTCAATGTTTCTTTCCTTTCACCCCTTAGTTAGGTGAACTACGGTTGCTCTGATTCTTTAGTCAGATACGTAGGCACAAGATGCGACGTCTTGGCGAGCAAACTTAGTGTACATACCTAGGTCTTTACCTTACCTTTAGTAGATATCTTAGCAAGCAAACATAACATAACACAAACTTAAACAAGAGGTTCCCGTAGAGTACTATGGACGTTTAGGGTGCTAATACCTTCCTTAGGCGTAACCAACCCCCGAACCTTAGATCTCCCCCCTTTAGGTTTTTTTAACGATCTTGAACCTTTCCTTTGGATAAATCAAAGTCGGTTGTAAAAGAAATATGATGCAAGTTAATTGATAGCTTGTTATCGATTTTCACTGCAACACCGATCTTCCAAACTCCTTTTGGGGGCATGCACTACTGACAGCAACTTACACACTTAACAGTGTTCCATCCAAAAAGGTTGAAAAGACACCATATGAAATATGGAGTGGTAAGAAACCACATATGTCTTACATGAAGATTTGGGGTTGTGAAGTTTATGTAAAACGACAAGTTTCAACTAAGCTTGAGCCCAAATCTGACAAATGCTTATTTGTGGGGTATCCTAAAGAAACAAGAGGGTATTACTTCTACAATCCTTCTGAGGGCAAAGTGTTTGTCGCTCGAACTGGAGTTTTCTTGGAAAGGGACTTTATTTCTAAAGGAATCAGTGGGAGGAAAGTAGAGCTTGAAGAAATTCAAGAATCACAAAACATTGATACACCTATGGAGGAATTAGAGCAGGAACCACAAGTAGTTGTGGAAGAGCAACCTGCTCAAGTAGAACAAGACCAGCGTAGGTCGAGCAGGATACGTCACCAACCAGAGAGATATGGATATCTCATAAATGATCAAGGTGAAATATTACTCGTGGATCAAGATGAGCCTGTAACCTATCAAGAGGCCATAACTGGTCCTGAGTCTGAGAAGTGGCTAGAAGCCATGAAATCTGAAATGGATTCCATGTACACAAACTAGGTTTGGACCTTGGTAGAGCCTCCTGTAGGAATTAATCCTATAGGATGCAAGTGGGTCTTCAAAAAGAAGACTGACATGGATGGTAAGGTACATACCTATAAGGCAAGACTAGTTGCTAAAGGTTATAAACAAATTCATGGTGTAGACTATGATGAAACCTTTTCACTAGTTGCAATACTTAAATCTGTTCGGATTTTACTTGCTATCGCTGCATATCATGATTATGAAATATGGCAGATGGATGTCAAGACTGCTTTCCTTAATGGGAATCTTCTTGAGGATGTGTACATGACACAAACTGAAGGATTTGACATACCCGAAGAAGCCCAAAAGATATGCAAGTTACAACGATCAATCTACGGATTAAAGCAAGCTTCCAGAAGCTGGAATCTTCGTTTTGATGAAACTGTAAAACTATGGATTCATAAAGAATATAGATGAGCCTTGTGTCTACAAGAAAGTTAGTGGGAGCATAATCGTTTTCCTGGTATTATATGTAGATGACATATTACCATTGGAAACGATATCACTACCTTGCTGTAACACCCCAAAATTTGCCTTCTTGTTTTTAGCTAACTGGCTTATGTTTCTTTGCATTTCTTGCATTAGCATTTATGCATAACATTCGTTCTTAGCATGGGATCAAGGTACTTGGTACATCTAAAATGAGTCTCAAGCCTCAAGATGGTTTGGGGGGTTCATCATATCCTCATAAGATCAAGATTGACAAGAGATTTCAAGTGAACCACACTCTCCTAATCAGATGGTCCAAATTAGGGTTTTGGTTCCAAAAGGCTTCTTGATGGGTTTTGCTTGTTCAAATACATTCTCATGAGGTTATATATGCTTACAAGCACTCATGGAGGAAGACATGGCTAGTGATTCATTGTGGAAGATGTTCAGTGGATCAGTTACTTGTGAAGTAAGCAAAAGTCAACAGTTCAAAAGGAAAGTCAACCATGGGTTTTCAAGTGTCCAAATCATATTTCCCAAGTCCATGTACCTTTATTTGGTCAAGGAATAACATGGATGACATCATTCTTCAAGAATCAAGAGTTTGTGCAAAAGTTGCTAAATTTGGAAAAAGACCTATAATGAGAACTTTCCATTTTTGGCAGTTTTTCCACTACATTCAACTTGGCTTTTCATCATCAAGGAAGCTTCAAATGAATTTTCCTCCAACATGAACGTTGAAGACCTTTCTCTCCCATTTCCAAAACGTACTAGATTGTCTCCATATCATTTGTAGAACTCAAGTTATGGCTAAGGCAAGACAAGGTGCATTTTGAGGTTTTCACATGGTTCCATTTTTCCACCTTTTGCATTTTGGTTCAAAATGACTTGTAATGACCTCTAATGTTTCAATTCATATTGCAACATTCAAGTACACTTCATGAGGATCATTTTTTACCTTTGAACCAAGTGAAATCGTGCCATGCTTCTCACTTATTTCATAAAATGCATTTTTTCAAGATGGATCAAAACTCACAAACCAAGCATCCACAAAGCCCAAGTACAATTCATTTGTGATCAGCAGAAGAAATGTGAGTGGATCATGCTTATTTTGTGGCCTTTGCACGTGTGGATTAGTGGTGGTATCACAAAGTGCAAATTTGCATAAACCATCCAAACTCATTAACCAAGGGATTAACCAAATTTTAATCATGATCAGAGGTCTAATGAGGTGTATATAAGCTAACTCATACGCACAAAGCTAGGTCATGCACTCATTTCTGCTCAGAATTCATTTTTCACTCCAAATTTTCTCTCCTTTGAAACTCCTTTCTCCTAGGGTTTTAGTGAGATTTCTTCCCATATTTGTGATCAGCACACTCCATAGAACAAGAATCATCCATCATTTAAAGCTCTGAGCAAGGTTTTCATCAAGTTGATTTCAAGAGAGTTCAAGTTCAAAATCCTAGATCTAGCCAGATTTAAGTCTCTATTTGCATTTATTTTGTAAATAGAGCTCAAAAGAGGAAGATCTGCAGCTTTTGGAAGGAGTTCTTGGTGTAATTTGAGCTCAGCAACTTTCAGGTAAGCTTACTTTTCACCATTATAGAACTTGATTTTATTGTGTGCATAATGATCTGTGATGTGTACTGAGCATGCTGATGTATTTTGTTTTGAGTTTGGACGTGTAACATGTGTGTATTTTGAGTTTGAAAGTTTTGGATATAAACTTCTTCTCTTCGATTTGGCTTGTGTGTTTGTTGTTTGTGAAAAATAATTGCATATATGAGATCCTTGTGAAATTCCGGTTAATTTAGTGTACTCATGTGTGATTTCTGGAGAATTTTAAGTTGATAGTCGCCAGAGGAGACGACCGAAGCTAGGGCTCCGGCGTCTGGTTATTTTTCAGGTGATGCAGGGTTTAAGTGGAGAAGATGAAATCACAGCCGTCCAAGGGTTAGATCTGATGGTTCAGATCTTGTCACCTCATTTAATTTTCTTGTGTTTTATTTGATGTGTGTGTGTGTGTGCTAGTCTATGTGTGTTATCGTGTGCCTTTAATCTTAACCCTTGATCTTGCATGCTTTGTGTTTTGATTGACTGATCTGGAACATTGATTTAATCTGATGGTTTGGATTATGCCAACACATTAAAAATATCATGTGCTTCCCACGTGATTTATTTTTAGTTTCTGATGATTTGGTGTATGCGCGTGTATTGGTGTTATCATGTCCTTTCAATCCTGGCCTTTCATCATGTTTACTTTTTAATTGTGATGACTGCATGTGAAGCGTTTGATTGATCCAATGGTATATGTGAGTCCAGATGGTTGACTGGGTCCAAGTGTTTTTTTGTTTGGTGCGATGACTCTTTTATTGGACTTGGGCTTGCTTTCCCCCACCCCCCTGATTAGCCCATTTGTTATATTTAATGTGCAATTTGCTTTATCTGAACCCCCTTGGCTTTTATTTTTATTTTGTTTTATTTTAATTGTTGTATTTTTCTTTTTATTTTTTAAAAATAGTTAAATACATCCAAAAATCACTAAAAAACTCATGAAGCATATTTAGGGTTTTATAAAATTTGGAAAATTTTATTTTCCATTTTTATTTTATTTTGTGCCTCTGAATTAATTGTTTAATTAATTTCTTTTGGGATTGTTTCATATATGCACACCCTGCCTTGTTGATTTTTGTTCTCATCATCTATACATCATTTGCATCTAATTCTTTTTGCATTAGTTAGAGGACATGTTGAGGTTCCTAAAAATATTTTTCTCATATTTTTAAACTCTTTGCATATTGCATCTTAGTCCCTCTCCTTTTCATATTAGTTTATGGTTCCTATCTGATCTTTGCTTAATTGTTTCAGGTACTTAAACTTTGAATTTTAGTGTGATCTTTTGACATATTGTTAGTCTCTGACTTAGGTCATTTGAGTTTTAATTTCACAATTTTTGAATGTCATTTGATATATGTTTGATTATTTGTACTTAAAGGACTTATGCATGACTATATCTTGACACCTCTTTACACAAATTGATTTGCCATGCCTAAGTGATTGAGTTCCTTTGTGATTATTTGCATGAGCTTTTGGTATGATGTTTACCCCTGGTTGAGGTCCTTTGAGACTTATTTTTGCCATTTGTGGATCATGTTTGAATCATGTTTGGCATGTGTTAAGTGTTTGGACTTTGAGTTTCCATTTGTGGATTACTTTGGTGCATGTCTTGAAGGTGTTGCTTGATGTTTGGACTTGTATGACTTGAGTTTAGTTTTGATGTGATATTTATGCATATGCTACTTCCCCTTGAGTTCCTTACTTGGTTTTCATTTCACTTGAGCATAGTTAAATGCATTTGGTTTGAATTGTATGATGAATATCATTACCTTTCCTTTTGTGGACTTCTTTGGATCATAATGCTTCATGATATGATTTCCTTTTGCACATGAGAATTGTTGATGATAATATGATCTTGGTTCTGACTTGTTTTCATCTTTATCTTACCTTTCTCATTTCATTTTAATATGAAGTCCATGTATGCTTAATTGTGCATTTCATACAAGTATGCTAGTCTTTTTTCATGTTTATCTTTGCATGCTCACTTGGATTATTTTGCATTGATCTTTGAAACATTTTGATGATTTGAGTTGGACATTTATGATGTGATGTGCTTGCTGCCATTTATTGTATCTCATCTTCTCCTTCTCTTTCTCATTTCTTCTCTTTCACTCTCTTTCTCCCATGAATCTCAAGACTTGTTTAAGTATTGGATTCTCTCCCTTTAGTGCTACCTAGTCCAACTTAATTTTTGATTAAGCTTGGAGTAGGATTAGCATTAGGTTTTAGGTAGTTGTCTCTCCTAAGCCTCACTAACCATAGGTTACCCTTGCATGATAACATTAGGACTCTTAGTTTCCCCTTAGAGTTTCCTTTGTGTCTTCTCTCTTCTCATCTTAAAACTTCTTGAAAACACAATAAAATATAACGTATATTGTGCTCGAGCCTTAAGTGTAGGAAATGAAGAATGAGGGGTCTCCCCTCCTCTTCTAGGGTGTTTATCATACGTCCCATTTGGGGGCGACCATGCGATTCACTCGTTCCCGCATGGTAGACTTTGGTTCCATGTAAGTTACGAACTAACTTAAAACGCTTCTGTCTAAAAAACACAAAACAAATTTAAATCTTTTTGTCCTTCGGGATTGTTGGGTTTCAAACTTCTTTTTTTCAGAAAAGAGCTCGTCGCTCACATCAAAAACACTTACCCATCCGTGGTCGTACCCACGAACTACATTAGCTCTGATTCCTCTCTCTCGTCTGATTGACGATATGTAGGCACAAGACAGCGATTATCTTGGCGAGCAACCTTCCCCCACAGTTCCCGTCCGAACTACGTTGACTCTGACTTTCCCATTGCACTGAGGGAGTACATAGGCCTAGGACAACGATAACGTCCTATCGAGTCACTTCTTTTTTCTTTTCTTCTTCGTTTCTCCGTTCTTTCCATTTTCTTTTCTTCTCCGGTCCAGTAGCAGTGGAGCTCCAGACGACGACACCCCTTGATTCAGACAGCAAGCGTGGATCCCATCGAGTACGATGGACAAGTTGGGTGCTAACACCTTCCCTTTGTGTAACCGACTCCCGTACCCGTTTCTCTTGGTCGTGAGACCATGTTCTTTCCCTTCCCTCAGGTTTATGCAGTGTTTCCTTTCCCTCTCTTGGGATAAATACACATTGCTGGCGACTCTGTGTTTTTCCGCGCCACTCTCGCGTTTGTACCGTTGGATGCGAATCTTTCGGGAGCGACACTTGAAACAAGTAAAAGCTTGGTTAGGGAAATGCTTTTCTATGAAGGACCTTGGTGAAGCAGCCTATATATTAGGAATCTGGATCTATAGAGATAGATCACAAAAACTGCTTGGTCTAAGTCAGAGTACATACATAGATAAAGTGTTGAGACGCTTTAATATGCATGATTCCAAGAAAGGATTCATACCTATGCAACATGTCCTATGTCTATCAAAAACATAATCCCCTTAAACAAAGGAATAAAGGGATCGCATGAATAAGATTCCATATGCATCTGCAATAGGATCTATCATGTATGCCATGTTATGTACTCAACCAGATGTCTCGTATGCTTTAAGTGCAACGAGTAGGTACCAATCTGATCCTAGTGATGCTCACTGGGTAGCTGTCAAGAATATCCTTAAGTACTTGAGAAGGACTAAGGACTCATTCTTGATATATGGAGGTCAGGAAGAGCTCGTGGTAATTGGTTACACCGATGCTAGCTTCCAGACAGATAAGGATGACTTTAGATCGCAATCTGGTTATGTGTTCTGCCTAAATGGTGGTGCTGTGAGCTGGAAAAGTTCAAAGCAAGAAACAGTTGCTGATTCTACAACCGAGGCCGAGTATATTGCTGCCTCAAATGCAGCGAAGGAAGCTGTTTGGATCAAGAAGTTTATTAGTGAACTTGGCATAATCCCTAGCATTGTGGACCCCATTGATCTCTATTGTGATAACAATGGTGCTATCACACAAGCTAAGGAGCCTAGATCTCACCAACGATCCAAACACATACTTAGGTGTTATCATCTCATTCGAGAGATAATAGATCGTGGAGATGTGAAGATATGCAGAGTACCTACAATTGACAATATTGCTGACCCACTAACAAAACCTCTTGCGTAGTTGAAGCATGATGGTCATACTAGATCTATGGGTATTAGGGGTATGCCTTATTGACTCTAGTGCTAGTGGGAGATTGTTGGTGTAAGCCCTAGAGGCCAATACTTTTGGTACTTGTATCAAATTATTTATTAATAATAAAAGGCATTTCTTTATTATGTTTGTTTTTCCAAAATGATAAAGTCCCTAGAATAGCTAGTTTGTTTAATGAAACATTAAGTATGACTTAATCATGAGATTCCATTAAACATAAGGACACTATTCTTAAAGCATCCATAGTCGAGCTTTAATGTGAAATGGGATAGCCTTAAAGCATTTAGACTATTATGTAGATAGACTGATGATCACATCTCATGGATCATGGATAAGGAGTTATCAAGTCTTGACATAGGTATGAATATTAGGAGTAATATTTATACTGGATTGACCCACTATGAGAGTACTACATAGAATGTTATCCAAAGTGTCATAAGTTACTCTCATGGTGATAGTTGTCTCTCCTAAGCCTCACTAACCATCGGTTACCCTTGCATGATAACATTAGGACTCTTAGTTTCCCCTTAGAGTTTCCTTTGTGTCTTCTCTCTTCTCATCTCAAAACTTCTTGAAAACACTTAATAAAATATAACGTATATTGCGCTCGAGCCTTAAGTGTAGGAAATGAAGAATGAGGGGTCTCCCCTCCTCTTCTAGGGTGTTTAGCATACGTCCCATTTGGGGGCGACCATACGATTCACTCGTTCCCGCATGGTAGACTTTCTTTCAATGTAAGTTACGAACTAACTTAAAACGCTTCTGTCTAAAAAACACAAAACAAATTCAAATCTTGTTGTCCTTCGGGATTGTTGGGTTTCAAACTTCTTTTTTTCAGAAAAGAGCTCGTCGCTCACATAAAAAACACTTACCCATCCGTGGTCGTACCCACGAACTACATTAGCTCTGATTCCTCTCTCTAGTCCGATTGAGGATATGTAGGCACAAGACTGCGATTGTCTTGGTGAGCAACCTTCCCCCACAGTTCCCGTCCGAACTACGTTGACTCTGACTTTCCCAATGCACTGAGGGAGTACGTAGGCCTAGGACAACGATAACGTCCTATCGAGTCACTTCTTTTTTATTTTTTTCTTCATTTCTCCGTTCTTTCCGTTTTCGTTTCTTCTCCGGTCCAGTAGCAGTGGAGCTCCAGACGACGACACCCCTTGATGCAGACAGCAAGCATGGATCCCATCGAGTACGATGAACGTGTTTGGTGCTAACACCTTCCCTTCGCGTAACCGACTCTCGTACCCATTTCTCTTGGTCGTGAGACCATGTTCTTTGCCTTCCCTCAGGTTTATGCAGTGTTTCCTTTCCCTCTCTTGGGATAAATACACATTGCTGGCGACTTTGTGTTTTTCTGCGCCACTCTCGCGTTTGTACCGTTGGATGCGAATCTTTCGGGAGCGACAGCTGGCGACTCTGCTGGGGACTCTGGTTGACCTCTTGCTGGTCCATCCCCTTTAGCGAGTCTATCCTAGCGCTTGTCTGTTTGTATTTCATTGGGTGTTTATTATGGTGCTTTATTTTGCTGTATTACTGTATTGCTGTTTTATTTATTTTACTGTATTTACATCTTTTATTGCATTACATTTCATTTTATTACTGTCATACTGGATATTGATGTACTGTTCTGCTGCTGGATTTTCTGTTTGTAGGGTGGGTTGGATTCATGAGAGAAAAGCCTAATACCCAGGCTTGAGCATACACCTATGATTAGCGTGGAAAGTAGTGTGACTTGTTTAACATTTGGCCAGACTTAGTATACATGAAAACTCCACATTCAGACGAGGTTTCCTTGGTAATGTTCTATCCTGCTCATTTGGGGCAGATGATGGAATATAACCTGGAAAACTGTCGACTCTGGCGACCATCTCCTGAGGACTCAGCAACGCCTCTTCTCCCGAGATGTGACAGTGGTAGATCAGGTTCAGTGTTAACCCATTGCACATTCTCGATCCAAGGACCCAATGCTGGGAACTTACTATAGGTTGACCTTATTTTTTAGGGGAATCAGTTGAGGCCTCCTCGATTGGTGATGATGCCAAACCAGAAATGCTGAACGTATCATCATTTCTCGACCTGAGAGCCGTTGATCTTGAGGATCGTTGGCTTTCTAGAACCCACATGTGAGAAGGGATGGGTGTTTGCAGGTTTGCAGGTAACTGAAACCTTCAACCTACCCGGTTTTCTGGATTTCTCATCAGTGTACTGTTATTACCCTGATATTCTGGCAGTTTGATTGGGCCGTTATTCTGGATTTCTGGGTTTCTGGTATTTAGGGTCTTATTCAGTCAGCAGAACAACAACAGTTTTTAGCATCATGGATACCTTGATCCCATGTTTGCATTTTACATTATCATTTTGCATTCTAACATGTTTGTTCATTTGTAGGGGTGCATTCTAACTTTGATTCCGGTTGTCCGAAGACTGTCCATGATGAGTATTAACACTGGAGAGAGAAATAATATCATCCTGTACAAGTTCCCGAAGCTTCATTTAGATGTTGTGCACAAGATCTCGGCTATGGCAAAACCTGGGGTATTGGCAGATTTTAGAGGAGAATATGGGAGGATTCTGAGTTTCGCCCGAAATGTTACCAACTATGAGTTCAGGGCCCTCCACACTCTGGCACAGTTCTATGACCCTCACCTTCGTTGTTTTCTGTTTGCGGATTATCTTTTAGCTCCGACGTTGGAAGAGTATGCTCTCATTTTGGATGTTTCAGTCAAAGAAGAAGCTCTCTTCTATCCTTCTAAGGAATTTCCTAATCTGGAAAGGGTTGCTGCTACTTTAAGTTTGGATCAGTCTTTGTTGAAGAAAAATATTGCTAGTAAAGGGGGTTATCAAGGCTTTCACATGAAGTTTTTGATCGGGCAGGCAGCTACTTGTGCTAAGGCTAAGTGTTGGCCGGTGTTCATTGCCATCCTGGCTATGTGTGTTTATGGAACGTTGTTGTTCCCTAATGTGAAGGATTTTGTAGACGTGCACGCCATCTGGATATTCACCACGAAGAATCTGATACCTACCTTGCTTGGGGATCTGTATTATTCAATGCACTATAAGAATGAGAAATGGAGAGGCGAACCTCTTTACTTTTATGCTCCAATTTTCTATAAGTGGTTTGCTGATCGCCTTCCCAAATCTGGGGCATTCGAAGACACTAAAGAAACTTTGGATTGGTCAAAGATATTAATGAGATTAAGGGCTGACAACTTGATTTGGATCAATCGTGATTTGTTGGGCCAAGAGATCCTAATTATTTGCGGAGGTTACCCAAACGTACCTTTAATAGGAAGAAAGGGGGGAATTAATTGCAACTCCATTCTTGCTATTAGGCAATTTGGGTATGCTTTGAAAGAGCCGCCAAAGGGCCAAGATGTTCAAGAGTCTCTATTTGTGAGTGAGGAAGCCAATCTGGAGGTGTTAAAAGAAGCTGCAAATGCTTGGAGAGATCGCCATAAGAAAGGAAAGACTTCTTTTGGAAAATGTAACAACAAAGCCTTCCCTGCGTATGAAGACTGGATTCAGAGGAGAGTAGAAAGTGTACTTTTACCGTTCTACAGAGAACCCCCATCTTACCCCTTGCTGATTGAATCTCCGACCACGATTGAGATAGAGAAGTATAATAAACTGTGGGCTGAAAAGGAGAAACTTCGAGAGGAGAACGGTGAGTTGCAAAAGGAAATCTACCAGTTGAAGAATGATTGAGGTGAAGCTGTTCATATTGCCAAGTTGAAGTCGGAGCTTCTCGCTAAGAAAGAAAAGGAGCTAGCTGAAGAGGTCGCAGCTAAGCAAAAGGTAGAGCAAGCTCTAAGAGGTGTTAGTAAGATTTTCAAATCCAAGAAGGAAGACCTAGCCATGGCTTGGTCGAAGATTCACAAGTTCAATGCTTACCGAGATAATGCAATCACGACCAACAAGCAGAAGGAGGATAAGTATTTAGAGCAGATTGAGAGTCTGAAGCTGAAGCTCAGGAAGAAAGACGAGGAGATCTTGTCAGGGACGTTCCAAAGACACGCAGTCGATGAACGACTCAATGAAGCCATAACAACCATAGAAGAGCTGAAGATACAAGCGGAGGTGAAGAGGTCTAAGTGGGAAAAGCTCTAGCTCAGGCAGTGGTCCTCAAAGGGTGCAAGATCATGATGATTGAAGAGAACTCTACTCTGTAGTTTGTAGTTTGTTCTTTCTTTGTATTTTGGGTCACCACCAGAATTGTTGGCTGGTACCTTTGCTTATTTTGTTTCACGCTCTTTATGGTACCTTGGGTTGTTATTTATGACAGTGATTTTCTTTGATTTATATATGAGCAGCAGTTTCATCCTATTTTATCTTTAAACTGGAATCAAGGGGTGGATCGCCCTGCGAATATACAAACATGTTTGCATTTGCATTTGCATAATCATAATCATTTTTGCATAGCAGGTTATCTTGGTTTCTCTGGTTTTCTTATGCTCTCTCTTTCTGTCAGTCAAGATTGATCAACCAACTCATCGGTATTCTACCAGGCTTAATCAAAGCAGAGTGATGGACAAAGTTCAGGCAGACATGACAGCTATGCAAGCTCGCATCGATCAATTTATGGAGATGATGCAAGGTGTGGTGCAGAGTCAGAATGAGTTCAGAACTCTAGTTCAGCCTTTGGTGTCGCAGGTTGATGAAAATGGTATCTTACACGGTGGTCTTCTTAATCGTATTATTCCTCTGGGTGGAGGTGGCGCTGGTATCAATATTCCTATCCCTGGTGCTGGTGGACACGGTGGGATTCCTTCAGTGGTGGGAGAATAAAGTACTGTTCGAGCTATCCATGGCCATCGTTTTGATGATCAACAAGATGATGTTTTTTCAGTCAGAAGCTTGGACGCTGGCCTGCCTGTGGTCAGTGATGATAGGATCCGTTTAATTGAGGCGTAATTAAAGGGGGTTGCGAAACAAGATGATCTGGGAATAGATTTGGATGACCTAGGGTTGGTCCCTGATATTGTCATTCAGCACAAGATTCAGATTCCTACACTGGAGAAGTATAATGGTTCTACCTGCCCGAGAACTCATGTAAAGGCTTATACCAGGAAGATGGCTGCCCATGCCAAGGACGGAAAGCTAATGATGCACTTTTTCCAAGACAACCTGTCCGACGCGTCTTTGGAATGGTATATGGCGCTGGAAAGTAGAGATGTTTGTACTTGGAGAGAGCTAGCTGCAGCTTTTATCAAGCATTACCAGTACAACACAGACATGGCTCCCAACAAAACTCAGTTGTTGAGCATGTACCAGAAAAATGATGAAAGTTTCAAAGAATATGCGCAAAGGTGGCGTGAATTGGCGGCTAGGGTACAACCACCAATGCTGGAAAAAGAGATGTTGGATATGTTTATGGACACACTGCCAAAGCATTATTATGAGAAGCTATTGCCTTGTTCTCT
Source organism: Lathyrus tuberosus (assembly GCA_022829125.1). Taxonomy (NCBI): domain Eukaryota; kingdom Viridiplantae; phylum Streptophyta; class Magnoliopsida; order Fabales; family Fabaceae; genus Lathyrus; species Lathyrus tuberosus. Next base: position 3,995,611 of record JALAZF010000385.1, read on the forward strand.
AGGCAAGTTTGCATATGTGATTGCTATCGGACAGAAGGTAGAGGTTGGAATTAAGGTTGGAAAAGTTTCTAGTGGTGACGGATCGTCCTCTGGACATGGAAAGAAACCATTTGATAGTTATAAGAAGAAAGGAGAGGCCAACGCTGTATCATCTCACAGGGGAAAAGGGAAACAACGTCAGGGCAATAATCAACAAGTATCATCGGTAACTATCCCAGCAACGTTACCTCCACCACAGCAACAGAGGAATAATGCTAATCAGAACAGGCAGCATGGCCAGTATCAGAACAGACAAAGGAATGCAGAGAGGCATTTTGATCAGCCCCCAATGTCATATGCACAGTTGTTGCAACATTTGCTGTAGTTGCGTCTAGTTGAGCTCCGTACCCTGGCTCCACCAACAGGGGAACTCCCACGAGGCTACGATGCTAACGCACACTGCGATTTTCACTCTGTTGCTCTGGGGCACACTGTGGAGAAGTGTAGGGCGTTTCAACACAAGGTGCAAGATCTTGTGGACTCCAAGGCTATCAATTTTTTGAATGTTGGGCCCAATGTTATTCAAAACCCGATGCCTGACCACAATGGGCCGAGGGTGAATGCGATAATTGAGGAAGGTGAAGCTTTGAATTTGATCATGGATGTTGAGGAGCTGAAGACTCCGCTGGCTGTGGTTAAAAACAGGTTATTGAAGGGTGGCGTCTATCCGAGTTATGATGAGAACTGCTCAGATTGTTTGACGAAGGTTAATGGTTGTGATTCGTTGAAGATGGGTATCCAGAATCTGATTGATGAGGTCTGTTTACAATTTGATCGATGTAATCAACAAGAAGAGGTTGTTAGTAAGAAGGTTGCTACTATCACCATTCCTTTCAAAACGATTACTATTTCTGGTACAGCAAGGCCACCTCCAGTTATTATCACAAGGGTTGGACCCATTCGGTATGAAAGCACTAAGGCCATTCCCTGGAATTACGGCGCAGAGGTGTTTGTCAATGGACAAAAGCAGGAATTATTGACTGCTTCACCAGTGAGTGCTAGTCCTGAAGTTAAGGTTGAAGCTGATGCTATAACAAGAAGTGGTAGAGTGCTTACTCCTGTTAACGATCAACCCAGTAATTCTAGGCAAGATAGGGGAAAATAGGCAATGGATGGTTCTGTTCAGACTCCAGTGATTGTGGATTCTACAGTAAAGCCAGTTGAGGACGCTCTTTCTGAAAATGTAGAGGAGTTTATGAGACTCATCCGGAAAAGTGATTACAAGATCGTGGACCAGTTACATCAGACCCCGTCCAAGATCTCTATTCTGTCTTTGCTATTGTGTTCTGATGCTCACAGGAATGCTCTTCTGAAGGTTTTGAATGAAGCCTACATTCCTCAAGAGATTTCTGTTAACCAGCTAGAAGGGGTTGTAATGCACGTGAATGTGGGTAATGGCTTGGGTTTCACAGATCTTGATTTGACTCTTGCTGGGAGGAATCATAACAATGCCCTGCATATTTCGATTGAGTGCCGTGGTTCACTGATGTCACATGTATTGGTTGATACTGGATCATCGTTGAATGTATTGCCAAAGAAAGCATTAATGAAGTTAGATACCAGGGGACTTATTTATACACCAAGTGACTTGGTGGTGCGAGCTTTTGATGGCTCGAAGAGATTTGTCTTTGGTGAGATTGTGCTTCCGATCAAGGTTGGACCAGAAATCTTTGATGCAACATTTTATATAATGGATATTCAACCAGCATACAGCTGTTTGTTGGGTCGTCCTTGGATCCATGGTGCAGGCGCTGTAACTTCCACTTTGCATCAAAAGCTGAAATACATGGTTGATGGTCATGTAGTGACAGTGTGCAGAGAAGAAGACATAATGATTAGTCAGCTATCAACCTTCAAGTACGTGGAAGTGGATGGTGAAATCCATGAGACTTTGTGTTAGGGATTTGAGAAGGTGAAGGTTTATGAAGAGGTTGTCCAGTCTGAAGCTATAGAGCAGCCTGCAGGGGCAAATCAGCCTGAGATCTCTATGTCTTCCTTTAAAGACGCCAAAGTTGTGGTTGAAGCTGGTAGCTCAAAGAGGTGGGGCCAAGTGGTTGAAGTTCAGGAGAAGAGGGATACCTATGGATTGGGATACAAGCCATCCAGGAAAGCCGGGGAACCTCCCAAATTCTATGGGCCAGTCTGTTTCACTAGTGCCGGTATTTTCTTCGACAGGGTTAATGCCATTAAGGAAGAAGGGGGACAGTGATTGTGACATGGATAGCTGGATCCGCCCTTGCGTCCCAGGAGAAAGTCTGTGCAACTAGTCTTCTGAGAAAGTCATTCAAGTGACTGCCTTAGGGTAATTGCTTTGTTTTCCTATTATGTTAATCCTGCGTTCTGCCCAAGACGTAGTGATTTTATTTGTAGGGCTTTTAAATGTTGCATGTTTTGCTTTATCATCAATAAAGGACTTTTCACACTCAAATATTTTGATCTCTGTCTTTCTGTTTTTATTTGTATGCATTAAAAACCCACATCAAAATGGCAATGTGTTTCTTTTGTTGCATACATAATAAAACATACCTCATCAATCATGCAGGTCTTTTTGTTCAGATGACACCGATCATGACTCAGCTATAGCTCGGTATGACTTTGACAATCCAATCTATATTGTGAACTGCCCGAAGAGTTGGCCAGATTGTTGAAGCAAGAGGAGAGAGTCATCTTGCCTCATCAGGAGGAAATTGAGATTGTGAATCTGGGAACCGAGGACTCTAGAAAGGAAGTAAGGATAGGGACTGCATTGGAAGACAATGTCAAGGGAAGATTGATTGAAATGATCCGTGAGTATGTGGACATCTTCGCCTGGTCTTACCAAGACATGCCTGGGCTCGATACTGATATTGTTGTACACCGGCTACCACTTAAAGAAGGTTGTGCTCCGGTCAAGCAAAAGTTGAGAAGAACTAAACCGGAGATGTCTGTCAAAATCAAGGAAGAGGTTCAGAAACAGCTAGATGCCGGTTTTCTCGCCGTAACGAATTATCCTCCATGGGTTGCTAACATCGTGCCTGTACCTAATAAGGATGGAAAGGTCAGGATGTATGTTGATTACAGGGATTTGAATAGAGCAAGCCCAAAGGACGATTTCCCACTCCCTCACATTGATGTGTTAGTTGACAATACTGCTCAGTATTCTGTGTTTTCCTTCATGGATGGCTTCTCTGGGTATACCAAATCAAGATGGCCCTAGAGGACATGGAGAAAACAACATTCAAAACACCGTGGGGAACTTTTTGCTACAAAGTGATGCCATTTAGATTGAAAAATGCAGGGGCAACTTACCAGCGGGCGATGGTGACTTTCTTTCATGATATGATTCACAAAGAGATTGAGGTCTATGTTGATGACATGATTGCGAAGTCACAGACGAAGGAAGAATATCTGGTGAATCTTCAGAAGCTATTTAAAAGGTTGAGAAAATTCAGACTGAGGTTGAATCCGAACAAGTGCACCTTCGGGGTGAGATCAGGAAAGTTGTTGGGGTTTGTTGTTAGTGAAAAAGGTATCGAGGTTGATCCTGCAAAGGTAAAAGCCATACAAGAAATGCCTGTGCCGAAAACAGAAAAAGAGGTTCGTGGTTTCTTGGGGAGATTAAATTACATTGCTAGGTTCATCTCGCATCTCACAACCACGTGTGAACCAATCTTCAAGTTGCTAAGAAAAGATAAAGCGGTCAGGTGGAATGAAAATTGTCAAAAGGCGTTTGAAAAGATTAAGGAATATTTGCAGGAGCCTCCGGTCCTTATGCCACCAGTGCCAGGACGACCTTTGATTATGTATCTCACGGTTCTTGAAAATTCAATGGGTTGTGTGCTCGGTCAACAAGATGAGTCAGGTAGAAAAGAGCACGCCATCTACTACTTGAGTTAAAAGTTTACTGATTGCGAGTCAAGGTACTCGATGCTGGAGAAAACATGTTGTGCACTCGCTTGGGCCGCTAAGCGTTTGAGGCAATATATGTTAAACCACACAACCCTCTTGATTTCGAAGATGGATCTGATCAAGTATGTGTTTGAGAAGCAAGCACTTTCGGGTAGAATAGGCCGTTGGCAGATGGTTTTGACAGAATACGATATTCAGTATGTTTCCCAAAAGGCCATTAAGGGAAGTGTTTTGTCAGAATATCTTGCCGAACAACCAATTGAGGATTATCAACCGATGAAGTTTGAATTTTCGGATGAGCATATCATGTATCTGAAGATGAAGGATTGTGAAGAACCTTTGCCTGATGAGGGACCTGAGATTGGATCTCAGTGGAAGTTGGTTTTCGATGGAGCTGTTAATTCATATGGTAACGGAATCGGGGCAATCATTACGACTCCAAAGGGTTCTCATATACCCTTCACTGCCCGATTAGCGTTCGTATGCACCAATAATGAGCCGGAGTATGAAGCATGCATCATGGGGTTAGAAGAAGCAATTGATTTGAGAATCAAGAACCTCGATGTTTATGGTGATTCAGCATTGGTGGTTAATCAGATTACATGTGAATGGGAGACTCGTCAAGCGAATCTTGTTCCGTATAACAACTTTGCCAGAAGGTTGTTACCTTTCTTTGACAGAGTGGACTTCCATCATATGCGTTAGCAACGTTGTCATCAATGTATCAACTGAATCATTGGAATGAAACTCCTTCAATCAGAATCACGCGCTTGGACATGCCTGTTTTTGTATTTGCAGTTGAAGGGGTATCAGATGACAAGCCTTGGTATCATAATATCAAAGTCTTTTTGAAGAGTTAGGAATACCCAGCTGGGGCATCTTCCAAGGATAAAAAGACATTGAGGAGGTTATCAGGAAACTTCTTTTTGAACAAGGACGGTGTGTTATACAAGAGAAACTTTGACATGGTCTTGCTACATTGTGTTGATGAACACGAGGCATGCCTGTTAATGGAAGAAGTTCACGAAGGTTCCTTTGGTACTCATGCCAATGGGCATGCTATGGCAAGAAAATTGTTGAGAGCGGGGTATTATTGGATGACTATGGAGTCTGATTGTTTTAAATACGCCCGAAAATGTCATAAATGCCAGATTTATGCTGATAAGGTGCACGTACCGCCTACTCCTCTGAATTTTTTGTCGTCACCTTGGCCTTTCGCCATGTTGGGCATTGACATGATTGGGAAGATTGAACCGACTGCTTCGAATGGACATCGTTTTATCCTGGTGGCTATTGATTATTTCACGATGTGGGTGGAAGCAGTATCGTATGCCATCGTCACCAGATAAGTGGTAGCCCGATTTATTAAGAAAGACATCATCTGCCGGTATGGAGTCCCGGAGAGAATCATTACTGATAATGGTTCGAATTTGAACAATATGATGATGAAGGAGCTATGCCAGAGCTTTAAGATTGAACATCACAATTCTTCTCCCTATCGTTCGAAGATGAATGGGGCTGTTGAGGCGGCAAATAAGAACATAAAGAAGATTATGCAGAAGATGGTAGTGACATACAAAGACTGGCATGAGATGTTGCCTTACGCTTTGCACGGATATCGTACTTCGGTACGCACATCAACTGGGGCAACCCCTTTCTCACTGGTGTATGGTATGGAAGCAGTCCTGCCATTTGAAGTTGAGATTCCTTCTTTGAGAATTCTGACAGACGTGAAGCTTGATAAAGCTGAGTGGGTGCGTTCTCGGCTGAATGAACTGAACCTCATTGAAGAGAAGAGATTGAAAGCCATTACGCATGGCCGGTTGTATCAGAGTAGGATGAAGAAAGCATTTGATCAGAAAGTGCATCCTCGGTGTTTTCAGGCTGGTGAATTAGTTCTGAAAAGGATCACTCCTTCTCAAACAGATCACAGGGGCAAATGAACTCCAAACTACGAAGGGCCATATGTAGTAAGACAGGTTTTCTCTGGTGGAGCCTTATTACTCTCAACTATGGATGGCGAAGATTTTACGTCCCCTGTGAACGCGGATGTAGTCAAAAAATACTTTGCATAAAAGAGACCCGCTAAACATAAAAAGAAGGTTCAGGAAAAAATGGGGCATCCTGGCGAACCATAAAAAGAAAAGGTTCGGGCAAAAATTAGGGATAAAAAGAAAAAGAAATTAACCCGCAAGGTTGAAAACCTGAAAAGGCAACTTTGGCAAAAATGGGTATCCCGGTGGATTGAAAACCCGAAAAGGGTGATCCAGGCAAAAGTTAGGGATTTAAAATCAAAGACTACGATCCGCGTTCGATCTGTGATCACTATTCACACTTGGAAAATTCGAAGGAAAGGAATCAGTCCAGTCAGTCATCTTCAAAGGCCAGAGCATCTGCGGATAAATAAGTCATATGGGTTATAGCTGAGTCGAGTCATGGTGGATGTCTGTTCCCCACATTGCCGACATGTGTATTTTCTTTTACTTTTTATGCAATTGCCTCTTTTCAGGAATTGCTTCCAAATGTAAATGCTTATTTACAGGCCAATCCATTCAATAAAGTTTGCATTTCAGTCAAAGAGCTTTTGTTTTTTGTTTTACCTATTTTGTTTGTGAAAATGTCTGATATTTTTGATAAACATTACATGCTAAAATGTTGAGCTTTATGAAACAAGTTGGAAAACAGTGGCAATTGCTTAGGCGACAGTCACTATAATGATAATCAAAGTAATCATTTTTGCACGTAGATCTTTCTGTTGATTTTGTAGGATGACAGGTGTACCTCCCCAGTAGAGCTCTCCCCAACTTTAAAGTCTGATCGTCCTCAGCAGTTTATTACTCTTCCCCATCAGAGTATCAAGAATCGTCTTCCTCAACGGAGTATAAAGAAGTAATTCCCCAAGCGGAGTCGTTAAGGATCGTCCCCTTCAGCAGGGTATAAGAGGTTTACCCCTAGCCAGAGTTGTGATTTGGCTCATCTTTCCTCGGCAGGTAGCCAGAAGTTATTATTTTTATAGCCTCTTCTGCAAGAGATTGATGGAGCATCTTCTTTGATCAAAGATGGTGTTTTCCCACAGAGTATGGGGCAGTCGTTTTTCCTCAGCTAGTCAGGAAACATGTGTTTATCCCCTAGCAGAGTGGATGTTGACAACTACTATTTTCCAAGCAGATGTGCTGATGGTGATCAGCGCTCTTCAGTAGGACAAAGATGCTCATACCCCCAAACAGAGTCTGGTGGTGACTGGTATCCCTAGCAGGTCTTAAGTCCAATCGTTTTTGGCAGGCGTCAAATCCAAGTTCTGAAGTATTTGGTGGTCCCCGGCGGAGGAGTTTCCATTTCCAGTATTCATCTCCCTCCCCAGCTGAGTGGGTATTCTCTCGGAGTTTTGTCCATCTCCAGCAGAGTTGTTGATCTTGATATTCCCCAACAGAGTGGGTATTCTATCAGAGTTTCGTCTATCTCCAGCGGAATTGGTGATTGTGATCTTCCCTAGCAGGGTGAAGTTTTTCTTCAGCATTGTTATTTGGTTTGATGACAATGTAGTTTGTCGTCTTCGGTGGAGCTACTTCTGTTCTCAGCATTTATTTCGCTGGGACGGTCTTTTTGCATTGCATAAGCATTTTTTTTGCATGGCATCCTCCTAGATGCGTAGCATTTCCACCTCACGTGGAGCATTATGGCAAAATTCAAACATATGCATCCAAAGCATAAGCCAGGTTTGAGTTTTCCTTCGTCAGGAAAGCCGGATTTCAGGAAGATATCTTTTGACTTTACTCCACAGGTGTTGGGTTTGGTCATTCAAGGCAATATTTGACAATCCCGTGGCAGATTGTTTTGCTAGGATTGTGAACCCGTGTTCTCTTTTTACCCCTTCGTCCAGGTGGTCCTCTGGTTTACCCCCTCAAGGTTTTTACCGTCAGACACTAGTCCGTGTTTCCTTCGACACCCGTCCGTGTTTGAACCTTTTTGTTTCAATACCCGTCCGTATTGACCTTTTGATGACACTCGTGCATGTTTCCTTCGGCACCCGTCCGTGTTTTTTATGTCTTTTACTCAATACTGTTTTTCTAGACACCCGTACGTGTTGCTTTCCATTCCCCAGCGAGATTAACCCCCGATAAAAGTTGCTTTACAACATTTTCGATACCCGTCCGTATTGAATCTCTTTTACACCCGTCAGTGTACCTTTTCAGTACCTGTCCGTATTGGAATCCTTTTACACCCGTCCATGTACCTTTTCGATACCTGTCCGTATTGATCCCTTTTTACACCCGTCTGTGTGTCTTCTCAGTACCCGTCCGTATCTGATATCTTGGAATCCTTTTACACCCGTCCGTGTACCTTTTCTATACCCGTCCATATTGAAACCTTTTTACACCCGTCCGTGTACCTTTTTCGATACCCGTCCGTATTGAATCTCTTACACCCTTCCGTGTATCTTTTCGATACCCGTCCGTATTGAACCTTTTTACACCCGTTCGTGTACCTTTTCGATACCCGTCCGTATTGATACTCTTTACACCCGTCCGTGTACCTTTTCGATACCCGTCCATATCTGATATCTTTGATTCCTTGACACCCGTCCGTGTTTATCCCCAGCATAGTTAACACTCGTTTGTGTTTATTTCATGACATTTCAATACATTGTTTGTATTGGTTTCCAACACTCGTACGTGTTGTGACAGTGCATCATTTATTGTTTGTTCCCCAGTGGAGTCGTCCCTCATTTGAAGATTGTAAATTTCAGGTTTCTTTTGGTATTCAATCTCCGTGAATCCTTTGAACGCATGACAGCCATTGCTATCATACCTTCAGGACCAAGTTGATTGAATAGGGCCAGCTGTAACACCCAAAAATTTGCCTTCTTGTTTTTAGCTAACTGGCTTATGTTTCTTTGCATTTCTTGCATTAGCATTTGTGCATAGCATTGGTTCTTAGCATGGGATCAAGGTACTTGGTTCATCTCAAAGCAGTCTCAAGCCTCAAGATGGTTTGGGGGGTTCATCATATCCTCATAAGATCAAGATTGGCAAGAGATTTCAAGTGAACCACACTCTCCTAATCAGATGGTCTAAATTAGGGTTTTGGTCCCAAAAGGCTTCTTGATGGGTTTTGCTTGTTCAAATACATTCTCATGAGGTTCTATATGCTTACAAGCACTCATGGAGGAAGACTTGTCTAGTGATTCATTGTGGAAGATGTTTAGTGGATCAATTACTTGTGAAGTAAGCAAAAGTCAAGAGTTCAAAAGGAAAGTCAACCATGGGTTTTCAAGGGTCCAAATCATGTTTCCCAAGTCCATGTACCTTTTTTGGTCAAGGAATAGCATGGATGACATCATTCTTCAAGAATCAAGAGTTTGTGCAAAAGTTGCTAAATTTGGAAAATGACCTATAATGAGAACTTTCCATTTTTGGCAGTTTTTCCACTACATTCAACTTCGCTTTTCATCATCAAGGAAGCTTCAAATGAATTTTCCTCCAACATTAAAGTTGAATATCTTTCTCTCCCATTTCCAAAAATTACTAGATTGTCTCCATATCATTTGTAGAACTCAAGTTATGGCTAAGGCAAGGCAAGGTGCATTTTGAGGTTTTCACATGGTTCCATTCTTCCACCTTTTGCATTTTGGTTCAAAATGAATTGTAATGACCTCTAATGTTTAAAGTCATATTGCAACATTCAAGTACACTTCATGAGAATCATTTTTGACCCTTGAACCAAGTGAAATCGTGCCATGCTTCTCACTTATTTCATAAAATGTATTTTTGCAAGATGAATCAAAACTCACAAACCAAACATCCACAAAGCCCAAGTACAATTCATTTGTGATCAGCAGGAGAAATGTGAGTGGATCATGCTTATTTTGTGGCCTTTGCACGTATGGATTAGTGGTGGTATCACAAAGTGCAAATTTGCATAAACCATCCAAACTCATTAACCAAGGGATTAACCAAATTTTAATCATGATCAGAGGTCTAATGAGGTGTATATAAGCTAACTCATACTCACAAAGCTAGGTCATGCACTCATTTCTGCTCAGAATTCATTTTTCACTCCAAACTTTCTCTCCTTCGAAACTCCTTTCTCCTAGGGTTTCAGTGAGATTTCTTCCCATATTTGTGATCATCACACTCCATAGAACAAGAATCATCCATCATTTGAAGCTCTGAGCAAGGTTTTCATCAAGTTGATTTCAAGAGAGTTCAAGTTCAAAATCCTAGATCTAGCCAGATTCAAGTCTCTATTTGCATTTATTTTGCAAATAGAGCTCAAAAGAGGAAGATCTGCAGCTTTTGGAAGGAGTTCTTGGTGTAATTTGAGCTCTGGAACTTTCAGGTAAGCTAACTTTTCACCATTATAGAACTTGATTTTATTGTGTGCATAATGATCTGTGATGTGTACTGAGCATGCTGATGTATTTTGTTTTGAGTTTGGACGTGTAACATGTGTGTATTTTGAGTTTGAAAGTTTTGGATCTAAACTTCTTCTCTTCGATTTGGCTTGTGTGTTGGTTGTTTGTGAAAAATAATTGCATATATGAGATCCTTGTGAAATTCTGGTTAATTTAGTGTACTCATGTATGATTTCTGGAGAATTTTAAGTTGATAGTCGCCAGAGGAGACGACCGGAGCTAGGGCTCCGGCGTCGGGTTATTTTTTAGGTGATGCAGGGTTTAAGTGGAGAAGATGAAATCACAGCCGTCCAAGGGTTAGATCTGATGGTTCAGATCTTGCCACCTCATTTAATTTTCTTGTGTTTTATTTAATGTGTGTTATCATGTGCCTTTAATCTTAACCCTTGATCTTGCATGCTTTGTGTTTTGATTGACTGATCTGGAACATTGATTTAATCTGATGGTTTGGATTATGCCAACACATTAAAAATATCATGTGCATCCCACGTGATTTATTTTTAGTTTCTGATGATTTGGTGTATGCGCGTGTATTGGTGTTATCATGTCCTTTCAATCCTTGCCATTCATCATGTTTACTTTTTGATTGTGATGACTGCATGTGAAGCGTTTGATTGATCCAATGCTATATGTGAGTCCAGATGGTTGACTGGGTCCATGTGTTTTTTTTGTTTGGTGCGCTGACTCTTTTATTGGACTTGGGCTTGCTTTCCCTACCCCCTGTTCAGCCCATTTGTCATTTTAAATGTGTAATTTGCTTTATTTGAACCCCCTTGGCTTTTATTTTCATTTTATTTTATTTTAATTGTTGCATTTTGCTTTTTATTTTTTAAAAATAGTTAAATGCAATAAAAAATCACCAAAAAAATCATGAATCATATTTAGGGTTTTATAAAATTTTTACAAATTTTATTTTCCATTTTTATTTTATTTTGTGCCTCTGAATTAATTGTTTAATTAATTTCTTTTTGGATTGTTTCATATATGCACACCCTGCCTTGTTGATTTTTGTTCTCATCATCTATACATGATTTGCATCTCATTCTTTTTGGATTGTTATAGGACATGTTGAGGTTCCTAAAAATATTTTTCCCATATTTTTAAACTCTTTGCATATTGCATCTTAGTCCCTCTCCTTTGCATATTGGCTTATGGTTCATATGTGATCTTTGCTTAATTGTTTGAGGTACTTAAACTTTGAATTTTGGTGTGATATTTTGACATGTATTTAGTATCTGACTTAGGTCATTTGAGTTTTATTTGCACAATTTTTGAATGTCATTTGATATATGTTTGATTATTTGTGCTTAAAGAACTTATGCATGACTATATCTTGACACCTCTTTACACAAGTTGATTTGCCATGCCTAATTGATTGAGTTCCTTTGTGATTCTTTGCATGAGATTTTGGTATGATGTTTATCCCTGGTTGAGGTCCTTTGAGACTTATTTTTTCCATTTGTGGATCATGTTTGAATCATGTTTGGCATGTGTTAAGTGTTTGGACTTTGAGTTTCCATTTGTGGATTACTTTGGTGCATGTCTTGAAGATGTTGCTTGATGTTTGGACTTGTATGACTTGAGTTTGGTTTTGATATGATATTGATGCATATTCTACTTCCCCTTGAGTTCCTTACTTGGTTTTCATTTCACTTGAGCATAGTTAAATGCATTTGGTTTGAATTGTATGATGAATATCATTACCTTTCCTTTTGTGGACTTCTTTGGATCATAATGCTTCATGATATGATTTCCTTTTGCACATGAGAATTGTTGATGATAATATGATCTTGGTTCTGACAAGTTTTCCTCTTCATCTTACCTTTCTCATTTAATTTTGATATGAAGTCCATGTATGCTTAATTGTGCATTTCATACAAGTATGCTTGTCTTTTTTCATGTTTATCTTTGCATGCTCACTTGGATTGTTTTGCATTGATCTTTGAAACATTTTGATGATTTGAGTTGGACATTTATGATGTGATGTGCTTGCTGCCATTTATTGTATCTCATCTTCTCCTTCTCTTTCTCATTTCTTCTCTTTCACTCTCTTCCTCCCATGAATCTCAAGACTTGTTTAAGTCTTGGATTCTCTCCCTTTAGTGCTACCTAGTCTAACTTAATTTTTGATTAAGCTTGGAGTAGGATTATCATTAGGTTTTAGGTAGTTGTCTCTCCTAAGCCTCACTAACCATAGGTTACCCTTGCATGATAACATTAGGACTCTTAGTTTTCCCTTAGAGTTTCCTTTGTGTCTTCTCTCTTCTCATCTCAAAACTTCTTGAAAACACTTAATAAAATATAACGTATATTGCGCTCGAGCCTTAAGTGTAGGAAATGAAGAACGAGGGGTCTCCCCTCCTCTTCTAGGGTGTTTAGCATACGTCCCATTTGGGGGCGACCATGCGGTTCACTCGTTCCCGCATGGTAGACTTTGGTTCAATGTAAGTTACGAACTAACTTAAAACACTTCTGTCTAAAAAACACAAAACAAATTCAAATCTTTTTATCCTTCGGGATTGTTGGGTTTCAAACTTTTTTTTTCAGAAAAGAGCTCGTCGCTCACATAAAAAACACTTACCCATCCGTGGTCATACCCACGAACTACATTAGCTCTGATTCCTCTCTCTCGTCCGATTGAGGATATGTGGGCACAAGACAACGATTGTCTTGGCGAGCAACCTTCCCCCACAGTTCCCGTCCGAACTACGTTGACTCTGACTTTCCCATTGCACCGAGGGAGTACGTAGGCCTAGGACAACGATAACGTCCTATCGAGTCACTTCTTTTTGCTTTTCTTCTTCGTTTCTCCGTTCTTTCCGTTCTCGTTTCTTCTCCGGTCCAGTAGCAGTGGAGCTCCAGACGACGACACCCCTTGATGCAGACAGCAAGCGTGGATCCCATCGAGTACGATGGACGTGTTGGGTGCTAACACCTTCCCTTCGTGTAACCAACTCCCATACCCGTTTTTCTTGGTCGTGAGACCATGTTCTTTCCCTTCCCTCAGGTTTATGCAGTGTTTCCTTTCCCTCTCTTGGGATAAATACACATTTCCGGCGACTCTGTGTTTTTCCGCGCCACTCTCGCATTTGTACCGTTGGATGCGAATATTTCGGGAGCGACACTTGCAACAAGTAAAAGCTTGGTTAGGGAAATGCTTTTCTATGAAGGACCTTGGTGAAGCAGCCTATATATTAGGAATCAGGATCTATAGAGATAGATCACAAAAACTGCTTGGTCTAAGTCAGAGTACATACATAGACAAAGTGTTGAGACGCTTTAATATGCATGATTCCAAGAAAGGATTCATACCTATGCAACATGGCTTATGTCTATAAAAAACACAATCCCCTTCAACAAAGGAAGAAAGGGATCGCATGAATAAGATTCCATATGCATCTGCAATAGGATCTATCATGTATGCCATGTTATGTACTCGACTAGATGTCTCGTATGCTTTAAGTGCAACGAGTAGGTACCAATCTGATCCCGGTGATGCTCACTGGGTAGCTGTCAAGAATGTCCTTAAGTACTTGAGAAGGACTAAGGACTCATTCTTGATATATGGAGGTCAGGAAGAGCTCGCGGTAATTGGTTACACCAATGCCAGCTTCCAGACAGATAAGGATGACTTTAGATCGCAATCTGGTTATGTGTTTTGCCTAAATGGTGGTGCTGTGAGCTGGAAAAGTTCAAAGCAAGAAACAGTTGCTGATTCTACAACCGAGGCCGAGTATATTGCTGCCTCAAATGCAGCGAAGGAAGCTCTTTGGATCAAGAAGTTCATTAGTGAACTTGGCATAATCCCTAGCATTATGGACCCCATTGATCTCTATTGTGATAACAATGGTGCTATTGCACAAGCTAAGGAGCCTAGATCTCACCAACGATCCAAACACATACTTAGGTGTTATCATATCATTCAAGAGATAATAGATCATGGAGATGTGAAGATATGCATAGTACCTACAATTGACAATATTGTTGACCCACTAACAAAACCTCTTGCGCAGCTGAAGCATGATGGTCATACTAGATCTATGGCTATTAGGGGTATGCCTGATTGGCTCTAGTGCTAGTGGGAGATTGTTGGTGTAAGCCCTAGAGGCCAATACTTGTGGTACTTGTATCAAATTATTTATAAATAATAAAAGGCATTTCTTTATTATGTTTGTTTTTCCAAAATGATAAAGTCCCTAGAATAGCTAGTTTGTTTAATGAAACATTAAGTTTGACTTAATCATGAGATTCCATTAAACATAAGGACATTATTCTTAAAGCATCCATAGTCGAGCTTTAATGTGAAATGGGATAGCCTTAAAGCATTAAGACTATTATGTAGATAAACTGACGATCACATCTCATGGATCATGGATAAGGAGTTATCAAGTCTTGACATAGGTATGAATATTAGGAGTAATATTTATACTGGATTGACCCACTATGAGAGTACTACATAGAATGTTATGCAAAGTGTCATAAGTTACTCTCATGGTGATAGTGGTGTATACCACCCTTCGACCTGAAACTACTATGTACCATAGATGTAGAGTCAAGTACTTTATTGCTGATCAAACATGGTCCGTAACTGGATGATCATAAAGACAGTTGATGGGTACTTCACAAAGCATGCTGAGGGACATGATTAGCCTAGATGGAATTTGCCCATCCTGCATAACAGGATAAATGTCTAAGGGCCCAATATTGAACTGGACAAGGATGACACGGTATATGCCTTGTGTTTAATATAGACATAGGGGCAAAAGGGTAATTGTACACACAAGTACTATCACAAAAGGTTTTGTCAGATCACATGACAATTTTGTGACTTGGGTAGCAGTGATGTGTTGCTAGATACCGCTCACTGTTTATTATGTTAAATACATGATTTAATATAATTGCCAATGTCGCGAAATCCTACAGGGCCACACACATAAGGACAGTTGGAGAAGAGATAGAGTAAATAAGGAACACCGTAAGGTACGGTGCACTTGAATGGAATACGGAATATGGTAAGGTACCATGTAATATAATAATAGTTATTATTAATTTTATAATAGTTATAAAATATAATAATAATACAATTATATTTATTATAATAATAGTTATTATAATAATATAATAATATTATTATTGAGTTGGGCTTTTTAGCTTGTAGCCCACACAAGTAGTTCTATAAATAGAACCCTTGTGCAGAAGCTCAAAGGTTGTTGTTGTTGAAACCCTGGCCGTATTCTATTTTTCATCTCTCTCACTCAAAACCTTCAATCGTAATCAGCTAGCGCTGTGACTGAAGGAAGCTGTTCGTGTGGACTGAGTAGAGGCACTGTTCATCGTACAACGCTCGTGATCATCCATAGATTTGGAATCAAATGTTTCATCGCCACAAGAGGTAACCTTTCTATCACATATCATGATCTTTCGTAAGGATCTCTAAAGGGAAATTTTTGTTTTCCGCTACGTTTAGATAGCAAATTTCCCTTCACAGAGGCAACAACAGACTTTATGAAAATAGTTCCTTTGGGGCAATAAACTAAAAAGTTAATAAGAGTTATCCTACAACGATCAATCCACCCATCAACCATAAGAGTACAATCTGTATCCTTCTAAATAGAACGATATTGCTCTATATGTATCTTCACATCATCAACCCACTTATTTTACAAATTACCACGAAGGACATGCATAGTAGGAACTTTATATCCAACACCCATGCAACAAAGAGCATCAACTGCAGGTTAAAAATAAGGAGAATTTGCAGCATTAAAAGGAATAGATGCATCAATAAACCACTTTGCAATAGCAATATCACACTTTTCTACCACTTCTTTACTTTGCATCACACTTTTTAAAGTAGGCTGAGCTCCCGGAGTTGTTCTGGGTAAAAATAAGTACCAATGCGAGTGCCATTCTTTTTAGATGCACCAATTCGTAGGTTCGTTTGTACTTGCAATTCATCCCCCTCCGCAGTAAATGACTAGCTTTCAGCCACATCTAAAAAATTTATTTTCTTGCTCCGCTCATTAATATGTTGTTTCATCTGAAAATGAATTTCAGCAGGCATTGACTTACAAATTTCAACATTTCCTACTACTCCAGCCAAATGTTGCTTTACCCTATGAATTCCACCTCCACCAAAAGCTTTGTGACCGTAGATACAAACAAGACATTTTCCATCAGGACTTTTAGTACAATGTGCCAAAGCTATACCAGTGTTTCCTCTAACATTATTTTGAACTAAACTATGAGCTGAAGAGGCTTCTTGTGATGGTGGTTACGATGATGGTGTTTCAGAAGATGCCATTTTCCTGTAAAACAATTCAAAATTATCAAATTCAAATACACTTTGGTCACACTAAATTAAGGGTTCATGTTGCATGCATTGGAACATAACATAAAGGTTAAACAATATGAATCAGATCCAAAATTCAGCACAATAAATTAAGTACATTGGTCAACTGAATTTTTATAATCTATTGGTACCAATGAATTAAGTGCATGATTAAAGAGTAGAGATTAACCTCATTCCATCCTAATTCCTAATCTCTAATGAGTAATAAATTTTTAAAGATGTATGAGTAAGAAATTTTGACAAACACTATTTGATTTCTCAAAGGGTTTTATATACATGTATGAGTAATAAATTAGGACAACATTTAGCACTTAGCACTTAGCTATGCCTACTCCAGCACATACAACATATTTTATGAAAAGTATTCAGCAGAAAAAAATATTGAATGCTATCCGGGTCGGAGAAAAAAGATGGAATGCTATCTGGGTAGGAGAAAAACTGGATGTTGCAAGCATTTATCCACTCAAATTTAATCTTGAACTAACTCATACACCTTGAACTAACCCTAATTTAATCTTCAACAATTTAATCTCAATAATTTAATCTTCAATAATTTCAACATAACAAAGTCAAATGGAAACAGAAGAGTATTGAACTGAACCTGGAAAGTGGAAACAACACCGGAACCGGAATGACGGAGAGGACGAACTTGGAGTAGGTGGTGCAAAGAAGAGAACGACGGTAGTGTGGTGGGGAGAAAGATGACGACGCGGTGGCGGGGGGAAAAACGACCGATGATGTTTGATCTTCTCGTCTCGAAACGACGGTGGTGGTCTGCTACTTGCTTCGGCGGTGTGTTTACTGTCTCACTGTACTGCATTATTCTGCGTATTTGGATTTAGGATGGATAACAAAAGTTTTTTTTTTTTTAAATCTCTATACCTCAAAACTACATCGTTTTTATTTAAATTTTAATTAAAAAAAACATTGGAACCGCCGGTATTCCGTTTTTTCCCGGTCCAACCCAATTTGCAGCGTTTTGACCGGTTCAATGACAAAGGCGATCCAATTATCGAACCAGACCAGTTACAAGCCCGGTTCTCGGTTCAGCCGGTCCGACCGGCCGGTCCGGTCCGGTTTTTACAACTATGGTTTAATACATTCATATTTAAGAAGAGTAAAGTCCCCAATACGTGGGCCTTTAAATGCATTCTCATTTTAGAAGAATTAAGTGTGATTTTATTGTAACACCCAGTTACATATAGTTAAGGATGAAAATAGGCTGGGTCGAGTTTGGTTTAGCCAAGCTTAAGTCTGGACTGTCAAAAAACTGAAGCTTAAGTCTGGTCTGTAGCCTGTCATATGCTTATTTTTAGGCCTGAGTCTGCCCTTTTCTAAGACCTGGTTAACCTGTTAGCCTATATAAAAGCATGTTATTTTAAATAGACTTACAAACTAAAAAATCAATGAGACTAAAAGTTTGTTTACACTGACTTAATTTAACTTACCTATTAGCATAAATTTTGTGAGATTATTTGTTTAAGATAACTTATGAAAATATCTTATAACATTGTTCATAAGGTGTTTTCATCTTATTTTCATAAGTTTTTCAAGATAACCACTTTTTATTTATGTATTTTAATTCAAAGTACAAAATATAACATACTGATAATAAAAAAAATTATATATATTTATTTAAATAGGCCGGCCTGTTAGACTTAAAATGTTTTTGTGATGCTCTAAGACCTAATTTTTTTAAAGTAAATAGACTTATAAAACAACCTACGCCTTTTCTATTTAAAAAAAAGTTTGACCAAACCTAAGCTTATGTAGACTAAACTTATAGGCTCTGTTGGTCTAACATATTTTCACTCATACACATAGTACACTCATACAAGGTTGTAACTACACATGTCTTATTAAAAATTTTGAATTGTTTTAAGCTTAGGTAAATATCAGATTTTTAATGCAAATATTGGATTTTTCAAAAATGTTGTCATTTGGATAAAAAAAATATCGAATATTTTAAAAATTTATTGGATATTTTACAAAAATATGAAGAAATACCATACATTTTATGAATTGTCAGTAAAAATTTATGGGATTCTGAAAAAATTGTTCAAAAAATATCAAATATTTGAAAAATAGTTGCAGAATTACCTAATTTTAAAAAATTTTGATTGATTTATATTGGATATTTTGAAAAATATGATAATCAATAAAATTTATTGATTTTTTTTTTGAAAAATCTTGTACATTCTAAATTTTTCTAATTTTTTTTAAAATGTCTGATAGAGACTATGCAAATATTGATTGTGACTTGCACGTAACCGTAATCTTCCAACCATGTTTACTTGGTACAGATTTCAGCATAAATTGATATTTCACTTTTATAGTATAATTTTCTTTAATCACATTCTTCTTCTTGTAATTACCTATTCTCGCATAACCCATATTCAATTTATCTTTCCTCTCTCTCATCCCATTTGCAATATCATAACAAATAGTAATAACAATAATACCATGTTGTTTACCAACAAAGTAGGCTCATGCCAAAACAGTTCAAGAGAGAAATATCTAACATTTACAGCATATACAAAATAAATTAACAATGTTAGAGATATCATAAGCTTATTATTATTTAAAATATTTACAAATTAAACATGTATGTAAAGCATATAGAGATATTGGTGAAAAACAGAGTGAAATTCATAGGGGAACCCTCAGAATCACAACAACACAGATGAAACATACTGAACTATCAAATTTTTAAGATACATACATATATATATATATATAATTTTTTCAAAAAGTCCAATATACTTCTAAGTTTTATTAATTTTTTTGAAATATCTAATAATAACACTAGAATCCAGCAAACTTCAGATTTTCCCTAAAAGTCCACTATAAATTCAAGATGTTTCTAGATTTTTCCAAAATTTTCGATAAAATTTCAAGGGTTTAAAACTTTTAAGAAATTACATACATACATATATATATATATATATATATATATATATACATATATCATGTAAAACTTTTAAGAAATTACATATAATCCAAAAATTTGAAAATAATTACCGAATTTTTGGTTATTATCATATTTTATAGAGTTTTTTTTAACAGAATGTGAAATTCTGAAAAATAAATAATACGAAAGATATATTTATCGTTTTGAAAAATTGTGGGATGTCAGGTGTAATTGGAGAGTCTCAGAATAAAACTTCTAATACGTGGCCCATGGCATTGTGACAAATATCATGATGAATTGTGACAAATGTCATAAAGATCCAATGAAGAATTCTAAAATTCTTTTATTTAGTTTTATTAATAATAATAATAATAATGTAACTTCAAGGTGTCTAAAGTCTTAAGAAGTTTTTAAGCATCACTTATATTATTTTTTTATTTATTTTCAAGTATGTATTAATGTAAAAAAATTGTTAATATTAATAAATTAATAATTTTTCTAAAAAAATATCATTTGTTTCTATGCTAGTTTTTCTACCAAATTTCAGGTATTGAGTAATAAATATTGTGAGTGGGCGTGTGTTGTCTAATGTAGTTTCTTTACGTTTAAAGCTCTCATTGTTAGGTTACCAACCTAACCAACTATCAAGATAGTGACCAACTAGATAGTGTAAACTAGTAAGGCAAACCCAGATTTTAAAATATTAAAAAACAAACACTATATGTGAAATCAATCATTTAAAAATTGGATAAGAAATTTACTTGTAAAACCTTCATACTATTGTTTAATTGTTTCAATTAATTCAACCACCAACATCATAACAAATAAATCAAATAAAAAATGTGAATGTTGATAAACAAACCTTCTAGTCCAAAAAAAGATATTTATAATATACAGATAACTTCTAATCTATAACATAGGTTAAACTTTATAGTCTTAAAAAAAACACATTTCATCAAATAAAAATTCAAAAACAATATATCACAATCACAATCTCCCATAACTTAAACTATTTTTACACATGCACTCTTAGGGCACGCAGATGGTGATAGAGTAGCTGAAATACCAGAGAATTCTGCGTTAAGAGTTTTTCCGTCTTTCTGATATATCGACCGAGTTTCACCATTTGAGGCTGGCCTGTAAGAAAAACTGCAGCCAGACAGCTCTGTTGATTAAAATATGTAACCAATATCTATACAAGCACGTAACGGTTCAAGCATTTATTTCTGAATTGCATTGGTTCTCCCTGCTGTAACTTCTTCTACCCCAAAGCATGTTTGAGCAAGTTGTTTTATCCAATCTTGGGCCTTCGAGTTTATCATGATCCGTTGTTGATGCTTGCGAGTGACGAGGTGGTTCGCCTCGTGCTTCTACGTTGCGCGGTTCGAATGATGGACATGAACCGTCGTTGCAGGTGCACATAGGTATTGTCATGGAAGGAAACGGACTACATGTGACGGGGCAGAGTAACTCTGAAGGAACAGAGTTGACACACTTTCGTTGGATCTCTGATGTGTGAGAAAGAGACGGCTGATCTACATCGCGTGGATGATGTAGAATGCATGGCGTGCAGAGACCAAGAGACATATGTAATTTGTTTTCTTTTGCTTGGGAACCTGGCAACTTGACAAAAGAGATGATTCCGTGTCTACAAAGCGGGCAAGGGATAGAGCCGGGAGAGCCAACGGTTTCAGAAGAAACATTGCTCGATGAGCAAAGATAGAGTGCACATTTGACACAAAGTTCATGTCCACATCCTGCAAGTAATAAAATCTAACGCCATGTTACACTATTATGCATAGTCGAGTAAGTTTTTCATATTCCAATAATCGCCTCTTTAGGTTATGCATCCCTAATTTAACTGCCGCAGTTCGATAAAATTGCAGAAGAGGGTAGAGAATTCAGTACCTTCTGCTGCCACTGCACATGGCTTCTCCAAGCATACGGCACAAAAGTCGATCTCATCAGAGGAAGTTGTAGAGGATTGCAATCCATACTCTCTGCAGTTATTTCAAATATTTTCAACAAACGCATGTTCTTCACTGCAAAATATACTTACACTAGGATTGAAAAATACCTTGCTATGTTGAGAGCACTCATGAGAGGCAAGGACAAGTAATTTGAATGAGGGAAGGCGGGTGTTACGGCGTCAGAACTGGGTGCCAACAACAGTTCAAGCCAATGGCGGCCCCACATCCGCGCAATATCAAGCGGAAGCCACCTATGGGGGGAAAACAGAAATCAAGTTAGTATTGATGTGTAATTAGGCCATCGAGAATTTGCAATAAAATAGCCTTTGAAAATAAATTACCCGTTGCAATTCAAAGACATTCGACTTGCACCTCTTGCAAGGAGAATCTGTAAAAAAAAAACATTATTGTAGGATTCAAAGGAAAGAGCCAGAATGTATATCATGCATTAAGCCATTTTTAAATTATAAGTGCTTATATAAGTTACTTCTATCCAAACATGCCCGAAATCTGAAGCAATTCTTACCTGACAGCATTTTAAATTACCCCCACAAGCAGCATAATGCAAAGGAGAGCTTCCAGCCCCTAAATCAAATTACATTCATTAAGTTTAAGGGAGAAAACAATGCGAGTTTTTTTTTTTTTTGGTTTTCACTACTTGTATTCGGTCCGCTGGACCGACTAATCCGGTTCGAGGGGTATTTAGCATATAAAATAAAAGACGTACCGATTAAGTCCATTGATGTTCCATAATGAAATGTCACAGAAGACATATTTGCATCAAGATCAAGTAGCAATTGCACACAATCAAAGTAACCATTTAACGAAGCCATGTGAAGAGCAGTGATACCACCATCCGCTGTCTTATTTACAAACTTCGACAGGGCACTGCACTGGAACAAAGTAAATAAATTGCTAGAATAAAACCTAGACGAATAAAAACTATAGTAAATTCGGGCCTTAAACTACAGGAAAGAACACCAAAATAAAATCTCAATCTCACCATTTCCCACAATATAATGAAAGGGTAAGGTGTACCTTTCTTCATTTTTGCCTCTCACATTTGATCCACCGCCATTGTCAGCATCTGAGCGAGCACGTATAGCTTCATAAGGCGCACTCGGAACAAAATCCGCCACAACAAGTCTAATACATCTTACATGGCCGTTCATTGCTGCAAAGTGAAGAGCTGTTCTCCCACTGAGATAATCTCCTCTCATAACCTGTCATCACATTACAAAGTCTAAACTCTAGTAGTTTTGAAAATCAAACTTTCATAATGAAAAAGAGAAGAAAACAATAACGCAACTCACATTGCATCTGAATAGTAGAAGTGTTTGTACAACTTCCCAATGACCATATCTACAAGCTTGCATCAACGCTGTCTTCAAAATTCAAATCAAGGATTCAAATTAAACTATACATACACATATTCATGAAGCACGGACACAAACACAGACTAGTCGACACCAATAATAATTTGAAAAAATAAATAAATTGAACGTAATCACAAATGTCACTGTCGTGTCAGTACAAACACACTTTTTTTCCAGAGATGTCGGTAGGTGTCAGTGCTACATACCACAACCACATATAAAAAAAATTCTCATACATCTAATAAACTAAACTTCATTTTATGAGACTGAGTACTGACATATGTTAAATTGGTGTCAGATCCATTGATCTGATAACTTGTTTATCATAACACAATCAAACAGTAATTGCACAGAATATAATCATACCAAAAAATGGAAAATGTATATTCCAATTCCAATTTCAAATGTTTAAAATTCACTACTAATTGTAACCATTTCATTCACTAGAATAATCATATGATACTACAATTCTAGTTTCAAATCAAAAGGGGAGATAGAAAGAGAGATACCTGTCCAGAATAATTTTTTGAATTAACATCAGCTCCATTCTCAAGCAACAATGCAACAATCTAATCAAAACCCAAAACACAAAAACAAATAAATAAACAAACTTCATAAAAAAAAAATCAAAAGCGTTATTAATTATCAAAAACGTGAATCATGAAACCTCGTTATGACCCTTTGCAGATGCAAAATGAAGAGGAGAATTAAGCCCTCCAAAAGTAGAGTATTTAGCAAGACAAGGATTACAGTTCAAGAGCATCTTAGCCTCCACAAGGTCACCGTCTCTCGCCGCCGACACCAGTCTCTCGCCGGAAGCGGAGCATCCAAAAGAATTACCCATTTTTTGTGTCTCTAAACAAAAGAAAGAAAGGTCAACGTCACGTTAACTAATCCAACAAACAAACAACGTAGTAATATCTTCACGCAATGTTTAAGATTAAGAAGGTGGTGATGATGACGTGGTACGGTGGTTGGAATTTTAACCTCTTTGATTGTGATGTGAGTGTTGTGTTTTTGTTACTTGCTAACTCTTGATGGTTCTTTGTTTTGTCTGAAATGGGGAGAAAATGTTTATGTATAACATTGTTTTATAATAGTACTATACTTTACTTTCTCTTCTTTTGTTCTTTTCTTTCTTCTAACATTCACTTTAAACAATTTGGTTTTTTTTTTCTTGTGTCACTATAATTTCACTTTAATACTTTTTTTTTTGGTAAAAAGTTAAAGTTTATGTAAATTAGGTTTTGAGTTGTTCAAATTAAAACCATCTAAAAATTTGAAATACACATTAAATTAGATATTATTAAGGAGTTTTAATGTTCTTCATTTGGATCAAATTTAAAATTGATTTTTCAAAATTGAATGTATTAAATAGATATTTTAATTATTTTATTAGTATTATATATTATATTCATTAATTTTGATTGGATTTTAATTTTTTTTAATTTTTTACTTTTAATTATTTTAACTTAATATGTTTTAAACATAATTAATAATTTTTATTTACGAATTTTATTTTTTAATATTATATTTAATATTTAAATTTATGTTATTTTACTATATCTTTATATTATTATTATTATTATTATTATTATTATTATTATTATTATTATTATTATTATTATTATTATTATTATTATTATTATTATTAAATGTAACCAAAACAAATATTATTATTAATAAAATACGTATACATGCATTTTTGTTATCCAGATTTAAAAAATAAATAAAATAAAGAGTTGATCATTCACCTTTAACAACCAATTTCTTAATGTTAATTTTGATTTTTTTAATTTTCCATCACTCACTCGATTGTGTTGGCATATTAGTGTCTAAGTGGACAATTTAATATTTCTGTTATATTTTGAGGACAATTTTATTAAAATCTCTTATTAAATTTGTCCATATAACTGCAAAGCAATGAGGACTGTTTTTTTATTTATTTTTAAAACCAATGAAATTACTTAGAATATTAGGGGTATTCTAACCCTTACAAACTTAAGGGAAAAAAAAAAAAAACATTCCCAACCAACACCACACTAGACACCTACCAGAGATTCATACAAAAGTCTAAGAAGATGGAGTTGGAATAAGGAATCTCTCCCGAGCAACTCCAATTTCAAACTAAAATTTGTATACTCCAACATACATTATTCACATTATAAGGAATAAACTTGAAGATGGAGTTATTTCTCTCTATCCATAAAGACCAAATAGTTGTCAACCATAAAGCTCATCTAGAGAATTTACTTGGACCAACACCACTCTAATCTGAAAAAAATTTCTCCACATTTCCTCCAAAAAGAACCTGATTTTTGCTCCACTCTCCAATATGTTGTCATACCTTCTTAGAAAAGGAACAAGAAAAAAGAAGATGCCTAGAATCCTCATCAACCATATCACACAAAACACACTTTGAATCTACCTCAATTCCTCTATAAATTAACAAATCTCGCGTCGAAATGACATTCCAAAGCACTTTCCATCCGAACACTTTAACTTTTGCTGGAACTTTTAACTTCCAAACCCAGACAAAAGTTCTTTTCAAATTCACCTGCAGCAACTGATCATCTAAAGTAGAAACCAAGCTGTCATAGACAGATCTAACAGAAAAACCGTTAGACTGTCCATCTTCCCAATCAACCTTATCTTGTCTATCCATTAAAACCGTGAGTTCTCCCAGCAAATCAAGGAGGATTGCTTTGCTGCTACTTAACGATTCCGACCCCAAATCATCAACACCAAAATCTCCCCACTCCCATTTACCGTTAATCCACGACCCTATATCCACAATTAGCGCATTCTTAAACTTGCTGGCCTCAAACAAAACACTAAACGCAGAAGCTAGAGAACTGTAACCGCTCCACAAACCGTGCCAAAAGGAGGTTTTTTCACCGTTGCCAACCGTAAACCAAACATTTTCAACAAAATCAAATTTATCAGGATCAGCAAGGTTACCTATTTTCAACACATCTTTCCACCAGAAAGAAGAGGCTTTTTTCCAGTAACAATTTGGAACCAACACCCAATTTTCCACGTTACCGTAACGAGCTTTGATAACCTCTTTCCACAAAGCCGAATGACCACTCAAAATTCTCCACTTCCACTTAGTTAACAAGGCCAAATTAAACTCTTCAATACTTTTGATTCCTAGACCCCCGTTAGCTTTAGAACGACAAACCACCTCCCACCTCAACCAACATATCTTACTGTTACCGTTAGAACAACCCCATAGGACTTTTCTACTAATTCTATCTATCTCGTTCCACACCGACACCAGGGCCTTGTAGAAAGAAAACTAAAAAACATGTAAGCTAGTAAAAACAGAGTTTATAAGAGTGATTCTACCTGCCATGCTCAAGACCATCCCCTTCCATCTATCCATTTTAACTTTGAATTTCTTGATAATCGACTTCCAGGTGATGACCCTCCTCGGATTGCAACCAATCAAAAGACCCAAGAAGAAAAAAGGAGCATCTTCTATTCTACAAGAAAGGAAATTGTCTGCCATAGACAAAAAGTGAGGGCTAACGTTCACTCAAATCAGCCTACTCTTGTGAGAGTTAACACCAAGACCCGAAACTAGTTCGAACCCTCTTAAAATCGCCTTAAGACTCCAAATATTCTTCCAACCACCTTCCCCACCATCAAGGTGTCATTCGCAAATTGAATAACCTCCACCGACACTCTTTCTGCAACCTTGAAACCTGTACATTCCCTGATTTCCACAGCTTTATAAATTAATCTAGTCAAACCCTCCGTTACCAAAACAAAGAGAAAAGGAGAGAGGGGGCCCCCTTGCATTAAGCCTCTCTTGATCTCGAAGTCTTTTGTCGGACTACCATTCACAAGGGTAGACAAATAACCCGAGAAAACACAAGCTTCCATCCACTTCAACTAGACTTTACCAAAACCCATCTTCTTGAGCAAGAACCTCAAAAAAACCCAACTCACGCAATCGTATGCCTTTTCAAAATCCACCTTAAACATGACGCATTCCCTCTTCTCTTTGGAAGCTTTTTTAACCTTGCTGCCAATAATTTTGATAAGATCTTGTACAGGCTGTGACAAGGCATATCGGTCTGTAATCGTTTAACTCCAATGGATTAGAAACTTTAGGGATTAACACCAAGAAAGAAGCCTTAATCGCCTTGGGAAGAAAGCCATGATGATGGAAATCTTTCACAAAATTGCAGATGTCTCTCTTCATGAAGATCCAGCATTAAAAAAAATAGAGAAATTGAAACCGTCCGGGCCTGGACTTTTTGATCCATCACAGTCCCAAACAACTCTCCTAATCTCCTTCTCCAAAAAGGGAGCTTCCAAGATGGCCGAATCTGTTTCAGCTAAAACCTTAAACGAGATATCCTTGAGCTCAGGCCTTACCAAATAAGTTTCAGTGTATTTCTTCTAAAAAAACTCTTTCACTGACTTCTTCACTTCCGGCACTGTATCCACCATACCCAAAGGAGTTTTAACCGACCCAATAAAATTGCTTATAGCCTTGCCTTTCACCATGTTATGATAAAATTTTGAATTGATATCTTCTTCCTTATTCCACCTTACCCGCGCCTTCTAAATTATCATGATATCTTTGATCCTCAAATTCCTCCAAACTCCTCTGCAAGCTTCTGACCTCTTCCTGACCAAACTTTCCACTTCTTCATTAGTTTCCGTAAACAAAGCTATATTAACCTCGTTAATATTTTCCACCTCCTCCTCTACTTTTAGATCAATCCAGCCAAAAACTTCTTTACTCCAGATCCTCAAGTCACTTTTGAGAAGCTTTAATTTTTCCTTTAGAACAAAGTCATTTCTCCCTGTTACCTCATAACTAGACCACTTATCTTCCACAAACCTAAGAAACGAAGGGTTTTCAAACCAATTATCATTAGATTTAAAAGGTTTTGGACCTCAGTTTCTAGCACTAATCTTCAACCAAATGGGGCAATGATCAGATAAGTCTCTTTTCCCAATCCCTTGGACAATCAACCCCCATCTGTTAATGAAAGAATCATCAACTAAAAATCTGTCTAATCTGCTCATTTCTCTTCCGTCACCACTGAACCACGTGAAACGGTTACCCGAAACAAGGAGATCAGTCAAGCCCATGGAATGAATGAATTCTGAGAAATCCCTTCTCTCCAATGACCTGTTCTGGTTAGAAACCCTTTTTTTTTCCAGAAATATCGACCGTCGCATTAAAATCTCCTCCCAAGATCTAAGATCCATCTGACCACTTCGTTTTCAACTCAATCAGCTCCCTCCACAACTCTCTCTTCGCCACTGTAGAACAGCCAGAGTAAATATTGATCAAGTAATAAAATTCTTCCTTCCACTTTAATTTAATTCCTAAATAACCTACCCATCTGAAAGAAAAAATAGGGGCAAAGAGATTTGCATTCCACAAAGTAACAATACCTCCAGATAATCCTACTGGATCACTATAGGACCAACCCACTTCATTATGTCTCAAAAATTCTGTAACAATTTTCTCGTTTAACCCAGCAAGTTTTGTTTCTTGAATAAAAAAACATCAGCATTTCCTGACCTGATAAGGCTGCTGATCCTCTTTCGCTTCGAAAGATTGCCTCCCCCTCTTATATTTAACGATCCAACTATCATTGATCACCTTTTAGTTTCGCCTTCTTCTGTATCATCCTACGTCTTCCTTGAACTTCCATTTCTGAAATCTGCACCACAAAGTCGTTAATACCATCTTTGGATTTCACACCCAATTTAGACATTAATTCCCACACCTTCGAGCCCACATTAGAATTCAGATTGTCCAGAATTCTGGAATTGCAAAGTTTGGCATCCCCATCTGATATAGAATCACAACAGAGAATTGCACCTGCCGATAAATCCTCCGTGTTTCCCGATAAAGAATTGTTGTTTATCTGACTCTTAACAGGTTCTTTGGATTTCAAAGGATAGAAAAAAGAGGGTTATGAAAACTGTTGAATTGGATCTTCAGAACCAATAGAAACATCTTCCAAAGTCCAGCCCAAACACCTCTTTTTAGGCTTAAATTTCCTTTTACATAAAGGCCCACTTAACTCAACCATTTTCCTCAATTTTGTCTTTTTCTTAATGGGTTTTGATATGTCCCTTGATAGCTGAATCTCCTTAAAATAAGACACACCTTTTTCTGACACCTTTTCAACACCCCTGGAGTTAGCCTTTTTTCCTTCCCTCCCTATAACCGATGGGACTTTTGACATTGTGGCCTCCTTACTTGCTAACAAAGCTGCATCAAAACCCTCAAAGCAGGTTGATGAGACACCTGCTTTTTTGACTCCTCTTCCTTCTGTCCCTAATTCCTCCGTCCATCTCTAATTGGTCAATCCATCCTTAGCCAAAGCTAATGCATTTTGTTTAACCAAACCAGTTTGAAAAGACCCCGTATTTTCTTTGGTTACTTCATGTTCCTCTAGCTCCTCCGTGTTCCAATTTTCTTCATCGTCTTCCCCTTCAAATCTATTCCAAGAGCTTTCTGATACAGACAAAGAAGATTCATCTACCTTTTTAGCTATTGGATTAGAAATCGAAATGCGTAGAGGACCATGGATATCCTCTACCATCTTAATGCTAAAAATCACCCCATTGATCTCCACTTTAAATATCTCATTGAGCACCAAAGTACAACTAGTGCGAACAAGGATTCTTGCTACATCCATACAAGACCCTTTAATGGTATTCTCGTCTACACAAACATAAGAGCCCACTGTTTTCGCTAAGGATTCGAAGAAAGCAAAATTCCATGCATAACATGGAATACCATAACATCTAATCCAAGTCATCCTGGACTGATACAAGAGTTGTCAGTGTATAAAATTGGTGATGGAAAGAACATAGAAAAATTGAAAATTAAATATAAAAAATGTTTTTAAAAAGATGAATACAAACTTTATATAGGTTCTCTCTAAATATTATAAATTTTATTTTAGTCTGTTTAAAAATTTCCTTTAAGAAAATAGTCTTTTTAATACTTTTCATCTACATTTTTAGTTTTTAGTTTCTCTTATTAACGGTCGTTAACCGAAGCTGACGTGACATGCTACATGGAAGGTTTTTGTTATGTGTATGCATAGTAAAAAAAAACTTTCACGTTGTATGTTACGTCGACTTCTTTTAATGAACGCAAACAGAAAGGATCAAACGCATGGATGAAAAATATTAAAAAAACCATTTTTTAAAACAAATATTTTACGGAGAGTAAAAGTGATATTTGCGATATTTAAAGGGAAAAAAGCTTATTTATCCCAAAATATATTTAACACTAATTGGATGATTTTTTTTTGTCTGAAAGTATGTTCAAATATCACCACAAATACCTTTTTACCTAGATATGATGGTGTATTATATTTAAAAGGCTTAAATGTCCCTTATCTAGATATGATGGTTTATAATATTTAAAAGTTTTAAATGTTATTTATTTTTTAAATGATATTTTGATTTTTAAATATAAAATTTAGCTTTTTAATCAACAAGTTTAAATTTATTTTGTGTTTTTTCTTTTCACCACCAGTATCCGGTCTATTAGACCGCTTAATTTGAACTTAATCTGATTTGAGAATTATTTCTAATATTAATCACCATCAAACCAATTAATGATCGATATTTTATTCTATGTTAGGGGTGGGAATATGCCATGCCAACTAACAGGGGCCTACGACCTAGCCTACATAGGCCCAGGCCAGACCAGACTTTTTCTTAAATAGAAAAGACCTAAGCTTTTTTCTAAGCCTATTTAGATAAAGAGGCTAGGCTACAGATCGTAAGAAAAGCCTTTTAAGCCTATCAGGCTGATCTATTTAAGAAAAACTCAATCATTAAAATACGAAAATAAAACTTAGTTATCTTGAAGAAATTATGAAAATAAGTTGAAAAAACATTATAAACAATTTCATATGTTGTTGTCATAAGCTTTTTCATAAGTTCTCTCCAATAAATAGTATCACCAAACTTATGCTAATAGGTAAACTTGAATGAGACAATGAAAACAAACATTTAATCTCATTGATCTTATAACTTATTAGTCTATTTAACATTAATTGAATTTCTTATTTACAAATGTTCAAATGAAGTAGGCTTTTAAATTGGCTAGTAGGCCAATCAGACCTTCGAAAAGCCAAGACTTAGGCCTAAAAATAAGCCTATCGTAGGCTACAGGCCAGACTTAGACTTTGAATTTTTTAGCAGGCCAGACTCAGGCTTGGCAAAGCCTAGCTCGGTCCACCCTATTCCCACCCCTATTCTATGTTTTGGTTTAGTTGAAGGACCTACATGGACAAATTTAATATGGCATGTCCCTAAATTTTTTCTAATAATTTTTTTTAAATTTTAAATATATATTTGATATTCTATTTAGATATTTTTTAATTTTTTGATTCTTCTATTTTAAAACTTAATTATTTGACCCCTAAATTTTATTTTATTTTGAAATTTTTTGTCTACTCCACTTTTGCACATGTATCGTCCTTATTTAAAACATGACACTGTAAATGTGATGCCTAGTACTATTTAAATTATTTAATAATATCATAAAGGGTTAAATATATTTGTGCTTCTTTCTAAATATTTCAAATTTCGTTTTTAGCCCATCAAAATATTATTGTCAAGGAGTCCTCCTAAAATTTTCATCCACACGTTACCGATTCTTTTTATATCTTAGCCACATAATTAGTGACGATTTATTACTTAGCGATAGATTTAGTATTCAGAACTAAAAGTGTGGATGAAAGTTTTAGGAAGCTCATTCTTTGAAGAAAATAATTTAAAGAATTAAAAACGAAAGTTGAGATATTTAGGAGGATCACAAAGATATTTAACCTTATTATAAATTATTATGTTAAAAAAATATTTTAAAAAATTAGAATTAAATTATCATATTTCTGGCTAAATTACAGTTTGGTCCCCTATTTTACCTAATTCACGAAATTGACCTCTCTATTTAAAATTTAAACAATTTTGATCCTCTATACTAAATTTAAACAATTTTAGTCCTCCTCTCACGTTTTTTCATAGAAAATCAATGAGATTTTTCGTTTTTAACTTATAATTTTATCTACAAAGTTTAATAATAGGTTAATATAAAGTGATTTGTCATGTTTTATAAGTAACTTGTTATTTAAAAAAATAAAAATGTAGTTAATTTTAAGTGCAAAAGTATGAGAGGGGATGAAAAATTGTTTCAATCTAAAATAAGGGGGATCAAAACTATTTGAATTTAAAATAGGGGGACCGATTTCCCGAATCAAGTAAAATAGGGAGAACAAAACTGTAATGAACTTATTTTTTAAATATTTTTTCTAAAATAAATTAATAATTAATAATCTTAATTGAGTTTTTCTTTAAATCATTTAATTAAAATTTTTAAAACATAATTTATAGGTCTAAGACCCATATATCATCCCAATGCACTAAGACATTAGTCCAAATATGTGGAAGCTTAATAAACTATAACATAATTTGTAAACAAATCGATGTGTGGCTTAAACATACTTCCTCTAATGCAGTTCTTCCACTACATTATCAAATGAGAGGGGTCACAAAGAAAGAATGACGTTTTCATTTGGTGTTGTTTTCACTTTGGTCCTGACTACAACACTCTCTCAAATGAAGCTTCTAAGATCCTCACAGTAGATGCAAGCATGCATGACAAAAAAAAAGTAGTGATGTGTGACGTGCAAGGAGAGTTATTGTGATAGAGATTTAGATTTTTGTTCAACGGAAAATTAAAAATCCAAGTTGGTTTTTTGTGTCTCATTCCTATTCATGCACCGTTCAAAATCAATTAACAGCAACAAGATCAAACATATGAAAGTATAATTAGTGAGCCTCTTATTTAGTTAAACGCTTATACTCGTTCCTCTCCACCTCCCAATTGCTATTAGCATCACAATGCGGAGCATTATAATGTGATTCTGATTCATCCGACGTGTAGCACCCCAACATAATACATGTCTATAATTGCATCAGTTAAAGTATTAACCTGGTACTGAATAAATACATTTAGTGTCTATATGACATCTTGAATCATGCATAATACAAAATACAACTAACATATTACATGAAATATGACAAATACCTACACAAACACTATAGAAGGATCACACAGCGGATAACAAACACAAACATCAGAGCCTTCAAGTATTCACGCATCTTGTTCTTACCTTTGACTTTCTTTAACTACTTGAAAAATCAACAACACGAATGGGGTGAGATATTATATCTCATTTTAGTTCCCTATGTTATGGGCTCATTCGGCTCTACAAGGTTCGTGACCACACACTCATATAACTAGTACTACTCCCGCGTACCATAATTGACATAACCATGAAGTTTACATTTTCTTCACACAACATGTGAAAGATTGGTATCCTAGCTACGATTGTCATGTAGAACAATAGAAGTTGCAATTAGGAAGCACTAGTAACCCTACTTTTAACTATTAGATTGAATTGTTATCCACTTTTGAGAATTCCCTACAAGGGCAAAAAAAAAAAAAAATAACATCATTCTTCAAAATAACTTTCTTCATAAGTAGCACAAATAACTTCAGCTTGTTGACTTCAATCTTTAGAGCTTGATTATTCTTTTTTACTTGAGGATTTTGAACTTCCAGCTTCTTCTTCTTCCACAACATCCTCTTCTTTGGACATCATCGTAATCAGCCTATCCACATTTTTCTTTCTTAAGGTGCTTAATCTGATGGATTCTTCAAGGGCTTTTGATACTTCCTAGAGTTCCAGCAGTACATCCTTCTTGGTGGATTTGGATAAAGGAAAATAATTTTTATCAGCAACTTTATCTTGATTTCTTGACACCACAATGTCTAGAACAGGTGTTTCGACAAACAACTTATAATCAAGAGTTAGTGGCTGTGCTTTTTTGTTTGGAGCTTCTTTAGTTTGCACAATATTGGGAGGTTGCTTCAAGATAATTCCAATTATCAAACAAGGAAAAATTATGGGAAGCTTAATAACATAAGAATCAACATGCTTTATGGTTTGCTCATACACATGCTCTCCAAAGTGTAGCTTGGACTTGGTTCTTATTTGATATATCAGCTTGGCTAGGGTAGAAGTTATGCCTGAACTATGGTTAGTGGGTGCCCAGTTGGCTGCACCAATCTTGTTCAGCAATGCATATTTTACACTCAAATTTTCAGAAGAGAGTAAGCCTTTTTTTTGCTATTGCTCGAATTGCCCATCGATAATTTATTTTGCTACTTTGTCAATGCGTGGTACTTCATCAGATTCTCCAGTCTTGTTTCTCCCTAAATATTCATTAATGATTTTAGGATAAAATTTCACACAACAACCTCTTACACACACCTTCCTAAATTCTTTGCTTCCTACAACATTACATTCATTGGATATGCTAACAATGAACTACTCGAACAATTTCTCATAATAAGAACCAATTTCTAACAGAGCCTTCATTAGTCTAGCGTCCTTAAGCAAGTCCTTAATCTCTTGATAATCAAGAGCTTCTTTGCTAAGCTCTCTTTCAGGAGCAAATCTTCTCTGAAATACATACTTCTACTTTTGTACACTTGCTTCTCAGTGGAATGATACATTATCCAAGGGAGCGGCTAAATATTAACAGGAATTATTTTTCCTCAAATCTTTCTCCTATAAGAGGTCACAATATCCAAGACATCTGGTTCATCATCTATCTTAGAGTCACTTGTTTGCACAAGTTTTCTCTTTAAAGACTTCTTCTCAGTAACCTTTTCCTCCACGTTCCTCATTTTCAAGGGCCTTTCTGTAGGAGACTTATGCTTTTCCTTCTCAGTATTCTTATCAGCAGACTTAAGAGTAACAATTTTTTTATTCTTCTTGTCTTTAACTTTATTAGCTACAAACTTAGCAATACTTCCCATTACTGTCATTACTGGTTCTTCATTAGTCTCATTTTCTTTATCTATATTAACTAGGGATGTCAACGGGTCAGGGAATGTATGCAGAATGCTTCTCCGCTCCCCACCCTACCCCCAAATATTTTACCCATCCCCTGTCCCTAATCCCCGCCACAGGGGAATATCTTTCCCCATCCTATTCCCACAGAGAATCAGAGATTCACGGAGATCTAGTTATAAAAAAAATTATATACTTTTTGATCAAAACTATGACACTAGTATTTAGTTTTTTTTTCCTTTTTAATAAAAACATATATTATGAATTTTTTTTAAAATAAAAACACTCCTTGTATCAATAACAAACAAATGCAAAAGCACTTGCAATTACAAAAATATAACCATTATTTTACTAATTGAATAAAAATCGGGTTGCTAATTGAAGTATATTGAAGTTGAAGAGTAATTACTATAGGCACAATGACCAAAGGAGAGTGGTTGTTTTGATGATGACAAGAATAGAGGAGATGAGGAATAGAGGAGACAAAGATGATTGAGAAAAGAAGAAGAGGAGCGGGTGTGTGCACTATATGTATTAGTGCACTTTTCTAGGATTAGGTACTCGGATGGTGAAATAATACATTATACAATGAAACAAAAAATTAAAATTATCCACTTATGATTCTTCATTTTCTAATATATTAATTAATTTTTTATAAAATAAATATGCAAAATTATATAATTATATAATTATATAATATATTATATATAAAAGTTAAATAGTATGGTCGGATTGGGGAATTCGCAGGGAGGGGGGTACTTCTCTGATCCCCGCCCCAAAGTGTCAACAGAGGAACTTTTCCCTCGATCCACGTCCCCGT
The DNA here is from genome assembly GCA_022829125.1 of Lathyrus tuberosus. Classification (NCBI taxonomy): domain Eukaryota; kingdom Viridiplantae; phylum Streptophyta; class Magnoliopsida; order Fabales; family Fabaceae; genus Lathyrus; species Lathyrus tuberosus. The sequence continues at coordinate 4,031,312 of JALAZF010000385.1, forward strand.
GGAGGAAAAAATCTCTCACTTTGGAGCTCCAAATAGATAATTTCCACAAGGGATCCTCGTTAACATATGCAAATTGACATCTCTAATATTAACCACTTCTTTTTCTGCAGCTATCTCTTTGTTGAAACAGTATTAGTGTGAGTTTATGTTATCGTATCCACAAGATTTGGTTGATATTACCGCCATTCTACAGTTGTAATTGCTTTAAACATAGAACATAAAAGATGTTTATTTTGGTTTCGTAACGTAACGATCGCATACAAAGTTATAAGCAACGGTAAAAGAGTTTTGGTTTTAAAATAATTGTTAAAAGCATGTCAAGATTAGGGCTCGATAATCCATTTCATACGTATTTTGTTAATAAAGCATGTGAACTTATTAACCATAAATATAATCACATATCCTCTCAAGATGTTTCATCTCTAAAACAAATTGTGAGTTTTATCATATTGATCCTTAGATGGTCTCTCAACCTAACTATCAATATGATAACATTAAAGGATTGATATTAGTGAATATCAACTCACAAAACTATCTCTAAACTTTGTTTGTTGAAAGATGAAAACCCAGGTCAATAGTTGAAACATATCTCTCAATAATGATCCAACACAAATATAAACCATAAAAACAAGGTTTTTCACCATATATTCATCATCAACTTGTTCACACACAAAATATCAAGAGAAATACATACAAAAGTGAGGATTATCTACCACTAATCTTGACACAAAAGTGACTTAGCTACCCATAACCATGGTAGCTTGCTTCACAAGTTTCGGGAGGAGATGAATGAGCATCCACGTTGAAGAATCGAACTCGGATGCGAATCCAGCTTCTATTTGTAAAATATCACCATTTGGTGAAGAAATCTCAGAAAATCAGATTGTGGTGTGTAAAAGTGGTTTATGAACCACTTTTACACACCAAAATCTGATTTTCCAGAATATGTCATGTTTGCACTGCGAACTGATTCTTCGCCTAGCGAACCCCAATTTAGGCACCTGGAGTGCCTTTGAACAGTTAAACTGCCCATGAGAAATATCTGAAGTTCGCTATGCGAACGATGTAAGAACACGAGTTATCTCTGCAAGTCATCTCTATCTTTTATGTTCTAATGTTTATTTCTGTGCAGATCATAATTATTGAAGATATTAGATCAAACAAACATGTGAAAAGATGTGCGTAAAAGATTACATGCGAGTTACAATGTGTAACACAAGTCGCAAGAAGCAAGTTTGCTTCTGTATCTGGAAATAAGCAGAAAGATCTAAGGATGCCGATATTGCTGTTGCAATGCTCTTGTGGATTCTGTTCTGAAGGTGTTTGAGATTCTGAAGTTAAGCAAATCTTCTGCAGAAAGACTCTGAAGACTGAAGTGTTCTGAAGATTAAGATTCAAATGATAAAGTACTGAAGACTCTGAAGACACATTCTGAGTGAACAAGGTTCTGAATACGTTGAAGACTTGAAGCTATGAAGATAAAGGGTTTCAAGACAAGTGCTGAAGTTCTGAAGACAAGACTCGGAATGAGCAAGTACTGAAGACTGAAAACTTAAGATTCTGAGGACCCAACTAAAGTCTCTACTCATGCTTCAACTAAATACCATCAGAAGCCTCTGGAGATTTGAAGACAAATGTTACCGTTAGCAATGACTATACACCGTACTAAAAAGATCTATCCCATCACTTCCACAGTAAAAAGAAGATATGGCTGTACAACTTTCATCATTGCATAAAGAATCTTTTCAAATAGCCAACGACTCTTTAACGGCTCTATTTTTCACTTGGATATATAAAGGAAAGAAGAAAGTGCTTCTAAAAAGTCATGGATCGTAAGTGTTAAAGTCGGTTTACACGATCAAGATCACCATCGTCAAACACAGCTGTTGCTGAAACACGACCATTGTTGTTGAAACAAAAAGAATCATCTATCAACACAACAACAATTAGAGAGTACAAAAGTTGATGATCCAAGACATTGTTGCAAACAATCAAGTCATCAACCACTTTATCATCTGAGCTATATTGAAGATCAGAAGCAAGGAGTTGTTGCTCGAAACTCGCTCAACGAAGAAGATGAAGAAGATCTACAAGATGTCATCAACTGTCAAATCAACGTACATCTTTGTAGAATCTGAAGATAATAAGGAGCTGTTGCTCATAGCTTACTAGAACATTCTATGTTCATATGTACTTAAACTTAGGAATTTATCAGCTTATTTAGAAGCATTCAATGTAATCTCCAGAAAAACTAATTCTATGTGAATTAGGATTCCTCAAGTGATCAGTGTGATCGGAGACTTGAGAAGACAATGGCTGGGTGTCATTGTGGAAATCCTAAAATTTGGTCAATGATAGTCATATCTCAAAGAGGACTAATTGTGAGTCAGACTCTTGTGAGATCAATGATGAAACTCATTGAAAATCCTGGAAGAATGGTCAGTAAACGTTATATTCGTTAACTCGGAGCACTGAACATTTAGCTGTGAAAATCCTGATAGGAGATATTGCGAGATTGCATTCTATTAGTGTAGCGCACGATTTTTGTCGGTGACGCGACCACCTTATCGCGGAATTTGGGTTTTCTCCTCAATGAAGAGGAGGGGGGTTTCTACTTTCTGATTTCTTATTTATCCTGTGAAGCTGGAAGGGAAAGGGAAGCTATCTAAAACTAACCTTCCACGTGAATGTTTAAGTGAACAAACGCTTAAAGAGATTCGAAGAGTTCGGGGTCAGGTTATACGATGGGGAGTTGTCAATTACCCATCCTATATGTGGTTATCCACGGGATGTTAGCTTTAGGTTTCGCTTTGTACTTGATGGTGTTTATCCGTTAATGGGTTGGGAAAGTTTATTGGGAAATGTGTGAGAGAGAGAGAGTGAGTTTTTGTTGATGTTCGGGTTTTTACGATGTTTTTGGTAAGGTACCGGACCTAAGTTTTGATTATGAAGGTACTGGACCTAGAGTTTTTGATTAGTATGCTCGCTAAGATTTTGCAATCTTATGCCTACGTATTCCCGTTTAAACGAAATAGGTAAATCAGAGTAATCGTAGTTCCTCCTATTCTAAGGGAGGAAAAAAGATATTATTTTGGTGTCTTGTTCAAAGCCCAAGATTGGAGCTAAAAGGTTTGACTGAGAGAGAACTTGTCATCTCTAAAGGGGAGATATCTCGTCTGTTTATCACAGTTGTTGGGTGACTGTTTATAAAGGAGGATTACTTTAACTGGGATATATGAATCCAGCAATGCCATAATTTCCTTTATAGGGGTGTTATCCTGAAGGAGAAAACTTTAACTTAATGTAGAGCAATGCCATCTTTCCTTAGGAATTTCTCATGCTAAGAGAGGGACAGTAGCGTGGATGTAGATAATCCAGAGGCTTTCCGCTTACAGCAATTAGATGAAAAAGAGGATTTACCAGGATAAAATATGGAAAACAGCTTGAATATTTGAATCAACAAGTGTGCCACTTACAGCAGTTATCGGGGATTAGGGTTTGTTTTGAATGTCTGTTTTGATAAGTGATAAACAGAGAAATGACTTCCTACAGAGGGATTTTAATTTCCTCTGAGGGGGTGTTGATTTTTTTGTGTGTGCCTTGATCAAAGCCCAAGGTTGAAGCTAAGAGGTTGATTGACTCCACTGGGGAAGTCCTTATACAAAGCCTAAGAAGAGGCTGGGAAAGGCTGACTCAACGAGAAAGTGTTTACATGTCTTATACAAAGCCCAAGATTGAGGCTAAAAGAAACTGACTCTCTTTTGGGGATATCATTATACAAACCCTAAGAGGAGGCTAAAAATTTGACTTTTCCGGGGAAAGGTATTTTGTCTGTCTTGTACAAAGCCCAAGATTAAGGCTAAAAGGTATTTTGACTCCGTCGCGGAGGGTTTGTATGCGTCTTGTACAAAGCCCAAGATTGAGGCTGGAAAGAAACTGACTATGTGGGAAAGAAATCTTTATCTGTCTTGTACAAAGCCCAAGATTGAGGCTAAAGAGACTTTACTGAGTCAGCTGAGGGTATTTTAGGTGTCTTGTACAAAGCCTAAGATTGAGGCTGAAAAGAGTTTGACTCTATGGGAGAGAGTATTATCTGTCTTGTACAAAGCCCAAGATTGAGGCTGAAAAGCGGATTAACTCTACTTAGGGCATTATTTCTCATAGCCGAAAAGAAGGCTAGGAGGAATTGACTCCGCTGGGGAAGATATTTGTCCCAAGCTTAAGAGAAGGTTATGAAGATTTATGTCTTGTACAAAGCCCAAGATTGAGGCTAAAAGGGTTTGACTCAACAAGAGAGTGCTTTTATCTGTCCCATACAAAGCCCAGGATTGTGGCTGAACAAGCTGGAGAAATCATTATACAAAGCGTAAGAGGAGGCTAACTTTTGCTAGGGGAAATCTTTATACCAAGCCTAAAAGGAGGCTGGAAAAGATTGACTCAACAAGAGAGTGTTTTTATCTGTCTCGTACAAAGCCCGAGATAAAGGCTAAAAGGATTGACTCAACAAGAGAGTGATGAAAGGTGATTGACTCAACCAGAGAGTCTGAAAAAGTGATTGAATCAACAAGAGAGTCTGAAAGGGTTAGCTCAGCTGGGGAGAATCATTGTACAAAGCCCAAGAGGAGGCTAACTTTGCTGAGGAAGGATCATTATACAAAGCCTAAGAGGAGGCTAGCTTTGCTGGGGATTGTTGAGATCCCGAGGCAGGTCCAAATGGGGAATCAACTCTTGCTGAGGGTTACAAAAGAGTTGAGGTATCAGAAGCCTTGAGGTTCTGATTTGGGATAGTGTTATACTGAGGATAAACTGACCCTGGCTTGGGGATTTTAGGAGAGACACTGGGTTTTAGAACCCAGGGGTTTTAACTCTACTGGAGATTGATCCAGAATGACCGGGGTTTCTCCTATGTTTATAGGGAACTTGAGAATGTCTTTGAGACTCAAGATTAGACTGTCCAAGTCTACTGGCATGGAAGAGTTTATCTTTGTATGATGCCCTAGAGGAGGAAAGTGTTTTAAGGGATGAGAATCAACCCTAAAATGGTTTGATGTTTTGACACTGGAAAGACTGCTCTAGCAAAGGATGACTAAGTTCTGTCTTATACCTTTAAGAGGTCTTCAAGGTCCTTGTATTAAGCCCAAGAGAAGGCATGAGAACTTCTAAGAAGCCGGCAGGTCCTTGTACAAAGCCCAAGAGGAGGCGAGGATGTTTTTAGGAAGCCCGTGGGTCCAAACTTAAGAAGAGTTCAAGAAAAGTTTCACCGAGAATAATCTTTTCTTTAGTGAACAGTTCTAGGGTTTGAAGAAATTCAAGAGAAATTTCACCGGGAATTAATCCTCTCTGGGGAAACTGAATTTCTTTGACAAGTTCTAATAGTGACAGTCTGAGAAAAGGTTCACTGAGAATACTGCCTTTCTCTTTGTTCCATATTATTTAAGCCCAAGAGAAGGCAAAATTGTATCTGGAAATCCTATAGGGACCTAGTTTGGAATGTATTTAAAGAGTGACCAACGGGCTTTACGTAGTTCTAGACCTAGTTGCCGGGGAAAACTCTAAATAGATATACTAGTATATGTACAGTTGATATATGACAAGTATGTAAAAGGGTATGAAAAAAGGACTTACAGGGGAACAACTTCCCATAATACAGTTATATATATACGAAAACAAGTAAATGAAAGCTGATAAAAACTTACAGATGAGCAAGCTTCCATGCTGTATTGTTAGTTGTTCAAAGAAATTAAAGAAAGTTTTTATAACAACTGTATATTTGAATCTAAATCAAAAGAGAAGTTGTTTTTGAAAAGATTATTGGGGCTTATACTCAAGAAGAGGCCCAAGGTTTAACAGTGATCGCACCTTTGTTTTGAATATCGCATAGGGACTTATACAACGACTGAGGCCCAAAAATATTTATTTACAAAAGGGTTAGGTCTTACACTCTTTCAAGAGGCCCAAGAGTTTATTTTATACAAAAAGATGGGGCTTACAACTCAAGGAGAGGCCCATATGAAAACAACGATCGCTCCGTTATTTTGAAAATGACGTCGGGCCTTGTACAATGACTGAGGCCCAAAAAGGTTTATTTACAAAAGGGTTGGGTCTTACACTCTTTCAAGAGGCCCAAGAGTTTTAAAAAAGAAAGATGGGACTTACAACACGAGGGGAGACCCAGATGATTTTGTTTTAAAAGGCGACGACCGCGCCGTGATTTTGAAAATACAGTGGGACTCATACAATGACTGAGACCCAAAATTATTTATGTACAAAGGGGGTTGGGTCTTACCCTTTATTAGAGGCCCAAAAGTGTTTTGAAAAGTTTGATAAGGATAAAAAAATCAAAGAATACCCTAATTTCATTTTTTAAAAGTAATTCTTTAAAGAAAATTAATAAAAAATGATAAAAATACCAAATAAGTTTAAATAAACTACTTGTGATTTTTGTTAAGGTTTGAAAAAATGAAGTTTTAATCACAAGATGATTTATAACTCATTTAATTTTGATTTTCAAGATAAAAATTCACTTTTTAAATGTTTAAAAAATAATAAAAGTGAATTTATTCACAAAAATACCAACTATATTAAATAAATAATATAAATCTGATTTTTTTGCAGAATAAAATACTTTAATATTTTTGTGATTTTTCAGAAAAAGAACCAATAAAAAATGATTAAAACTGAATGAGAAATTAATTTTCAAAGTTATTAACAAAAATAATATGAAAAATAAAAATAGTAAAAAAATGAAACAAGTGATAAAAAAGAGGTATGGGGCGAGGGGGATTCAAACCCCAGACCTCTCGCTCGCTAATACACACAAACCAGTTGATCAACCACTGGGGCGCAATGCCAATTCAAGAATACTATGGCAAGTGAAAATTATATAGTAAAACAAGTTGGATTTCTGAAGCATGGCGCCATGGCTATCTTCAACCTCATGCTCGATACGTGAAGGCTCCTATCTCCCTCATCTCTCAATCAATTCACATGATCCAAATATGAAAATCGTGCATTTTTAGATGAGGAACACAATGGCAATACCCAATTTTATTGAAATTAATTGAATCAGAACATATCATGATAAAACCTGAAGAACCCTAAAATTGGCATGAGCTCAATGAAATCCTATACATGAATTGTAAACAACAATTGATAGAGGGTAAATGATCTACAAACATCCAGAAACACAATGGTAACAAGAAAACATGTTTATGATGCATGATTCATTGAGTTTGAGAGTTCAAGTTTTACCTCTGCAAGTGAGAATCGAATTCTGGTTTGGAGGTGTTACAGATGAGTTCCAATGATTTGGACAACTTCCTTGTACCTCAAAAGATGTGTTTGAATGCTTGGATTGATTTGAAATGATCTAGAACTGGTTGTGGCACCCTAACTACAACTCTGCTAAAAGCTTGAGCAAATGGATGGTGATTTTGTGAATTTGGTGTTCGAGATGTTGTTTTAGTGTTTGATCAGCTCACATATGATGTTTGTGAGGTGTGTGTGTGATTGGTTTGGTTGGAAACACACTCTAACTCAAAACCCGATAGCAACTTGCATTAGAAGGTATTTTTGGAGTGAAAGTTGTGATTCTGAGAAAGGCATCTGTTTAGGACCTTTGTTATATGAGCTTATCTTGACTCATTTGGTCAAGGGTCTCCTCTAGCCATTGACTTGTGCCAAACTTTGCAGGTTTAGGTCCTTTGTTATATGAGCTTATCTTGACTCATTTGGTTGATCATGTACTGATACATGCCAGCTCTATGCATCCATTGAATGTCTCAAAACAAAATTAGAGTCTTGAGGCATCTTTAGCTTTTAGGGGTGGCACACCTACATGTAGTTCCAAAGACTTGGGAGGCTTATGGATCAGTGTTTGTCCCTTGGTTGTTCCCCCTTGAGGTGTGCAGATGGATAACCATGTTTGAATTTGCCCAAATTGATCAATTCGAGCACTAAGGCACAAATCTGCCTTGCAAAAACAGTTTGCAGCAAGGCATGTTGCCCCTGTCATAACCTCTAGCTCAGGTGGAGTTTGATGGAGTTCTTGGACATTTTGGAAAGCTGACATATCCTATTTCAACATAATGTCTAACTTTGGTTTTGAGTCAACTTGAATTACAATGAAAAATGCCTCTACATTTTGGAAAAAATAAGGCAGATTCTGACTTAGTGAAAATTTCACTAAGTGTTGGAAAAATGTCATTTTCAGGTTTTTTGTGATTTTGCTCAAACAATAACTCAAAATCCATGATGAATTGGAATGAGGTCTTGTTGACATATTTGAAGTATGCAACATGAAATTCAATCTGAGCTTTGAATGGGAGGAAAAGGCCTTAGGGTTTGGGAGATATGGCCTTGCAAAGTTGGTACCTTAGCCACTTTGTTCCATAACTTAGAAAAATTCTAAGTTTTTTATGGTCACCCCTTTAACAAGTTAACTCATTTTCTTTGATTTTTCTTGATGAATGATGATTCAAATCACATATTAACTTTTTTTTAGGGTTAAGGAACCTTGGTTGACCAAAAATCCAAAAAGTCAAACTTGGATTTTTGTACAGTTGACTTTTTCATCAGATGGAAAATTGACTTTGTGATCCCTTTGTGAAATCAATCCTTGGGCTCAATTAAACTTCATGGATGACCTCCAAGGGTATTTAGGAATGTCTTGGACCCCTCCCCAAGGTTTGAGATCAAGGGTAGGTCAACAGTCAAGGATATGGTTGACTTTTTCCATCAGAAACTAATTTGTGATCCGATGGTTTTGAGTTCTTGTGGCTTATGATTTGAGCTCTTTGAGTCAATAAAATCTTGTAAACATGTCAATATGATGTATTTGAGGTCTTTGAAGTTTATTTTGAAGCTTCAAGCCATGCCTCACTTCACAAGTTAACTCAAGGGTTGAATTAGGTCAAAACCCTAATTCTTGATTTTTTGATAGATGGACCTTCAAGGTGATTTTGCCATTGTGGATGGGCTCTTGAGATCCTTTTAAGCTTATTGGACCATACATTAAGGTATTGGCTCATGTCCCGGTGGAAATTTTCATCTGGGGACCCTGGTCGACCAAACCCTAATTTGGTGACACAGGCGACCTTGAGGCTTAATCCACTTGGAATGTAGCAACTTTGTGCTTGATTCTTGATGTGGAAGTCTTCTTGATCCTTTATAGATTTTTGAGAGGTTAGACAAGTTGAAGATCATGTCATTTCTTGATTGATTTTTTGTCTAAATGCTCTGAGAGAGGTTAAAACCCTAATCTTTGATTGTAAAGAATGCATAACAATCCCTGAGGAGATTGATGAGACATGAAAGTACATCCATATTGTGGTAATCATCTTCATAATGATGGGAAATCTTGGTGGTCAAAATTTGGGTATGACAGATACCCTTATTTAATCTTCTTGGACCTGAAGTTGTGAATGGCGAAGGTATTCGGGCATTCGGGGTGCAAGAGGATTAAATATCGGAATACCCGAAATTATGATGGTGGTTATGAATGGCAGCTTGATCATCCATCTTCTTTTGTTAAGCAATGATACTTAGAAAAGGTAAAAACTTCCCCTCGATCCTGGTCTTCAGCCAAGGAACTGGTCTCAGTTTCTTTTGTATAAACTTCCCCTCGATCCTGGTCTTCAGCCAAGGAACGGTCTCAGTTTCTGAAATAAACTTCCCCTCGATCCTGGTCTTCAGCCAAGGAACTGGTCTCAGTTTCTTTTGTCAATAAACTTTCTTGACAAGGAACGCTAGTTGTTAGCAATATTCCTCAAACTTCTCTCCGAATTTTCCTGGGGAGATGCCATTTGATGGGAAAAAGTTTTGATGTCAGATTTGTTGGGGAAACCCATTCGTCTGAGCTGTAGAGGTGTGCAAACTTCTCTGTTTTGGAGACGCCATTTGTTAACTCTATTGGAGAAAACGAGTCTCTTGAGAGACCGCTTTCTACTTGGGGACATTACATCATACTTTTCCTCGAGATCTTCTCGGAGAAATGCCATGTGATGTAATCCAATTTTGAGGTGCTAATGACTTCATTAACATTGACTTTCTGGAGAGAAAATCCAATGTGTTGCTGAGAGTCTTTGGTTGTGAGGCTTTCTTTGGGGATTTTCCTTAATCCGGGAAAGCGAAGATATCATCTTCAATGGAGAAGAGTGACATTTGTCGAATGTCTTCTTGCCTTTCAGAGGTTCAAGTTATCAAAGTGGTCTAGGACCGTCTCCATCCAGAAATAAACTGGGGAGAGATTACTTAAATGATTCACTTCCTGACGAGGAAATGACTGACAATTCGATTGACAAGAGGACCTTACCACTTAGAGTTAAGACTGACTATAGTGATAGTGATGCAATATGAACATAAATGCAAATCAATAATGCATGATGTATGTATGTTTATGCTGACAAAACTGACACGACACACAAACTAATAGATGAACATGACTGGATACTCGGCCACGGCTGGGGACGGGAAGTACCATTTGATCCAAAATAGCAATTCTGCCTTGCTTAGGAGAGATAGTCCCTGTGGGGAACAACATTGGTCAGACTTAGTAGGTAAGAACCCTGCCGGGGATATCAGATGGAATATTCGCATCTAACACAGCTGATCCTTCATTCAGGTGTACTGGTTAAGAAGGGGTACTTTGATTCTGCACTTTGAAGCTTAATCGCCTTTGAAGAAGCGATCGATGGTCTTTCGATGTTTAACAGTCAAAAGAATTGCCATCTTTATTTTAAAAGCAGAAAAATTTGACAAGTAAAATTCGTTTTTGTTTTATTTCAAGAATCGTTAATCATGTTAAAATGTCGTTTTATAAAGCTAAAACAAATAAGAATTGCAAACAAAAGCACTAGGGCTCAAATTTTATTGATAGGATGGAAATCAGCCAAGCGCGTGATCCCATAGAGTATTTACAAAGTTAAAAAATGGCAATTTAAGGGTAAAGGGCTACATTGAAACATAATGACCATTATCCTTCTACCAACTTTGAATTTTGGACATCCCGAGCTTCCGTCGAAGATGACCTTGACTGGAGTTTTCCTGATGGATGAGATTACTGCAGGGGATTTAACCTCGTCGGACGTAGTTACTTGCCATTAATCCCTAATTTTTGCCTGGATTGTACTTTGAGATTTCTAATCCATCGGGATGATTTTTGATTATGTCTCTAATTTTTGCCTGGACCGCCCTTTCGGGTTTTCAATCCACCGAGACATTTTTCTTATTTAGGCGAAGTATTTATTGACTACGTCAACATTTGTGGGGTAGGCAAATTCTTCTCCATCCATGGTCGCGAGTCTCAAGGCGCCGCCTAAGAAAGCTTTCTTGGCCACGTAAGGGCCATCGTAATTCAGAGTCCATTTGCCCCAGGAATCAGTGAGAAATGATTATTTCTTCTTGAGCATAAGGTCTCCTTTTCTGAAGACACGGGGTCGAACCTTTTTGTCAAACGACTTTTTCATCCTTTGTTGATACAACTGACCATGGCAAATAGCTGTTATTCACTTTTCTTCGATTAGGTTCAGTTCATCGTGTCTACTTTGACACCATTCAGCCTCTGTTAGCTTAGCTTCCATCAATACCCTGATTGACAGGATCTCTACTTCTATGGGAAGCACTGCCTCCATGCCATATACTAGAGAGAAAGGGGTTGCCCCTGTTGAAGTGCGGACAGATGTGCGGTAACCGTGAAGAGCAAAGGGTAGCATCTCATGCCAGTCTTTGTAGGTTACAACCATCTTTTGAACGATTTTCTTGATATTCTTGTTAGCTGCTTCTACTGCTCCGTTCATCTTAGGTCGGTAGGGAAATGAGTTATGGTGTTCGATCTTGAACTCAACGCACAACTCTTTCATCATCTTATTATTCAAGTTAGATCCATTATCAGTAATGATCTAGCTTGGAACACCATAACGGTAGATGATATTATTTTTGATAAATCGGACCACCACTTGTCGGGTTACATTGGTGTATGATGCTACTTCGACCCACTTGGTGAAGTAGTCAATGGCCCTTTGATAGGTTGCCCCGACATTCTTCAAATCGAACGACATTACCTTGTAACAAAAAGTGCCCCATGGGGTGATGAATGAAGTTTTCTCCATGTCTTTCGGCACCATTTTGATTTAATTATAGCCCGAGAATCCATCCATGAAGGAGAATACTTTGAACTTTGTTGTACTGTCTACCAGCATGTCAATGTATGGTAAGGGAAAGTCATCCTTTTGACTGACCTTGTTTATATCCCTATAGTCTACACACATTCTGACCTTTCCGTCCTTTTTTGGAACTGGTACTATGTTGGCTAGCCATTGAGGATATTCTGATGTGGCAAGGAAACTCGCGTCAATCTGTTTCTGTACTTCCTATTTGATTTGGATGGCCATGTCTGGATGAGTCCGTCTCAACCTTTGTTTTACTGGCGGATATTCTGATCTTAACGGTAGATGATGTTCCACGATGCTGGTATCCAACCCTGGCATGTCCTGGTAGGACCAAGCAAACACATATGGAAATTCTTTTAGAAGCTTTATCAAACTTTCTTTGACAGTCAGATTGAGCAGTGCCCCAATCTTGACTTCTTTTCTCTCTTCTCCTGAACCCAAGTTGTCCGTTTCCAACGTCTCTTTGTGAGGTTCAATGGACCTTTCCTCTTGTCTGAGTAATCGGGAGATCTCTTCTGGAATTTCTTCGTCATTTTCTTCTTCAGCCTCAAATACCGGGAATTTAAAGTTGGGAGAAGGCATTGGATCGTATATTTCAATGGGGTTTAAAACAAGCAATCTGCACGATGTGATGATTGTTTTTAGAAGAGATAAAGAGAATGCAAAAGTGTGTGCAGTGTAGTTTCTGAAAAATGCTTGTTTTTATTATTTTTGATTTGTTTTTAGGATTACCATTTTCTGAAAAAGTGAAAAGAGAAAACATCAATTAATTCGGAAATCACAGAACGACGTTATTTTATTTATGATCTTGTCGATTCTTGAAACTACAGCCCTATAAAACAAAACTCTGTCGCTTTGGGAAAAGCGAAGAGAGACATTTACACAAAGTGAGCCCTATCAAAACATCCGTTTCACCTGGGCAGGGTGAAAGGTTAAAACAAATATGGCAATTACTTAGACATATGGACAACTTTCGGAACATTGACAGCAACCCATTGGCGGCGAACTCCTTAGTGAATCACAAAGTCTGGTACCTTCCTTCTTAGTTTGTCCTCAGAAATGACGCTGATTTCTGGCGGAGCAGGATCATTGGAATCTGTCTCCCAGACAGAGTTGTCGTAGGAGGGTTCTTCAGCTGTATCTTGCATAATGCTTGAACTCTCAGGTGGATCTCCCTATCCAGTGGGCTGGATGTCTTCAAGCTTGATACGAGAGCTTTCAGGAGCCGTGTACTTGACCAAGAAGTCGTACTTGCCACTCAGTTGTCCTAAGGTGTCCCACACTTCTTTGGAACAGGGGGAGTCATCCCTTTCGATGACGTTAACCTCAGGAAAAGCATAGTTAAGGAACTCTTGTCCTGCGCTTTTTGCAAATTCATCGTTGTACAGGATATCTTCAGAATGCCCTGAGTAATGATCCCATGATTTGGTGGGGACGCAAGTATTCTTTTCAATGATGTTCAGCTGATATGCATCGTTGGGCTGACTCTTTTGCCCCAAGTCTCCTGGGTACGGCTTCCAGATAGGCAAGCCATCCATTGGGCCCTAATAGTCGTAGTCAAAGTTGTCTTTCATCAGAGTGTCCTCTTCTAATGAGTTTGGTGGAGCACGACATCCTTCTGGATCACAATCTCCGTATATCATCTTGACATCTGATCTTGGTATATATCTCGGACTCTGTGCAGGATAGCAAAATGGCGTAGGCACCTATCCCTAAGACATATAACCGTCCTCGTTAAGATAAGACCTCCACTCTTTCTCTGTATTGGAGGAGTCACCCTCGTTGATGGTATGTACTTCTTGAGACACTGGGTAAAGGAAACCTCCACTCTGGAAGAAGTCTTAAATAGGATGAAAACTTTCATTGTTAGTAGCAGTCTGGGTGCAGGTTGAGGAAAAACCAAGTCCCTTCTTTATTTTGTTATCAGTAGGAATGATAACCCGTCCCCATCCTTTTCCATTGTTACTTTTGATCACTTCGAGAGCATCTTTGTACGATGAAATCGATGTTCATTTTTCTGATTGGTTGTCATTGCTCACCGAAAGTGCTTGGAACTGAGTTCCAACAACCTCCTCTGGTTTTACACAAGTGGACGACGATAAGTTGCTCACGATCAAGGCTTGCTCTCCGCAGACTATGACCAGTTGGCCATTCTTGACGAACTTCATCTTCTTGTGAAGTGTCGAAGTGACTGCCCCAGCCTCGTGTATCCAAGGTCTTCCTAATAAACAGCTGTATGCTGCCCGGATATCCATGACCTGGAAAGTGACTTGGAAAGTGTGAGGACGGATAGTTATGGGAAGCTCGACTTCGCCGATAACAGTTTTCGGGATCCGTCAAATGCTTTGACGATGACCTCACTGCCTCTCATCGGTGATCCTTGAAATGATAGTCGCATTAGAGTAGATTTTGGCATAACATTCAGAGCTGATCCGGTGTCTACCAGTACACTGGCTAAAGCATCGTCCTAGTAGTTTACTGTAATATTTAGTGCCATGTTGTGATTTTTTCCTTCTTCCGGCAGTTCCTCATCACTAAATCCTAAGTTGTTGCAAGAAGTGATGTTGGAGATGATGCTGTCGAATTGTCTTATCGTTACATCTTGTTCCACAAAGGCTTGCTCTAAGACTTTCTGTAGAGCTTCTCTGTGGGCTTCGAAACTGAGTAAAAGAGATATCACAAAGATTCTTGAAGGAGTTTGCAACAGTTGGTTAACAATGTTGTACTCACTCTTCTGGATGAGCTTCAGCATCTCATCATTGTTCTTTGAAAGGTCGGGATCACTGGATTGACCGACTGGTTGATTGGGAACTTGTGTTTGAGGTTCCTTTTCTTTGGTAGGTCCTCCAACTCCTCGGTTGAAGATTCGACTGCTCCGTGTTACTCGACTGATGTCTGCAATATTCACGACGGAGGGTAATGGAGTTTCCTTTCCATTCTCAATTGTTGTTGCACCGTATTTGTAAGGGATAGCCTTATCAGATTTGTACGACATTGGTCCCGACAGATAGATAACTACAGGAGCCTTCTGATTTTTCTGACCATCATAGCCGGCCTCAATTGGTTCGAGGTTGAGAATCTTTCCACTATCAAGGGGAACTCTTGATTCATGGAGTAAAGGGATTATGGCGCACACATCTTTGGCCACTTATCGTTTAGGGATCAAGACAGTTTCTTTGCCTCGATTGGGAAGATAGTCTGACATTATGTTAATCAGACCAGAACTTGAACATGGTTGAACCTCTTTGTGGTCCAACTAACTTTGAAGGGCTGCTCGCATGAGGTAGCATCTTTGGTTATCCTTTGAGCAAACTCTACAGCGTTCATAGTTGTGTGGTGCCACCCGACCACGTCCGCTTTGTATGCACTGTAACCTCACTAGATCTGTCTCCATTGATCGAACATCCATTAATCATACTGACTTGTTGTGTGTCTTCATCTAGAAAGATCGGAAGCCACCAGTGGTTCAACAAGTGTTGCAGTGTTCTTTGAACGAGTGCACATCCTTGGTCACTCTCGCGACATACTTTACAGTTCTGATAATTATGTGAAGTCAGAAAACCGAGCTGGACTTGCTTAGTGTGTAATTCCACCAGACTGGTATTATCAAACGAATATTAAAGATTTAAATCATATTAACTTGATAATGACTTCTATCGCGGTAGTCTTGGATCCATCCAAGATCCATCTGACGCTGGAGGGCCTCTTGTACAAAAGAGCATCCCTGATTGTTTACCGAGCAAATCAAACAGAAATCGTAGTCGTACCGTGGCAGATCATGATGCTGGCCTTGCCTGGAGTGCATTGCCACCAAGTTGACATTCATCGCACGAATGTTGTGGTTCTGAAGGATGTTGGAATTTGTATAAGTCATGTTGACCTCACGGATTCAGTGATCTTGGATCCATCTGAGATCCATCTGTTCTTGTAGAGCTGATTGCACCACAGAACATCCTTGATTGTTTTTAGAGCAGATATCACACTGGCGATAATTGTGAGATGGTACATGACCGTATCCATTCTATCTGTAATGCATCTTGACCAGGTTGGTTCCCAATAAGAGTACATCATGAATTTGATAGCCGTGGTTAGATCCTTCCTCTATCAAATTGACTGCAGCTTTGTCATGTTGAGGAAACGGGTTCTTCTGAACATTTTGATTTGTATCCTTGAAGGATAAGATCCCGCTCCTGACAAGCTTTTGCACATCGGATTTGAAGCTGAGACAGTTTTCTATGTTATGCCCTGGTCCTCCTTGATGGTAAGGGCAAGTTTGAACCGCTTTGAACCAAAAAGGCAGATTTTCCAGTATTGTAAGAGGAGACCTGGTTTCGACGTGTCCCTTGACCAGTAGTAGTGGAAACAGTTATGCGTACAACATTGGTATAAGGTCAAACCCTGGTGGTCGTTTTGTACGTTTTTGTTGTACTGAGGACGAGCCTGCTGAAGAGGCTGTTGTGTCCTTTGCTGATATTGTTGTTGATTCGGTTGGCTGTCAGCAACATGAGGTTGATACGTTGGAACAGGTGCAGGGTTGATAGGAGGAGTTACAGCTGCTACTGGTTGGTACAGTCGCCTTTGGCTTCCGAGAGAGATATTACCAATATCTTGCTCTTTTTTCTTAGGGAAAGCACTACCGTATCTTTTGGTACTGCTTGATGGTCCAACATCTTTGACCAGACGTCCTTCTCGGATTGCTTCTTCAAGACAAACTCCAATGCTCATCATCTCACTGAAGTCGTTGGGCGCATTGGAGACCATTCGGTCGTAGTTAAATGAGCTTAAGGTTTTCAAAAAGATCTTTGTCATCTATTTTTCCTCAAGAGGTGGACAAATCTGGGCGACAATTTCACGCTATCTCTGAGCATATTCCTTAAAGGTTTCTTTGTTCTTATGCGACATGGCTCTAAGTTGATATCTGTCCGATGCCATGTCCAGGTTATACTTATATTATTGAAAGAAGGCAACGCCAATATCTCTGAAAGTGACGATCTTAGTGCGGTTTAAACCCATGTACCATTTGAGTGCGACACCGGTTAAACTATCTTGGAAGTAGTGGGTCAGTAGCTGTTGATTCTCTGTCTGAGTTGACATCTTTCGAGCGTACATCACCAAATGACTTTGAGGGCAAGAGATGCCTTAATATTTTTCAAATTCGGGCACCTTGAATTTGTGCGAAATTTTCACATTGGGAACCAAACAAAGCTCTGCGGCGTTCTTTCCGAATAGATCCTGACCACGAATGGCATGCAGTTCCTTCTACATCTCCAGGAACTGTTCCAGGAACTTATTCAATCTGTCGTACATACTTTCATTTCCACTAGAAGGTATCTGTGGAATCTGTCCTTCCGGGACAGTGTGTACCACGGGTGGTGGTATAGTCATTACGACAGTGACTCTTGGTGCTTCCCTATCCCGAAGTTTGTAACCTTCAGGAGTTGCTATCATGCCCCTTGCATCTTCGCTTTCCCGAAGTTTGTAACCTTCAGGCCCAGCGGCTCCTGATGTAGTTTCCGGATCTTCCGTGATCGGCAGAATATATCCTTCTGGGATATAGTTGAGTGGAATTCCCCAGGGACGATCTTTAGGCATGTTGTACCAAGGATCATACTTTTCCACTATGGGTGTAGATGTGATCTCTGAGATCACAGTCCTTTGTTATTGTATCTGAGCTGCTGCCAGAGATTGCACGTCATTGTGAAGTTTCCTCAGATCTTCTTTTAGAGTGTCGATTTCTTCTCTCAACTCTCTGTTCTCTTCCTCGAGATCCTCCATTTTCTTTTGTCGATTGGCCCGAGTATTGTACGAATGAGACACTTTGACTCTAGAATCGAGACACAGACGTGAGGTTCGTAGGTAAGAAGAATGCGTTATGTGAGAATGATGAATGATATGCAATAATTATATTTTAATTAGTTTTTTTTTTGTTTAATCAAAAGAAACTTCAACAATTGGATTGCAAATATCATACAGTGGGGAGACCCCGTTTTATTGAATTCAAAGATTGCGGAAATGGAAATACAGTAATTTAAAAAGTGTTGTAAAAGGAATAATCTAAACTTATGGATCCTGAGTCCTCTCTGAAGAGAGCTCAGGTGCTGGTTCTGGTATTTTCCTTTTCTTTGATCGGGGCTCTTGAGCCGTTGTCGGGTTGTCATCCTTTTGCCAAGTGAAAGGAGCGAGCAAATTCCTTCGGTCTTCTTGATTTTCTACAACATGTTGCTCTAAAATCTCGATCAGAGCATCTTTTTCTTTTAACAGTTGCTGTATTTTGGTACACTCCACATTGAGAATGCGATACTTATTCTTCCAAGATTTCTTCTCCCATTGAACTTTGTTGAGAGTGACCTGAAGTTTTTCCGTATTAGACATAAAATAAAGGTCAGATTCCTTTAACGGAAGAACTTCTTGACGAGGGTATGGCATCCTTAGCTTAAGAGCTCTAGTTTGTACCCAGTGGAGATAAGGTTCCACCGAGACACAGTCTGGTTTTCCTAGAGACTTTCTTCCTTTCCTGTGAACATGTTTCCAGGCATGCACTATTTCTGTCTTTAGTGCCCGGTCATTTTCTCCTTCCTTGAAGAAAAGACCTTCCAGATGAACATTACGCGGGATATGTCTCATCGGGTATCCGAATTGACGAAGAACTAAAACTGGATGATAGTTAATTCCTCCTTTAGTTCCTATGAGGGGTATATTAGGGAAGTTTCCACAACGGTCAATGATTCTTATCCCATCATAGATCCGATTGTACCAATCTACGTCAGAGTTGGTAAGAGACATGATTCTCTGTGACCAATGTAGAGCACTCCTATGATCCCAAAAAGTAGCAGACTTGGGTAAATAAGAAGTGAACCATTTGTATAGCAGGGGTACACAACATGTGATCATTCCTCCGCTATACAAATTCCTTAAGTGTACAGAATGATAAGCATCTGCGAGCAAGGTCGGTACAGGGTTTCCAATTAGAAATATCTTAATGGCATTGATATCAACGAAGTTATCAATGTTGGGAAACAGAAATAACCCATAGGTGAGTAGAACAAAGACGCTCTCGAAAGCAGTTACGTTCCCTATACTAGCAAAGTACAGAGCTTTCTTTACCAAAAACTTGGCTGGTAAACCTTGGATTCCACCCTTAATGGTCATGTGAGTCCTGACTTCTGACTCGTCCAAATAGATTACTGTTGCAATGGTTTGATCCTTTGGAATTTCTTCCAGTCCAGAAAAGGGAGCTTGGTCAGTGATGGGTAAATCAGTCAGGTGAGAGTACTCCTCCAACGTTGGTACTAGTTGATAATCCGGGAATGTGAAACAGTGATAGACCGGATCGTAGAACTGGATTAGCGTAGACAGGATTCCTTCAATTACATGGACCCTTAACAGAGACAGCAGTCCTCCGTACTTAGCTCTGAAAGCATCAGGGTTGGTGATCATCCTTGCCAACCCCCTTAAATTCTCTAGTTTTGGAACCTTGAAGGTGTACTTGTGAGTCTTCCTTCTACCGAAATCCATAATGCAATCTTTCTCTCTGATATTTGCAATCATTGTCTTAGTTTAATTTGAAAAAGAGAGACTAGAACAGAAAATTTTTCTTTGTTTAAAGTTTTTTTAAATGAATGCATGAATGCAACACACAAAAACATAGAAAAAACATGGGTTCAAAGGTTCAACGTTACGAGCATGGAGTCATGGCTCAACCCATTCCCAAAGGTTTTACTATGGTGAATTTTGTACCTGTCCTCAAAGTCATTGACCCCCATTGGGATAACAACAGCAGGCTGGTTCACCCGAGCGAGCTGTAGTATCTTAGGGTAATCTCAAATGAGGGTAGTATCGCGTGACAACTATTTCCGATAGCTTCTGCACTACAAAATAGTCACATGGTCTCAGTCTACTAAATCCTTAGTTTCATAGATACCACAATCGAACAATCTGCTTTTAAAACCAAAGTCACTAGACATTGAATCCGCAAAAGGTATCTCCACTGATTCGATGGTCTACCAGGATCGCTTATTCGAAAATCACTCCCTATAAGACCACCCGTCTATGCCATCACTTATCTTAGGTATCACTCAAACTTTCCACATGCGGCATCACCCGTTGTCCCATTAGCAGAAAAATAAACACGGATATCAAGTAGGAAAAGCTATATATATATATATATATATATATATATATATATATATATTCATTCCTAAAACTAACATCCTAGACCTCTTAAGAGCTATAATCCTAGTCCTATACAAATAAAATGACTCCCCAGCAGAGTCGCCATTTCTCTGTAGAGCACGATTTTTATCTGTGATGCGACCACCTTATCGCAGAATTTGGGTTTTCTCCTCAATGAAGAGGAGGAGGGTTGCTACTTTCTGATTTCTTATTTATCCCGTGAAGCTGGAAGGGAAAGGGAAGCTATCTAAAACTAATCTTGCACGCGGATGTTTAACTGAACAAATGCTTAAAGAGATTCGGGGAGTTCGGGGTCAGGTTATACGATGGGGAGTTGCAATTACCCATCCTATATGTGGTTATCCATAGGATGTTAGCTTTAGGTTTCACTTTGTACTTGATGGTGTTTATCCGTTAATGGGTTCGGAATTTTTCTTGGGAAATATGAGAGAGAGAGTGAGTTTTTGTTGATGTTCGGGTTTTTCAGATGTTTTTGGTAAGGTACTGGACCTAAGTTTTGATTGGTATGAAGGTACTGGACCTAGAGTTTTTGATTAGTATGCTCTCTAAGATTTTGTAATCTTATGCCTACGTATTACCGTTTAAACGAAACAGGGAAATCATAGCAATCGTAGTTCCTCCTATTCTAAGGTAGGAAAAAAGATATTATTTTGGTGTCTTGTTCAAAGCCCAAGATTGAAGCTAAAAGGTTTGACTGAGAGAGAACTTGTCACCTCTAAAAGGGAGACATCTCGTCTGTTTATCACAGTTGTTGGGTGACTGTTTATAAAGGAGGATTACTTTAACTGGGATATATGAATCCAGCAATGCCATAATTTCCTTTATAGGGGTGTTATCCTGAAGGAGAAAACTTTAACTCAATGTAGAGCAATGCCATCTTTACTTAGGAATTTCTCATGCTAAGAGAGGGACAGTAGCGTGGATGTAAATAATCCAGAGGCTTACCGCTTACGGAAATTAGATGAAAGAAAGGATTTACCAGGATAAAAGATGGACAACAACTTGGATATTTGAATCAACAAGTGTGCCACTTACAGCAGTTATCGGGGATTAGGGTTTGTTTTGAATGTCTGTTTTGATAAGTGATAAATAGAGAAATGACTTCCTACAGAGGGATTTTAATTTCCTCTGAGGGGATGTTGACTTTTTTTGTGTGCCTTGATCAAAGCCCAAGGTTGAAGCTAAGAGGTTGATTGACTCCACTGGGGAAGTCCTTATACAAAGCCTAAGAGGAGGTTGGGAAAGGCTGACTCAATGAGAGAGTGTTTAGATGTCTTGTACAAAGCCCAAGATTGAGGCTAAAAGAGACTGACTCTCTTTTGGGGATATCATTATACAAAGCCTAAGAGGAGGCTAAAAATTTGACTATTCTGGTGAAAGGTATTTTGTCTGTATTGTCAAAGCCCAAGATTGAGGCTAAAAGGTATTTCGACTCCGCCGGGGAGGGTTTGTATGTGTCTTGTACAAAGCCCAAGATTGAGGCTGGAAAGAAACTAACTCTGTGGGAAAGAAATCTTTATCTGTCTTGTACAAAGCCCAAGATTGAGGCTAAAGAGACTTTACTGTCTCAGCTGAGGGTATTTAAGGTGTCTTGTACAAAGCCCAAGATTGAGGCTAAAAAGAGTTTGACTCTACGGGAGAGTATTATCTGTCTTGTAGAAAGCCCAAGATTGAGGCTGAAAAGAGGATTGACTCTGGTTAGGGTATTATTTCTCATAGCCTAAAAGAAGGCTGGGAGGAATTGACTCCGCTGGGGAAGATATTTGTCCCAAGCTTAAGAGAAGTTTATTAAGATTTATGTCTTGTACAAAGCCCAAGATTGAGGCTAAAAGGGTTTGGCTCAACAAGAGAGTGCTTTTATCTGTCCCGTACAAAGCCCAGGATTGTGGCTGAACAAGCTAGAGAAATCATTATACAAAGCCTAAGAGGAGGATAACTTTTGCTAGGGGAAATCTTTATACCAAGCCTAAAAGGAGGCTGGAAAAGATTGACTCAACAAGAGAGTGTTTTTATCTGTCTCGTACAAAGCCCGAGATTGAGGCTAAAAGGGTTGACTCAACAAGAGAGTGCTGAAAGGTGATTGACTCAACAAGAGAGTCTGAAAAAGTGATTGAATCAACAAGAGAGTCTGAAAGGGTTAGCTCAGCTGGGGATAATCATTGTACAAAGCCTAAGAGGAGGCTAACTTTGCTGAGAAAGGATCATTATACAAAGCCTAAGAGGAGGCTAGCTTTACTGGGGATTGTTGAGATCCCGAGGCAGGTCCAAATGAGGAATCAAATCTTACTGAGGGTTACAGAAGAGTTGAAGTATCAGATGCCTTGAGATTATGATTTGGGATAATGTTATATTGAGGATAAACTGACCCTGGCTTGGGGATTTTAGGAGAGAGACTGGGTTTTAGTACCCTGGAGTTTTAACTCTACTGGAGATTGATCCAGAATGACTGGGGTTTCTCCTATGTTTATAGGGAACTTGAGAATATCTTTGAGACTCAAGATTAGACTATCCAAGTCTACTGGCATGGAAGAGTTTATCTTTGTATGATGCCCAAGAGGAGGCAAGTGTTTTAAGGGATGAGAATCAACCCTAAAATGGTTTGATATTTTGACACTGGAAAGACTGCTCTAGCAAAGGCTGACTAAGTTCTGTCTTATACCTTTAAGAGGTTTTCAGGGTCCTTGTATTAAGCCCAAGAGAAGGCATGAGAACTTCTAAGAAGCCGGCGGGTCCTTGTACAAAGCCCTAGAGGAGGCGGGGATGCTTTTAGGAAGCCCATGGGTCCAAACTTAAGAAGAACTCAAGAAAAGTTTCACCGGGAATAATCTTTTCTTTAGTGAACTGTTCTAGGGTTTGAAGAAATTCAAGAGAAGTTTCACCGGGAATTAATCCTCTATGGGGAAACTGAATTTCTTTGACAAGTTCTAATAGTGACAGTCTGAGAAAAGGTTCACCGATAATACTGCCTTTCTCTTTGTTCCATATTGTTTAAGCTCAAGAGAAGGCAAAACTGTATCTGGAAATCCTATAGGGATCTAGTATTAAATGTATTTAAAGAGTGACCAACGGGCTTTACCTTGTTCTAGATCTAGTTGTCGGGGAAAACTCTAAATAGATATACTAGTATATATATAGTTGATATATGACAAGTATGTAAAAGGGTATGAAAAAAGGACTTACAGGGGAGCAGCTTCCCACAATACAGTTATATATATACGAAAGCAAGTAAATGAAAGTTGATAAAAACTTACAGGTGAGAAAGCTTCCATGCTGTATTGTTAGTTGTTCAAAGAAATTAAAGAAAATTTTGATAACAACTGTATATTTGAATCTAAATCAAAAGAGAAGTTGTTTTTGAAAAGATTATTGGGGCATATACTCAAGGAGAGGCCCAAGGTTTAATAGTGATCGCACTGTTGTTTTGAAGATCGCAAAGGGACTTATACAACGACTGAGGCCCAAAAAGGTTTATTTACAAAAGGGTTAGGTCTTACACTCTTTCAAGAGGCCCAAGAGTTTATTTTATATAAAACGATGGGGCTTACAACTCAAGGAGAGGCCCATATGAAAACAACGATCGCACCGTTATTTAGAAAATTGCATCGGGACTTATACAATGACTGAGGCGCAAAAAGGTTTATTTACAAAAGGTTGGGTCTTACGCTCTTTCAAGAGGCCCAAGAGTTTTAAAAAAGAAAGATGGGACTTACAACACAAGGGGAGGCCCAGATGATTTTGTTTTAAAAGGCGACGATCACGCCGTGATTTTGAAAATACAGTGGGACTTATACAATGACTGAGGCCCAAAATTATTTATATACAAAGGGGGTTGGGTCTTACACTCTATTAGAGGCCCAAAAGTGTTTTGAAAAGTTTTATAAGGATCAAAAAATCAAAGAATACCCTAATTTCATTTTTTAAAAGTAATCCTTTAAAGAAAATTAATAAAAAAATGATAAAAATACCAAATAAGTTTAAATAAACTACTTGTGATTTTTGGTTAAGGTTTGAAAAAATGAATTTTTAATCACAAGATGATTTAGAACTCATTTAATTTTGATTTTCATGATAACAATTCTCTTTTTAAATGTTTAAAAAATAATAAAAGTGAATTTATTCACAAAAATACCAACTATATTAAATAAATAATATAAATCTGATTTATTTTGTAGAATAAAATACTTTAATATTTTTGTAATTTTTCAGAAAAAGAACCAATAAAAAATGATTAAAATTGAATGAGAAATTAATTTTCAAAGTTATTAACAAAAATAATATGAAAAATAAAAATAGTAAAAAAATGAAACAAGTGATAAAAAAGAGGTCTGGGGCGAGGGGGATTTGAACCCCAGACCTCTCACTCACTAATACACACAAACCAGTTGATCAACCACTGGGGCGCAATGCCAATTCAAGAATAATATGGCAAGTGAAAATTATATAGTAAAACAAGTTGGATTTCTGAAGCGTGGCGCCATGGCCATCTTCAACCTCAAGCTCAGATACGTGAAGTCTCCTATCTCCCTCATCTCTCAATCATTTCACATGATCCAAATATGAAAATCGTGCATTTTCAGATGAGGAACATAATGGCAATACCCAATTTTATTGAAATTAATTGAATCAGAACATATCATGATAAAACCTGAAGATAAAATTGGCATGAACTCAATGAAATCCTATACACGAATTGTAAACAACAATTGATTGAGGGTAAATGATCTACAAACATCCAGAAACACAATGGTAACAAGAAAACATGTTTATGATGCATGATTCATTGAGTTTGAGAGTTCAAGTTTTACATCTGCAAGTGAGAATAAAATTCTGGTTTGGAGGTGTCACAGATGAGTTCCAATGATTTAGACAGCTTCCTTATACCTCAAAGGATGTGTTTGAATGCTTGGATTGATTTGAAATGAGCTAGAACTGGTTGTGGCACCCTAACTGCAACTCTTCTAAAAGCTTGAGCAAATGGATGATGATTTTGTGAATTTGGTGTTCCAGATGTTGTTTTAGTGTTTGATCAGCTCACATATGATGTTTGTGAGGTGTGTGTGTGATTGGTTTAGTTGGAAACACACTATAACTCAAAACCCGATAGTAACTTGCATTAGAAGGTATTTTTGGAGTGAAAGTTGTGATTCTGAGAAAGGCATCTGTTTAGGACCTTTGGTGTACTTAATTTGAGCACAAATGAGCTCTATTTATAGTAGAGGAAATTTGTTTTGGCATCAATAATGTTTGGCAGCTTAGATCAGATTGTATTGAATGCTTGGTTCTTTGGTCAAGGGTCTCCTCTAGCCATTGACTTGTGCCAAACTTTGCAGGTTTAGGTCCTTTGTTGTATGAGCTTATCTTGACTCATTTGGTTGATCATGGACTGATACATGCCATCTCTATGCATCCATTGAATGTCTCAAAACAAAATTGGAGTCTTGAGGCATCTTTAGCTTTTAGGGGCGGCACACCTACATGTAGTTCCAAAGACTTGGGAGGCTTATGGATCAGTGTTTGTCCCTTGGTTGTTCCCCCTTGAGGTGTGCAGATGGATAACCATGTTTGAATTTTCCCAAATTGATCAATTCGAGCACTAAGGCACAAATCTGCCTTGCAAAAATAGTTTGCAGCAAGGCATGTTGCAGCTGTCATAACTGCTAGCTTAGGTGGAGTTTGATAGAGTTCTTGGATATTTTGGAAAGCTGACATATCCTATTTCAACATAATGTCCAACTTTGGTTTTGAATCAACTTGAATTACAATGAAAAATTCCTCTACATTTTGGAAAAAATAAGGCAGATTCTGACTTAGTGAAAATTTCACTAATTGTTGGAAAAATGTCATTTTCATGTTTTTTGTGATTTTTCTCAAACGATAACTCAAAATCCATGATGAATTGGAATGAGGTCTAGTTGACATATTTGAAGTATGTAACACGTACTTCAATCTGAGCTTTGAATGGGTGAAAAAGGCCTTAGGGTTTAGGAGATATGGCCTTGCAAAGTTGGTACCCTAGCCACTTAGTTCCATAACTTAGAAAAATTCTAAGTTTTTTATGGTTACCCCTTTAACAAGTTAACTCATTTTCTTCAATTTTTCTTGATGAATGATGATTCAAATCACATATTAACATTGTTTTAGGGTTAAGGAACCTTGGTTGACCAAAAATCCAAAAAGTCAAACTTGGATTTTTGTACAATTGACTTTTTCATCAGATGAAATTTTGACTTTGTGATCTCTTTGTGAAATCAATCCTTCGGCTCAATTAAACTTCATGGATGGCCTCCAAGGGTATTTAGGAATGTTTTGGACCCCTCCCCAGGGTTTGAGATTAATGGTAGGTCAACAGTTAAGGATAAGGTTGACTTTTTCCATAAGAAACCCTAATTTGTGATCATATGGTTTTAAGTTCTTGTGGCTTATGATTTGAGCTCTTTGAGTCATTCAAATATTGTAAACATGTCAATATGATGTATTTGAGGTCTTTGAAGTTCATTTTGAAGCTTCAAGCCATGCCTCACTTCACAAGTTAACTCAAGGGTTGAATTAGGTAGAAACCCTAATTCCTGATTTTTTGATAGACGGACCTTCAAGGTGATTTTGCCATTTTGGATGGGCTCTTGAGATACTTTTGAGCTTATTGGACCATAAATTGAGGTATTGGATCATGTCCAGATGGAAATTTTCATCTCGGGACCCTGGTCGACCAAACCCTAATTTGGTGACACAGGCGACCTTGAGGCTTAATCCACTTGGAATGTAGCAACTTTGTGCTTGATTCTTGATGTGGGAGTCCTCTTGATCCTTTATAGATGTTTGAGAGGTTAGACAAGTTGAAAATCATGTCATTTCCTGATTGATCTTTTGTCTAAATGCTCTGAGAGAGGTTAAAACCCTAATCTTTGATTTTAAAGAATGCCTAACAATCCCTGAGGAGATTGATGAGGCATGAAAGTACATCCATATTGTACATCCATATTGTGGTAATGATCTTCACGATGATGGGAAATCTTGGTGGTCAAAATTTGGGGTATGACAATTAGGTCAATGTTCGTTATATCAATTAACTTAAATCACTGAACAGTTCATTGTGGGTTAGTCACAGTTGCGGTTGTGTAGGTTGTTAGTCACCGGCATTAGCCCGTGCATCTGTAATCAGTTTTGATTATAGTGGATTAAGTCCTTGTGATCAAGGCGAAATCACCTTGGAAGGGTTAACTAGACTAACTTGAGAATTGCTCAAGGGAACCAGGATATATCGTGTGTTCTTTACTCTTGCTTATGCTTTGATTTATTGTTTATGTTCTGTATCAGTTATCAGAACCTTGCATAGTAAGTCAGAAACTTGCAACTCAACTCTGATAAGCTTCCACATTGTATGTCTGATTCATGCTTCGCTAATTCAGATTCTCCTTGTTGCTTATGCTTCATGCATCGCACAATCTGAATGACGCATCGCAAGTCAGAGTCTCTCAACGTAGATCTGATATTCTCTTAGCGCATTAACGATAAGAGGCGAAAATTCTTTAAGACTTAAAACACAATTCAAACCCCACTTTCTTATGTCTTTCTCACACCTTTAATTGGTATCAGAGCTCCGGTTCTGTTATTGATGGATATCAAACACTTAACAGTGTCCGAAAAAGATCCAGATATGGTGTGTAGAAATTCTCTGGGTGAGATTTCAATCCACTTACAATTTCAGTATCAGTTCAGAAGATGACTGAGTACTAAATTGTAATCAAACGGATTACCTGAGCAAGTCACCGATTCTTGAAGTTTTGTAGTTGTCAACAACAGAATCTTCTACACTGAAGCTTGGAAGAAGATTGAAGAATCAGCTGACAAGATAGATTCATCAGATAAGAAGTAGTATCTGTTGAATACTTTTCTTAGAAGATACGATTGGATAAACAACATATTTGCTCAAGATTAAATCATCAGGAAACAAGAAATCTTGTTTGCTGAAGATTATTTCTTTATGAGTTATGAGATGTTTTTAAGAAACGGATTAGTCCACCCTTGACTTTCTCAACTTAGAGCTCATTAAGAAATTCTTCATGTAAAGAAGAGAGATTGTTGTTCTATGATTTTGAACATCATAATGAAATCTGCAGAAGAAGCCAGAAAACTGAAGAATTCAAATTCTTAGAAGTGATTCAACATCTAAAGCTTAACTGATCAAGCAGTTAAAAGATTCAACGAAGAATTGAATACTGTTTTCTTGAGAAGCTTTACAGAAAACTGAAGAATATTCAGAAAGAGGAAATCTAGTGATTCATCAGGAATCTGATTCAGGATGAATTATGAGTATTGATTAAAATAACATAGACGATTGAGTCCTGTTAACTTGAGACTCTATCTCAGTTGAACCAATTGTAATTGGTCAGAATGTTATCTGATATTTCCCTGAGAAGTTCATGTTGCATAAATCCTGGAATCAAAAGATGCTTGACTAGATGCAAAGACATAAATCATCTACTCGAAGCCAAAAAGGATTTAAGTCACTGATGTTTTTCAGAATGAAGAAATCAGTAGACATTCTTTTCAGAAGCAGATATGATGTAAATACCTTGATGGACTAACTCTAAACAAGTTAGATCAGCATTGCAAGAACAAGATTGTCACTCAAACTATGTCATATGTTACACACATGTTTGATGATACTTGTTTCTGAACAAACTCTGCATCGGTTCGAAGAAACAAAGTCAGAAGATGTTATGAGATGTCAATTAATTCTCTCTAGCACATAACCTCTCAGTCGTTTATGTTTAAGCTAAGGAATTAATGACCATATGAAAACAAGTTTCTATTTAAAAGAAGCTTGATGAAAGATAGATGTTATGATAATAAAGAGCAGAATCTCTGTACTTTAAAGGTTGCTCTCAAAAGCCAGTTGAATACTTCTGAACAGAAGAATGAAAAGATCATTTGAAGAGAAGATTGAGTCTAGTTCTCAGACTAGTGATCAGAATTCAGAATATACCCATACTTTTCAACATCAAAATAAGAATCTTTGAAGAAAATGGGAAAATAAAATAAATTCAGTCAGAAGTCTCTGACAGATCACTCTGAAGAAAGAAAAAGCAGAACGAAACTGATCAGAAGCTCTACCAAGGACGCTCCCATCAGAATCAGATCAGATCTTCAAGCCCTCTGAAGAAATACGTCTGGATTTGCTGATAAAAATGGAACCAACATCAGTTGTCTTAATCCTTCTGTATAAAGACTGGACTTCTGCGTTGGAAGAAGATAGATTGAAAAGAAAAAGCACCGCTTGAAACTATCAATCTCTCAGGAAGAATCTAACTTCATGATTGAAGATCATCAGATACACGAGTATTCAAAATCTTAAAGGTACGATTTTCCCTATTTATACGTAACTTAAATCCTCTAATAAAAACACTCTCACTAGTTAAATGTTATCTTAATCAAACATATAATTCATTAATAAGAGTAATCCAGAGATCATGTGAAATTAAACTGTGGCTCTTGTCATAATCACTGATCATGCACAATCATGCAGTAACCCATTAAGTTTCATAAAGATATGTTAGAAATATATATATATATATATATATATATATATATATATATATATATATATATATTAAGATTCCTACGTCTTTCCTTGTATGCATCTGCTTATGACTAACAAATAGTAAGATTGAATCATTCTCGAAAATAAGCGTGTCTCTACCATGTCAATCACTCTGTGTCAATCCACTTCTTGCAGCTTATAAGTATACTTTAATACTTATTCTTACTTGATCTGACATTCCTCTTATAGAGCCTATCACACCCAGTTCAGTCAGCCTTGGAAATGATGATTTCTGGTTGTCTCAATGCATCAAACATTATTGCTCTTGATTCAACTCACTTCCTCTATATAGATAGGAGAACCTATTCCCAACAGTCTCACATCTAAAGAACCCTTCTTCTATACTCAAGAACTCCTCAGCTCTTTCAAGTCTCCTTGAAATACGCATATGAGTGACACTTGCTCGTGTACTTGAGTACGAATATGGTAAGTGTGCTATTTTGTCTATAATTTCCTGTCACCTAGTCATGATCAAACCTACTACTATGGCCCAAGCCATCAGTTGTGAGGAAGACGGTGTGACCATGGAAAGAAACATCAACGTGTCATCAATAATGCGTATAATAGTGGTCGTACATCAAATCCTATAACTACTGACCATGCGTACTTATGAACTGTCTAACTAAAAATAGCAACTTGTTTGCTTAACCCTATATCTGTGCATTCTCTCGTAAGCAATGCATTTCTCGTTTGTCACTTCACGTCAGTAATCAAGTGCCACTCACAAGTATGTATTTATTGTAAGTTTTTGATTTCTGTCAAAAAGTAAAGAAAGAAATATTATGCGTGATCTTTTGGTTTTCCCTAAATTAAGAGACTGTTATACTTTATGCTTGTCCTTGTCTCTTACACTATCCATACCTACTCTAGCGTCTAGGTAATAATTAACTGATCTGTTCAAGTCATTCTCATTTATTAACCCATTCACTTTAGTCTCTCCCTTTGCCTATTTAAAGTCATATCTTATTTCCATAATCCTTCACTATCTTTTATTCAAAACCTTCTTGAAATCCTAAAACACCAAGAATGACTCCAAGAACCTTTCATGGCAACGATGATCTCTTAGAAGTTATAAATGAAAAACAACCAACAAATCCAGCGGACGCTGGTCGAGACTTTCATCTTGGGATTCATTTTCAAAATTGGAATAGATACCTGTCTATGTTAAGAGGTTCTATATATACAAACATCATAAAATCCTTTTGGATCAATGCCTTTGTCAGTAGTGATGGTCTGTCTATTTCTTCAAACATCTATGGTCTTCCAGTTTCCTTCAACTCTACAAACATTGCTGATATGATTTTGATATATGTTAAAAGAATGCTAAACATCAACTCTGATATAAAATGTGTTTACCATTAACGATTGCTTGATGTTTAATCGAGGAACTCTAAACAAGTTCACTAGGAATTCTTAGAACATGTTAAATTGAAAGAACTCTGTTAAAGTTCTTAGGAACTGTTTGTTTATATAATCGAAGTTGTACACTTCGTGAACATATGTTCATAATCAGATTGACCCAATACTGTTCAGAAGTTGAGATTTTTCTGAAAGTCAAAGTTATCGTAATTCTTGTTTCATATTGTTCAGAAGTTGTAACCTGTCTGAAAATGTGATATTCAGAACATAAGAGTCTGAAGCAGAAGTCTTACTGAAAGTAGTCAAGACAAAGCCTACATTCAGAGATGCTTTTCAAAAGAACTGAGCAAATCAGAAGTTGAAGACTGTCTGAAGAACTAGATAGAAGATCCAGGAATAAGAAGTTCTGATAAACCAAGAATTGGTATCAGACTCAGTCTACAATGATATCAATCAGACTCAAGCTGTGAACTGTTCTCAAATACCTTCATTCGTATCAAACTCAACATACTATGGTACCAGATAAGAATCAAGATTATGTTGGTATCAGATTCAGAATCAGGCTTTGATTGATAACAAAAATATCCTTCAATTAGATCAAGAATCAAGATGTGATCCTCCATCGAGTTCGGATAGAAACATGGTTCTGAGATGAAGGCATGTTGTCTATTCAAACTCTGAAAAGTCATGATCTTAATTGGTGATCAAAATTGGTATATCTGAATCATGATTCTGAAGATCCCAATATCTGACTTATAGTAATCAAGGGGAGACTACCCAGAAGATTCACAGGTTAAAATCTATAATCTTCATCAAGTAGAAATTGCTTTAGAAGACTCTGAAGGTATGAGGCTCTGATACGTTGTCTAAAGAAAATAAGTTCTAAAGATCTGAAGACAAGAAGTTCTGATGAACAAGTCCAGATGCTAAAGACTTTTGTCCTTCTAGACGATAGGGAAGTATTCATTCTCTATTCTATGTATTGATAACTCAAATTGTTATACTGTGAGTCTTTGGATTAGATAAGATTCTAGACGATCACAAATAAAATTTTGGAGTTAACACATTCAGGGGGAGCTGCTGTTCCAGACTCTGAATATGTTTAGTTTGGTGATTACCTTGTATAAAATGTTCTATCAAAATACATGGTTTTGTCATCATCAAAAAAGGGGAGATTGTAAGAACAAGAGTTGCCTCTGCAAGTCATCTCTATGTTTTGATGATAACAATGAGTATTTGTGAAAGAACTATTTTATGTTCTAATGTTTGTTTCTGTGCAGATCATAATTATTTAAGATATTAGATCAAACAAACATATGCAAAGATATGTGTAAAAGATTACATGTGAGTTACTATGTGTAACACAAGTCGCAAGAAGCAAGCTTGCTTCTGTATCTATAAATAAGCAGAAAGATCCAAGGATGCCGATATTGCTGTTGCAATGCTCTTGTGGATTCTGTTCTGAAGGTTTTTCAGATTCTGAAGTTAAGCACAGCTTCAGCAGAAAGACTCTAAAGACTAAAGTGTTCTGAAGATTAAGATCCAAATGATCTAGTGCTGAAGACTCTGAAAACACGTTCTGAGTGAACAAGGTTCTGAAGACTCAGAAGACTTGAAGCTATGAAGATAAAGGGTTTCAAGACAAGTGCTGAAGTTCTGAAGACAAGACTCGGAATGAGCAAGTACTGAAGACTGAAGACTTAAGATTCTGAAGACCCAACTAAAGTCTCTACTCATGATTCAACTAAATACCATCAGAAGCCTCTGGAGATTTAAAGACAAATATTATCGTTAGCAATGACTGTACACCGTACTAAAAAGATCTATCCCATCACTTCCACAGTAAAAAGAAGATATGGCAGTACAACTTTCATCATTGCATTACGAATCTTTTCAAATAGCCAACGGCTCTTTAACGACTCTATTTTTCACTTGGCTATATAAAGGAAAGAAGAAAGTGCTTCTAAAAAGTCGTGGATCGTAAGTGTTAAAGTCGGTTTACACGATCAAGATCACCATCGTCAAACACAGCTGTTGCTGAAACACGACCATTGTCGTTGAAACAAAAAGAATCATCTATTAACACAACAACAATCAGAGAGTACAGAAGTTGATGATCCAAGACATTGTTGCAAATAATCAAGTCATTAACCACTTCATCATCTGAGCTATATTAAAGATCAGAAGCAAAGAGTTGTTGCTCGAAGCTTGCTCAACGAAGAAGATGAAGAAGATCTACAAGATGTCATCAACTGTCAAATCAACATACATCTTTGTAGAATCTGAAGATAGCAAGGCGCTGTTGCTCATAGCTTGCTAGAACATTCTGTGTTCATATGTACTTAAACTTAGGAATTTATCAACTTATTTAGAAGCAACCAATGTAATCTCCAAAAAAACTAATTCTATGTGAATTAGGATTCCTCAAGTGATCAGTGTGATCGGAGACTTGAGAAGACAATGGTTGGGTGTCATTGTGGAAATCCTGAAATATGGTCAATGATAGTCATATCTCAAAGAGGACCAATTGTGAGTCAGACTCTTGTGAGATCACTGATGGAACTCATTAAAAATTCGGGAAGAATGGTCAGTAAACGTTATATTCATTAACTCGGATCACTGAACGTTTAGCTGTGAAAATCCTGATAGGAGATCTTGCGAGATTGGATTCTATTAGGTCAATGTCGTTATATCCATTAACTTGGATCACTGAACGGTTCATTATGAGTTAGTCACAGCTGCGGTTGTGCAGGTTGTTAACCGGCGTTAGCCCGTGCATCTGTAATCGATTCTGATTATAGTGGATTAAGTCCTTGTGATCAAGGCAAATCACCTTGGAAGGGTGGACTGGACTAACTTGAGAATTGCTCAAGGGAACCAGGATATATCGTGTGCTCTTTACTCTTGCTTATGCTTTGATTTATTGTTTATGTTCTGTATCGGTTATCAGAACCTTGCATAGCAAGTGAGAACCCTGCAACTCAACTCTGATAAGCTTCCGCATTGCAAGTCTGATTCATGCTTCGCTAATTCAGATTCTCCATTTTGCTTATGCTTCATGCATCGCACAATCTGAATGACGCATCACAAGTTAGAGTCTCTCAACGCAACTCAGATATTCTCTTAGCGCATTAACGATAAGAGGCGAAAAGTCTTTAAGAGTTAAAACACAATTCAACCCCCCTTTCTTGTGTCTTTCTCACACCTTCAAACGATTCTTTACACTGTGAACTACTTCGCCTACAAGTTCGCACAGCGAACTTATGGTCCTTTAGCTACTGCTTCAAGTCTGGGATGGTTCGCTGGTTCTTCGCTGACGTGTTGCCACAACGAACATTCACTGGCTTGTTCTCCCAGCGAACTTACAACCCTTTAGCTACTGCCTCAAGTCTGAGAGCATTCGCTGGTACTTCGCCAATTGTTCGCAAAGCAAACATTCGCTGGCTTGTTCGCCCAACGAACTTACTGATATTATTCTCTTTCTTTGGCTTCCTTGTCCAATTTCTTGTGTCTCACACTTTGATGATTTCATGCCTAATTTCTGCAAAATAACACACAAATCAAAGGAACCAAAAGTATTTTCATACAATTGAATAATAACATGCTTTCATGTAGTAAATCCAACAAAAGAGCACAAAAGAGTTGAAAAATTCCAATAATAAATGATCAATTTAAAGCAAGATTGACATCTAACAAAATCTCCCCAACTAAATCTTTGCTTGTCCTCAAGCAAAATATGCCTCTCATTGAAAACAAGAGGATTTGTTCTAGCATTTAATTCAACCAAGAATGGATTTATGGCTCAAATAAATAACAAATGTACACAAGCAATGATTATAACTTCCTAGAATCGACCAATGCAAAAGAATTTAGTTCTTAAACAAATATCATACAATGCTTCAAGTAACAACTAAATTATCATGCTCGAATCATTCTAACACTCCTCTTCGAATAAGAATTGAAGGAAATACGCACTCACAACTGCGGGGTAATTTCACTCACCTAACAAATGATGCAAATATAAACCAATTCATACATCATCTAAACAATCAATAAAGAAATTATGGAAGTAAGAAGATCACTAAGGTCTTTAAAGATTGTAGCTTGGTTAGGTTCACAACAAAGGGACATTTATAAGGCCATGGATTCAAAGTTGCCAATGCAAAAGAAACATTCACTACACAAGGCTCTGTACACATTACAACTCCATCCAACACTTTCTTTACTATAATGCTCACCTTTCCAACACCTTTTCACAATTATTCTATTTTTTATTCAAGCAAGCATGCTTTTTCTTCTTCTTTTTCACAATTCATATACAGAATTTCTTTTCATGCTTGCTTGAAAATTTTCAGAATTTTTGAGTCACCTACCACTTTCTTTTCACTCTCCCCAACTTGGTTTTTAACCAAACCTTAAGTGAATGTTCCTTGCTTTTTGAGGCAAGGAAGACAATTTAGTGCAATTTCAAAGGTTCAACAAAAAAAAATTAGAATCCAACATAATTCAATGATGAACTATCTTTATCAATATGTACCAATACCAAGTTCATCACTAAACTAGGATCTAACTATTAAGCTCAACAGGGTTAGAAAATTCTCACTACTCGCGAGTAAGTTACTTTTGGATATGGTTGTGCTCATTATCAACAAATGCCTTGATCATATCTAATGCTTCCACAAAATGAAACTAATCACAAGATATAGCATGAATCAAATGTACTCAACAAGATTTATCAGTCATCCTATGCATTTAGTAGACAATGGAGGTTTGTCACCATTTTGTGGCTTTTGGACCTAAGTGATACAAGCATTCAACAAAGTTGCAACAAGAAACAAAATTACATTTGCACAAAGAAAAGAAATTCTTAAATATTCTAACATCCTAGAAAGAGGTAACCATGTACGTTGCCAACATTTACATGATCAAATACTATCATCACCATCCAAACTTGGGAGAATCTTCATTGGATACTTTTAGCAAATAGCAACCAATCTAGAAGTTCTCACATTTCCACACCAAAAAATGGAAACATTAAATTCCAAACAAGCATATCAACAATAAACAATAATAAGCATATCAACAATAAAACTATAAGAGTTGAACATTCCTAAACTGAAGAATTCAACTCTTAAACAACCTAATAAAATAAAAACGAAAGTAAAGAAAACAAAAGTTGAACATTCGTGAACTGAAGAATTCAACTGATAATAATAATAACATTAAATTTCTATTGGTGTAAAAACACCAACAAAAGTATTTGTACCCAAAAGTGGTACATACAACAACATAATCCAAAATAATCCAACAAGTGAATAAAGTACAACAGAAGAGAATACAATAAACATAAATAACAATGATCTAATGGTAATAGAAAACTTCACTTTGTAGAACCAAAGTGTAATACCCCAAATTTTGACCACTTAGATTTCCCATCATTGTGAAAATCATCATCACAATATGGATGTACCTTTATGCTTCATTAGTCTCCCCAAGGATGGGTGAGCATCCACTACAATCAAAATTAGGGTTTCAAGCCCTCTCTGAGTGCTTAGACAAAGGATCAATCAAGAAATGACATGATCTTCAACTTGTCTAATCTCTCAAATATCCACAATGGATCAAAAAGGACTCCCACTTCAAGGATTAAGCACAAGGCTGCTCCCTTCTAGGTGGATCAAGTCTCAAGATCGACAGTGTCACCAAATTAGGGTTTTGGTCGACCAGGGCCTCCAGATGGAAATTTTCATCTAGGCACAAGGAAATGATCCAAAACATAATCTAATATACTTCATGGAACCTCATGAACCCATGCATCAAGTCAATTTTGCCTCAGGGGATGCATTCATCAAAAATCAGGAATTAGGGTTTCTTGACCTAATTCACCCCTAAGTTGACTTTTGGGACAAATCATGAGCCAAGACCTCAAGAGATGATTTGAGGGTCTCTAATATACCATATTGATCCATTTGGAACAATGGATTAATCCAAGAAGTTTGAGCAATAAGTCTCAATTCCATCTGCACCACAATTAGGGTTTTAAGAGAAAAGTCAACTGTAACTTTGACTTTTGACCAGGACATGCTCCCAAACCCTAATACATGATTGAATATACCCTATGACACCCATGGAACATGCCCATCGAGTTTTATTTAGGTCAAGGATATGATTTCCTGAAGAATTGCACAGTTTGGAATTCATCTGATAAAAAGTCAACTGTGCACAAAAGTCAACTTTGACTTTTTGAGATTTTCACCAAAATGGATTTTTAACCCTAAAATGATGTTAATGTATGATTTGAATCATCATTCATCAAGAAAAATCAAGAAAAGTGAGATAACTTGTAAAAGGGGTAACCATAAAACTTAGAAATTTTTCTAAGTTAAAAATAAAGTGGCAAGGGTACCAACTTTGAAGGACCATAACTCCTAAACCACAAGGCCATTTTTTCTCATCCAAAGATGGATTTGTAGCCCTCATTATCACCTACAAAAACTTCAACTACAAGTCATTCCAATTCATTAAGGATTTTGAGTTATGGAGTGATCAAAGTGGTTGAAAAGTGAAAATGTCACTTTTTCCAACACTTAGTGAAATTTCCACTAAGTCAGATTTTGCCTCACTTTTTGCCAAATGTAGGGGGATTTTTCACTTGGAATCAAAAGAGATCAAAACCAAACTTGTTCAAACAGTTGTTGTATCATGTAAGAGCTTTCCAAAATGGCCAAGAACATTGCCAAATTCAACCTACACCATGAGATACAACATTGCCAAGTTGCCTTGCTGAAATCTGTCAAGGCAAGGCAGAATTTGCAACTTTGGTCGATTTTCCAAAATCAGCCAAATTCAATTGCTCCTATCCACTTGGACACCTCAGAGGATTGAATCTAAAGGGGACAATCACTGAGCCAAGCCTCCAAAGTCCATGGAACAAGAAATAGCATGTTGAACCTAGAATGGCCAAAATAGGGACAAGACTTCAAATTTGGAATGAGGCATTCAATGGAACCATCAAGGTGGCATGGACTGAGCCATTATCATCTAAAATCAGTCAAGACTTATCCAAGACCAAGGGGACCAAAGCTCTGTGCCCTAACCTCTAGTCAATGGCTAGAGGAGACTTGGATTTTCATTTGCCAACATTGGCCAAACCTACTTACCAGCTGCCATGCACTATTCCTTGCAAAACAAACTTGCTCTACTATAAATAGAGCTCAATTGTGATCAGTTTGAGTACACCAAAGCCATCTAACAGATGCTTTCCTCAAAATCTCTTTCTCTTGGCAAAAATGCCTTTCTTAGCAAGGTAGCTATCGGGTTTTGAGTTTGAGAGCAATTCCAATCAAACCAATCACTCACACACCTCACATACATCACATATGAGCTGATCAAACACTTAGATCACTTCTGAAACACCAATTTCACAAAATCACCAGCTGGTTGCTCAAATTTTCAACCAAAGTGCAACTGAGGTACCACAAAATGATCCAGCCAATTTCAATCAAGTCCAACCATCCAAACACAATCCATAGGGTGTAGGGAAGCTGTTCAGATCATCACCACTCATCTGTAACACCTCCAAATCAAAAATCACTTTGAACTTGCTGTCACGATTTGGAGGTAAGCACATACTTGATCATCTCTCAATCTATGCATATTTCCTCGCACAATAATTTTGCCATATGTTCCTAATCATGCATGGAATGTTTTCCCTCAATTAATTGCATTGTTTGAATCGTGTATAAAAAATCCTAGCCTTCATGCAGAAATTAGGGTTCTTGAGGTTTCTTCGTGATTTCATGTTGTATGTTTAATTTAAATGAAATTAAAGTACATAGACATGATCGTGAGGTTGAGACGAGCATAATGATATGTGGATTGCATGTTATGATTAAGTATTCAGTGAGATTGGATAGAAAATGCAAATCTGAGAATTCAAGAACACGCGCGTGTTCTTCAGCTTATTCTTGGCGCCATTTTTAGAAATTTGAATATTTGAATTTTGTGATTTTGTTTAATTGATTCAAAAATTAATTTCTCTCTGAGTTTTAATGATTTTGAGTTGATTCTTTTTATAATAATTCACAAAAATGTTAAAATATTTTATTTTCACAAAAAATCCCAAAAATATTATTTATTTCATATAATTGATATTTTTGTAAAGAATTAATATTTTGATTGTTTTTGGCATTTTAAATATTTTTTCTACATTGATTTTGCAACTTTTAATGCTTTCTATTTATTTTGTAGGTCAATACTTAATTTTTGAAGCATTAATCCAAGATCACAATTTGTTTTCCATGTGTTAAACAATTTTTGATCATTTTAATTGAATTTTTATTCAATTAAATACATTTTGAAAACAAATTAGGGTTTTGGATTAATTCAACCCTCATAAATCATTTTCAAAACGCTTGGGCCTCTTGAGAGAGTGTAAGACCCATCCCCCCTTGTACAAAAAATTTTTGGGCCTCATTCATTGTATAAGTCCCTCTGTACAAGTAAACGGCGCGATCGTCGCCCGTTTAAAAATAAAAACCATCTGGGCCTACCCTCGAGTAGTAAGACCCATTTCTCTTTTCTTAAAACTTTTTGGGCCTCTAATAGAGTGTAAGACCCAATCCTTTGTACAGAAAGCCATTTTTGGGCCCCAGTCACTTGTATAAGTCCCTCTTTACAAAGTCAAACAGTGCGCTCACTGATAAAACCCTGGGCCTCTCCTTGAGCTGTAAGCCCCAAACCTTTCTTTTTCAAAGCACTTTCTCCTTTGATTTTGAATATACTGTTGTTTTCAATCTTTCTTTGTTGAACAACTAACCAAACAGCATGGAAGCACTACAACCGAGTAAGTGGTTATCGCTTTCATTTACTGCTTTCATATTATAAACTGTATTGTGGGGCTGCTCACTGTAAGTCTCCTTTCATAAACTCATATCTACTGTGTAATAATAGTATAGATATTTCGAGTTTCCCCGGCAACTACGTCTAGAACTAGGTGACGCCGTTTCATTTATTTGTAGAAATAGACGCCTAGATCCCCAATAGGAGCACCAGATACAGTCTTCTCTTCGGCTGTCCTCCTTAGGAATCGTCAAGAAGCTCTACTCCCCAAGATGAATGTATTCTCCGTGAATGGCATCTTTGAGTTTATTCCCAATTGTCGAACTTTCCTGACTTGATCTATTCTTTGTGGATAGCTTGCCTTGAATGTCTCGGGGTTTGGGTACCCACTACGGTCATAATCTTGGACCTTAACTAAGGAACCCTCTTTAAAAGCTAAAAGTTGCTGGATAGTAAACCTCGCACGTTTACTAGTGGTTTTTATCTTTAAAAGAGTTATCTCTCCTAATGGAAAGGAGATGATAGACCCTCGGGCTTCTTAAAAGCATCGGCCTCCTCTTGGGCATTATTCAAGGACACTACGGCTTCTTAGAAGTATTCACAGCCTCCTCTTAGGCTTCGTATAATGATGTCTTCCTTCGGGAATGATAGCCTCCTCTTGGGCTTCGTACAAGGACCCGTCGGCTTCTTAAAAGTTTCCAGCCTCCTCTTGGGCTTCATACAAATTGTCCCGACGACCTCCTAGAGGTATAGGAACAGAACTTAGTCATCCTCATAGAACAGTCCTTTCATAGAGTCTACTACTATTTCTCAAAGCATAGTACAAAAGATAAAACTATAGACTTGGACAATCTAATCTCCTTGAGTCTCAAAGACATTCTCAAGTGACCCCTTCGTTAAAATAGGAAGAAAACCCGCAGACTCGGACAGTCTCAACACCCTTTGGATTTCCAGTTTCCTCAAAGAAAAGGAGACCACCCCGATCCTCAGATCTAACCCATGAGTACAGTGATGCTCATATAAGAACTGATTTTCTCTTTTAAAATCAGTATATTGGATCTGTCACTCAACTCAAACAACCGTTTGGCTTCTCTCTCGGGCTTTGTACGAGACACATAAGAGATTCCCTCGTTGAGTCAATCCCCCTTTCGTCTCCATCTCGGGCTTTGTACGAGATACAAAAAGGTTCTTATAGAGCCAAACAAACAATCGCCTCCATCTCGGGCTTCGTACGAGATACAAAAAAACTCACTTGTTGAGTCAAATAGCCTCCATCTCGGGCTTTATACGAGATACCAAAAGATTCCCTCGTTGAGTCAAAACCTTTTTCGCCTCTCCTCGGGCTTTGTGCGAGACACCAAAATAGCCTCCTCTTAGGCTTTGTATAATGATTTTCCTAGCGGAAAGTAGCCTCCTCTTAGGCTTCGTATAAGAAAACCACTGGTTAATCCAATTAACCTTTTAGCATCAAAGCTGTGCCTCGTTCACAGTACACAAACATCAACAACTCCTTCCCCTTCATCTAATTGCTGTAAGCGGTAAGCCTCTGGATCATCTACATCCATGCCACTGTCCTTCTTTTAGCATGAGGAATTCCTAAGGAAAGATGGCATTGCTCTATACTGAGTTAAAGTCTTCTCCTTCAGGTTAAAATCCTTTCTTCGGAAATTATGGCATTGCTCGGATCCGCGTATCCCAGTTAAAGTAATTCTCCTTCTCCCCTCTTTAGAGATGACAATTTCTCTCTAAAGCCGAGGTCTTTCAGCTTCATGTCTTGGGCTTTGAACAAGACACAAATAGACCTTTCAGCTTCACATCTTGGGCTTTGA
Source organism: Lathyrus tuberosus (assembly GCA_022829125.1). Taxonomy (NCBI): domain Eukaryota; kingdom Viridiplantae; phylum Streptophyta; class Magnoliopsida; order Fabales; family Fabaceae; genus Lathyrus; species Lathyrus tuberosus. The sequence goes on from JALAZF010000385.1 coordinate 4,073,302, forward strand.
ACAAGATACAAACCACCTTTCGCTTCACGTCTTGGGCTTTGAACAAGACACCAAAAACACCCATTTCCTCCCATAGAATAGGAGGAACTACGAACGCTCTGATTTCCCTGTTTCGGTAAACGGGAATACGTAGGCATAAGATCGAAAGAAAAGATCTTAGCGAGCGCAATCAACAAAAAAACCCAAATCCCATATCTCAGTCAATCAAAAGCAGTAATTCAAAAACATCAGTCCTAACATCCTAATCCTTGTTCCCCGCTAGAAAGTCCTAGAAAGAAAGAAGACAGTATTGGCGAAAATACAAATAACCAGTACGAAGAACCCCACATTGATAGCATCCGTAACCTAACAGACCGCTGTTTAAACTCAGTATGCAAGCAGGGTTAATTGGAGACATCTATTTCCCTTCCTTATTCAGCTCACAATAGGATAAAAAATGAATCGACCTGTAGTTCAAACTCAGACCGCAGAGAGCGACCAGCGCTTAAGAACCGCGTCCAAAATCGCTCGCTACACAAAGGAAATCGCATAAGATCATGCTCAAAATGTCAACAACAAAAACAAACTAGTCCTCATCGCACTCGGTCTCCTCTAGCTCAACCTCCTCTCCAGAACCAGAAACTTCCACAGAACCAGAAACTTCCACAGAACCAGCCTCAGAACCAACCTCATATTCATCATCTCTAGCCTCCTCAGCGTCCTCAGGTTCACCTACATCTTCCCCCTCTCTAAACTGTGGCCTGGCCTCAGGCCAAGCAGCATGTGCTAAGAACTGCTCCCTATCATCATAGAATGCTCCACTGAGGGCTCCCTGTATTGCAACTATAGTACCTGCATAGAATCATGGATATCAATCATAGTGCATTGAGTTGCCGCCATCCACTCCCAGTTGTAGTTATAGATCTCCCTCTAAAACGGGTCAAAGCCCTGGGAGCCCGCAACTCCAGAACCGAAAGCTTCACCTGCTCTGAAACCTGCACCAGCATCAGCACCAGCACTAGAGGTATGTCCTCCTCTCCATCCCTTTGGTCTACAAAACTTGTCCACATACCTATCACTGATAGCACCCAGAATCGTCACCTGATGATGAGAGGGTAGCTTAACCCTCACATGCACACATAACACCATAATCAGGCATGGAAAAACCAAGGGACAATTTTTCCGCGACCTGATCCAAGTCCGCTTTCCACAACGATACACATCTCATCAACAATGATTCTAGCTACATCAATCTGTACATTAGTCAAAATACTGTGAACTAAGTGAGCAATCGGAATTGGCACATTAGAGGTGTGCGAGTTTGGCTTAATGTTAGACAACACTAACAGAAGTACCAGCTGAGCCAAAGGTCACATGTCCTCCCTGTGGTACCTTATAGCAACCCCAGACGGGTTTAACTCCACCGACTTACCCTCAATCAATAAAGCACTAGAAATGGCATTCGTGTCTCTATGAAGCCTCAAAGTGTGATTATACTAATCAATTTCATTCTCCCCTAAGGATAAAGGTGTACCTAAGATAATATTAATGGTGTCACGGTCAAATTTCACCACTCTCCCACAAACCATAATAGTCCAAGTAAACATCTCATCGTCATCTGGAAGTGCATTGACGTAGAACTCCCTTACGAGCTCTACGTTGTAATTGTCACCAGGCGTTATCAACTTGTCCCACTTTTGCTATGAAGGATTCCCACTACCGCCCGTTAGGATCCTTGAGGGTTGAGGTTGAATCTCTTTTTCAAGTAAGATGCTCTTCTTCTCTAGATTCAGATAACGAGCAGCTTGCTTAGCTCATCTGAACCTTTAAGTATTAAATTGGATTGGCTATGAACGAGATGAACTTCTGACCTTTCTTTTCTTTGACAGAACTGTCTTTGGAGGTGTCATCTGCACAATCACAAAATGAAACCAGCCAGCCAAACACAAGCTATATTAGTGAGGAAGTAAAACACAAAGAATTAGAGCAAGGATCCCAACACCACAAAGAATTTTTAAAATTATGTCATGTTCACCCTAAAGTTCGCCTAGCGAATCCATGGAGAATACTCGCCCCAGGTTTTCTGTGCGAACTCAAGGCGAACCCTGCGGATTCCCATTCTGCAGGTTCTGCCTACAACAACAAAAATCACAGAAATAGAGCCAATATCCTATTTTCTGCCATTTCAAATCATGGTACAAAACAAGTATCCAGTAAAAGCATCAACCACACAATTGTTCAAGTTAAAGTTAAATTTTTTACAAGATTTCATTCCATGTCAGTTCAACTCTAACCTAAACAATCTCACCTTCAAACTTTTTGTTCAGAACCCACATGCAAAGTAAGATAAATCAACAATGTAAAACATGCATAGAGTCTCATAACCTAAGAGCAAGCTCAATCAATTTCTCAAACAAACCATAACAACATGTTGCTAACAAGAACAGAGGAAAGAATAAAGAACCTAAACCTGAAATGTGCTGAGAGGATTGATTGGGAATAGCAAGAAAGAAAATTGGAACTGCTTCTACAGTTACAATGGAGTAAGTTGTGTGTGGTGCTTTGTGTGTGTGTGTGTGTGTGTGTGTGTGTGAGAGAGAGAGAGAGAGAGAGAGAGAGGCAAAAGTGCTAAGTGAAGGGACACAATGGAAGGGGGAAAATATTTCCCCACAAAATCTGAAAAGAAAGGGGGGGGGGGGGTTTAGGACTACGCAACTTTGGCCCACCCAAAAGCTCACTTAAGTGATGTGGTAGAGAACTACTAAGTCTCTGTCTTGCTCAGTTCGCGTTGCAAACTTCCCAGTGAATGCTCGCCCCAAGTTCTCCTAACGAACTTCCTAGCGAACATGACAGGTTTTTGAATTTTTTTTCTTCTTTTCAGCACATTCTACCATAACCTTTTCTAAACAAACTTACACTATAAAAGCAGTAACAATGAAGGAATACTTACAATGTTGGGGTGCCTCCCAACTAGCACTTTGTTTAACGTTGTTTGAGCTCGACGATCCATGGTTACTTCACGGATCACCAAGAAAAATGGCGCAAATTTCGCGATTAACTTCACCTCAAAGGTAGATTTTTAACCTTTGTCCATTAACAGTCCAACTTTCTTTTGTCTTTGGATCCTCTAACACAATTACGCCATAATGCCTTACTTTCTTGATCAAGAATGGTCCCGACCATTTAAATTTCAACTTTCCCGAAAAAGGCTTTAACCAGGAATTAAAAAGAAGCACCATTTGGCCAAATTGAAATTCTTTTTGACGGACCTTCTTGTCAAGATAAACTTTGACCTTTTCTTTGTAAAGCTTGCTTGAATGATATGCATTGTGTCTCATTTCCTCCAATTCATGAATTTGGACTTTTCTTTTCTCACCGGCCAAGTTAGGATTAAAATTCAACAATTTTAACGCCCAAAGAGCTTTATGCTCCATTTCAAACGGTAAATGACAAGTTTTTCCGTAAACCATTTGAAATGGAGTTAAACCAATGAGAGCTTTGTAAGCGGTATGATATGCCCACAAAGCTTCATCAAGCTTTTGAGACCAATCCTTTCTCAAACTTGACACAGTTTTTTCAAGAATTCTCTTCACTTCTCTATTCGAAACCTCTACTTGACCATTCGTTTGTGGGTGGTATGGGGTTGCCACTTTATGCTTTACACCATAATATTCCAAAACTTTTTCAAATGGTGCATTGCAAAAGTGCGATCCGCCATCACTTATTAACACTCGAGGCGTGCCAAAATGGGAAAATATGTTTTTCTTTAAAAATTTAATTACCGTTTTGCAATCATCCTTTTGTGAAGCTATTGCTTCCACCCACTTCGAAACATAATCAACCGCTACCAGAATGTATTCATTGGAAAAAGATGGAGGAAACGGTCCAATGAAATCTATACCCCAATAATAAAAAACTTCAACTTCCAACATACTTTGTAAGGGCATCTCATCTCGTTCCCAATTCCGCCACTTCTTTGGCAAATATCACAATTTTTCTCATGTAGGTTGCATCTTTAAACAGAGACGGCCAATAAAAGCCCGATTGGAGGACTTTCATTGCCGTCCTCAAACCATTATAATGACCTCTATACGGAGAATTGTGATAGTGCCAAAGAATGCTTTTAGCTTCCTCACTTGTAAAACACCTTCTCAAGAGATTATCACTACCAAGTTTAAAAAGGTAAGGTTCATACCACACATAAAAATTTGTATCCGACAAGAATTTCCTCTTTTGGTTCCAAGTTAGATCTTCTGGTGTTAATCCGGTTGCCTTGTGGATGGCAAAATCAGCAAACCAAGGTCTAACTTGGACCATAAACAGTTTTTCATCGAGAAATTCTTCTCTTACTTCACTTTCTTGATTTGTCACTTCCACATTGACCAAACGGGATAATTGATCTGCCACCAAGTTTTTAAAACCCTTTTTATCATGAATTTCTAAATAAAATTCTTATAATAAAAGAATCCACCAGATAAGTCTTTGCTTTGAATCCGGTTTAGTGAGAGGATACTTAATCTCCGAATGGTCAGTGTACACCACGGTCTTCGAACCAATAAGGTAAGACCTACATTTCTCAAGAGCATACACTATTGCAAGTAATTCTTTTTTAGTTGTTGAATAATTATCTTGAGCTTCATTTAAAACCTTACTCGCATAGTGTATGGCATGGAATTTTTTTGTCTTTCTTTGGCCAAGCACCGCACCAACCGCATAATCACTCGCGTCACACATTAATTCAAAATTGAGAGTCCAATTTGGAGCTATGATTATGGGTGCAGTGATTAATTTTTCTTTCAAATTTTAAAAAACTTTTAAACATTCATCATCAAAGAGAAAAGACTTATCTTTGTTGAGAAAATTGCTCAAAGGTATTGCTATTTTTGAGAAGTCTTTGATGAATCTCCTGTAAAATCCTGCTTGACCGAGGAAACTTCGGATTCCCTTCACATTTGTTGGTGGTGGCAACTTCTCTATGACTTCAATCTTTGCTTGGTCAACTTTAAGGCCTTTGGAGGAGACTTTGTGGCCGAGCACAATTTCTTTCGTAACCATGAAGTAGCATTTTTCCTAATTAAGAACCAGATTGGTTTCCACACACCTCTCTAAAAGGGTTTCCAAAATTTTCAAGCATAACTCAAAAGAAACCCCGAAAACGGAGAAGTCATCCATGAAAACTTCCATGGTCTTCTCAATAAGATCAGAAAATATGGCTTGCACACACCGTTGAAAAGTGGTCCGCGCATTGCACAAGCCAAAGGGCATCTTTCTATACGCAAAAATCCTAAAAGGACAAGTAAAAGCCGTTTTCTCATGGTCTTCCAGATTAACCGTAATTTGGTTATACCTGGAATATCCATCTAAGAAACAATAGAACTCTTGACCAGATAATTGTTCGAGCATTTGATCCATAAAAGGTAACGAAAAGTGATCTTTTCGTGTTGCTTGGTTAAGCCTCCGATAATCAATGCACATCTGCCAACCTGTTACGGTCCTTGTCGAAATAAATTCATTCTTGTAATTTCTTATCACGGTCATTCCTCCTTTCTTTGGAGCCACTTGTACCGGAGTCACCCATGTACTATCAGAAATCAGATAGATCATCCCGTCATCCAATAGTTTCACTACTTCCTTCCTCACAACCTCTTTCATTGTAGGATTCAAGCGCCATTGCGGTTGAACAACCGACTTGAAATCCTCTTCCATAAATATTTTATGCATGCAATAAGCTGGACTAATCCCCTTCAAATCGGAGAGAACCCAACCTATAGCTCTTTGATTTTTTTCTCAAAACTTGAATTAAACGATGTTCCTCTTTTTTGGACAAAATGCTACTAATAATAACCGATTTGTTATAACCATCATCAAGAAATGTATATTTCAAATGAGGAGGCAATATCTTCAATTTAAGTTAGGATTTTTCATCGTTCACTTCTTTTTTCATCACTTCCACTTTATTTTCCAAAGGTTGCAATTCTTCCAAAGTCTCAAGTTCATTCAAGCATTTTTCATGTTCCCTTTCTTCCTCTCCGGTAAGAACTTCAAATGCATCACCATGAGCTTTTTCTAAGGGAGTTGACATGTGGGCTTGCCTTGTTACTTCCATTATAGCTTCATCCGTTGCATCAATTCGAAAGCTATCATGTATATCTTTGGAGTGCTTCATTGCTTCGAAAAGATCAAAGCAAACTTCCTCATCTTGAAATCTCACATTCATAAGACCATCATCGATATTAATCATCATTCTAATCGTCTTCATAAAAGGTCATCCAAGAATCAATGGAGCATCATGGTATTCCTCAATGTCAATAACAACAAATTTAATTGGAAAGAAGAATTTATCCACCTTGACTAACACATCTTGAGCTACTCCATAAGGATGGGTTGTAGACTTGTCGGCCAATTGCAATGTCATTCTTGTTGATTTCATCTCAATGCTTCCCAACCTCTTAACAATAGATAATGGAATTAAATTAATACTTGAGCCTAAGTCAATCAAACCTTTACCAACATAAACATCTCCTATGGTAACCGACAAAGTAACCCGACCCGGATCACTTTCCTTAATCGACAGAGTCCTTTGAATGATTGCACTATAACTCGCATCAAGCAAGATTGTTTCTTAGTCCGTAAATCTCTTCATCTTGGTAAGGATGTCTTTCATGAACTTTGCATATTTAGGCATTTGTTCAAGAGCCTCGGAAAATGGAATATTAATTTGTAATTGACGAAATATATCCATGAACCGAGTATAATTCCTAACATTGTCTTTCTTGGTGGGAGCATGAGGATAAGGCAAATTTTGAATTGGAATTGGATTCAACTTCTCTTTCTCTTTCTTGATTTTTTTCTTTTTCTTCTCTACATCTTCTTTCTCATGGTTCTCATTTTCAACTAATTTCTCCTTTTCATTTTTTTCAACTTCTACCTCATCATTTTTCAACTACAATCTCATTATTGTTTTCTTCCTCCACAATCTCATCACTTCTCACATCATCATTTTTCTTGTCATTTTCTTCTCTTCCCCCTACCTCTCTTCCACTACTAGTCACAATGGCTTTGCAATGTTCCTTTGGATTAGTTTGAGTGTTACCAGAAAAGGATGGCCTCGGTTGTTGATCAGCTAATTGTTTCGTAAGTTGCCCAACTTGGTTTATGAGATTCTTGATTGATGCCTCATTACTCTTTTGATTTGCCATTGATATTTGCATGAATTGATTGAGAGTATCTTCCAATTTTGAACTTCCACTTCGAGGTTGTGTAGGTTGATAAGTGTTTTGACAGTTTGATGTTCCGGCATCTTGTCTCCAACCTTGTTAATAACTAGGATTATTCCCTCTTTATTGGTAAGCTTGGTTGTTTTGATAAGGTTGTTGAGAGTTGTTTTGATAAGGTTGTCTTCCTTGAGAACCTTGATTACCCATGAAATTTACTTCTTCGTTCAATGGAGGAGAATAACCGGTGGGGTGATCTCCTTTGCATACAAATTGTTATTTGTAGATTCTTGCTCGACAATTCTTGCATCTCTTTTAGTTGTTGTGGAAGCTTTGACATTTGTTGAGTCAATCATTCCACTTGTTGGGATATCAATTTATTTTGAGCAATAATAGCATTGTTAGTCCCCAATTCAAGCACTCCCGATTTCTTTTGAATTGTGCCCCGATTGTGTTGGCCTTGAAGATCATTAAGTGCCATTCTATTGATTATATCAACCGCTTCCTCCACACTCTTTGACAATAAAGAACCTCCCGAAGTAGCATCCAATAAAGTTTTGTCAGTAGGTTGGAGTCCATTTCGGAAAATATGGACTTGTGTTAAATCATCGAATCCACGGCCTTTGCACTTTCGGATCATAGATTTGAACCTCTTCCATGCTTCGTTGAGAGATTCATTTGTACCCTGAGCAAACACGAAAATTGAAGTTTTTGCATCCATGAATCGATAGTGAGGGAAAAATATTTCCAAGAACTTCTCTTCCAAAATATTCCAATCAGTCATAACAGCAGTGGGTTGATCAAGATACCACTCCTTCACTGTTTCAATCAAGGAATGAGGAAATAATCTTTTGAACAATTGTAATTTTTGATCTTCATCTACTCCAGCCACTCCCGCAATCTCATAGAATTTAGTAAGATGAGTAAAAGGACCCCGTTATCCATCCCGATGAAAGGATTTCCATATAAGAGTTGGAGAATCCCCATCTTCATCTCAGCTCGCCTTCCATTATTCAAATTACGAGTGAACTGTGCGTGTGTCGTGGACTGTTGACACAAGGCGTTGAAATAGGAAGTGGTGGTGGTGGCGGAGCTTCCATGTTTGGCGTAAACTGTGGTGTTGGTGTAGAAATATAATTTTCTCCTCTCTATTGTCTTTCATTAGCAAGTTGCCTCCTCCGTCTAGTTTTGCTATTCAACTTACGCGCAGTTCTCTCAATCTCAAGATAAAAAAGAAGTTGATCTGCAGGTAACTTTCCTCGCATAAACAGAGTCTGCAAAACTTAACCAAACAAATTAAGAACCTCAAGAAAAGGGAACTGAGGTAAAAAAATTTAAAACTTATCAACTATTGCAATGCTTGCAATATCAAACAACAATCCCTGGCAACATCGTCATTTTGTTGAAACAATATTAATGTAGGTTTTTGTTATCGTATCCACAGGGATTGGTTGATATTACCGCCATTCTACAGTTGGAATTGTTTTAAAGAAAGAACATAAAATATGTTTGTTTTGGTTTCGTAACGTAACGAACGCATAAAAAGTTATAAGCAACGGTATAAGAGTTTTAGTTTTAAAATGATTGTTAAAAGCATGTCAAGATTAGGGCTCGATAATCCATTTCATACGTATTTTGTTAATAAAGCATGTGAACTTATTAACAATAAATATAACCACATATCCTCTCAAGATGTTTCATCTCTAAAACAAATTATGAGTTTTATCATATTGATCCTTAAATGATCTCTCAACCTAACTATCAATATGATTACATTAAAGGATTGATATTAGTGAATATCAACTCACAAAACTATCTCTAAACTTTGTTTGTTGAAAGATGAAAAAGCTAGGTCAATAGTTAAAACCTATCTCTCAATAATGATCCAACACAAATATAAACCATAAAAACAAGGAATTTTCACCATATATTCATCGTCAACTTGTTCACACACAAAATATCAAGAGAAATACATACAAAAGTGAGGATTATCTACCACTAATCTTGACACAAAAGTGACTTAGCTACCCATAACCATGGTAGCTTGCTTCACAAGTTTCGGGAGGAGATGAATGAGCATCTATGTCGAAGAATCGAACTCGGATGCGAATCCAGCTTCTATTTGTAAAATATCACCCTTTGGTGAAGAAATCTTAGAAAATCAGATTGTGGTGTGTAAAAGTGGGTTATGATCCCCAAAAATGATGAAAAGTACTTATATAGTACATTCAGGATCTGTCATGTTCGCACTGCGAACTGTTTCTTCGCCTAGCGAACCCCAATTTAGGCACATGAAGTGCCTCTGAACAGTTAAACTGCCCCTGAGAAATATCTGAAGTTCGCTGTGCGAACGATTCTTCGCACTACGAACTACTTCACCTACAAGTTCGCACAACGAACTTATGGTCCCTTTGCTACTGCCTCAATTCTGGGATGGTTCGCTGGCTCATCGCCGACGCGTTGTCACAGCGAACATTTGCTGGCTTGTTCGCCCAGCGAACTTACATCCCTTTAGCTACTGCCTCAAGTCTGGGAGCATTCGCTGGGACTTCGCCAATTGTTCGCAAAGCGAACATTCGCTGGCTTGTTCGCCCATCAAACTTACTGATATTCTTCTCTTCCTTTGGCTTCCTTGTCCAATTTCTTGTGTTTCACACTTTGATGATTTCATGCCTAATTTCTGCATAATAACACACAAATCAAAGGAACCAAAGGTATTTTCATACAATTGAAGAATAACATGCTTTCATGTAGTAAATCCAACAAAACAACATAAAAGAGTTGAAAAATGCCAATAATAAATGATCAATTTAAAGCAAGATTGACATCTAACACTCTTGAAACTTGGTAATATTTTCAATAGTCCTCTTCATGATATTGACAATGGGAATATCATCATCCTCACCAGTTTCTTAATTACTTTCATATTTAACCTTAGTCTCTTCATTTTGAGGATCCTCATCCCTCAAATCTCATGATTTTCATTCTAGATATTATCCAGATATGTATAAAAAACAAGAGTATTAATAGTTTTCTCATTAGTGGGTTTAGTAGGAGGTTCAACTCGTGGTTCACCAAATGTTTGAACAGATGTTTCAACATTTGGTTCAACATGTGAATCAACATGTGATTCAACATGTGGTTCCTCAAGAGTGGATTCATCATGATTAATGATTTTCCTAATGGGGTTGGAATCAGATTCCTTAGCAATATTCATAGACTCAACAAGATTATGAACATGCGCATATGGTTCCTTTTCAAAGGTACTAACCTTTTTAGACGTTTTCTTCTTCTTGGTGGTAGCACTCTTTGATCTCTTTGTTGAAATGTCAACTGGAACAACCATTTGCAATGGTACATGGTTGAGAATCACATCAGGTTCATCAACATTGTTGTTTGCTCAAGAAACCCTAGTTTTCTTTGGTGTTGCTTTCTCCCCCATTTTTACTCCTAACATTTTGACCCCATACATATTGGTAATAGGTTTGGGTCCAGAAGTTTCAGCTTCATTAGCTTTATAATTCATTTTTGACATGGTTTGAGGAACATGAGAGAGATGAAGATGAATAGATGTGGTAGAACAATATATATATATATATATATATATATATAGAGAGAGAGAGAGAGAGAGAGAGACTGAGGCAATTTTTTTGCTCGTGAGGATGGAGTAGATATGAGAAAAAATTGATTTGGAAGAGATTTCCCTTATTTTACGTGTTGCAATGATCATAAGAAAGAGAAACTTTCCTTTTATTTTTGCATGTCTCCCTTGTATTAATTTCCATAAGATTATACACATGCAAATACCAATAACACCCCTTAGTTTTTTAAATTGAACAACATCTAAGGCTTTAGATAAAATGTCTCTTTATTGCTTTACTTGTAGGCCAAGATAATATGTAAGACTTCCTACAAGACTCATCTCAAATTCAAATTGCATTTGTTGAACAAAATGTCCCACTGTGATATTTGCTTGAAACAATAATTTCTAATTTATTCAAGCTCACATTCATACCTTCATCGTATAGTTGATTTATACTGATCAAGTTTGTAGATAATCCTTCTACTAGCAGAACATCATCAAGGCTAGGGAGACCTGGATAAACCAGTTTTCTTATAGCCTTTATTTTCCCTCTTACTCCATCACCAAAGGTAACATAACTATTAGAGATAGTTCTTTTCTCTAATCATGTGCCTGGAACATCCACTATCAAAGTACCAATCTTCTCTTGAAGAAAATCTGAAAGATGTATGAGCTATGAGACTTGTGGATCTTTCTTTGGGATTCCACACTTTCCTTGCTTGATTTTTCTTGCCTTTATTTCTGTTGAACCTTGGTTGACTATATGACTGAGGATACCCATACAGTCTATAGAAATAGGGCCTTATATGGCCACATCTTCCACAATGATGACATTTCCAAGAAGAGTCCACGTTTCCTCTGTACCAAGGGTACATATGTCGAGCAGGATGTTGAGGCATATGGTCTTACATCAAAAAATCAATTTTATTCTCAGGGATAACAAACTTAGAGGGAATTTTTATTTCATTGTTCATGGAGTTGTAGTGAAACCCTATTCCTTTCATATTCCTAGACATCTTCCCAACTTCTAAGATTTCATATAATATATTAGAACCATTGTTTAACATACGAACATATTTTGTCATGTTTTCAAGCTTGGAGTTTAACAAAGTTAGTTCCTCTTCTAGACCAGTGATATTTGGAACAAGTTTCTATTTTTAAGCCAAACAAAATGCTAAATTGGGAAGAGTCAATTGGGTTTAATTTACTTTTTTTTTATCATTCTTGATTTCACACATGTATTCACTTACTTACACATAAAATAAGACCTAAAATTTTAGATTTATGCTCATAATGAATATTGTCCTACATTTATGGATTGATCATAATATCTCATCATTTGAACATGATATTTTTTATTATTTTAAAGCATATAAAAGGGATCAAGAATCCATGTGATTGAAGCAAGGGAACCAAAGCTTGAAATCCAAAACTCTAACTAAATTCAATGGGAGAGCAACCCTCGATCCCTGAATCTGAAAAAGAAAGTTCACCTTTCCAAACAAGTAAAATTGGTGCATGAATCACATCTCACTCAATGAATAAAAAGAGGTTCAAATGCAGTTTGACGATTTCTTTAGTGGGAAGAAAGCTCAGAAGCACAATTCGCTAAGTAAGCCATCATTCACTCGCAAGATGAGGACACATTTAGAATTCTATAAATAGGGAATTTGTTTGACAAAGAGGGTGAGATATTTTAGTTTAGTTTTATAAGTATTACACCATTGATAAAGAACGAGAGGTTCGTAAAGCCGATTGCAGGTCGAAGTGGATTCAACAAGGCAATTTCTTAACACACCACCCAGCCTTCTTAGGCACCAAGCGCGCTGACGAAAATACCCCTGCGTTCCGGATGTGCACATCCGGACGCACCGTTTTTTAAAAGTTTTTAGTTTTTTCGGATGTGCACATCCGGAATAAATTCGTATTTGCAAATCCGGATTAAATCCTAAAACAGAACTCCAAAAATCCAGCAATGTTTCTCACAGTCATAAAATTAAATGGGATTACATTCAGAAATTCGGCATTACATCGACAGAAATTTAAATAGTACAAGATCAATAGCCCGGTGGACGCTTGCACATCTCTAAGATCTCATCGACCGTTCTTCAGATTTTGACGGTCGCCTCGAACTCGAACGGGAATTGTTCTTTGTAACCCAAAAAAGTTTGCCGTATCGCTCTAACATCATCTTGATTCTTGAGCTCAACAAGGCTGTAAGCGACGTTCCCTTCGTTGTCAACCGAAGGTGAACGATACTGAAGCTTCACAACCTTCCGTTTGCCTCCATAAGGTAGCAGAAGTTCGATGTCGTCAATGATCTGGCCGATGGAGATGTCCCTCGTTAGCATAAATGTTTGACCGCGTGTTTTATCGTCGGTGAAGGAGACACTAGCGACATACCAACAGACCTTGATTTGATAGAATTGAGACATTTTGAGCTTGTGTGAAAGATATCAAATGAAACTCCTAATTTATAGAAAACTTAGGGTAAAGTTATTTCTGCCTAAGTTTGTTCCGGATGTGCAGATCCGGACAAACCCTACAAATATTGGTTATGGATGTGCACATCCAGAAGTTGTCCGGATCTGCAAATCAGAATGTTTTACTGATACATTTTCAAACATAATTGAATATGTGATGCAGCCAATTGGAATGCTTTCATTGCAATAAAATTCATAAGTGTATTAAAAAGACATATGAATAAAAATGTAATATATTTAACTTCAAAAATGTACATTATGTCGTATGATTATACAAAAGAGTTAAAACAAAAATCTCCGTCTAAATCTATCGGAGCTTGACCTTTCGACTTTTCTGCATTTGATGCCTTTTCTATTGCGTTCAATCTTTCGAATTCAAGCATCCTTTCGACAAGACTATTCGGCCAAGACTCGGCAATTGCAGTTCCATGCGCCGCCCATTGCGGTGATGTAGGTGGTATCGGGCATCCGGTTTTCAAGATAACTTGTACGAAATGTCTTGATTTTGCAAGCCATCCGATACACATGATGCGATCATTTCGATTCGACGGAGGTGCGGTGTGGAGTGGAAAAAAGGTTTTCGAAAATTCGTATCCCGTCAAGTTGATACACACTATATCATAGGCGCATGCTATAAGATGACCCATCTCGCGGAAGCTCATCCATTTTGATACCAGTGCTGGACCACTCAACCACGGAACAAGTGACTCATGAACCTTGTTGTAATTTTCTTAATTTTCTTAGAGACGCAAGTATGCTTCTTTATGCGTCTCCAACTCTAGGATAAGTTGATGACGTACAAGTGCATAACCTTCCTCTCCTTTACCAAGTAGTGCCGACATGGCTCGGTAATCGCAATTACCATCCCCTACAACATCGATTATATCGTCGATATGCTTGTGTTTAAAAACTGGCATCTCGTCAATAAAGGAAATCATACGTGTAGTTGGAGTCGGAGTCCGGACTCGTGGAATCGGTGTCGGAGCCGGTTTGGAAATGCGAGCTCATTTCATGACACTTTGTAGAGATTTAGGAGTCGGAGAGTCCAGAAAGATTTGGTCAACGTGCACATAATACGAAGGAGACCGAGTTGTTGAGTTGTCATTTGGTGTAGGCTTCAACTTCTTCGGAGCACCCTTTGTCTTAACCGGTTGAGACGGCGGTATCATTGCGGTTGTTTTGGGGAAGGCAATCTTCCTCAACTCTTCTTTGATGTGTAGCTTCATATTGTCGTCGGCCTTCGAAAATTTATTTTGAATCGCTTCCAATTCGGCCAAAATAGAGATATCTGGTTTATCTCCTTCCTTACAACCATCATCATCAAAACTAAGTCTCATCCAATGAGGGCAAACTTCGTCAATTTGTATTGGCTCACCTAAATTCAACTTTTTAGCAATGGGACAAGCACAAGGAAGACCGTAGGTTTTCACAATAGTGCAACCACACTTTGCACTATCGGAACCTACCGTTTCGGCTCGGTTGGCCTCGTGAAAAATATAACCCAACCCCGCCCGAGACATGTTGCCGATCAATTGAGAGTAGAGGAAGTTACCTTTAAACCGATGTTCCAAAACCGTGATGCTCCGACTAAAAGTGGTTTGTATCTCATTGTGTTGGTTTTTCATCATTAGATGCACGGAGTCCCAATCCCGACATAAATCCCCCTTGCTATTCCCCAACCAATTCTTCAAAGTGGCATGTGCCGACTCAACTCTATTGGTGGTAGTGTTTCCAAGATGTCGTACGTTATCGGTCCACGCACAAACAATCTTTTCTTTCACTTGATCAAGAATGGTGGACTCAACATATTTCAACAAAACGGGGTACCGTTCACACACTTTCCGTAATTTAATGACCGAATCGGCATATAATTCCGTCGTGGAAGAATTTAGAATATGAGTCCATGCATCCATAATTTTCTCTACAATGGCACTCGACTTGACCACTTTTCTGTCTTTCGACTCCACTTGTTTCGCACCCACCACAGCCTTAACCCGACTTCACACATTCTTTGTTATGTGAAATCGACAAAGTAGTGCATTGGAAGAAGGAAAGACCTTTGCAACCGCATTCATCAAGGCGTTGTCGCGGTCCGTAACAATTGCTTTTGGCATTTGAACATGTTTCTTCAAAAGTGACCGACACGTCTCCAACGCCCACGTGAAATTGTCCTCTTTCTCACACTCCAAAAAGGAAAAGTCGACGGCATATGTCTTATCCGTAGACGTAACGACAACCATCTCAAACAATGGAAGATGATACTTATTTGTCTTGTAGGTGCTATCGAGAATGAGCACTGTCGAGAATGTGTTGAACAACTTGATGGAATCCGGATGAGTCCAAAAAATATCTCGGACCGTAATTTAATCATCACGATATCTGTACCGAGACACGTAATCGTTGTCCTCCAATACTTTCAACAGTTGTTGTATCTCACTCCTATCTCCCCTAATTGCCTTGTTCGTTTGATACCGAATGTTATACACTTGCTTTATGTTTGCAACATTTTCAGGTTCTTTCCATTTCAACGTCGTAAGTATATTCTTCGGTTGGACAAGGTTCAAGGTCATGTCGGCTATACATGTCTTCTCTTCCGCCTTGAGCCGACATACACTTGGATGGACTTGAAGCTTTGAGCACATTTCGTGGTTATGTATACCACAACAAACGGTAAATCTCCATTTCTTGGAAACTAACATGTAACCACCAATCTTAAAAGGGCACTCACATCTTCTAGTACCGGTCTCGTCTTTCTTTAACTTCCCTAGAGGTGCTTGATATTTGTCGCTTCTTTCGCAACCCAAAATTACAAAAGCTTTTCTTCTATCCGACCCATTATCCAATCTCCTGATATTTACACCGAAGCCAAGCTCAATAGCCGTCCTACGAATGTATGCAATCATGCTTTCACGATCATCAAAGTCTTTCTTGTTGTTAAAGTCACCGCCGACATCAACCGACTTTACGATCATACCTTCATCTTTCGGGGAAATCGGCATAACTAATTCTTTTGCCATGTTATCGGGGTGCACCATATCTATTTATAAACAAGAATAGAACAATTAATATGTATAAATAAAATATATTCAAAAATGTTGAAAATATAAATTAATTAGCTTCAGGCATTTTTCCGGATGTGCACATCCGAATATGTTCATGCTCAATTCGTTCCGGATGTGCAGATCTGGAAGTAGCGTAACTTGTTTTTTCCAAAAATGCAGATTGATAATGTGAGCAATGTAGTGGATGAAGTAGAATGTTTACCTGAAATTCAGTCTTTCCTTCCTCCCTTTGATTTGTTGCACCAAAAACTTGAACTTTTTGAGTGAGAAATGGGATTGATTAAGTAGGGTTTGTTAAGTTGGTGAAAGTGAGAGTATTAGGAGAAATGTTGAGAATGGGAAGGGGGGAGTGATCATGCAGCTTCAAATATATCACCTTTTTTTCGTCCGGATATACAATTCGGAGGTCTTCCGGATATGCACATCCAGAACAATTTTTTATTTTTTAAGGATACGGTGCGTCCGAATGTGCACATCCGAAATCAAGGGGCAAAAAAATAATTTCACGCGGCGCCTAAGAAACTTGGGTGGTGCATTAAGAAATGCTCTTCAACAAAGGATTAAGAGATTGTCTGATGTCGTTTTGCTTATAATCCTTCAATATTACTACCGTCATTATGGGCAGCTAGGTTATAGTTTGTTTGGTTTATATTTGTACTCTATTATGACATATATGTATTATTTTTTATATATGGTGCTACATGTGATTTAGTTATTCAATTATATTCATATTTATTCTTGTATTTAATGTATATTATATCTTGATTATATTTGTGAACCTAATTTGCTACTGAGAAGCACTCTTAGGTTTAGGATGAGGATATGTATGTCTAAGATGACTTAATTATTTATAACATAACTTGTAAACGTAGATCATTATTGAGAAACACTCTTTAGGTTTAAACTAAGATAATCATTTATAAAAAGTTAAAGTCTAGAGATAGATTTATATTTATATTCTCACATACATTGAATTTTAATGTTATCGTATTGTATATTAAGCCGATATATCATTGAATAAATAACATGTATCATATCATGATATTATTTTATAAATGGACAATATTGTTTTGTGATTGGTTATAATAGAATTGATGGATAAAAGGTGCATAATTGATCATTGCTATACAAATGGTTCTAATAGTTGTAATCTAAAACCAACATCTCTAGATCACTAATTAACTTCACTTTTAAATTGTTATTGTTTTAGTCTCAAAAATTTCACAAAACAATCTTGTAAAATTTATTCACTTAAAATAATGACAATTGTTCATTAGTTGTTTTGTCGCATCAGTCTTTGAGGAGATGATATAAAAATACTCATTTCATTGTGTTTTTCTTTAAATAGTGTCACTAGTAACAATTGTTCTAAAATTAACATAAGTTAAATTTCCTTCTACAATTTTAAGTATTGTTCTAAAATTAACATAAGCTAAATTTCCTTCTACAATTTTAAGTATTTTATCTATTAGGTATCTAATTATATCATCATTTAATATGAGTTCTATTGGAGAATTCATCCCCTCTTGAAACATTGTCTTGATTAATATTTGTATTGATCCTGATATGTGGAGCTTCTTTGAAGCAACTGGTATTGTGAAAGATCTTTGCAACCTTGAGTCCACTAATTATTGGTTATGGTGGTATAACAGTATATCGGGTAAGCATGCAAGGATAGTTAGTGATATTGATACTGCTGTTGTTTATGAAAAAACTGTTGAAACTAGTTGTAGTGTGGATTTATTTGTTGAGCATAGGGTAGTAGTAGCTGATAATGTTGTTAATGATGCTGAAAAAATCGTTAATGATGCTGATAGTTTTATTGAGGATGATGCTATTGAGGATAATGCTGGTGATGGTAATGTTATTGAGGATGATGTTATTGAGGATAATGCTGGTGATGGTAATGTTATTGAGGATGATGTTATTGAGGATAATGCTGGTGATGGTATTGAGGATAATGCTGGTGATGGTATTGAGGATGATGTTCATGATAATGCAGGAAATGTTGAAGTTGATGAACCTCCCAATGTTGATGAGAATGTAGATGGAGTTGAAGGAGATGATATTGATGATAATGATGATAATGATTATAATGGTTTATCATTTGAGGACAGTGAGGATGAAAGGGCCCTTGGCATGGATGATGGATTTGATGTTGTAGACAAACCAACTGGAAGGGTTAAGCAGATAGCAAGGAAACACAAGAATACTCCAACAAAGATAAGAAATGTTGAAGCTAACCTGGGTTCCTTAAGTGGAGTTAGTGTTGGTAATGAAGGGATTGAAACTAATTATTTAAGTGATGATCTAGGCAGTAGTGATCCAGATGTAACAGATGGAGATAAAGGACCAAAATATCCCAGGTTTAAGATGGAAGAGTTAGATAAGGACTACAAGTTCAGAGTTGGTTTGGAGTTTGTGTCTCTTACTGAATTTAAAGAGGTAATAACTGAATGGTCGGTGCTAAATGGAAGAGATAAAGTATGTGAAAAACGACAAGGTTAGAGTGAGAGTAGTTTGCAAGGGAAATTGTGGGTTTTTGGCTCTTGTTAGTAAAGTGGGGGAAAAATCACACATATAGAATGAAGAAATGGGTTGGTGTACACACATGTGGTAGGGTTTTGAATAACACCATTGCTAACTCCAAGTGGATTGCCAAGACTGTGGCGGCTAGGATGGCTTCATCTGATGGAATCAAGCTTCGTGATATTGTGTCTGAGATTAGGAGTACTTACTTTGTAGGTATAACTATGAACATGGCATGGAAGGCTAAGCAAATTGCAAAAGCTTTGGTTGAAGGTGATACAACAAAGCAGTATACACTGCTGTGGAGGTATGCTGCAGAATTAAGGAGGGTCAATGTAGGGAACACCAACAAAATTATTGTCTCTAGGATTGATCCAATAATTCAACCCAGGTTTGGATGCTTTTATTTTTGCTTTGATGGGGTAAAGAAGGGATTCAATACTGCTTGCAGGCCATTCATTGGTGTTGATGGATGTCACCTAAAGACAAAATACGGAGGCACATTGCTTGTTGCTGTTGGAAGGGATCCTAACGACCAATATCACCCATTGGTCTTTGGTGTATGTGAGACTAAAACAAAGGAGTCATGGAGGTGGTTCTTGAACTAGCTTTTGGAAGACATTGGACAAGACAAAAGATGGGTATTCATATCATACCAACAAAAGGTACTTTTCAGATCTATTTAATTTTTCAATTCATCCTTAATCTATGTAATTGTGTTTTGATTTGGTCCTTGTGTATGTCAACTAGTTTTGATCTAGGTCCCTGAAATATGTCAATTTGTTTTGTATTAGGTCCCTGAATATGCCAATTTATTTTATATATTTCTGTTTTCTTGAAATAGGTACCTTCTTTTATTGTTTGCTTTGATTTGTAGGGCTTAATTTTAGTTTTTGAAGAGATGTTTAAAAGGGCGGAGAATAGGCTTTGTCTTAGGCATTTATATGCCAATTTCAAAAAGAAGTTTGGCGGTGGCACACAAATTAGAGATTTGATGATGGCAACAACAAAGGCCACATATATACAAGCATGGGAAGCAAAGATGAAAGAGTTGAAGGTGTTTAATCCTAAGGCTTGGGAGTGGTTGATCAAAATTCCTACAAAATCATGGTGTAAGCATGCTTTCTCATTCTATCCCAAATGTGATGTGTTAATGAATAATGTGTCTGAAGCTTTTAATAGCACAATCTTATTGGCTTGGGATAAACCAATCTTAACCATGTGTGAATGGATAAGAAACTACCTTATGAATATAAATTCTAAATTAAGAGAAAAGGTGGATAGGTGGGAACATAGGATAATGCCAAGACCTAGAATTAGGTTAGATAAAGAGGTAGCAAATGCTAGTAATTGGATTCCAAACTGGTCTGGTGATTCTACTTGGCAAGTTGAACATATACATAACAAACATAGCTTCATGGTTGACACTTCTAAAAGAACTTGTACATGTAACTTTTGGGAATTGGTTGGCATACCATGTAAACATGCAGTTGCTGCCTTAGGCTTTAGGAACCAACACTCTGAAGACTATGTAGATGACTGTAATTCTAAAGAAACATATGTGGCATGCTATGATTTCAATGTTAGCCCAATTAATAGCCAAGACATGTGGCCTGAGGTTAATGCTGAGGAGATGTTACCTTCATCATACAAAAGAGGCCCTGGTAGGCCAAAGAAACTAAGGAGGAGGGAACCTGATGAGGACCCTGACAAGGGAATGACACAAACATCTTATTGTTGTACCAACTGTGGTGTACATGGCCACAATGCAAGGAGCTGTACAGTTCTGGTGCCTGATCCTGAAGCTCAGAAAAGAAAGGTATTACCTTAACTTAATTATGTATTCTTACCGAGTGTTTCTAACTGATAATGATTAAATCACTCTATGTGCAGAAAAAGCCAAAGAAAACTGCTACACAAACAACACAACCTCAAGCTTCTACACAAACAACACAACCCGAGGCTTCTACACAAACAACACAACCTCAAGCTTCTACTGAACAACCACAACATCATCCTGAACCTCCCACTGAAGAACAGCCAAAAACACAATGTGATGTGGACCCAGAGTTTGAAATGCTTGCAGCAGATCTTTGTGCAACTTTTGAAAGAACACAACCTCAACCCAATGTCAATGATGTCACTTCCCAAATTCCAGCTCCAACTAATGTTGCTAGTGTCCATGCTCCAAATGTTGAGGCTACTGCAGAGGTTGGTGACTCACAAAGAGTTGGTGACTCACAAGCAAACTACATTCTGTCTGCACCTGTTACAGAGGTTGAGCGTACACCTAATGTACCTGTTCATGCACCTCCTCCTAAGGAACCTGCTTCTGCCCCTCCAAAACCAATTGAGTATTGCTAATGATTAATTGACACAATGTGTATGTTTCTCAGTTTTAATTGAATTAATGAACCTGCACAACCAGTTAAGTATTACTCCATTGTGTCTTTGTAGGCAAAACAACTCAAACAAAAGGTCACAAGGAAGTTGGCTTTGAAGAAAAGTGATAGACCAAGGGTGCTCAGAAGCAACAAGCACAAAGGAGGAGAAGGAAGTAACCCTGCTAAAAGGAGAAAGAAGTAACCCTGCACAAGGGGGAACCATGGAATTTGTAGACATTGGTGTACTTAAGCCTTGTAGTTTTCTGTTTTGACCTATGTTTTGTTGAACAACTTTACTACAATGGTGTACTTAAGCCTTGTAGTTTTCTATTTTGTAATTTGATGCCAATGTGTATATTGGCTTTGGACTTAGTGTTTATGCTTCAATGTGTGTTTTGGCTTAAGCCTTTATGTGTATGATACAATGTGTTTATGATACATTATCAAGTTTGTTTAATGAAGTTTATCAGGTGTGTTTAATGATACATTACCAAGTTTGTTTAATGCAGTATACCAAGTTTGTTTAATGCAGTAATTTATGTACACTTTTATACCAAGTTTGGCTCAAGTTACTTTTATGTACACTTGATATGGCCTATTACCAACTTGGATTTTATGCAAATTAAAAAGTCCGGTTTATACACAATTCAAAACAGGAGGAGCAATACAATTGCATACATAAACTGTCCAAAACCATAACATATTTTTCATTCATCATATTGTACAGGGACCAATCTCAAAATACATCAATGTTACAAGGACTAACAACTAAAAAAGAAACAGACATAAACAAATGGGATTCACCACCATTTTTGATAAGCAAAGAAAAATCCCCAGGATACAACCAACAATGTCTTCAACAGAGACGCTTTCCTTTTCTCCTTCTCCAACTTAATCTTCATCTTGGCCTTTTTGCCAATCTCAATCTCATTAACAATGGCCCCTAAATCCTTCAACTTTTTTGAGCAGTTGCAACCACTTGAACTTTTAAGATCATTAACTGGATTTCATTGAAGCTCATCGTTCCAAATGAACAACTTGCAACCAGACATTAACCCTGCATTTTGAAACTTCCAAAATCTTCTTTTAGGGTTTTCAACAGAATTAGACATAAACCTTTTCATGCTTCTATTGCAACCACAAATCGGTGCTTGAAATTGAAGAGAGTTCGTGGACGAAGAAGACGCCATGGATGTAGATGAAGCAGACGAGACCTAGCGAGGGATGAAGAAGAAACCACTAATTAAAGGAGGAAGGAAGGAGAAGCAACCCAAAATGTTCTTTTTTTACATTTGATCCCTCATTGAAAACTATATCCATGTGGGTTCTCTAAAAAATAAAACAAATGATAAAACATTGGCCAGGTTATCCCTCATTAAATAGAGTTCCTAATAAAAGAAACAAGATAACCCCATATGAACTCTGGAAGAAAAGAAAACTCAATCTTAATTATTTAAAAGTTTGGAGTTGTAGAGCAATTGTAAAGGTTCCTGAACCAAAAAGAAAGAAATTGGGAGAAAGAGGAGTTGAATGTGTATTTCTGGGATATGCTGAAAATAGAAAAGCATATAAATTCATGGTTATTGAATCCAATGACTCCTATTCTATTAATACCGTGATTGAGTCAAGAGATGCAATTTTTTAAGAAAGTAGATTTACGTCAATTCAAAATCCCAAAGACAATGCTCATTATGATGTTCAAAGTATAGAAAGTAATGCATCTAATAATGATATGTTGGCATGTTCAGAACCTAAAAGAAGTAAAAGAATCCGAAAATTGAAAAACTATGGATCAGACTTCTTCATGTTCCTTGTAGAAGGAAATAATGATTCAATAAATCGTTATGAACCAATTTGCTATAACCTAGAGAATGATCCTGAAACATTTGAAGAGGCAATAAAATCTCAAGATTTTGCCTTTTAGAAAGAAGCTATCCAAGAAGAAATGGACTCAATTATGGGTAATAAAACCTGGAAACTGGTAAATCTCCCACCAGGATCAAAACCAATAGGTTGTAAATGGATCTTTAAAAGTAAAATGAAATTATATGGTACCATTGAAAAATTCAAAGCTAGACTTGTCGCTAAAGGGTATACACAAAAAGAAGGTATTGATTATTTTGATACTTATGCACCTGTTGCTAGAATTGCATCAATTAGAGTGCTTTTGGCACTTGATTCCATCTATAAACTTGTAATCCATCAAATGGATGTTAAAACTGCTTTTCTAAATGGAGAGTTAAATGAAGAGGTGTATATGAAACAACCTGAAGGATTTGTCATCAAAGGTCAAGAACATAAAGTGTGTAAATTAACCAAGTCTTTATATGGGTTAAAACAAACACCCAAACAATGGCACCAAAAATTTGACCATGTTGTGTTAACTAATGGATACAAAATAAATGAATCTGACAAATGTATTTATTGTAAATTTAGCAATGGAAAAGGTGTCATGATTTGTTTATATGTGGACGATATGTTAATCTTTGGCACTGATTTAAATGAGATAGAAAAGACTAAAACTTTCTTATCCAAATTTTTTGATATGAATAGACTTGGGTGAAGCAGATGTGATTTTAGGAATTAAAATCATAAGAGATGGTGAAAATATTGGTTTATCCCAATCTCACTACATCGAAAAGGTGCTTAAGAAATTTGATCACTTCAATTGTAAACCAGTTCTACCCCATTTGATCAAAATGTTAATTTGCGGCCACATAAAGGATGTCCAGTGGCATAACTTAAATATTCAAAGGTAATCAGATACTTGATGTACGATATGACTTGTACTAGACCTGATATTGCATATGTTATTGGTAGGTTAAGTCGGTATACAAGTAATCCAAGTAAAGACCATTGGCATGCTGTTAATAGAGTATTAAAATATTTGAAAGGGACAACTAACTATAGTTTAACTTAAAGTGGACATCCTTTAGTTTTAGAGGGATATACAGATGCCAGTTGGGTAACATATGTAGAAGATCATGCCTCTACTAGTGGATGGATATTCAATCTTGGTGGTGGTGCAATTTCTTAGGGTTCTAAGAAACAGACTTGCATTGTCGACTCCATCATGGCTGTAGAATTTATTGCCCTAGCTGCCGGGAGTAAAGAGGCTGAATGGCTGAGAAATTTATTGTATGAGATACCTATTTGGTCAAAGCCAATGGAACCTGTATCCATACATTGTGATAGTCAGTCCACATTATCAAAAGTATATAGCCAAGTATATAATGGAAAATCTAGACATATTGGTATAAGACATAGCTATGTGAAGGATTTATTTTCAAATGGAGTAATTTCCATTGTATTCGTAAGAACAGAAAATAATCTTGCAGATCCTTTGACTAAAGGTCTGACAAAAGACATGGGGTTGAAAACATCATTGGGGAGGTCTAAAGCCCATATCTAATTGATCACCAATAGTGGAAACTCAACTCACACTTAGTTAATATTAAGTATTGAGTTCAATGGTGAAAGTACACTATTAGAGTAATTGCTGTACTTGATTATAAACACATCCCAAAGAGCAAAAGTACTTGGGGACCATAAGTAAAAGTTCGAAGGTTGAGTTTTCCTCTTAATAGACATATATCATATGTTTGCTGGAATGCATAATTATGGGTGCATTTCTGATATAGTATACCTATACGAGAATGAAGTGGGGCCGCTTCATAGAGTTAAAGGGCTTTACTCTTAAATTCTCGTGAAAAGGGTACGTGACGCAAGGCCATATTAAATGTGTCAATTTCTATAATTCTTTTGATAGTACCGAGATTTCATGTGTGAATTATGCACGCTTGTTCTAATGAATAGTTGGTTCAAAGCTTGTCTACCAGTATATTCGGGGATGAGTGAAAACTTAATTTACTAAGTAATGGTTCAAATCGTAAGATACCATTATCTGAAACCATGATATTTCCAGAAATTTGAGATTTAATTATATTTTGTAAATGGTGGGGGATTGTGATTGATTTCCAAAATATTATTTGGAAAGTTTGAATTTCAAAAATAATGAACCAGTACCTTGCCATCAGACCATTGCAACGTTTGTGAAACAAAGTGAATGTCAAAAGGTTATATTGCTTCATTATTTTAGGTTCAGAATTATAAAGTGCATCTTTTCACCAAGTGATGCCAATTTCTTTATAAATAGGGACACTAGGAAAACAGAAAAATGACACAAAAATAGCAATATTCAAATCCATTTTCACCATTTCAATTATTCTAAAATCATCACTTCATTAATGCATGAGTGAAGTATAGGAAACAATTTTCTGTAAACTATTATTAAAAGATAAGATTAATGTGTTTGTACAATTCACATTAAGATATTCATAGTATCCTGAAGGGAATTCGTCGTTAATCCTTATTGCCTCCAATATATAATAATTGGTAGGGACGAATTGAACCTAAAGGTTAGTGTGAAATTCACACGCTTTGAATTTTCAAGTGCAATCTTCATCAACACCTTCTTTATTCAAGTGATCTTTAGGATTGTTGATATTATGTAAGGTTGGTTGCATTGATGTTCTGTGTAGTTTTAAAGGAGCAGGCTATTTGGGAATTAAGGTTAGATGGAATAACGAGGTTTATTATATTGTGAACAATTACTCTCCTTGTTCCATTATGTTGAAACATAGCTTATGGAGAAGTTTGTTGGATTTAAAAGCAAGTAAGACGGATGGAGAGTGAATTTTTGGAGGTGATTTTAACGCGGTGAAATGGCAAAGTGAACGAAGAGGGAGTTCGGTGAGTAGTTCGAATTCGCGGATTTCATTTCCGAGAGCGAATTGGTGGATGTTCCGTGCAAAGGGAAGAGATTTAGTTGGTATGAGAGTGATGGTAAGGCGTGTAGTAGGATTGATCAGTTCCTTGTGGCTAACGAGATTATCGATAAATGGGGGGTGGTGGGGCAGTTTATTGGTATAAGAGACATTTCACATCATTGTCCTATTTGGTTAGTGGTGAATAAAGCGAATTGGGGTTCGAAGCCTTTCAAAGTTAACAATGAGTGGTTCGAGAACAAAGACTTTATTCCTTTTGTTGAGCAAGAATGGAAAAAGTGGGTAGTTAAAGAGGAGTTGCGTTTTCTTAAGGAGAGGCTCAAATGGTGGAATCACAATATATTTGGGAAGATCAACTTAGAGATGGAGGAGGAAGTAGTGAATTTGAATGTTGGTGATGATTCGGAAGGGGAGCATTGTGAGTTCTCGGGGAAAGTAGTGTTGGAAGATAAAAGGAAGGCTTGTAGTAAGTTTTGGCTGAACCTCATGATCAAGGAAAATATGTTAATTAATAAATCAAGATTAAAGTGGCTTAACGATGAGGATTCGATTAATAGGTTTTTTCATCGGGTTTTAAAAGAGAGAAAGAGGCCTAATTTCATTGGATCCTTTAATAAGGATAGAGGTAGTGTAGATTCGGTGGAGGTTGTCAAGGAAGAGGTTCGGGAGTTTTTCGCATCTAAGTTTGTGGAATCAGATTATGAAAGGCCGATTCATTATGGTCTTCCTTTTAAGGTTTTTGATCATTCTGAAAGGTCTTTGCTTGAAGCTCCTTTCTTGGAGTGCGAGATTAAGGAGGCGGTGTAGGGGAGTGAGGGTTCGAAGAGTCCGAGTCCGGATGGATATAATTTTCTTTTCATTAAGAAGTGTTGGTTTTTCTTGATAGACAATTTCATTAATTGTTTCAATTATTTCTATTCTGGGGCTATTTTATTTAAAGCTTTCACTTATTCCTTATTAACTTTGGTGCCTAAATCTCCTAATCCTTTGGGATTGGAAGATTATAGGCCTATATGTTTATTCGGTTGTGTTTATAAAGCTCTTTCTAAAATTTTAGTGGCTAGATTGAAAGTGGTGTTAAATTCAATCATTTCGAAAAGCCAAAGTGCGTTTGTCCTGGGTAGACGATTGCTTGATGGCGTTTTAGTGGAAAATGAGATGGTGGACTTTGCTAGTAAGGAGAGGAAGAAGTGTTTTCTATTCAAAGTGGATTTTGAAAAGGCGTATGATAAACTCTCTTGGGGGTTCTTCAAGTTTATGTTAAGGAAGATGGGTTTCGGAGAGGCTTGGATGCCGTGGATGGAAGCCTTGATCTTTTCTAGTAAAATGCCGGTTTTGGTTAATGGTAGCCCTGACGAAGGAGTTTGTGGTTGAGAGAGGATTGAGACAAGGAGATACTCTCTCTCCGTTTCTTTTTGTTATTGTGGTGGAAGGGTTGAGAGGGATGGTGAGCAAGTCCGTGGAGATTGGTAATTTTAAAGGGTTTAATATTAACGGAAAATGTTTTGTGGATATCCTTCAATTTGCGGATGATACGTTGTTGGTTGGCGATGGTAGTTGGAAGCATATTTGGGCGATTAAGGCGGTGTTGAGGGGTTTTGAGCTTGTGTCGGGTTTGGGAATTAATTTTCACAAAAGTAAGTTAATCGGGGTGAATATTAGTTCTAACTTCTTGGATGTGGCTTCTTGTTTTCTTTCTTGTAGGAAGGAAGATAACAAGTTCTCTTTTTTTGGGATTCCCATTGGTTGTTTCTCTAATAGAGCTTTTATGTGGCCGGGTTTGATTTTGAAGTTAAAGAAGCGGTTATCTTGTTGGAATAATCGTTTTCTTAGTTTTGGAGGAAGATTGACGCTTTTGAAATCGGTTTTGTCAAGTCTCTCGATATTTATGCTTTCCTTCTATAAAGCCCCGATGAAGGTTGTCAAATTGATCACATCGATTCAAAGCAATTTTCTTTGGGGAGGTTCGGAGGAGAAAAGGAGAATCCATTGGGTGAGTTGGAATGCGGTGTGTCTCCCGATTGGTTATGGTGGGCTTGGCTTGCGTAGGATTGACGACTTTAATGTGGCTCTTCTTCATAAATAGAGGTGGAGAGTTTTGGTGGAATCTAATTCTCTTTGGATTGATGTTTTAAAGGCTCGATACAGAGATATTAACTTGTAGTTCGTGTGTCCGGAAGGTGCTACTATTAAGGGTAGCCACATTTCTCCATGGTGGAGGGATATTATTAATTTAGGCAGTTATTTTCCGGAAGATATTTTTGTCTTTAGTTGCAAATTTACTTTAGGTAAGGGCTTTACCTCTTCTTTTTGGCACTCGTGTTGGGTTGGTGATTATAACCTTAAAGACAAATTCCAGCTGCTTTACAATTCTTCTTCTCTTAAATTTGTTGTTGTCGTGTGCATGAGGGGCTGGAATGAAGGAGTTTGGACGCGGGGAGAGTTTGGTTCGGCTATGCCGCTGTGTAGTGCTGCTGTCAAGGAGCTGCAGGATTTGTGCTCCCTGCTGCAGACGGTAAGGTCGGCCGTTGCTGGTCCGGATAGGGTCTGCTGGAAATCGATGTCCGAGGCAGTGTTTTTAGTGGGCAGTTTCCATGATTTTTCGAGTAAGTTCCGCATTCCATTGGGTCCTTTTAATAAATTTGATGAAGCTTTGAGTTTGATTTGGAAGATGGAAGTGCCTTCAAAAGTTAAGTGTTTTGGATGGAGATGTCTTATTAATAGACTTCCTTCGAAGGAATCATTATCTTTTAGAGGTTGTTCTTTACCTAATGACAATCTCGACTGTGTCTTTTGCCTCGATTCAACCGAAACGGTAGATCACATCTTCTTGCATTGTTGTGTTTCTAAGGTGGTGTGGAAGGAGGTGGCTGAGTGGATTGGTTTTGTCGATTTTGCTTATAATAATTTGAAAGAAAGCTTTTTGCGTTGGACTTCTTTTGGTAAACGGAAGAGGTTGAAAAAAAGGGAAAGAATGGCGAGTTTGGTTAGCAATTTGTTGGTATTTGTGGTTGATGAGGAATGACATCATTTTTAGGAATGATTCTTGGAATGTTTAACACGCGGTTTGGAGTATCAAAGCGTTGGTTTAGAGATTGTCTTTCATCGAGAATATTACTCATCACAATTGCAAATTTTATGAATTTAGCAAATTCCCTTTATTTTATTTATCCTAAGGTTCAATTGGATTGTCATTTTCTTTGTCGAGCTTTGTCTCGCTTTTTTGTAAGCAGGTTCGAGAACCCTTATTTCTCCTTATTAATATATCTTGCTTATATATATATATATATATATATATATATATATATATATATATATATATATATATATATATATATATATATATATATCTATATATATATTCACAATAAAATAACATCTTCAATGAACATATTATAATGTCAATCATCATTCATAATCAAAATAACATCTTGAATCTATAAATGTAAACTTAAACATCTACATTTACGTCTCTTCATCTTCAAATGACTGAAGTTCTTCATTGATATCATCATTCATGATCTATAAAATAAAAGTAATATAATTGAAATGATATTATTGTTCAAAGGCTCTAAAATTAGACTGTAAAGAATAAAACAATTTAATTTTACTTGATCATTGGTTGGAACATGTGTTGATGCAGAAGAACGTAAAACACTGTTAAAATCAGCTGCGTGATCTGATATTAAAGATGTCATTCTATATCCAACTCTGAGGTGCTTTGATTTAAAATGGTCGTAAGACAAACTAAATTTTCTTTCTGTTTCTTCCTTATATGAAGACATTTCTCTTCCATATCATATCATTAAACTGTCTAATCTGAACATCATGCTCTCTTTTAAGTTTTTCAATTTCTTCATTTCTTTTCAAGAGAATTGGTGTTGTGGTTCTTCCATAACAACAAAATCTCTTGGATTTTTGTTTGCCAAATACACTTACAAAGGCTTCTGAATAAGATTACCCATGATTTTGAATCAAGTCTTGAAATTTTTTATCTAGCATACATAATATATTAGGAGTAAATAAAAAGGAAAAGAAATAACAAAATACAAGACAAAACAAATCTAAGTAACAATGGTTTCGCTTGTAGATTGGACATACCAAAACCTTAAGAAATAGCTATAAAACAAGTCATAAAATGATTGTTCTTGGTTATTAAGATTCAAGACTTATATTTAGATTCAAGACTGTTATATGTTACATACCATCTAGCTTATATTCAGTTCCAACCATCATGCTCAGTTCTAACATCATATCATACTCAAATCCAGGACGACCATATATTACACACTGCATAGCTCCCTTTTTATTCCACTTAGCTTGCAAGTTGCTTAGTTGAAGAGGCTTTTAGCCCTTACACTGTTGTAGAGCATTAAATTAAGGGAGCATATTCTAAGTTCTCTTTTGTTATGCTACTAAGCAATGCAATCCATTCTACAAGATGCAGAATTTTTTTTATCTCAACTCAACAAGTAAAAAACAATATATTCTGCTATATCATTTAGCAGAGGGAATTTATGTATTGAAAAAAAGTTTAGGCATGGCATCAGACTTATTTTTCTTACGAACAAACAATTATTATTGGTACCCTTTTTGGTGCATGTTACACACACTCAACTTATCTATTTAATATATTTTCTAAACACACAACACAACTTTCTTACAAACACACAATTATAAGAGACGTTTAACTTATTTCTGAGTGAGTGAGATTTTTAACTAGTATGCATAAGTTGTATAATTTTTTGCCATATTTCTGTGCTTTTTAACCTAACTAATTAGGGACTGGTATGCATAAGCTGTATGCTATAAGATATGCTTAAGTATCAATGTTTGTAATGTTACCTACGACGGTTGCAAGCTTCTTATTTCTACTTCCATTCATTAGCCTCCAAATGTTCCCGTTGTCAGTAACTACTAATACACTACTACTTTATTAATCACTTTTTTCAAAAATCCACTACATATGCTAATAGGTTTCTATTGTTTAATTATTGTGTTTCTATGATATGTTATAGATATTGCATGGCCTTGTTCAGACAACCAAACAAGGTAGTGTAGGTCATTGAAACCTATGTGTAATGGTCGTGAACTTTCTTCCAGAAATGTTAGTATAACAAGCCTGTGTTGGACATCAATCATGAGGGAGCGAGTGTCATAGTAGATACAAAATGAAACACGAGTTCATTTTGGATAATGACTGTCCCAATAGTAGGATGCTCCGGATCCTTTTGTAATATGATAGCCTTTTGAGGTTGTTATTAAATTAGGAATGAAAACTATTTTTTGATTAAAAGTTCTTGTCCAAAGATGTTCAAAATTTTGGATTTTGGATCATAACTCATAATAACATCATCTTCAATCATTACACGTGGTATTTTGATCAAACTCTAGCCTCGATAGGGATAACTTCATGGTTCGACAATAGTCGAACATGTGCATGCCGTAGTCAAAGTGTGTTCTTGCATAAAGATGTCTTAGTTAGCTAGTTGTTTAAGTTAGCATATTGAATTAGGACAGTTTATTGAACTAATTATTTAGTATGTTAGTTGAAATCTAGGGTTTAGTTTTCTTATTAATAGTATACTAGTCACCACTTCTCCTTTAACCCCCGATAATCGTGATCAAAGCGAGAAAGTTGTATGATTGAGATTCAATTGTAATATTGATCCTTAATGTGTAATTGAATTAAGAATCCGAGGTTTTAAACCACTTTGAATTTTATTTCCCTTTCTTCTCTTTCTTTTTCCTTTACTTTCTAGTTTTCTTGCCGATAAAGAAATCGATCATAGTCTATTTCTTGAGCATCAATTTCACAACAAATTGGCGCGGTGAGCATGGAGGAGAAGACATCGTCAACAAAGTATGAGATTGAAAATTTCTCCGGTGTGAATGATTTTGTTTTATGGCGCTTGAAGATGCAAGCCCTACTTGTTCAACGAGGTTTGTTGAAAG
The DNA here is from genome assembly GCA_022829125.1 of Lathyrus tuberosus. Classification (NCBI taxonomy): domain Eukaryota; kingdom Viridiplantae; phylum Streptophyta; class Magnoliopsida; order Fabales; family Fabaceae; genus Lathyrus; species Lathyrus tuberosus. Next base: position 4,105,278 of record JALAZF010000385.1, read on the forward strand.
GATCGGAGAAGATGGATGCTACTCTAATAGAGAAGTAGAAGACGAAGATGATCGAGAAAGCCCACAGTGCAATCAGTTTGAGCTTTGGTGATACGGTTTTGAGACAAGTTTCAAAGAAGAAAACTACACCAGATGTGTGGAGCAAACTCGAGGGTTTGTATATGACCAAATCCTTGGTCAATCGTCTCTACCTGAAGTAAGTTATGTATTTATTCAAGATGAGTGAAGCCAAAGTCTTGGCTGGGGAGTTGTATATGTTCAACAAGTTGATTCTTAATCTTGATAATATTGAGGTTAAGATTGATGGTGAAGATCAAGTGTTGTTGTTATTGTGTGCTTTACCAAGATCTCATGTTCACTTCAAAGAAACCCTCTTGTATGTAAGAGAGTCCTAGACCATTAAAGAAGTTCAATATACGTTGTACTCGAAGGAGTTTAACTAAAGAAAAGAAAAAAAAATCTATCATCTATTGAAGGAGGTTTGTCTATTAAAGAAAATTTCTCAAAGAAAGATGGTAAGTATGAGAGGAAGAAAGGTAAAGTTCTACAGAATTCTTATGGTTTTAATGCTCCTGTTATTCGTTGTTATCAATGTAAGAAGGAGGGTCATACAAGAAAGGTGTGCCCTGATCGACTGAATAATCATGGTGGTAAGGATAATGGTAATGCAACCATTGTGAACGATGATTATGAATCATATGATGTCCTGGTAGTTTCCAGCAACAATTCTAGCAAGGAATGGATCATGGATTCAGGTTGCACTTGACACATGACTCCAAACAAGGATGTGTTTGAGGAATTATGTGATCAAGACGGTGGATCAGTGTTGTTGAGAAATAATAGAGCCTACAAGATTGCAGGAATTAGATTTTTAAGATTCAAACTCCATGATGAGTGAATAAGGTTGTTGACTGATGTCAGGTATGTACTTGAACTGAAGAGGAATTTTATTTCTCTTGGTGAATTCGAAAAGAAGGATATGTTTTCAAAGGAGAACAAAGTATCCTAAGGGTGATGAACGGGTTGAAGAAAGTCTTGAATGTCATCAAGAGGAAATGCTTGTATACCCTTGAGGCTGAGCTTTCAGCAGATGTGACATCCACAAAACCTATATCAAATACCGAGCTATGGCATAAACGACTTGGCCATGTCAGTGAAAGAGGCCTTGTCAAATTGTCGAAACAAAATCTTCTATGTGGCGACAAGATCGAAAAAATGAAATTTTGTGAACCTTGTGTATTTGGTAAATCCCGTAGGGTGAAGTTTAACATAGGTAAACAAATTAAATGTTTTCTATTTCTTACTCCCTTTTTTAGTTGAGGAACATGGCTCATTCATTCATTCACTTTCTCATGAACTCGCAGCTTCGCCAGAAGCGACTAGGGGGAGCTCTCCTAGAAGCTCTGCCTTTTGTATAGAGATTGTTATGAACTGGCTAAATGACCAGCGGAATGCTAGCTAAGCTAAAAAAATAGTATTAGTTCCCAAAATAAGCTTTATTTCAGATTTTTCCCTCCTTCTTAGAACCAGGGCCTCGACATGGATCCATTGATTATATCCATGCTTATCTTTGGGGGCCTGCAAGAAATCCTTCACACTCAGGTGCAAGATATTTTCTATCCATAGTTGATGATTACTCAGGAAAGTTGTGGGTATTCATTCAGAAAGCTAAGGATGAAACGTTTGAAAAGTTCAAAAGGTGGAAGACTCTAGTCGAAAACTAAACTGGCAGGAAGGTCAAGAGATATAGAACCGACAATGGTCTTAAATTTTGCAATGAAGCTTTCGACAACTATTGTGTTGCATCTAGTATTGCAAGACATAAAACTACTACAGGTACTCCCCAAAAAAACGGTTTGGCTGAAAGGTTTAATCGAACCATTCTAGAAAGAGTGAGGTGCATCCTGGTTAGTGCGAGATTAAAGAAGTTTTTTTTTTTGGATTGAGGTAGCCATGACTGCGGCTTACCTGATAAATAGGTATCCCTCAAATACTTTGGGGATGAAGACACCTGGAAAAGTTTGGTCAAGTCATCCACCAGACCTCGAAAAACTTAGAGTATTTAGTTGTGAAGCATATGCTTAGATTAGGCAAGACAAGGTCAAACCTAGAGCTCTGAGATGTATGTTCCTTGAATACCCAGAAGGAGTCAAAGCTTATGGGCCGTAGAGACAGGTCACTGGAGATGTGTCACAATTCGAGATGTAGTTTTCAATGAAGTTGATATGGATTTCAAGAAAATTGATTACATTCGTCAAAGTACGAAGATCTCTGAAGAGGAGCAGGAACAGGAAGTGATTCCTGTTGAGGTGGAGCATAGTGATTATGAATTACATGTTAGAACAAGATTTGTTCATGCCCTTAAACGATTTTGATGATAACAAAGTATTTAAAGAACAATAGGGTTTACTAATAGTTATTCAAGTGTGCAGGATCAAAAGACAATAACCTTGATATAAATCAAGTTAATGACTCAGAAGAACCGTTAAAGAGAAGCAAAGTTGTTATGAATCTGAAGGATTAGAACCAAGATTTCATACTCTGAAGATTTAACTCAAGTCTTTTAGATTCTGAACCTAAGCTTACTTGGAATACAAAGATCAGCAAAGCTTTGAAGACTGGAATCATTTGAAGCAAGTCGACTTTATTATAAGGAACGATTCAACATCTTATGAACAAGACTCATCAGCAATTCTGAAGATACTGCTTCAAAGAGATTTGTCTACATCAAGTCATCGACTCTGAAAGTGTTCATCCAGACTAGTTCTGATCAAGACTCTGATGAAGGCAACCTCAAAACCTGTGAACTCAAGACTTTGAAGTCTCATTCCAATTAGGTTCTGAAGACATACTTTATCTTCTAATTATGCTTTAAATAATTCTATAAAAGCCTTTGATTCATAAAGCTAAGTATAAAGATAACAACGACTTTGAGAAAGCTTCACCAAATATCTACAAGAAGTCTCCAGTCAGAAGTTATCCAAAGAAGATCACGTGACAAAGGTACACTACTTTATGTCTAATCAGCATAAATTAATTTTGTCAGGATCTTCTTTCTCCAAGTGTTCTGAACTCTGCTCTACTACTTTTAACGTCTTTATGCTAGTAAAGTTTTTAGCTCACTATATTGTACACTAGCTAAAGAGCTTCGACGACTACTTGTAGCATTGGCAGTCTCAATCTTCAATGGATCTATTCTCATCATCTATTTAAAGAAGAAGATTGAAAACATTCACAAGAATCTAGAGGTGATCTCTCTTGATGGGTTGAATGCGGATGAAGAATGTGTACTTGTGTTCACAAAGATGTGATACCAGTTCACATAAATGAATTGATAGAAACTCTGTTTAACAGAAAACATAGTTGAGAGAAACACACTAAATATAACCAAAAAGGTTAAGTGTGTGAGAGAAGAGTGAGACATATTCACATATATTCTGAAGAAAGAATATATGAATATGATCTAAAATCAACAAAATAAAAAGGCACAACAAGATGGAAATTTGTGCAAGGAGAGAAGAAGAATGAAAACTTCATTCTTCTACACTAAGGAGCAAACAAATCATATTTTTCTCAAAAGTGTAAACCTTTATGTGTCTGCTTAACTAAGAAGCACACATGTAAACACAAGGTTAATACCAGATTCTTTTGTTAAGAGAGTTTGAAGACTCTGGCCTATGTGCTCAGAGTAAGTCTTATTCTGGATAGATTGAGCAGAAATTCCTGAACTGGATGTTTAGGAATTGAAGTCTCATGCTTGCAGGTAGAGCAAGGAAGTCTTTTTATGATGATTGATTGAAGTCTCATGCTTGTGGGTAGAGCAGGAAGTCCTAAACTAGATGATTAGGCATTGAAGTTTCATGCTTGAGGGCAGAGCAAGAAATCTCTTTCCATAGAATTGAGGAGGAAGTCCTGAACGGGTTGTTTGGGCAAGGAAGTCTCTTACTTGAGGGCTTGAGCAAAAGTCTCTTTCTAGGTGATTGAGCAGGAAGTCTTGAGTTGTTGGCTTAAGCAATTATAATCAATCGGATTATAGTTAAAAGCTCTTGTGCTACAAGGGGACTAGACTGCTCTTAATTGAGAGAAACTAAGATATATTGTGTGTCTCTTTATTTACATCTGCATTTACATTCCGTTATGCAACAAACTCTGAAGTCAAATGCTGGTTTGATTCATCCTCTTACTTAGATCAGAATTAGAGCATGACACTTTAGGTTCTGAAACATGATTAAGAAAAGGAAGTAAACTTCTCACTGTTGTAACTTACTCAGTTATCAGAATCTGAACGAGGTTCCGAATCTGATGGTTCATAAACAATTAGTGAAAAGAGTTTTTAAATTTGGGCATACACAATTTAACCCCCCTTCTTGTGTATTTTTCTTAACTTCATTGCATAACCCATATGAAGTCAAAGAACAAGCACATTGTTTTGATGAAGATGAGGAGACTGATAATGACTACCTATTGGAAATAGACAAGTCTAAAAGAGTCATCAAGCAACCTTAGAGACTTGGTTATGCATATCTCATAACTTATGCCTTAATCTTTGAAAGTGAGGTTCTGGATGAAGAGCCTAGAGTCTATAAGGAAGTTCCAAGGAGTCGAGACAAGACTAAATGGCTTAAAGCCATAAAGGATGAGATGAAATCTCTTTATAATAATAACACTTGGGAGCTGATTGAGAAACCTGCAAGGACCAGGTTAGTCAGCTGTAAGTGGATTTTCAAGGTTAAGGAAGGAATCAAATGAGTGATGTCGAATTGATTTACGGCAAGGTTAGTTGCCATGGGGTTCACTTAGAAAGAAGGTGTTGAGTTCAATGATGTATCCTCACCTATTGTAAAGCACAAATCTATAAGAACATTGTTAGCCATGGTGGCAAAGTTCGACTTAGAACTTAAACAAATGGATGTAAATACAACCTTCATGTATTATAATCTAGATGATACAATCTTGATGAAGCAACCTAGAGGGAATGCAAAAAGAGGAAAGGAAGATTATGTGTGCAAGCTGAATATGTTTTTATATGGCGTGAAACAATCTCCTCGACGATGGAATCAGAGATTTGACAAGTTCATGTCACACATAGGTTTCACTAAGAGCCAATTCGACCATTGTGTTTACCTCAGATTCCGATCTGGAAGTTCACTTGTTATTTTGTTGCTTTATGTGGATGACATCCTCATAGTAAACAATAGTGTCGAGGATGTTATGAAGGTGAAGGCTAAACTTAATAGGGAGTTTGACATGAAGAATCTGGGAGATGCATCTAGGATTCTTGGAATTGACATCCGAAGAGATAGAAAGTAGTATAAATTATGCTTATCTTAAAAGACATACCTACTGAAGATTCTCGACAAGTCTGGTATGTCAAAGTCATAACCTCTTGTAACATTGAAAATTATTAATTCAAGCCGAGTATAACTTAGAGTCCCAATATTAAGGTCGAAAGGGCCTATATGAAAAGCATACCATATGCTAAAATAGTAGGTTCTTTGATGTATGTTATGGTCAGTACTAGTCCAGACATAGCATATGTTGTGAGCCTTGTAAGCAGGTACATGGCCAATCTTGGAAATGCGTAGCGACAAACATTTAAGTGGATTCTAAGGTACATAAATAGGTATCTTAGTAGAGTCCTGATTTATGGTGGAGCCTGTGGTGAGGATAGCAAAGTAGGAATCGAAGGATTTGTCGCCTCTGATTATGCAGGTTGTATGGATTCCATAAATTCTATTTTCGGATATGTGTTCACTATGTTTGGCACAATAATTACTTGGAAAGAAACACTTCAGAAGGTTGTTGCCTTATCAACCACTGAAGCGGAGTATATTGCCCTCACTGAAGCTGTGAAAAAAACATTGTGGTTTGAAGATTTGCTAAGGATAAAACTTCAAGGTCAAGCTATCACTATTAAATGTGATAATCAAAGTGCAATACACCCGTCGAAGAACTCATTCTATCATCAGCGAACAAAGCACATCGATGTGAGGTTGCATTTCATCAGAGAGACAATCGAGCATAAAGCAGTTCAAGTGCTGAAGGTTTCGACTGACGATAATGCTAGTGATATGATTGCCAAGACACTGTCATGTAGCAAGTTCTTCCACTGTATGCAGTTGATAAAGTTGCATTATGAAAGCTAGTTTGTCCCCTTATTAGTGTAGAGTTTGTTCCAAGGTAAAGATTTGTGGTATTTAGACCCAACTCTAGCCTCTGATAATCCTAATCAAAGGGAAAAAGTGGCGTGGTAGTTATTCAATTGAATCAAGAATTCAGGGTTTTAAACTACTTTAAAGTGTCTTTCTATTTTTTCTCTCTTTTTCTTTTACTTTGTAGTTTTCTTCATGATAAAAAAACCGATCATACTTTGTTTATTGGGCATCGATTTCACAACATTACATATGCTTCTATTTTTTATTAAAAGTTTTTTTTTTAATAACAACAATAAATATCTATGCAGTAGGCCACATTTAGATGATTACCTGGTTATTTATAATTCATTTGTCGATCGATACTTGTATCTTTTTTGCCATCTTTCTGTGCTTTTTAACCTAACTAATTGGGGACTAGTATGCATACGTTGTGTGATACTCCCTCTGGTCCTTTTTATAAGGAACACTTCACTTTTTTAGATTCATTAACTAATTAATGTATTTGGTCTGCATTATAGACCAGATACATTAATTATTTAATAAATCTAAAAAAGTGAAATGTTCCTTATAATAAGGACCGGAGGTAGTACATGATAGGGATTTTACATTAGTTTATCTTGAGGTGCATATTTAGAAGTGGAGTAGTTTAACTTCACCTTAGAATAAACTAAATTTTCACATTGTGTTTAAAGTTCAAAGTTCAAATTTTGAAATGAAAACAGGTGGGCATACCATCAAATATTATCACGAAACTATGTTAATTTTTCAAACACTAAAACTAATCGCAATAAGAATGGACATAGACATGTAACACATACTAAGATGAAAATAAAAAAAAAAGGTGAAGAAACCATATGAACTATATTACAACTTCATAACAGCTATTTTTTCTAGTTTAAAGTCAACTCGAAGACCAAATACATCTAAGTAAGACCAGCAATATAAAACCAGAACAAAATCAAGTAAATTACATAAATTACATAAGTAGAACCATAATCAAATCATAATCAACCGCCAATTAAATTCCTTGGCATCATGATTGGGGTTTCTCCGTAGAAAGCGTTGGCTTGGAAATCTTTCATTGATGTGGTTAGATGTAAATTGGTTGTATGGAGAGGGAAACACTTGTCTATAGGGGGAAGAGTTGTCATGATCAATTTTGTCCCCAATGCGTTACCAGTTTATTCTTTCTCGTTTTATAAGGCTCTGGTGAAGGTTTTGAAGGAACTGACCATGATTCAATCGAGGTTCTTATGGGGAGGATCTTCCAATAGTCGCCACATTCACTGGGTCTAGTGGAAGACGGTTTGCTCTGCGAAGGAGAACAGTGGGTTAGGAATCAAGGATTTAGCTTTGTTTAACAAAGCGCCGCTCCTCAAATGGAAATGGAGGATTATTTTCGAAGACAATGCTCTTTGGAAAGGTATTTTGGAGTATAGATATTCGGGGAATAATTCTAACTTGGCCTGTGTAATTTTGGGTAATAGTGGCTCGACAGCGAGTGCTAAACACTCCATCTGGTGGCGGGGTTTAATGTCTATCAGTTTCGATAAGGAGAAGGAAGTGGATTTATTTACCGAGAATGTTCGTGGCAATATGGTGAGCGGTAGGAGCATCCCATTTTGGCGTTGTGGGTGGTTGGATGACCGTTGTCTTAAAGATATATTCCCTACCCTATTTAACTTTTGTTCTGCAGATTTGAGCTATAGTTGTGTGGGTGATGCTGGTTTCTGGTGCGGACAGAATTGGAATTGGAGGAAGATGTTCCCTTTTTTCCCTCTTGATTCCGTCATTGCTACAGAACTTAAGGAACTGAATGCTAAGTTATTCGCTAGATCTTTCAATAGTTTCAACGGAGATAGTTTCTCCTGGTATTTGGAAGATGATGAGGCATTCTCTATCAGATCTTGTTACTCTACTCTATTGCGGAATGCGCAACCAGATTCTGCTATTAACGGCGTAGCCGCAACGGCTTTGAAACTGGTTTGGAAATCAAAGGCTCAATCTAAAGTTCAGCTTTTGTCTTGGAGAGTCTTCTTGAATCGTCTCGCTACCAAAGATCAGTTGGCAAGACGAGGTATCTTCTTTGGTAATAATGATATTTTTTGTGTTTTCTGTACTGATGTTGTTGAGTCGTGTTCGCATCTCTTTTTATCCTTTGCGAAATCTAAGATCGTTTAGAAGGGAGTGGATCATTGGCTAGGTATGAAGGAGGGCTCAGAACCATGATGGGCTTCTGAGTTTTTGCGTTTTTCTAGCATTTTGGGTAAGGAGGTGGGTTCTATCAAATGTGCTCCTTTATGGAAGATTGTGGTGTCGGTGATTTGGAAGGGCTGTAATAATTGCATTTTTAATAATGGTATCTTTGATGCTTCGGAGATGATCTATTCGGTGTAGTTTCAGTCGTGGCGATGGTTCTGTTCTATTTTCAGTTCTTCTCCTACTTGTTCCCTGTACGATTGGATGGTAGCTCCTATATCTTGTCTCAAGCAGATGTAAAATTCCCGTTGTTGTATTTTTCTGGGTTGAGTATCCCTTGTACTCGTGTTGAATGAATCATTGCCTATTAAAAAAAAAATCAAACCTAAGTAAAACCAAGCATAAAGCCTGATGGAAGTTGAAGAAAAGATCGTGCCAAGTTGGAGCAAGCTCTTACTAGGGCGAAGAATGGTACACATCTTGAGAATGAAAAAATCCTCCTCACTGTGTGTTATGTCCTTTGCAGCTCTAAGAGATATCATTGACGCTGTCGAAAGATTTACTTCAAACCTTTAAATGGGGGATGATTCCTTGGAATCCTTGATTGACATAATTTTATGAAGTATTTAAGTTTTGTGAAAGCTATAATAAACCCTAAAATCCTAACTCTATGTACCACAACATTTCAACGCAACAAAATATAAAAGTCGTTTTAAAAAATTGGTCGTTTTCATAGAGTCAAAATGGGGTAGTTGTCCTTAAGCATTTACTATATTTGTTGGCTTTCATTAATTAATTTCTTTAGTATATAACACTATTCCTTTTAGTTAAACCTTCTCATAAATTTTCAAATTATTTATTTTTCCTTGATGTTTGTATCCTTAATTAAATCTAAATCCCTGTTTTGTAATTTTTTTAAAATAAATTTTGGTTTATAAAAATACATCTTCATAATTTCCATATTCTTCAATAAAATGAAATGTTCTATATCATTTATTATTTCATTTTCCATTTTTATAAGATAAATAGTAACTAATTTTGATAACAAAAATATCTAAATATAATAGTTACATTACATAATAAAAAGTTAAATGAAGTAACTGTGTATCATCATGATTTCTCATAAATTGGGTTTTCCGTCCACTTCTGCTTTCCTAGCTTTGAGTAAGATGATTGACTGGTATATGTATGGGAGTAATTAAGTTATTTTAGAATATATTAAATGATGAATTTTTATTGATAATATTAATGGATATAAGAAAATTTGAAACAAAGTAGAAAACGTGTCAAACTAAATCCTAATGGACTAGCTTGTGTTTCTTAAAGAAACTTGCACAAAGTGTTTCTACTACAATTTTTCCATACTTCTCTAGAAGTTCTTTTATATATTCCTAAGACCCCTAATAATATTAACTAATAAAACAATTCCCTTGTAATACTATTCATTCTTACATAATTTATGATATGTTAAATAATGGCAATTTCTTATCACACCACCCTTGTTTCTTAGGCACCATCTGAATTTCCGGTTTTGCCCCCTGATTTCGGATGTGCACGTCCGGACGCACCAATTTTTTTAAAAACGCTGATTCTTTCCGGAAGTGCACATCCGGAAACATTTCTGATCTGCAGATCCAGAAAAAGGCAGAACATTATTTTTTTTTTTAAAATCGGATTTTTTGTTTGATCGCATATGTTAATAAATCGTCGCAATTTAATATACATTTGACAACATCCATATATAAAATAAAATGATATATATATATATATATATATATATATATATATATATATATATATATATAAAATAAATCTCTGTCAAAATACAATGCATACATCTAATATAAATATAATACATCAAACAAAAAACTACTGCGTATGGCGGAGGATCTCTCCTGACTCCCCTGCTCCTCTGCCCCTACCCGCCATCCTGGATCGATGTCTGCGGTACTAAAGTGCCCCCTGAGCAATCACAATAATCCTGTCCACGGCAAGTCTGGCACCAGAGCCCTCAGAGAGGTGACCGTCCGCAATGGCCTGCTGCGCTATCTGCTCTATCTGACGACAGCGTGGTAGGACATCCTGAGTGTGGTCCAGTTGAGACTGCCGCTCCTCTAATATCTCCTGATGAGCAGGTCTGGGTGGCGATCCCTCAACAGTGGGCACCATGCATGGGTGTGAGACGGTGTAGAACCACACGATGTACCCGGCAGCAACACTCCAGTCTGTCTCCGCTCTGGTCGCCCGAGCCTCCTCCGATACCAAGTGGGACTGGTAGTCAGCATATAGCCCATCTAATCTGCAAAGCATAATAAATAAATAAATTTTGTTTAAAAATAATTAAACAAAAACAAACAAACAAGCAAAATTAAAAAAGGAAAAAAAAATAGTCTTCCGGATGTGCACATCCGGAAGGACTCAGAATTTTAAACGTTAGGTATTCCCGGATTTAAAATTTTGTTTAAAAATAATTAAACAAAAACAAACAAACAAGCAAAATTAAAAAAGAAAAAAAAATAGTCTTCCGGATGTGCACATCCGGAAGGACTAAGAATTTTAAACGTTAGGTATTCCCGGATGTGCACATCCGGAAGGACGCAGAATTTTAAACGTTGGATATTTCCGGATGTGCACATCCGGAAACACTAAACGTTTCAATATTTCCGGATCTGTACATCCGGTACGTATTTTGAAGTTTAAAAACGGCAGCCATGGCCACTGTAACAACCAAAAGGGCATTTTTATGCCCTGATCGTCCGTTTGAAACAGTAAAAATGACCTACATTGTCTCTAACCTATGTTATTCATACAACCTAACAATTTCTACACCTAAATGTCTACTCTAAATCGATTCCTCGAAAATTACTCCGAAACTCTAAAATTTGAAAACTTACCGATTAAAATGTGATATGGAGGATTTGGAGTGTGTTGATCGTTGTAGCAGTTGCTCTGCGCCGAACTCGAGTGGAAAAAATCGAGATTTGTGGTGATTGAAAATTTGAGAGTTTGAGAGAGTTTGAGAGATTTTGGAAATGGAAAGGTGAATAATGAGGGGGGAAGAACGTCTGGCGCGAACTAATAAGAAATACTTCCGGATGTGCACATCAGAATTGTTTCCAGATATGCATATCCGGAACAGCTCTGCGTTTTTTAAAAATTTGGTGCGTCCAGATGTATACATCCGGAATAGAGGGGCAAAAAAATAATTTTACGTGGTACCTAAGAAACTTGGATGGTAAATTAATAAATTGCCTAAATAATTTCACATGACACCTAAAGATCGACTTTCACTTTAGTCTTCAACTATCAAATCATCTTTACTATTCTTCTCATCTAGACACATGAAGCCTTCCATATGCTTGGTAATTTCTTCTGTTCCTTTTTCGTATATGGACGTTTCACATACATGGTTATTGGTTGTTGTTCTATTTTATACTATAACATAAGTCATTGAATACACATGACTTATAATTTATAGTTTGTATGTCTAATGTATATAAAGGTAGCTCAAAACTTATCAAAAGCTAAACATCTCTATCTTTGAGTGTTTTGACACTTGTTGTCTTGCTTAAGAGTATGAAATTGAGTGTTTTTATAATATTTTCATTCATGAGTTTTTCAATGGCTTGCATGTTTAATGTATAAAATGGTAGCTTAAAACTTAATATTATTGAACAAGGTCAAACTTACGAAGGATCTATTTTAATAGATATGACTTTATTTTAAAAATATAAAAGAAAGATTTAAATTTAACTAAGAATGCAAACATGAAGGAAAAAGAAAAAAAAAAATCAAGGAATAATGAGAAGATTAAACCATAAATAATAATATTATTTATATGGAAAATTTATTAATGAAACACCTTATTCAAAATGACATAATTATATAATAGTACAGTTATGTGTAGTTTGAGTTTTACTAATTTTTTTTTTTTTAATAATCAAAATATATTCCAACTAGATCAATAAGATTCAAGATTCAATATATAGAGTCCTCCTATACAAATTTCCAAGAACAAGCCACACAATTACTATATTATGATTGAAGCAAAAGCACTCCTATAAAAAATCCTCAGGGCTTTTATACCAATCATAATAGTTACATTGACTAAAGTTTTTATATTCTATTCCCCTCCACCTCCATGCCATATACATGATTCTAAAACATATCTCCGTAGGAACTGCAAAACCGTCGTTAAAAATGATTTGGTTCCTACACCACCATAAATTCCAGCACGTTGACAACCAAATAAGTATAGCAGCCTCGTATGAGAGACCGTCGACAAAAGATAACAGCAAATGATCAACACAATTCGCCACATCAGCAGCCTCATAACCTATCCAGTTTTCTACCTCTTGCCAAACCAATTTTGATTTCGGACATGATAGAAGTAAGTGGTCCAATGTTTCAACAGTATTAAAACAAAAAACGCATATCTTATCATGCTCATTTGATACTATATTTCTAGCCTCCAAATTAGCTCGTGTCGGTAACTTGTTAAGAATGATTCTCCACCCAAAATTAAGTTATTTTAAAAAACAACTTATATTGATAAATGTTTTTTCACTACTATAAAATTTGCTTTTAGTGACCGATATAGTGACTGAAAAATTTCGGTCACTCTAGTAACCGAATTAGCCACTAAAATTAGACATCATATTAAAAAAAATTTAAAAGTCACTAAATCGGCCACTAAATAAAATTAGCCACCAAATTAGCGACTGATATTTTGTAACCATAATTTTCAGTCTCAAATAATCGTTTTTATATAAATTAATTCATAAAAAAATTCAGTGACCGAAATTTCGGTCACTAATTTTGTTTTTTCATTATTAAGTTGCTTTCCTCCCAATTTTCTTCTTTTATTTATTTTTTTAATTTTTTAGTCAAAATTTTATATTTTTATTATTTTAACAAATAAAACATATATTTATATAAATAATTAACTCATTCAAATTTATTTATTTAGATCAAATATAATTTTAATGACAATTAGTGTAAGAAATTTTTTAAATAATATTTGAAAGCTCTATTTCATTAATAATATATAAATTTCAAATGTAAATTATACAATAAAAACCAAATGACTTAGTGGACATCCGAAAGCCTCACAAAGAAAAGTGCATTCATTTGATTTATGTTAGAGACAAAACTTTTATTTTATTTTAACTTTATTAAACAATTTAAAATGGTCACTAATATCTGTAACTAATTTCAGTCGCTAAAATCAGCCACTAATTTTGGTCACTAAATTCGTCTCTAAAGGTTAGCGACTAACACTTTTCCAACCGAAATTTAGTAGTCGCGTTATTGGTCGCTAAACGTTATAGTGACCGATTTTTAGACTTTTTCGGTCTCTAATTCGGTCACTGAACACAAATTTTTTAGTAGTGTTTAAGCTTTCTTCCTTTCATTATACGTAACTTTTTCCGTCTTTGAGAGATAGAATTTGTTTTAATGTTTGTAGCTCTTCAATCAACATTTTATTCTTTACTAGTTCGATGAGTTATTAGAGAATGAAGTATTGGTTGAAGAGTCACAAGCATTAAACCTAATTCTAAGACTTAAAAAAGCAAGTCAGATACATAGAATGAAAGGAAAAAAGTTAGGAAAACATTGATCATTGTAACTTGTTATTCTAATATAATTTAATTTATCAAATTATTAATTTCTATATCACATTGAAAGGTTATATGTTTAGTGAGTGGTTGATGAAATAAGCATTCCACACTTGTTATAGTAAACTTAAAAGAACATATCAGTGCGGTTGAAAGACAAAACCGTAGTGAAAGGATGTTTAAACAACAAAAATGACATTGATGGATATCGAACCCATGACCTTTAAACTATTCACTACGGTTATTTAAAATAATTGTGGTTATAAGTAACATGCTTTTTAGTTTTCTATCATAGACATTGGATTGTTGTTATAAATAACTCATATACAATCACACTCTATCTAACAACAGTTGCTCAACCGTTATTATAGGTCTTTCCTAACCGTGATTATATGTGTTTTTCATAGTGGTGTATGTACATCCCTAAAATACAACCTTGTTGCCTAACCATAAAGAAACTCAACCCAAAAAAAAATAGATGGACATCTCACTCATCTCGGACAATAAGATTGATCGATCTACCATATTAAAAGCATTTGAGAGCATAACCAAATAACCATCTATGTGTCATTTGCTCAATAGTCCTTTGACATTGTGTAAAATGATCTGATGATTTATGCTGGTGGCCTCTGTGTGACGACAGCAATTTCTCCGTCAAATCGTGCTACCTTGCTTCCTTACCTGATAAGGCTACTGATGATTTTGATGCTAAAACTGTTGAAGCTCTGCATCATCTTTGGAATGCTTCGATCCCCCTTAAAGTTAAGATTTTTGGCTGGAGGCTGCTCTTAAATCGTCTCCCGACTCGCGACAATCTTGCTAAGAGAAGTATCATTTCAAATCCTCATGAAATGGTCTGTGTGTTTTGCTTCCAAACGATTGAAACCAACATTCATCTATTTACTTCTTGTTTCAAAACTAAGGCAATTTGGCAGGAAGTTGGTTCTTGGATTGGTTGTTTTTCTCCTTCTTCGTCTTGTTCCGTTGACTCGTTCCTCCTGTGGAAGAACTTATCCTTACCCGGCTGTTCATCTTCGATGTTTTGGCTTATCTCGTGCTAGTGTATTTGCTGGTGTAGAAATCAGGTTATTTTTAACGATTGTATTGCGGATTCGAATCAAATCTTTAATATGATTGTTCAAGTTTCCTGGAGATGGAAAGCTTTGAAGTGCAAGAAGAGATACAATTGTAGTTTATATGAATGGTTCAAAATGCCATTGGATTTCTTGTAGTTGTTTGTTTTCTCTTTGGCCATGTTATTTTGCTGTACTGGTTTATTCTGCTAAATAGCAGTTGTATCCTTTTTGGGTCAGTTTATAACCTTCATTAATGAATTTGATTATCAAAAAAAAAAAAATGATCTCAGCAACACCCGATCTATGTGTTTTTACAAGAATTGTTTAGTTACTTACTATGTATTGCATATAGTAAACGTGTTTTTTTTTTCATGATAAAAAAAGTTATCTTGTTTTTTATTTCAAAATTTCATAGTTACTAGAAAAATTGCATAATATAATTGTTATTTGGTAAACATCATTTTTTTTGTATTGTTTAGTTTGTTTAAAAGAATTAAGAATTGGTTTGTTTAGAGTTAGGTAATTCGCAACTCGCACATAATAGAGTTTGAATAGTAAATTTTGAATTCATATTCAATCATAACTTTTTGGTTTGACGTTATAAAACTTGAAGTCAGTCAAGGTAGTCTCTTTAAGGTCAAATAATCCATTTTATCTCAAATTTTGTAAAGTAAATTAAACAAAATATGATAAATTATTATAAATAAAACAAATACTATTTAACTATATTCCACCGACTAACCATCTTACCAGGGTCGGCCTAACGCATCTCGAGACTTGAGGCAAAATTTAAAATTAAATATTTTTAATATAATAATTTTTTTAAAATGATTATATTTTAGTTATTTTATAATATAAAATCATTAAATTATTATAATTAATTTTATTTAGTATTTTATTTCAATTGATAATAAAATTAACTCATCTAAACATTCTTCCCATTATTTTAAAAAATCATAATTGAAAACAATAACAAATTTATAAAAAAAATATTACATATCAAGTCTTCTATTATATTAAAGGAGTCAAAAACTTATCATCTATACATATAATTTTTAAAATAACAAATCAAATATTATATATTATACTATTATAAATGGTTATTACTATTATATATTCTAAATAAATGTGATATAACATAATTTAAAAAAATATTTTAAATAAATCAATTAATTAAAATAATATAAAATAAAAATAAAAATTGAGGCCCTAGGCGGTAGCCTTGGTGGCCTACCCCTAGGGCCGACCCTGCATTTAACACCATCCAAATGCATATAAAAATTGATTTACACAATTAATTATATGTAAATTCAATTAAATAAATAAATTAAAATGGTGTTATAGGAGGGCCTCTTATGTCCACGTTGCCTCACCTCACGATTTTCGTTTTTTTTCTTTTGTAGTCTTGTTCTATTAATCTCCTTTACTTTGATTTTACAATATTGTTTATTTGTAACCATCCCCTTCGGGGCTTTATTTAATGAAAAAGTTCACACCTTTTAGTGCATTGTGTTATGGAATTCTTGAGTTTTGTTATTTATAGCATCAAATCATAGTTTTGAGGCGTGTTCCCCATTGGGCTTTCTCTCGGGGTCCAGAAAAATTTTGTCTGATAAGGTAGCAGGGATCTTTCTATGAAGGTTGAACAAAGTATTTCCTGATAAAGTGGCAAGGATCCTGTTGTGAAGGTCCAACAAAATATTTCTTGATAAGGAAGCAAAGATCATCTTGTGAAATTCCATTAAAATATTTCTTGATAATACGACAAGTATCCTGCCATGAAGTTCTGGGAAAATATTTCCCAATGAGGCGCCAAAGATCCTTTTGTGACAATCCAGCAAAATATTTTCTGATAAGGAAGCAAAAAATCCTTTTGTGAAGGTCCCGCGAAACCTGAAATGTATCAAAAAATTACAACACTGGTAAGTCAAGAGAATATGGAGGCACATTAAAAACCTATGCTCTTATAGAGGAAAAGAGTGTCACCTTACCTTTTTTATTCATTAAAAACAAATTTTGATAGTTCATACGTTGGAGGGATAAATTCCTTCACCTTACTTAATTAAAGGAAACATTGAATAGTTAACCATAATGGTATCTCATGTTCACTGAGTTCTAGGTTCGAGGAATGAGTTGTGCATCTAATTCTTCTAGCTTGTAAGCACCATGTAGTAACTTATGGTGTATTCGATACCAGTCTTCCCATTTGGAAAGAAGTTTCCCAATCTAAGTAGGTGCAATAACTTTCCTGAAAACAAGATCGCCTTCCCTCATCTACCTTGGAACCTTGTTGGAATTGTATCATTTTGAAGCTTTTGTTTTACTACGAATTCATGAATATGGTCGATCTCTTTAGCCTCGCCAATCATGTAAGACGTAGTTCTCATTAAAACTTCATTTTCTTCTTCATTTAAATGTTCATGATGCCATGTGCATATGTCAATCTCAATTGGTAACATGGTAAGTATGCCATCAACCATCTTGAATGGTTAAGTGGGTGTTGTATAATATGACCATCAAACCTTTGCAAGAACTATATTAAATACCATTGCACACCTTATAAGAGAAAGTGTTACGTTAATTATAATCAGAAAGAGAGATAAAAACTCATGTAGCTATAAGGCCCACATACTATTTGTGTCATCCAACTTCTTCTTTATCTGACAGAGGATCACTTTGTTGGGCGATTATGTCTGTCCATTCCCCTATGGATGGACAACTAAAAATAGCTTTGTTTGAATTCCTAATTGGTGGCAGAATTCCAATTTAGTTGAACTAATGATATGGGTTCCATTATCTGAGACAATACGTTTTGGAAAACTAAACCTTCAATATAACTTTGTATTGAAGTGAAAGTAGCAAGGGTGTGTGAAGTGGGGTTATATAAAGTTTTTTTCTGTAATCATTCGTAAAATCTTGAATAATGCACAAAATTTGAAAAGGGGTAAAGCGTGAAGATTTTACCTAATCCCAAGATAAATAAATTCACCCATTGTGTCACTCGAACGTTAGAAACAGTTCGATTCTCTAATATAGTTGTCTTTAAAACAGTTCCACTTTCCAAGACTGATTGACAGCTCATTAATGTAAAAACTGTTCAATATCCAAGATTCAAAAAGTTTAATAATGAGGTTCTGTCTGGATACTTTTGAGCATATGAAACCTTCTCACTTTGTGCCAAGACCCAAGGGAACTCATGTTATTGGAACAAAGTGGGTCTTCAGAAACAAGCTGAATGAACAAGGAGAGGTAGTAAGAAACAAGACCCAACTGGTTGCACAAGGTTATAGTTAGTAAGAAGGAATTGACTATATTGAAACCTTTGCACAAGTTGCCAGGTTAGAGTCTATTCGTCTATGATTTCCTTTGCTATAAATCATAACATCATCTTGTATCAGATGGATGTTGAGAGCACATTTCTGAATGGTTACATAACTGAAGAAGTGTATGTACACCAACCTCCTGGTTTTGAAAACAATAAAAACCCAAATTTCGTTTTCAAGCTTAAGAAATCATTGTATGGTCTGAAACAAGCTTCCTGAGCATGATATGAAAGACTAAGCGATTTTCTTCTTGAAAATGATTTCACCATAGGGAAGGTTAATACAACTCTGTTTAATAAAACATTGAAAAATCACATTTTTGTTGTCCAAATTTATGTTGACGATATTATATTTGGTACTGCTAATGCTGCTTTATGCAAGGAATTTGCTAAGTCTATGCCGGCAGAATTTGAAATGAGTATGATGGGAGAACTCAAGTTCTTTCTAGAGATTCAGATCAACCAAAGTCCAGAAGGAACCAACATCCATCAGAGCAAGTACACCAAGGAACTTCTGAAGAGTCTTGACTTGTCAAAATGCAAGATTTCAAAGAATCTCATGCATCCTACATGTATCCTTGAGAAGTGAAAGCTCTTGTGGTTTGACTAAATTTTGGTTAAAACTTGATGAAGAACAAGATGATCAAATATGAAGAATTATGCCAAAAAACAAAGATGTCGAATGAAATGTCCTAGCATGAAGACTCGACACATGGAAAAATGCAGCAGGTTGTTTTAACTATGTTCCAAGATTCAAGGCTAGATTTGCAGTGGATCAAAGACAGAAGATCTGAAGCCCAAGACAGAAGACTATAAAAGAAGACCAAGACCTAGGATAGACATAGACTTAGGAATCCTATTGTAACACTTTTGAAAAGTAGAAAATATGGTTTAGGGTTTTGAAAATCGTTAGCTTTCTTGTGTTGTAAGTCTCCCTTTGTATCAGTTTGATGCATTGTGGTAAACATAGATGTATGTACATATTCAGAAACCTTTAGGTAATGAATTGTATATTGTTCTTTGATGAAGCTTTGAAACAAATCCAAGTAGGATTGTTAGTCGAGAATGCATGGCTGAACTTTGCATTGAAAGAGGATTCTTTCAAGTAGGATGATATAATTATTGTGACTATAACTATTAGATATCACAGGTTGTGATTTAGGGAGTGAGATGGGTTTCTCTTATCAATTAGATGTGACTTCTAATGATAAAGTTTTCATTGGGTAGTGACAGGTAAACCATAGGTTATTTACTGCAAACCAGAGGTTGTTTACTTAAAACTATACTAATGATAGTGAATTCTTCTTCCTGGCTTGGTAGCTCCCAGATGTAGGTGATTTGCACCGAACTGGGTTATCATATTATGTGCTTTTATCATTCTGCAATTTACAGTTTAGTATTGATTAACATGTCGTAACAGATGTTGAAACATCTGTTGTGAATCTGTTGCTAATATTCAGTATATCAGCTTGTTTGTTCTGCTCTTGTTTTAGTGTTATGAAGAGAACAATATTGTGACATGTGTTAGGACATCTACTATCTGCTATGCCAGAATTTCAATTGGTATCAGAGCCTGGTTTCTTGTATGTTTCTGGATGAGATCTTGGAAGATACTTTCTGGTTTTTAAACAAGGTGTGTGTGTAATCAGACCATTCATTGGATATTTGGAATGATCAGTATTGGATCAAAGATGACAACTTCTGTTGGTTGTTTCTTGCTTCTATAAAGTTTCTCCAACCGCTGCTGGTGAAAAGGTTCTTTTCTACCAGGTGTCCTCTAAGATGTCTAGACATCTTAATTGGATCCTGTTAAAGATGTGTTGGTGTTCCGCTGCATATGTTTCTGATGAAAGGACTTTAGTAAAGCTAGATTAAATACTATGTTCATGAAGGTGTCAGCATCTATTGAAGTTCTAGCCATTCCAGCAGGGAGTAATGGAATGGAGAGAGTTATTTGTTGCTGTTAATGGAATGGTACTTGGAAGGTTAGTTCCTTCAGGTATTTTGAAGTCAGAAGAGGAGAAGTTTAGGTTATCAATTACTTTTTTTATGAAACTGGTGAATACCCTTTGTCATGATAAAGTTGCGAAAGACACTTGAGAATTCTCTTAAGTCCACTCATAAAGGAATCTCTAGTAATGAGGATTGTTCTATTTCCTTGGTGTTCTGGAGGACTATGGTTGCTTTTCTGGCTCACGGTTGGTTCTTAGGATCATCAATCTGAAGAATTTGGGGGCGATTTATTTTCACTTTCCATGTCATGAAAGGTAGGGCTTCTTCAGATCAGTTGAAGTGGTTGGTCTCAAGGAAGATGCAGGAGTTTGTACCAGCTAGGTCAAGGATGTCAGTCTTGATGTCTCAAAATTCTGCTTGGTACATAAGGTACCTACACTAAAGAATACTTGATTGGCATTCCTAAAGTGTTGATATCTCATGGTTGTATGGGGAACTGAACAAGGATTCAAGATCAATTGATATTTGTGGAGTGCACAAGTATTTAATTGATTATCCATGTTCTTGAAGCTCAAGATTGCTGGAGTTCAGGAGGTGCAACTTTTCTCCTTGCAACAACTCAGGGACTAACACCAGGTGGATGATCCAAGAAGGTTTTCTTATAGGGATTTAAGATTCATTGCTATTTGTGATGTTCATAAGTATTTAATGAATTATCCTTAGTAGATGATCAAGGAAGATGAAGCCCAGGTGTCTCATCAGTTGTTCCATCATCAATGTTCAAGCATCTAGTCCTTGGATCTATTTGGGGTTCTACAAGGATCTAATGTTCAACCATATGTTGAAACATTCCATCAGCAAAGATTTTGAAGAATCTTGTTGATTCAAGGAGTGAATCTTTAGGACAGGAGAGAGGAGTAGCATATGCTCTGGGAACCAAACTTTTGTGTGTTGACATAAAGTGTTGGGAACCCTCTTCTGTTTGGATCAGCAGAGGCACATAATTTGACTAGGAAGTTTCGTGTCAGGAAGCTTATTTAGAATATGGTGCTGAGTGAAGTTGTTAGATGTCAAGCATGCTATATATTTGTATTTGATACTTGGCATTTTTCAACACTTTCTTTTTTTAATTGAGGATTTTATTAGTGAATTGTTGTTGTTCTTCAAACATTTTATTTATACCTTTGGTATTGTGCAGGAAAAGGAACTAATTGATCAAAGATTTAAGACAAAAAGAGATGATACAAGCTGCCAAAGCAAGAGGAAAACAACAGCAGGTTCGCTTTGCAAACTCTGGCGAAGTCCCTAGTGAACTTTCGCTTTGCGAACTCTGGCAAGGTCTCCAGCCTTATGGGTGGGCCAGTCACTTGGGCCCATGACCCATCTCACTTTCTGATCAAGTGAGAGGCAACCCTAGTTTCCTTGGACACTTTGCCTCTTGCCACGTTTTTCAAACACTCTCTCAAGAACATCACGTGCTCTAGTTCCTCAATTTTCACCAAGTTTTCCCCAAATCAATTACAAGTTCAGGTTTGAATCTCATTTTTCTTTCTGTGAATTTCTGTTTAGACATATGGTTATGGTTGTGGATTACACATTAGAGACATTGTTAATTCTAGGTTTTCACCTCTGTTTTAGGGTTTCTTTGCTGTTTGATGTTGAAATTGTTGCAAACCTTAGAATAAAGGTGATATTTTAAATGGAACTCGGATGTGGAAAGTCTGGATGCTGTTGTTTTTCTGAAATTATCGCGGGTTCGCTGTCCAGTTCGCTTTGTAAACCTGGGCGAGCATTCGCCAGACTTCGCTTTGCGAATCTAGGGCAAATGTTCGCTAGCCTTCGCTTTGCAAACTCTGGAGCGAACGTATCAGAATTCTGAATTTTTTTTATGTTGTCTCAGTTTGTGATTTTGTTTTGGCTCCCGTTTCTAATGAACTGTGTTGCTACTTGTTGTTTTATTTGTTGATTTGTGCAGATGGCTCCTAAGATTAATCCCGCAAAGAAAAGAAAGACCAGCACTTCGAAACAAGTGCTAATACAGTTTGACAGCGATGGTTTTAAGGGAACCAAGCAGGCATCAAGGTATCTGACCTTGGAAAACAGAACTATCTTACCAGAAAAGAGATTTAACTTGAGTGACCGTGGAAGTTATCGGTCGGTGGGTGTACTTTTAGAAGCGAAAAAATAAGGGAAGAATGATAACTCCCTTGGATAGCTACAATGTTGAGATTGTTTGAGAGTTTTATGCTAATGCCCTCCTTGATGATGGGGAGCTTTTTAGTTGGACAACCGAAGTTGGGGGGAAAGTTGTGCGATTTGATCGCGGAGCAATTAATACCGTTCTTGGAGATCCTTTGCCATTAAGTGCTAGCCAAATAGATGTCTACCATAGAGACTTGCACCTTCACCGTGACATTCCAAAAATGACCAGCGATCTTCTACGACTAGGAAAAACTGTAGAACTCAACCCATCTGGGGTTGCCATTAGATACCGCCGTGAGGATATGCAACCTTTGGCTTAGCTTATTTTGCTTTTGGTGATAACCAACATCAAGCCAAAGTCGCATTCGTCTACCATCCATATTCCACTTGCCCACCTTGTCCACATTATTTTGACTAATGTACAGATAGATGTGGCCCGTATTATCGCCGATGATATTAAGGCTATTGTTCAGAGTGGTCTTGGCGGTTCCGCTTCTCGGGCGAATGTCCCTCTTGCTTTTCCTTGTCTCATCATGACTTTGTGTGCTCATGCTGGGGTTAATATACCCGCACGCCGTCAGGTCACTATTCCTTCTGAGATCGACGACCGATATGTGGATAAGTTCTGTAAGCCTAAGGGGACAAGGGGTGAGACATCTAGTGCTGGTGTTGATGCCAGCACAAGAGGTGGAGATGCTTCTGGTTAGGGTCGCAAGGTTTCAACCCTTATCAGCAGGAGATATGCCAGTATAATGATGCGTGTTTTTTCGCAAGTGTACGAACGCATCAGAGTAATATAAAAGATTATCGTATCCACAGAGACCAAGTGTCAATCTATCGCTATCTATTGTTAAGGTGTGTATCTAAGGTGATTGAAAATATTAGTTTTGAAGAGTACACGGTAGTAAATAAAGTAATTAAAATTAATTGATAAAGACAGGTTCGAATGCAATTCACACAACCAATTGATAATCCAAGTACTTGCTAATAGAACTACTTACGGGCAATGTTTTCTACTTTGAAAAGAACTAATTTGACAGGAAATGTCGCTTTCGCGTATTCAGAACCGAGTTGTACCCCCTAATCAAACCCTCTTATTGTCACGGATAAAAAGGCGCGCATTGCGTTAGAGTAGTAAACCTATTTTTAAGAAATATAGTATCTTGACCAAGTTGAAAAGTATTTTAACCTGGATTTTCTAAAAAAACGAGGTTCTTACGAACCAGACTTTAAACTTCTTAACGCGTCCGAAAATGGTTTTAAAATCTCTTTTCCTTTTAAATTAAAAACTCCTAATAACCTAAACAAAGCGCTTTCGCTGTTTTTGAAATAGTTTAAAAACAATTAAGTTTAGATAGGCGTTGGACGGCTTTCGATCTTACCCAACGGAATTTAAGAACAGGAAAACTTATATTGAAAGTTAAAATAGCCCTTAAGTGTTTCCACTAACAATTGTACAGATTATCGGTTCGGTATATGATCTTCACATTCTAACCTTTATAAAATTAGCCAGACATGGTAAAGTAAAAGTTCATTTCTAGATTTTTCATAAAAAAGGTATTTAAGTGCGAGTGCGGAAAGTAAATGAAAGTAGTACGAGTGCGGAAAGTAAACGAAAGTAATGCGAGTGCGGAAAGTAAACGAAAGTAGTGCGAGTGCGGAAAGTAAACGAAAGTAATGCGAGTGCGGAAAATAAATGAAATTAAAAGACAGCGCAAGAAATAAAGTTGACAAAAGGTAAAGTAATAAAACCTGCTCCAATCGGAGTGGTTGAATAAAATGCGAACTGAAAGTAAAATGGCGGTAGGATTAACTTCCTTCTAGAGTGCTCCAAGACTCAATCTCACAGGCTCTTACAGACTCGATCTCTCGAATGTAGTAACACCTCGATGTGAAGCGACTACCACTATTACACTGATATATGCTTATGAACAACTAAGCTTGGATGAAGAAAAACGAAAACCTAAAGTCCTATTTATAGGCAAGGAGACATGTGGAAAAGACAAGGATGCCCCTAGCATTTGAATTTGGGCGGGAACTTGTTTTGTTTTTGTGGCACCCGCCACAACACCATGGCGCCCGCCATGAGTGTAAAATTGCTTGGGCAGTTGGAGATCGTGGGGAAAAACAGTTGGGAGGAGTTTGAGACATGGCCACGTCATGGAAGACCCTGTGGCGGCCGCCAGAGTGGATGCCATAAGTGCAAAATGCTGATTTTCTCTATTTTAGCTCATTTCGGCTCCTTTTTCGCTCCTTTTCTCGCTCGGGGCTCCGATTAGTCTAAAAACCTGAAAACAAAGAAAAACATAATAATAACATAATAAAATGACATTAAAAGACTAAGAATGCATGCGAAATCGGAGTAAAAAATACGGTGAAATTCAGTTTCATCAAATTCTCCCACACTTAGACCTTTGCTTGTCCTCAAGCAAAACATTTAAAGCTCAAAGTAAGAAAACTAGTGCTGACACGTGATTCGGGTAAAAAGGGCTTCTAAGTTCAAGTCAGGATGCAGTGACAGGTACTAAGTGAACCAAGGGTATCGTAATGACACTTATCCGCAGAGGCGGACATAAACTTCATTCTTATATTAATCAACTGTATCATCCCACAATAACTAGGCCTACCTCTTCATCTCTTTTTGGGTCCTTTTCATTCAGGCGCAATCACATTAAGCCCGTTATCCGTACATGTTTCATAGTAGAGTGACCTGTTAGTGATTCTGATCCAAAACATAGGGTTTCTGGCACATAAGACTGTGTAAACCCTTTTATTAACCCAAATGCAGTTGTGGGGGATCGGATCGTAATCCGCCCTACCGAGTTCAGCGCCAGATACCTCTGAACCAACTAACAATGGGTCAGCTAAAATTATATATATATATATATATATATATATATATATATATATATATATTTTGGCAACAATTCAACTTTTTGGTTTAAACGACCTTGTGAGGGTCATCTATCCGGAGTTTGCCTTTTTCTTTATTTAATTTACTGGATCATTCACTTATGTTCATCAGTCCCCTACGTAGAAAATGCTTAGGCCGGAGCTGACTGCTGAAATAAACTACTTAGGACAAATTTGGAAATGATAATTAAGGCCATGGTATATGGGGTTTTGTAATGATTCCTATATTCGTGAAGTCTACGGTGCTAAAACGATACTAATGTTTCAAAAAGTTCACCTAAGTCACCACATCCTAATCCAAACCTGTCTTAAAGCCCAAAAAACGTGTAGAACAACAATGTTTTCTTTTTGGAAATTTTTTTTTTGTAGGGCTAAAGAAATGGGGAAAAATGAGGGTGCACTAGGGATACATTGTACTGGTGACTCGTCAGACTCATGCATTTTCTAGAAAAAAGACATAGACAAAAACAAGAAATAAACAACTAACTAAAAATGGAAATAGAAAGCAATAAAATCCCCTCCCACACTTAAATCGAACATTGTCCCCAATGTTTCGAAATAAGATAAAGAGAGTAACCTGTAAAACTACTGATGTGGACAAAGTAACGCTCTCTCTGGGCGTCATTCCTGAAAGTCACATGCATGTCGTCAAAATTCTGCATTCTGCACAGAGTTAGGAAGAAGGTCCTGTAAAACACAAACATTTAAAACATTAGTCCTGACAAAATATAACAAGAAATAAAATAAAACAAAATGTAGAAAAAGTAAATAAGGTAAGAAAAATCATGGGTTGCCTCCCATGCAGCGCTTGTTTAACGTCGTTAGCTTGACGACTGGAACTTATACATCTCTTGTCGGGATTGGTGGATCGCTTAGAGTGTGGCTGGAGTAGGTTATTGGAATGTCTCCTCCTTCGTAGAGCTTCAGTCTTTGTCCATTGACGATGAATGGTTTACATGTCTCGTTTTTTATTTCAACAGCTCCAGACCTCAGAATTTTTGATACTTTGAAGGGGCCAGTCCATCTTGAACGGAGCTTTCCTGGGAAGAGCCGTAGCCTAGAATTGAACAGGAGAACAGGGTCGCCTAAGTAGAAGTCTTTTCTTACGATTCTTTTGTCGTGCCAAGCTTTTGTTCTTTCTTTGTATATTATGGCATTCTCGTAGGCTTGCTGTCTGAGTTCTTCCAATTTGTGGATGTCAAGGATACGTTTCTCACCAGCAGTTAGGTAATCCAAATTCAAAATTTTAATGGCCCAATAGGCCTTATGCTCTAACTCAAAAGGTAAATGACAAGATTTTCCATAGACTAGTTGGTAGGGGGTTGTTCCTATAGGGGTTTTGAAAGCGGTTCTGTAGGCCCATAAAGCCTCTTGAAGCTTTTGCGACCAATCTTTTTTGGATACAGAGACAGTTTTTTCTAAAATTTGTTTAATCTCCCTATTAGATACTTCCACTTGGCCACTAGTCTGTGGGTGATATGGTGTTGATACTCTATGCTTAACTCCATACTTGCTTAAAAGCTTATCAAATATTCTCGATATGAAGTGAGATCCTCCATCACTTATAACTAAACGGGGTGTTCCAAATCTGGGGAATATATAATTTTTAAATAATTTAATCACTACTCTAGTGTCGTTTGTGGGTGCAGCTATCGCTTCAATCCATTTAGACACGTAGTCTACTGCAACTAAGATATACTTGTTTCCTAAAGATGGTGGGAATGGTCCCATGAAATCTATACCCCAAACGTCGAAGAGTTCTACTTCTTGGATGTTTCTTAAAGGCATTTCACCGCGTCTTGAAATATTTCCTGTGCGTTGGCATCTATCACATTTGACAATGTAACCATGGACATCACGCCACATGGTAGGCCAGAATAGGCCAGCTTGAAGAATCTTGGCGTAGGTCTTAGAGGTGCTTGCATGTCCACCATAAGGCGCAGAGTGACATTGTTGAATTATGCTTTCTACCTCGTCTTCTGGAACGCAACGGCGGAAAATGCCATCTTTACCTCTCTTGAAAAGAAGTGGCTCGTCCCAATAGAAGTTTCTAACATCACTTAAGAACTTCTTCTTCTTGTGGTAATCGAGATCAGGGGGTATGATATCAGCAGCTAGGTAATTAACAAAATCAGCGTACCAGGGCACGTTACTTACAGCTAAGGATTTTTGAAAGTGCTCATGAGGGTCTGGTTTTTTTATCTTCAATGGTTTCCAACTGGGCTATCAGTTTATCATAGGCAAAATCATCATTTATGGGTACTAATTCAGGATTCAGGTATTCTAGCCTAGATAGGTGATCGACTACTACATTTTCTGTGCCTTTTTTATCTCGGATGTCTAAGTCGAACTCTTGTAGCAACAAAATCCATCGAAGTAACCTGGGTTTAGCATCTTTTTTACTTAGTAGGTAACGGATGGCAGCATGATCGGTGTAAACTATAATTTTGGCTCCTACTAGATATGATCTAAATTTGTCTATAGCGAAAACTACCGCTAGGAGTTCTTTCTCGGTTGTTGCGTAATTGAGCTGGGCGGCGTCTAGGGTTCTACTGGCATAATATATTACATGTAATCTTTTATCTTTTCTCTGACCTAGAACGGCTCCTACAGCATAATCACTGGCGTCACACATTATCTCAAACGGTTCAGACCAATCAGGGGGTTTCATAATGGGTGCTGAAATCAATGCTTGCTTCAAAAGGTTGAATGCTTCATTGCATTTTTCATCAAAGATGAATTCAGCATCTTTCATTAACAGGCCAGTTAAAGGTTTTGTTATTTTGGAGAAGTCCTTGATGAAACGGCGGTAGAATCCAACGTGTCCAAGGAAACTTCTAACTTCCCTGATAGTCTTGGGTGGTTTTAGGTTCTCTATAACTTCTATTTTTGCTTTATCTACCTCTATACCTCTTTCGGAGATTATATGTCCTAAAACAATTCCTTCAGTCACCATGAAATGGCATTTTTCCCAATTCAGCACAAGGTTCACCTCCACACATCTTTCTAGGATTTTCTCAAGGTTGATAAGACAATTTTGGAAATCAAAACCGCAAACCGAGAAATCATCCATAAATACTTCCATGATTCCATCTAGATAATCTGCGAAGATTGACATCATGCAACGTTGGAAAGTAGCAGGGGCATTACAGAGTCCAAAAGGCATTCGTCTATAAGCAAAAGTTCCAAAAGGGCATGTAAAGGTAGTTTTTTCTTGATCTTCTGGATGTATAGGTATTTGGAAGAATCCCGAATACTCGTCTAGATAGCAGAAGTAAGAATGTCTGGCAAGACGTTCTAACATCTGGTCTATGAACTGTAAAGGGAAATGATCCTTCCTAGTTGCTTTATTTAACTTTCTATAGTCTATGCACATACGCCAACCTCCTTCTATCCGTTTTGCTATTTGTTCACCTTTCTCATTTTGCACAACTGTGATGCCTCCCTTCTTGGGTACCACATGCACAGGGCTCACCCACTTACTGTCCGAGATCTGATATATTATACCTGCTTCTAGCAACTTCAGAACTTCCTTCTTGACAACATCACTCAGTATAGGGTTTATCCTTCTCTGGTGTTCTCTGGAAGGTTTTGAATCTGCTTCGAGCGAAATCTGATGCATGCATACAGATGGACGTATACCTTTCAGATCAGAGATATTATATCCTAAGGCTGAGGGATATCTTCATAAAACGTCCAAGAGTTGATCTGTTTCTTTTTGTCTCAAGGCAGCACTAACTATAACCGGACGATTCATTTCTTCATCAAGAAACTCATATCTCAGGTTCTTAGACAGTTCCTTAAGTTCCAAGGCTGGTTTAATAGGGCAAGGCATAGGATCTGGGGTAAGGGATAAACATTCGTAAAGGTTATCATTGATGTAGGGTTTCTTATAATTGTCATCTTCCAAAATAAGAGTTGATGGCAGCTTAATTGTTTCAATGACTTCTTCTTGCTCTAACTCCCTAACACATTCATCAATGATATCTATCGCATAACACGCGTCTCCTATCACAGGTGCCATAAGAAATTTTGAAAGTATAAATTCTATCTTCTCGTTCCCTACCTCAAAGGTTAGCTTCCCCTTTTTGACATCTATTATGGCTCCAGCAGTCGATAAGAATGGTCTACCTAGAAGAATTGGTATGTCATCATCTTCTTTAATGTCCATGACAACAAAATCAGTAGGGATAAACAGCTGACCTATCCTAACAGGGACGTCTTCAAGTATGCCTATCGGATATTTAATAGATCTATCGGCTAATTGAAGTGACATCTTGGTAGGTTGCAACTCTCCTAAATTTAACCTTTCGCAAACCGCTAAGGGCATTAAGCTCACACTAGCTCCTAAGTCTAGAAAAGCTTTTTCGATGACATGACTCCCCAAAATACAAGGAATGGAAAAGTTTCCAGGATCTTTATCCTTTTTTTCTAATTTATTTTCGGCAATAGAATTACATTCCAAGGGTTTCGGATCATCAAGTCTACGTTTATTGGTAAGGATGTCTTTGAGAAACTTTGCGTAGGATGGTATTTGGGTAATGGCTTCTGTGAACGGGATTTCTACGTGAAGTTTTTCTATAACTTTAATGAATTTCTGATACTGATTATTGATCTGGGTTTGTTTAAGTCTTTGCGGATATGGTATTGGTGGTTTGTATGGCGGGGGTGGTATATAGGTTTTGTCTTTGGGTTCTTCTCCTTTTTCTTGACTTTCCTGGTTTACAGATTCCTCTGGTTTCTTCTTTTTATCTGGGATGTTGTCATCTTCCTTAGAAGTTTTGGGATCACTCAACCTTGGTTTACAAGGTTCATCATAAGCGGTCCCACTTCGTAGGGTAATGGCATTTGCTTGTCCTTTCGGGTTTTGTTGAGGTTGTCCAGGGAATTGTCCTCCAGGTGTGGTCTGAGGGGCTTGGTTTAAAGCTACCTGCGAGATTTGGGTTTCAAGCATCTTATTGTGAGTGATTATTTGGCCAACCTTGGTTCCTAACTGGGTAATTAGTTCGTTAACATGAACGTTTTGGTTCATGAACTCCTTGTTTTGTTGGATTTGAGCAGCGACAAAATTATCCACGATTTTCTCAAGGCTCTGTTTTGGTGGTACAGGTTGCATAGGTTGACTTGATCTTGGGGCTTGATAACTTGATTGTCTCGGAGGGGCAGTATTTTGGATAGGGTTATTATTCTTATAGGGAAAGTTTGGGTGATTCTTCCATCCAGGGTTATAGGTATTTGAAAATGGGTTCCCTTGGGTGTAGTTCACTTGTTCAGAGCTGGTCTCGTTTAACAGACTGCATTCTGCGGATTGGTGTCCTTTCGTCCCACATATCTCACAATCTGACGAAACTGCGGCTGCAGTATTCGGGGTTGTACACATATGCTCAACTCTTAGGGCTAATGCGTCCATTTTAGCTTGCATCATGTCTATAGAGCTTAACTCATGTATTCCTCCTTGGGCTTCCTTCTTTTCCACTGTCGCTCGTTCTACTCTCCATGATTGATGGTTTTGGGCCATATCTTCGATAAGGGCACTAGCTTCAGGGTAAGGTTTGTTAATCAGAACGCCACCTGCGGCGGCGTCGATGGTCATCTTAGTGTTATAATGAAGTCCATTATAGAAGGTTTGAATGATTAACCAATTTTCTAAACCATGATGTGGGCATGCTCTTAACAGCTCTTTATATCTCTCCCAGGCTTCGAACAACGATTCTCCTTGGTTTTGGGTAAATCTAGTTATTTGGTTTCGAAGAACAGCGGTCTTACTCGGGGGAAAATATCTGGAAAGGAATACTTTTCTAAGGTCTTCCCAACTTGTTATGGAATTTGGTGGAAGGGAATCTAACCACGATAGGGCCTTATCTCTGAGGGAAAAAGGGAATAGTCTTAAGCGAATCGCCTCAGGAGGGGCTCCATTGGTTTTAAAGGTGTCTGCTAGTTGGAGAAAGTTTTTCAAAAGTTGGTTTGGGTTCTCTGTAGCAAGACCTGCGAATTGTCTCTGCTGTACTAACTGCAGCAGGGATGGTTTAAGTTCAAAATTGTTAGCTGATATGGCTGGATTTACTATACTAGAACTAGGTTCCTCGTTGGATGGTTGGGCGAAATCCTTAAGAGGTCTTTGATTTTGATCTTCGGCCATAGCTTTCCTAAGTTTACGAAAATATAAATGTGCGCGAGCGTAACGTTCTGGTTCAGCTAGAGGGTCTACTAAACTTCCGGTACTACGAGTTTTTCGCATTGACCGGCGGGTAACTTCCTTAGTCTAAACGGTATAACAACAGGGTACGAAATTTGACGAAATTGGTCCCCGGCAACGGCGCCAAAAACTGGATGCGTGTTTTTTCGCAAGTGTACGAACGCGTCAGAGTAATATAAAAGATTATCGTATCCACAGAGACCAAGTGTCAATCTATCGCTATCTATTGTTAAGGTGTGTATCTAAGGTGATTGAAAATAGTAGTTTTGAAGAGTGCACGGTAGTAAATAAAGTAATTAAAATTAATTGATAAAGACATGTTCGAATGCAATTCACACAACCAATTGATAATCCAAGTACTTGCTAATATAACTACTTACGGGCAATGTTTTCTACTTTGAAAAGAACTAATTTGACAGGAACTGTCGCTTTCGCGTATTCAGAACCGAGTTGTACCCCCTAATCAAACCCTCTTATTGTCACGGATAAAAAAGGCGCGCATTGCGTTAGAGTAGTAAACCTATTTTTAAGAAATATAGTATCTTGACCAAGTTGAAAAGTATTTTAACCTGGATTTTCTAAAAAAAAGAGGTTCTTACGAACCAGACTTTAAACTTCTTAACGCGTCCGAAAATGGTTTTAAAATCTCTTTTCCTTTTAAATTAAAAACTCCTAATAACCTAAACAAAGCGCTTTCGCTGTTTTTGAAATAGTTTAAAAATAATTAAGTTTAGATAGGCGTTGGACGGCTTTCGATCTTACCCAACGTAATTTAAGAACAGGAAAACTTATATTGAAAGTTAAAATAGCCCTTAAGTGTTTCCACTAACAATTGTACAGATTATCGGTTCGGTATATGATCTTCACATTCTAACCTTTATAAAATTAGCCAGACATGGTAAAGTAAAAGTTCATTTCTAGATTTTTCATAAAAAAGGTATTTAAGTGCGAGTGCGGAAAGTAAATGAAAGTAGTGCGAGTGCGGAAAGTAAATGAAAGTAATGCGAGTGCGGAAAGTAAACGAAAGTAGTGCGAGTGCGGAAAGTAAACGAAAGTAATGCGAGTGCGGAAAATAAATGAAATTAAAAGACAGTGCAAGAAATAAAGTTGACAAAAGGTAAAGTAATAAAACCTGCTCCAATCGGAGTGGTTGAATAAAATGCGAACTGAAAGTAAAATGGTGGTAGGATTAACTTCCTTCTAGAGTGCTCCAAGACTCAATCTCACAGGCTCTTACAGACTCGATCTCTCGAATGTAGTAACACCTCGATGTGAAGCGACTACCACTATTACACTGATATATGCTTATGAACAACTAAGCTTGGATGAAGAAAAACGAAAACCTAAAGTCCTATTTATAGGCAAGGAGACATGTGGAAAATACAAGGATGCCCCTAGCATTTGAATTTGGGCGGGAACTTGTTTTGTTTTTGTGGCACCCGCCACAACACCATGGCGCCCGCCATGAGTGTAAAATTGCTTGGGCAGTTGGAGATCGTGGGGAAAAACAGTTGGGAGGAGTTTGAGACATGGCCACGTCATGGAAGACCCTGTGGCGGCCGCCAGAGTGGATGCCATAAGTGCAAAATGCTGATTTTCTCTATTTTAGCTCATTTCGGCTCCTTTTTCGCTCCTTTTCTCGCTCGGGGCTCCGATTAGTCTAAAAACCTGAAAACAAAGAAAAACATAATAATAACATAATAAAATGACATTAAAAGACTAAGAATGCATGCGAAATCGGAGTAAAAAATACGGTGAAATTCAGTGTCATCAAATTCTCCCACACTTAGACCTTTGCTTGTCCTCAAGCAAAACATTTAAAGCTCAAAGTAAGAAAACTAGTGCTGACACGTGATTCGGGTAAAAAGGGCTTCTAAGTTCAAGTCAGGATGCAGTGACAGGTACTAAGTGAACCAAGGGTATCGTAATGACACTTATCCGCAGAGGCGGACATAAACTTCATTCTTATATTAATCAACTGTATCATCCCACAATAACTAGGCCTACCTCTTCATCTCTTTTTGGGTCCTTTTCATTCAGGCGCAATCACATTAAGCCCGTTATCCGTACATGTTTCATAGTAGAGTGACCTGTTAGTGATTCTGATCCAAAACATAGGGTTTCTGGCACATAAGACTGTGTAAACCCTTTTATTAACCCAAATGCAGTTGTGGGGGATCGGATCGTAATCCGCCCTACCGAGTTCAGCGCCAGATACCTCTGAACCAACTAACAATGGGTCAGCTAAAATTATATATATATATATATATATATATATATATATATATATATATTTTGGCAACAATTCAACTTTTTGGTTTAAACGACCTTGTGAGGGTCATCTATCCGGAGTTTGCCTTTTTCTTTATTTAATTTACTGGATCATTCACTTATGTTCATCAGTCCCCTACGTAGAAAATGCTTAGGCCGGAGCTGACTGCTGAAATAAACTACTTAGGACAAATTTGGAAATGATAATTAAGGCCATGGTATATGGGGTTTTGTAATGATTCCTATATTCGTGAAGTCTACGGTGCTAAAACGATACTAATGTTTCAAAAAGTTCACCTAAGTCACCACATCCTAATCCAAACCTGTCTTAAAGCCCAAAAAACGTGTAGAACAACAATGTTTTCTTTTTGGAAAATTTTTTTTTGTAGGGCTAAAGAAATGGGGAAAAATGAGGGTGCACTAGGGATACATTGTACTGGTGACTCGTCAGACTCATGCATTTTCTAGAAAAAAGACATAGACAAAAACAAGAAATAAACAACTAACTAAAAATGGAAATAGAAAGCAATAAAATCCCCTCCCACACTTAAATCGAACATTGTCCCCAATGTTTCGAAATAAGATAAAGAGAGTAACCTGTAAAACTACTGATGTGGACAAAGTAACGCTCTCTCTGGGCGTCATTCCTGAAAGTCACATGCATGTCGTCAAAATTCTGCATTCTGCACAGAGTTAGGAAGAAGGTCCTGTAAAACACAAACATTTAAAACATTAGTCCTGACAAAATATAACAAGAAATAAAATAAAACAAAATGTAGAAAAAGTAAATAAGGTAAGAAAAATCATGGGTTGCCTCCCATGCAGCGCTTGTTTAACGTCGTTAGCTTGACGACTGGAACTTATACATCTCTTGTCGGGATTGGTGGATCGCTTAGAGTGTGGCTGGAGTAGGTTATTGGAATGTCTCCTCCTTCGTAGAGCTTCAGTCTTTGTCCATTGACGATGAATGGTTTACATGTCTCGTTTTTTATTTCAACAGCTCCAGACCTCAGAATTTTTGATACTTTGAAGGGGCCAGTCCATCTTGAACGGAGCTTTCCTGGGAAGAGCCGTAGCCTAGAATTGAACAGGAGAACAGGGTCGCCTAAGTAGAAGTCTTTTCTTACGATTCTTTTGTCGTGCCAAGCTTTTGTTCTTTCTTTGTATATTATGGCATTCTCGTAGGCTTGCTGTCTGAGTTCTTCCAATTTGTGGATGTCAAGGATACGTTTCTCACCAGCAGTTAGGTAATCCAAATTCAAAATTTTAATGGCCCAATAGGCCTTATGCTCTAACTCAAAAGGTAAATGACAAGATTTTCCATAGACTAGTTGGTAGGGGGTTGTTCCTATAGGGGTTTTGAAAGCGGTTCTGTAGGCCCATAAAGCCTCTTGAAGCTTTTGCGACCAATCTTTTTTGGATACAGAGACAGTTTTTTCTAAAATTTGTTTAATCTCCCTATTAGATACTTCCACTTGGCCACTAGTCTGTGGGTGATATGGTGTTGATACTCTATGCTTAACTCCATACTTGCTTAAAAGCTTATCAAATATTCTCGATATGAAGTGAGATCCTCCATCACTTATAACTAAACGGGGTGTTCCAAATCTGGGGAATATATAATTTTTAAATAATTTAATCACTACTCTAGTGTCGTTTGTGGGTGCAGCTATCGCTTCAATCCATTTAGACACGTAGTCTACTGCAACTAAGATATACTTGTTTCCTAAAGATGGTGGGAATGGTCCCATGAAATCTATACCCCAAACGTCGAAGAGTTCTACTTCTTGGATGTTTCTTAAAGGCATTTCACCGCGTCTTGAAATATTTCCTGTGCGTTGGCATCTATCACATTTGACAATGTAACCATGGACATCACGCCACATGGTAGGCCAGAATAGGCCAGCTTGAAGAATCTTGGCGTAGGTCTTAGAGGTGCTTGCATGTCCACCATAAGGCGCAGAGTGACATTGTTGAATTATGCTTTCTACCTCGTCTTCTGGAACGCAACGGCGGAAAATGCCATCTTTACCTCTCTTGAAAAGAAGTGGCTCGTCCCAATAGAAGTTTCTAACATCACTTAAGAACTTCTTCTTCTTGTGGTAATCGAGATCAGGGGGTATGATATCAGCAGCTAGGTAATTAACAAAATCAGCGTACCAGGGCACGTTACTTACAGCTAAGGATTTTTGAAAGTGCTCATGAGGGTCTGGTTTTTTTATCTTCAATGGTTTCCAACTGGGCTATCAGTTTATCATAGGCAAAATCATCATTTATGGGTACTAATTCAGGATTCAGGTATTCTAGCCTAGATAGGTGATCGACTACTACATTTTCTGTGCCTTTTTTATCTCGGATGTCTAAGTCGAACTCTTGTAGCAACAAAATCCATCGAAGTAACCTGGGTTTAGCATCTTTTTTACTTAGTAGGTAACGGATGGCAGCATGATCGGTGTAAACTATAATTTTGGCTCCTACTAGATATGATCTAAATTTGTCTATAGCGAAAACTACCGCTAGGAGTTCTTTCTCGGTTGTTGCGTAATTGAGCTGGGCGGCGTCTAGGGTTCTACTGGCATAATATATTACATGTAATCTTTTATCTTTTCTCTGACCTAGAACGGCTCCTACAGCATAATCACTGGCGTCACACATTATCTCAAACGGTTCAGACCAATCAGGGGGTTTCATAATGGGTGCTGAAATCAATGCTTGCTTCAAAAGGTTGAATGCTTCATTGCATTTTTCATCAAAGATGAATTCAGCATCTTTCATTAACAGGCCAGTTAAAGGTTTTGTTATTTTGGAGAAGTCCTTGATGAAACGGCGGTAGAATCCAACGTGTCCAAGGAAACTTCTAACTTCCCTGATAGTCTTGGGTGGTTTTAGGTTCTCTATAACTTCTATTTTTGCTTTATCTACCTCTATACCTCTTTCGGAGATTATATGTCCTAAAACAATTCCTTCAGTCACCATGAAATGGCATTTTTCCCAATTCAGCACAAGGTTCACCTCCACACATCTTTCTAGGATTTTCTCAAGGTTGATAAGACAATTTTGGAAATCAAAACCGCAAACCGAGAAATCATCCATAAATACTTCCATGATTCCATCTAGATAATCTGCGAAGATTGACATCATGCAACGTTGGAAAGTAGCAGGGGCATTACAGAGTCCAAAAGGCATTCGTCTATAAGCAAAAGTTCCAAAAGGGCATGTAAAGGTAGTTTTTTCTTGATCTTCTGGATGTATAGGTATTTGGAAGAATCCCGAATACTCGTCTAGATAGCAGAAGTAAGAATGTCTGGCAAGACGTTCTAACATCTGGTCTATGAACTGTAAAGGGAAATGATCCTTCCTAGTTGCTTTATTTAACTTTCTATAGTCTATGCACATACGCCAACCTCCTTCTATCCGTTTTGCTATTTGTTCACCTTTCTCATTTTGCACAACTGTGATGCCTCCCTTCTTGGGTACCACATGCACAGGGCTCACCCACTTACTGTCCGAGATCTGATATATTATACTTGCTTCTAGCAACTTCAGAACTTCCTTCTTGACAACATCACTCAGTATAGGGTTTATCCTTCTCTGGTGTTCTCTGGAAGGTTTTGAATCTGCTTCGAGCGAAATCTGATGCATGCATACAGATGGACGTATACCTTTCAGATCAGAGATATTATATCCTAAGGCTGAGGGATATCTTCGTAAAACGTCCAAGAGTTGATCTGTTTCTTTTTGTCTCAAGGCAGCACTAACTATAACCGGACGATTCATTTCTTCATCAAGAAACTCATATCTCAGGTTCTTAGACAGTTCCTTAAGTTCCAAGGCTGGTTTAATAGGGCAAGGCATAGGATCTGGGGTAAGGGATAAACATTCGTAAAGGTTATCATTGATGTAGGGTTTCTTATAATTGTCATCTTCCAAAATAAGAGTTGATGGCAGCTTAATTGTTTCAATGACTTCTTCTTGCTCTAACTCCCTAACACATTCATCAATGATATCTATCGCATAACACGCGTCTCCTATCACAGGTGCCATAAGAAATTTTGAAAGTATAAATTCTATCTTCTCGTTCCCTACCTCAAAGGTTAGCTTCCCCTTTTTGACATCTATTATGGCTCCAGCAGTCGATAAGAATGGTCTACCTAGAAGAATTGGTATGTCATCATCTTCTTTAATGTCCATGACAACAAAATCAGTAGGGATAAACAGCTGACCTATCCTAACAGGGACGTCTTCAAGTATGCCTATCGGATATTTAATAGATCTATCGGCTAATTGAAGTGACATCTTGGTAGGTTGCAACTCTCCTAAATTTAACCTTTCGCAAACCGCTAAGGGCATTAAGCTCACACTAGCTCCTAAGTCTAGAAAAGCTTTTTCGATGACATGACTCCCCAAAATACAAGGAATGGAAAAGTTTCCAGGATCTTTATCCTTTTTTGCTAATTTATTTTCGGCAATAGAATTACATTCCAAGGGTTTCGGATCATCAAGTCTACGTTTATTGGTAAGGATGTCTTTGAGAAACTTTGCGTAGGATGGTATTTGGGTAATGGCTTCTGTGAACGGGATTTCTACGTGAAGTTTTTCTATAACTTTAATGAATTTCTGATACTGATTATTGATCTGGGTTTGTTTAAGTCTTTGCGGATATGGTATTGGTGGTTTGTATGGCGGGGGTGGTATATAGGTTTTGTCTTTGGGTTCTTCTCCTTTTTCTTGACTTTCCTGGTTTACAGATTCCTCTAGTTTCTTCTTTTTATCTGGGATGTTGTCATCTTCCTTAGAAGTTTTGGGATCACTCAACCTTGGTTTACAAGGTTCATCATAAGCGGTCCCACTTCGTAGGGTAATGGCATTTGCTTGTCCTTTCGGGTTTTGTTGAGGTTGTCCAGGGAATTGTCCTCCAGGTGTGGTCTGAGGGGCTTGGTTTAAAGCTACCTGCGAGATTTGGGTTTCAAGCATCTTATTGTGAGTGATTATTTGGCCAACCTTGGTTCCTAACTGGGTAATTAGTTCGTTAACATGAACGTTTTGGTTCATGAACTCCTTGTTTTGTTGGATTTGAGCAGCGACAAAATTATCCACGATTTTCTCAAGGCTCTGTTTTGGTGGTACAGGTTGCATAGGTTGATTTGATCTTGGGGCTTGATAACTTGATTGTCTCGGAGGGGCAGTATTTTGGATAGGGTTATTATTCTTATAGGGAAAGTTTGGGTGATTCTTCCATCCAGGGTTATAGGTATTTGAAAATGGGTTCCCTTGGGTGTAGTTCACTTGTTCAGAGCTGGTCTCGTTTAACAGACTGCATTCTGCGGATTGGTGTCCTTTCGTCCCACATATCTCACAATCTGACGAAACTGCGGCTGCAGTATTCGGGGTTGTACACATATGCTCAACTCTTAGGGCTAATGCGTCCATTTTAGCTTGCATCATGTCTATAGAGCTTAACTCATGTATTCCTCCTTGGGCTTCCTTCTTTTCCACTGTCGCTCGTTCTACTCTCCATGATTGATGGTTTTGGGCCATATCTTCGATAAGGGCACTAGCTTCAGGGTAAGATTTGTTAATCAGAACGCCACCTGCGGCGGCGTCGATGGTCATCTTAGTGTTATAATGAAGTCCATTATAGAAGGTTTGAATGATTAACCAATTTTCTAAACCATGATGTGGGCATGCTCTTAACAGCTCTTTATATCTCTCCCAGGCTTCGAACAACGATTCTCCTTGGTTTTGGGTAAATCTAGTTATTTGGTTTCGAAGAACAGCGGTCTTACTCGGGGGAAAATATCTGGAAAGGAATACTTTTCTAAGGTCTTCCCAACTTGTTATGGAATTTGGTGGAAGGGAATCTAACCACGATAGGGCCTTATCTCTGAGGGAAAAAGGGAATAGTCTTAAGCGAATCGCCTCAGGAGGGGCTCCATTGGTTTTAAAGGTGTCTGCTAGTTGGAGAAAGTTTTTCAAAAGTTGGTTTGGGTTCTCTGTAGCAAGACCTGCGAATTGTCTCTGCTGTACTAACTGCAGCAGGGATGGTTTAAGTTCAAAATTGTTAGCTGGTATGGTTGGATTTACTATACTAGAACTAGGTTCCTCGTTGGATGGTTGGGCGAAATCCTTAAGAGGTCTTTGATTTTGATCTTCGGCCATAGCTTTCCTAAGTTTACGAAAATATAAATGTGCGCGAGCGTAACGTTCTGGTTCAGCTAGAGGGTCTACTAAACTTCCGGTACTACGAGTTTTTCGCATTGACCGGCGGGTAACTTCCTTAGTCTAAACGGTATAACAACAGGGTACGAAATTTGACGAAATTGGTCCCCGGCAACGGCGCCAAAAACTGGATGCGTGTTTTTTCGCAAGTGTACGAACGCGTCAGAGTAATATAAAAGATTATCGTATCCACAGAGACCAAGTGTCAATCTATCGCTATCTATTGTTAAGGTGTGTATCTAAGGTGATTGAAAATAGTAGTTTTGAAGAGTGCACGGTAGTAAATAAAGTAATTAAAATTAATTGATAAAGACATGTTCGAATGCAATTCACACAACCAATTGATAATACAAGTACTTGCTAATATAACTACTTACGGGCAATGTTTTCTACTTTGAAAAGAACTAATTTGACAGGAACTGTCGCTTTCGCGTATTCAGAATCGAGTTGTACCCCCTAATCAAACCCTCTTATTGTCACGGATAAAAAAGGCGCGCATTGCGTTAGAGTAGTAAACCTATTTTTAAGAAATATAGTATCTTGACCAAGTTGAAAAGTATTTTAACCTGGATTTTCTAAAAAAAAGAGGTTCTTACGAACCAGACTTTAAACTTCTTAACGCGTCCGAAAATGGTTTTAAAATCTCTTTTCCTTTTAAATTAAAAACTCCTAATAACCTAAACAAAGCGCTTTCGCTGTTTTTGAAATAGTTTAAAAATAATTAAGTTTAGATAGGCGTTGGACGGCTTTCGATCTTACCCAACGTAATTTAAGAACAGGAAAACTTATATTGAAAGTTAAAATAGCCCTTAAGTGTTTCCACTAACAATTGTACAAATTATCGGTTCGGTATATGATCTTCACATTCTAACCTTTATAAAATTAGCCAGACATGGTAAAGTAAAAGTTCATTTCTAGATTTTTCATAAAAAAGGTATTTAAGTGCGAGTGCGGAAAGTAAATGAAAGTAGTGCGAGTGCGGAAAGTAAATGAAAGTAATGCGAGTGCGGAAAGTAAACGAAAGTAGTGCGAGTGCGGAAAGTAAACGAAAGTAATGCGAGTGCGGAAAATAAATGAAATTAAAAGACAGTGCAAGAAATAAAGTTGACAAAAGGTAAAGTAATAAAACCTGCTCCAATCGGAGTGGTTGAATAAAATGCGAACTGAAAGTAAAATGGTGGTAGGATTAACTTCCTTCTAGAGTGCTCCAAGACTCAATCTCACAGGCTCTTACAGACTCGATCTCTCGAATGTAGTAACACCTCGATGTGAAGCGACTACCACTATTACACTGATATATGCTTATGAACAACTAAGCTTGGATGAAGAAAAACGAAAACCTAAAGTCCTATTTATAGGCAAGGAGACATGTGGAAAATACAAGGATGCCCCTAGCATTTGAATTTGGGCGGGAACTTGTTTTGTTCTTGTGGCGCCCGCCACAACACCATGGCGCCCGCCATGAGTGTAAAATTGCTTGGGCAGTTGGAGATCGTGGGGAAAAACAGTTGGGAGGAGTTTGAGACATGGCCACGTCATGGAAGACCCTGTGGCGGCTGCCAGAGTGGATGCCATAAGTGCAAAATGCTGATTTTCTCTATTTTAGCTCATTTCGGCTCCTTTTTCGCTCCTTTTCTCGCTCGGGGCTCCGATTAGACTAAAAACCTGAAAACAAAGAAAAACATAATAATAACATAATAAAATGACATTAAAAGACTAAGAATGCATGCGAAATCGGAGTCAAAAATACGGTGAAATTCAGTGTCATCATATAACTGGGATTAGATGGTGGCTTCTCAGTGTGCCATGAATGATTTACATGACTCTATGCAGGTACTTCAGCTATAGATTTGCGATCCCGCTGCTGATCATACTTTGATGTCAAGGGAGCAGTTCCTTGCACATGCTGGTTGGCCTGAGGCCAGTATTCGGAGGGGGAGAGGATGCGGTTGGTCTTGATGATGCTGATGAGGAGGTTAATGATGCTGATGATGATGAGGTGACTGGTTCTGTTTATGGTTCAGAGGATGGAGAGGAGATTGGAGTGTTCGGTTCAGAGTTCGAGGAGGACTGATTTTGTTGTTCTGATTTTGTACTTCCTTTGAGCATCAAAGTGAACTTTTCTTGTATTTTGCTTTTTGTTTCAGTTTTTATTGATGTACTTTATCCACTCGGTGGGTTATTTTGATATTTTGATGTACTTGTACCCGTATGAGGTACTTTTGACTTTGTAGGTGTTTTCGCACCATTACATTATTATGAGTATTATGTTATTTTTAGTTAAATTTGTTTAGTTTCATTTTTATTTTAGTTTTTATTATTATTGTTGTTAAGAGTTGAATTCTTCAGTTTACGAATGTTCAACTTTTAAATTGTTGGTATGCTTTTTAACGCTTTATGTTGGTATGCTTGTAGAAGTTTAATATTTCCATCTTTTGGTGTTGACTTGAAGAATTTTAGGTTGGTGTTGTTGTGCATCAAAGAAGATTCTTCCAAGTTGGATGGCGATGATAGTAATTTTAAGCATGATATTGTCGGCAAGGTACATAGTTACCTAGTTCTAGAATTTAGAATGTATTAGAACTTTTTGTCTTTGTACAAATGAAAATGTTGTTTCTTGTTACAACTCTATGGATTGCTTGTGTCATTTAGGTCCTAAAAAACAACAAAAGTGAGAAACCTCCGTGTAATACTAAATGCATAGGATTGATGATGAATGTTGTTTTATACTCATAATTCATGCTTTATCTTGCTTGTTGTTTTGAAATTGTGGAAACATAGAAATGATCAAGGCAATGTTTGTGTACTTTGAGGATAACTACCATTCCAAAAACACTTCAAGTCACCTTGTGAGTTTGCGCGTATTTGAAACCTCTTTTGAGCCGAAATGAAATTTTTGTTTGAATCATGAACCCGAATTTAACCCGTTTTGAAGAGCATTTAAGCTAAGCTTATGGCAATGTTGAAGTTGGGGAGAATGGTTTAATTTGAAAAGAGAAAAAAGATTTGATGATACAATGCATTCTAAGACAAAGAAAAAAAAAGAAGAAAGAAAAAGAATAAAAAGAGAAGAAAATCAAAAGAAGAGAATGCATTGTGAAAGAAAGAAATAAGGATTGAACAAGATCGAAAATTTTGAAAAAAAAGAAATGCTCTTCATAGTCTTTACCCTATCTTGTTTCAATGCCCGTGTACATATGTCCCTTGTTTTTAACCCCGGCCAAGTTACAACCGATAAAAGCCCTTAGTGATCTTTTGCTTCCATGATTTCTTATGTGATCGGTTAAATATTGTATGAATTGCTTAGTATTTGCATCATTTGTCATTCGAGCGAAATTGCCCCGCAGTTGCAAACGCGTTAATTTCCTTCAATCCTTTTTCGAAGAGGAGTGTTAAAGTGACATAAGCATGATGGTTTAGTTGTCTCTTAAAACATTGTCTGAGATTTGTTTTAAGAATCAAGTTCTTTTGCATTGTCGATTCTAGGATTATGTAATTGTGCTTTGTTACAATTGTTGTTTATTTGAGCCGTTTATCCTTTCTTGGATTGAATCAAATGCTCGAGCAAATCCTCTTGTTTTCAATGAGAGGCATATTTTGCTTGAGGACAAACAAAGAGTTAGTTGGGGAAAGTTTGTTAGATGTTAAACATGCTATATATTTGTATTTGATACTTGGCATTTTTCAACACTTTCTTGTTTTAATTGAGGATTTTATTAGTGAATTATTGTTGTTCTTCAAACATTATATTTATACCTTTGGTACTTGTAATATGTGTACTATTGTGCAGGAAAAGGCACTAATCGATCAAAGATTTAAGACACAAAGAGATGATACAAGCTGCCAAAGAAAGAGGAAAACAACACCAGGTTCGCTTTGCGAACTCTGGCGAAGTCCTCAGCGAACTCTGGTGAGGTCTCCAGCGATTAGCTCTAGAATATGGAAGAAGCAAAAGGAGCTAAAGTTTGCTTTGCGAACTCCAGGGAATATTAACTGCTTCACTAGCTTTGCGAATATCCTGGCGAAGAACCCTTGGCTATGGCAGTGGCAAAAGGACCCAAAATTCGCTTTGCGAATGTTTTGGCGAGTAGTTAGCTTTGCAAATGAAATGTTCGCTTTGCAAACTCACGAAGACAGCCAA
This sequence comes from Lathyrus tuberosus, assembly GCA_022829125.1. Classification (NCBI taxonomy): domain Eukaryota; kingdom Viridiplantae; phylum Streptophyta; class Magnoliopsida; order Fabales; family Fabaceae; genus Lathyrus; species Lathyrus tuberosus. The sequence goes on from JALAZF010000385.1 coordinate 4,149,543, forward strand.
GGGCGGTTTATCTATTAGAAGGCACTTCATGTGCCATTTTCTTCATTCGCAGTGCGAATGCATCAGATTTCAAGTGTACTATAAAGTGATTTTTAAATTTTCTTGGGATCATAACTTCACCTTTTCACACCAAAAGATTATTTTCTTAGTTTTGATCATCCAAGAGAGATTTTCACATAGAGAAGCTGGTATCGCATCCGATCTCGATTATTCGACGCGGATGCTCTTTCATCTCCTCAAGAAACTTGTGATATAAGCTACCATGACTATGTGTAGCTAAACACATCCTTATGTCAAGATTAGTGGTAGGTAATCCATCATTTTGTATATATTGATCTTGGTTGTAAGTTTGTGAACTTTGTTGATGATAAATCTAGAAGAAAAACTTTGTTTACATGGTTTATATTTTGTTTAATTCATGTTTGAGAGAAATATATTAAACTTGACCTAAGTTTCAATCCATCAATAATCATAAGGCTAGAGAGAGTTTTGAAAGTTAATGTTCATAAATATTGAACTTGAATGTTATCATATTGGTAGTTTAAGTGAGATATCATCACAGGATCAATATGATAAAACTCACAACAAGTGTTCGAGAGAAACTTGTTGAGAGGATATGTGGCTATTTTTATTGTTAACGAGTTCACAAGCTTTATTGAGTTGATACGTACGAAACAGATTATTGAACACTAGTCTTGGCATGTTTTTACCAAACCCTAAAACCAATCTTTTTACCGTTGAATTCTAAATTTTAAGCAAACGTTACGAAACGAAAAGCCAACCCTTTGTTACTATAAAGTTTGAAACGCTTTTGACTATCGAAAGGTGGCAACATACACAATCTCCATGGATACGATAAAACACCCCCGAATTACTTTTCAATAGAAGTGAAGATGAAAACTTCTTTTCCTTGATGAATATTGCTTGGATCCGTTTATTTCTGATCTAGGTGAATTAGAGTACAGCTGCTGAGAGCATGCGATCCTTTTCAACATGGAGGTTCGAGATAAGTGTCAAAGGCTATATCTCTTACATCTTGGAGGAAGTTAGTTTACTTGTAGCTGTTGACTACTCTTTCTTAAAGGATCAGGCCTTGACATGTTTGGTTCTTCGGAGGATGAATTCTTGAAGTTGATGCTCTTCAAGGTATCTGGTCTTAAGACTGGTTGTAAACCATTAACACAATATGGAGGTTGTCTACTCAAACTTGTTATATTAATCAAGTCTATGGGAGCATGGAACTCATGTTCTGTAGAAATGGAGAAGTTTCTCAAGATGGTATGTCTGAGGGGGAGTTGATCAAGACTGTTTCAGACAGACTTGAACTCATGCGCTGGAAGTTATGACATTGATGTCAAATGTTCTGACATTAGGGTTATCATCAGATTGTTTCCTCTGTGGGATCTGATTACAGTAGAGGTATATTATCTTGAGAGAAGCTGATATGACTGGAATGGATGCTGCAAAAGGCCTATGCAATGTATGGGAATTGTAGAAGCTTGTAGTGGCTACATTTCATAGTCTTAGTGTATCTAATATCTCTTATTGAAGACCCAGATTCTTAGTTGGAGATCTGGAGGAAGCTGTGTCATTTGAATCCAAGATGTGTGTTTCATCTTGTCCTTGGAACAACTTACCTTTCTGGAGAAGGGAGGTTGCTTGAAGACCAACGGAGGAGCTGGTTCTGCTCTTGGCTTGCTGATTATTGAAAGGATATTCACTTAAGGAGCTTGCTTTGATGGGAGTATGAGAGTTTATTTCTCTCTATAGTTGTCTGAAGTTCTTGATGATCAAGCTGGTAGGAGTCCACTTCAGTTGGATTACTATACAGATAGTAAGTCTAGTGGTAATTGTATCAAGAACCATAATGTATGGTGTCAGTGATATGATCAGGATGTCCTAACTGATGTTAGAACATCATCATGCTCTCTGAACTTGGAGTTCAGATTGTGGAAGCCGATATTCACCAGTTGAATCAGAAGTGTTCTAACTTATCATACGGGAGAATGATAAGGTGAAGACTGTCTTGGATCATGGGGTGTTTATCTGTAGTCTAACTCTTGTTGAGGTCAGAATGCTTCTGGAGAGGTGGTTTCTTCTACTGCAAGTAACTCTATAAAGAAGTGGATCAGTTTGGTGCTTCTGAAGCAAGTAAGCTAAGGATTTCTAGAGCTTGTATTTGATGTCTTTCAAATGTGTATGACATCTGGACTAGCTGACAAACTAGGATATTTTGTATGTCTCTTTGAGGAATCTGAAGTATTCCAGATTTGGATTTATTCTCAAGGCACAAGGATATATATGGCTGTAAAATTCAAGGTGGATTTGTACAGGGTATGGATGGTTTCTGGACGGGAAGGATCAATGGTGATTTTGGTCTCAATCCAAGAGTTTGTTGGTTATGGTATAAGGATGTGACCTGGTACTCTCTCACTATATGAGCATGAAGTTTGTCATGTGATATCATGTGGTGATTCTGGGTATTTCTTGTTGGAAGGAGCATCATTTATGAAAGATAGGGGGAGAACTTCTGTTTGTTGGGTGTACTTTTGTGGTACATAGATGACTTGTGAATCAAGCAGTAAGTGAGTGCGTTCAGCAAGTATGTTGAACAAAGAGTGCGCTCTTGAAGACATGAAGATGAGTATTATGTTTTCCATTCATTTTAAAGTGTTATTCTTGCAAAGGAGCACTGGTTATCTATGACAGGGGGAGTTGGACTTCTGTCTTGGATTTGTTGTTGTAGCAATGCAGTTGTTTATCAAGAGTGTTTGTGGTTTCAAGCAGTTTGTGATAAAATACCTCTAGTGAGGGTGTAATGTCAGACAAGATGTCGTGACATTGTGCTACTGTTATAGTTCTGGGTGAACTTGACAAGTTGATTTTGGTTCTATCATTGGGTGTCAATGGATTGAATCAAAGTTGTTCAAGCTTCTTGGGAGTCTTTGTTGCTAACTGGAAGATGTTTGAAGAAATGTCTTAACATATTGGTCAGTTATTCTCTTTCTTCTAGTTGAAAGGAGTATTCTTGGGGCTCATTGAAAGGCATTATGATTATGCTTTAGAGTTTACAAGAGGGACTATACAAAGTCTGACAAGGTGTCAGAACACTGTTTAAGACGTGTGGCTGTTTCCAAGTTGATTGTCTTGGACGGTGGAGAGTGTGTCTTAGAGAAGGCATGGTAAACATGTGTCTTGAGACATACACATTCTTTGGACGATTCCACTTACAAGAAGAAACAGTCAAAAATGTTTTGGCAGGTGCTCATTTTTTTTGGGAAGTTTCATTCCTCATTTAATGTTCTTATTGAATTGGCCTTCGTTATTTTCAATGGTTTGTTACTTCCTAAGGAAAATGCTCGGGTATATAAAGGGGGTTCTTGGCTTCTACTTGTCTCAGGTTTTCTTCTCTGTTGTGCTATGTTCTCATGGGATTTATGCGCTTTTGGGTTTGTTCAGTTTGGGTATTGGTCTGTCTTGGACATGTTTATCAATTTTTGGCTATAAAGGGGGAGAAAACTACATGGATTTAGTCTATCCTTGCAGTTGGTTTGCAATGATGTTAGATAGAATGTTCTGACATTCTATCTGAGTTCCAGGTTTCACTTCTGTTCTGAGTCCTTCCCTTGTGTCATGTGATCTGAGTTATGAACACAATTGTGCCATGTGTTCTGAGTTACCCAGGTGAGGAAGTATAGATTCATGGGTAAGGAGGAGCTTTCTAGAGGGGGAGTGTGTTTGAAGGGAATGTTCCATGATCAACCCTTTCAGACTTCCTTCTAGCTTCATTAGGAGTCTCAACTTCCTTTCTTGACCTTTTTTTCAACTTCACTCACCCTGGGTTTATTGTGCAAAAAGAGTTTTAGCCAAAATTTGTCAAAAGGAGGAGATTGAAATCTCCTGTGGTTTGACTAAATTTTGGTTAAAACTTGATGAAGAACAAGATGATAAAATATGAAGAATTCTTCCAGAAAACAAAGATATTGAATGAAATGTCCTAGCATGAAGACTCGACATATAGACAAATACAGCAGGTTGTTTTAACTATGATCCAAGATTCAAGGCTCGGTTTGCAGTGGATTAAGGACAAAAGATCTGAAGCCCAAGACAGAAGAATATAAAAGAAGACCAAGACCTAGGATAGAAATAGACTTAGGAATCCTATTGTAACACTTTTAAAAAGTAGAAAAATAAGGTTTAGGGTTTTGAAAGTCATTGGCTTTCTTGTGTTGTAAGTCTCCCTTTGTATCGGTTTGATACATTGTGGTAGACATATATGTATGTACAGATTCAGAAACCTTTAGGTAATGAATTGTATATTGTTCTTGGATGAATCTTTGAAGCAAATCCAAGTAGGATTGTTAGTCGAGAATGCTTGGCTGAACTTTGCATTGAAAGAGGATTTTTTCAAGTATGATGATACATTTATTGTGACTATAACTGTTAGATATCATAGGTTGTGATTTAGGGAGTGAGATGAGTTTCTCTTATCAATTAGATGTGACTTCTATTGATAAAGTTTTCATTGGGTAGTGATAGGTAAAGTAGAGGTTGTTTAATGTAAACCAGAGGTTGTTTACATAAAACTATACTACTGATAGTGGATTCTTCTTCCTGGCTTGGTAGCCCCTAGATGTAGGTGATTTGCACCAAACTGAGTCATCATATTCTGTGTTTTTATCATTCTGCAACTTACAGTTCAGTATTGATTAACATGTCGTAACAAATATTGAAACATCTATTGTGAATTTGTTGCTGATATTCAGTATATCAGCTTGTTTGTTCTGCCCTTGTTTTTATGTTATGCAGAGAACAATGTCATGACATGTGTTAGGACATCTGCTATCTGTTATTCCAGAATTTCAAGAAGGATGAGGTAAGTGGTAAGGTAGAGAAAAAGGTATACAAAGGTATGATTGGATCTCTCATATACTTGACTGCTTCTAGACTTGGCATTTTGTTTAGTGTATGGTTGTGTGCTCGCTTCCAATCAGAACCTAGAGAATCCCACTTAACAGCTGTTAATAGGATCTTCATGTATCTGAAATGTACTATTAACGTTGGCTTGTGTTATATAAAATTTAAAGAGTACAAGCTTGTTTATTATTGTGAAGCTGATTACGCTGGAAACATACTTGACAGAAAAAACACTTCTGGAAGCTATCAGTTTCTGGGAGACAAAATGATTTCGTGGTCCAACAAAAGGCAATCAACCATAGTACTATTAACTATTGAATTTGAATACATTGCAGCTTCACGATGCAGCACTCAGATGCTCTGGATGAAGAGTCAGCTAGAAGACCTTCAGATATTTGAGAGTAACATTCCTATCCTCTTTGATAATACTTATGCTATATGTTTGTCTAAGAATCCCATTTTGCATTCTAGAGCTAAACATATTGAGATTAAACATCCCTTCATACGTGACTATGTTTAGAAGGGTATTTTAAATTTAAAATTTATTGATACAGACCATCAATGGGATGATATCTTTACAAAACCCCTTGCTGAAGATAGATTCGTTTTCATTCTGAAACATTTATCTCTAGAAACATGTCTGGAATGAAACAGATGATTATCTCAGAATGTTTATTTTCTCATAATGGTTTAATGAGACTCTGAGATATTTTTACTCTGAGCATATGATTCTTTTGAAGTGAGAAGGTTTCATATGCTCAGAAGTATCCGGTCGGAACCTCATTATTGAACGTTTTGAATCTTGGATATTGAACAGTTTTTGCATTAATGAGCTGTCAACCAGTCTTGGAAAGTGGAACCGTTTTAAAGAAAGTTATATTAGAAAACTGAACCGTTTCTAACGCCCGAGTGATACAATGGGTGAATTCATTTATCTTGGGATTAGGTAAAATTTGCATGCTTTACCCATTGTCAGATTTTGTGCACTATTCAAGATTTTACTCGTGATTGCAAAAAACTTTATATAAACCCACTTCACTCTCTTCACACACCCTCGCTACTTTCACTTCCCACACTTTCTTGTTTTCAAACGAAAAAAGTATCTAAAACCCTAAAACATGTTCTTTATCAACAATGGCTTCTTCTCAACAACAATCTTCTAAACAAGAACAAGATAAGCAACAAGTTCAACAACAACACATCTCATATACTCAAAGGAATGTTCTTCGCTATTCATCTTCACACCCACCACAACTTATTCCCCATCTCCTCCAAACTTATAAGACAAAATATACTTCAGGATCTGGGAAATATGTGGTAACTAGAGATGCTTATGGTTCTCCTGAAATAAGTTTATCTACTCCTACAGAACATTTGGAAGTTCTCTGTGAACTCATGGTTGAGTTTGACAACATGAAAGACAATGGTTTTGATCTTTTACCTGCTTTAAAATTTCAAGGACGGGAGAAGTTCTTTGAATGTCTTCAAGGTCTTGTTTACTTTCATCTTGTTAGAGAATTATGGATTCATGCTAAGACTTTCACCTTCCAAGTTACTTCTTTCGTTTTTGGGAAAAAGATTGTCATTACTCAGAAACTGATAGCAAAAATCATTGGTCATGATGAGTGTGGAATAAGGTGTGAACAAATGTTGGAAAGAAGGTCTAATCTGATTGAACTTTCTAAAGATATTTTCATCTCTGGAACTCACTCCAACAAGATCAAGGATTTTCAACCTATTATGAGAACTTGGGCCAGGATTCTTCTGGGATATGTCAATCACAGAAGGGCAACAAATTCTTCTGACTACATCAATGTTGACCAGCAATACGTTCTTTATTATATTTCTACTGAAAATAAGGTGAGCCTCCCTGCACTTGTTTTTCAGCACTTAAGGGATATTATTGTAATACCCTAATTTTTGCCCCTAACTTTCTTTGCTTCTCTTTTGCATTTCATAGCACAAACAAGATCACGCATTGGTTCCCTCTTCTATAGGATTGTGCCTTGCAGGGATCTTTGGGGGTTTGTGTGTGTTTGTTAGTTGTTTCATTGCTTAATTTGTTTATGTTTACTAACCTTGACTTAAAATAAAATAAAATGTTTTCTTTCACTAACATTTTCAGGGGAAGAACAGGTTAAAAATACCAAAAACATCAGTCCCTCAGCTCGAATGGATTTCATCTGAATAAAGTCAAAGTTAATCCGCAATTAATTAAAAAATTATCTGATCAAGAGTTTCCAAGATTTAATTGATTATTATTCAAGAGACTCCATGGTTCATGTGTTTATTTCCATGCCTTCTTTGACGAGCAAAAGAATCGAGCCGAACCACAACAGTGTATTAAAAAGGCATTTTTTTTCAAAATTTACACTAAGTAACCGGTTACCTTGTGGTGAGTAACCGGTTACCCTCGTGAAAATTTGAAAAAATGATAGCAAATTCAAATTCAGCAATTTGGCACCAATCTCAGCCCTTGATCACATTTGGAATATTCTAGATCACCTCATTTTAATTCCCCTACATCACTTTGATCATTCCCCACCATGTACCATCATTAATCATCACTCTTATGTGATTTCCCTCCAAATTTGAATTCCAATCCTAATTTTGATCATCCAAGCCTAATTCCATACCACCAAATTTCCAAGCCTAAATTCTATAAATAGAGCCTTCATTTCATTCATTCTTCAAGCTTTTGATAGCCAAATACACCTTGCTAAATTTTCTCTTGAAGCTTTTGATAGCCAACAAACCTCTTGCAAATTCTCTTCCCAACCACAAATTTTCACCAAAGCTCACATTTCTTCCTTTGAAAGTTAACAAGAATTCACATTGAATCTTGTTCAACTTTGAGCTAAACCTTCATCCATTCTTGTTTTTGTTCATCAATTATAGTAGATTAAGGCTTTGGAGTGTAGATCTTGATGCAATTTGAAGGAATTTTCAGATTTGGAGTGGTAATTCATCTCTCACCATTGTTGAAGCTTCATCTTCATCTTCCATAATGTAGATCTTTGGAGATTCTTGTTACTTGATCCTTTCGATCTTGTAATTGTGTTTGATTGCTGGTTTTTGCTGTGATTTTACTTTAAATTTATGCAATTTCAGTTCCATGATCACAAAGTGTTTGTAAAAAGTTTTGAAAGTGGATCATGCTGAATTTTGCACAATTTTCTGCATTCTGGTGCAGAGTAACCGGTTAACGTCTGGTAAGTAACCGGTTACTCTGTGTTAATTTTGAAAAAACTGCGCTATTTTGAACAAAGTAACCGGTTAACTTCTGGTGAGTAACCGGTTACTTCAAAACATAATGTATTTTTTGGCTTGTTTTTAGGACTGTTTTGGTTCCTTTTCCATTTTCTTCCCTTTCCTTTTGTTCTTAGCCTTAGATCACATAATTGTTTAGTTTAATTTGGCTTTCTCTTCGTCTATTTATCTTTTCTTTTGATCGATGAAAGTCTTATGGATCTTAGAATTTCTTTGTAGAATTCTTGATCAAGACTAGATCGTTACCTATTTTCTTTTCGTGCGGTATTGCTTTCTGATGACGATCTACATATCGTTCATGTAGCATGCATTAGCACAAAGAGCTATTGACCGGCCTCATTGTAGGGTAATTACTCCGTAAATTACTCGGCGATTGCTTAACATAGCACAACATTTGCCCCTCTTTATCCAACTCGGAATTTGAACTTTCGTGGTCCGGACCTTGATTGGTCGCGTCAACCCAATGGTGATTGATCTTTTGCATTAGGTCCATAATCTTTGAAACTTGGCATTGTAGAGGCTTTGGTTTTACCAAACTTCTGTCAAGTTCATTAACCTTGGCCTAAGTGCATTGTTTAATCACTAAAGTTCATAAAGCGAAATGGAATAATTGGTGAAGGCTTATGGCACTAGAGCCTTGTGCTACTAACCACTAACTTCTAACTTCTTTACTATTCCTTCTCGCTCCCTATCTCTCTTTATTTTTTATGCTTTATTCCATTTATCATATCATGTTTATGTTTATGTTATTTTTCTTTTGTCCACTTGGACCATTTTATCTTGTGCTTTATTTTTCTTTTGTCCATTTTGGACTAAAAAACATTAATAAAGAATTAAACCACTAAAATACTTGTGCTCTTAATTGTTGGACTATGGCCACTATCCTCTGCTTTGGAGGATCTATACTCTTGATTAAGGACTTTTGGACTTAGAGTTAGGATCTTAACCTATGCTTGGAAGTTTGTGATGGAAAACCTTGGATTTTGGATACTTGGAGTCCTCTTTTTGAAGACTTATTTTGAATCAAGACCAAATCAAAAAGGAAAAATGCTTATGCTATGGAGCTTGTCCATGTGGTTAGATCTTTCTTATCCTTAGCTTTTATTTTCATGCACTAGGATAGTCACTTCTTCTCCACCCCTTCTTCAATTTTCAAAACCTTCTCCCTTTTTCAAAACCTTCTTGATTTCAAACTATCACCTCTTTCATAATAAAACCCTGACTTTGGTCAAGTGATTTTTTAAGCTTTGTTTTCTTTAATAAATGTCAATCAATATTAACCATATTTTGACCATTTCATAAAAACATAAAAAAATACAAAAACTCATCAAATTTTTTTTTTGTATGCTTTGTGCATTTATTTTTCTTTTAAACTTTTTTTCATAAGTTTAGACATGATTCATTTCTTTAAGCGGAATTATTCGCTTGGAAATGACGACTTTTCTTTACACTTAAAATCAACCAAAACAAACAAATTTTTGTTCTTTGTACCACGAACTACGGGTTTTTGATCCTGCATTGCACATTGTGGGTACGTAGGCATGAGGCGATAAGTCTCTCCAAACACAAAAATATTAAAAAATAATTATCCTCTCACCCCCTCAATCTCTTTCAAGCAAACCATTTTCAGACTAAAAAGCGGTAGATTTTTCAAAGGGTTCCTATAGAGTACTATAGACGTTTTGGGTGCTAACACCTTCCCATTGCGTAACCAACCCCCCTTACCTATTCTCTGTTTGTTCTTGTTTTTTTAGAACTCTTTAGGTTTTGTTCGCTCTTTTTACTTTCCTTTTTTGGATAAAATAAAAGTGTGGTGGCGACTCTTGTTTTTTTAGTTAAGTTAATTAATAGCTTATACTCACAAATTTCCCCGCTGTAGAAAAGTGGCGACTCTGCTGGGGACTCTGGTTCCCTTGAGGGGTTTAGCCTACTTTGATTTATTTACTGCTTTTTTGTCTGATTTGCTTGTTATTTGTTTGTTCTGTTTGGGAGTTCCTCTGTGTGTGAGATAGGTCCTATACCCGGACCAGAGTGCACTTTGAGATAGGAGGATAGTATAGTCAAGGGAACTTTGAAGGAGTTGAATCCTGTAAAAGAAGAACTTGAAAATCTATCCACTCGGTGGTTGCCTCTTTGGAATTACTGATGCTGATCGAGCGATCGAGAAGGCATTACTTTTTCCATAGAAGCCTATAACACTGAGGACCATAGGAACCCTTAACCCATCTTAGCCTTTTTAGGATCGTAGCGCAGAAGCTATGAAGATTCAAATCTGACTTAGCTGTCACGCGATACTACACTCAGGTTAGATTCTCTTGAGGATAACTACCAACCTCCGAGCAAATCGGTGTGCTGGTGTGTCTGATAGTGGATTGTGGACCCTGGGCACTTTGTTAGAACCACTGTTTTCTGCAGGTACAATGAAGACAAAACCTTAGTACATACCTTTGTGGGATTGGTTCTTACCCTCGGCTTCATGCTCGTGACTTGAACCTTGACCCGTGTGCTTTGTGTGATCTTGTTTGTGGGTGTTGCATTCATGCACTCATACATTCATGAGCATTCTTTTGGAAGGTTTCAAGGAACTTAAAGGTGTTATTGCAAACATTGCAGATACTTTTGTTATGGATTTTGGAAGGAGAAGTACCAAGAAGTACACTTTCAAGAGTCCTAAATTAGGGGGTTTGAGAGAGCTAGGATCTTTGGTTGCTGATACCAAGAAGTTCGAGTCTAGATATGGAAGGATTTTATCTCTCTTGAAGGTTGATATGGCTGAAGGATTGCTTGCTACTTTGGTTCAGTTCTATGACCCTTTGTTGCTTTGTTTCACCTTTCCTAATTATCAGTTGGTACCTACGCTAGAGGAGTATTCTCTCCTGCTTGGTTTTCCTGTTTATGGTCGGATTTTCTCTGGTTTGGACCCCGTTCCCGAGCATCATGTTATTGCGAAGGATACTCACTTGAAGGTTTCTGAGATTAAGGCTCGCATGGATACCAAAGGAAAGATTCTTGGGTTACCCGCTAAGTTCTTGATGGATAGAGCTCATCACTTTGCTAGTGTGAAGAACACAGTTGCTTTTGAGGCTATTCTTGCCTTGCATATTTATGGATAGTTCCTCTTCCCGAATGTTGAGAACTTTGTCAACATCAACGCTATTCAGATCTTCTTGATTGGGAATCCAATTCCCACTTTGCTTGTCGATGCTTACCATTCTTTTCACCTCAGGAATTTCCATGGTGAATGGATAATTATCTGTTGTGCGCCTTTGCTTTACAAGTGGTTTATTTCTCACTTGCCGAAGTCTGCAGCTTTCTGGAACCTCAAGGATGGTTTATATTGGTCGCGGAAGATCATGTCTCTCACTCATTCTGATATTGATTGGTGTAGCCGTGTTCCTTCTGGAGCGATGATTATTGATAGTTGTGGTGATTTTCCCAACGTACCTCTTCTTGGTACAAAGGGAGGAATCAGCTACAATCTTGTATTGGCTCGTCGTCAGTTGGGATATCGTTTGCGAGAGGTACCAAAGAACATTCATTTGGCCGGTCTCTTTTTCAAGGAATAAGAACCTCAGGTTGCTCTCAAGAAAGAAATTGTGGAAGCTTGGTGCAACATTCGTAGAAAAGGAAAGGAAAGTTTGGGAAATCTGAATTGTATCTCTTTGGAACCTTGCCTCCAGTGGGTTAAGAATAGAGCTATTACTTTGAAGATGCCTTATGTGCGTCGGGAACCTTTATCTCTAATTTCTAAGAAGCCTATCCTCTACTTATGGAAGACACATAGAAACTTCAGATTGCTTTGGCTGAGATGCAACAAGAGAGAGATGCTTGGAAGAACAAGTATCAGATTGTTGAGTTAGAGAATGCAAGACTTCAAGAGCACTTCAAGAAGAAGAATGAAGACAAAGCTGCCAACAAGAAGAGAAGGGCGCAAGAGGATTTATTTTCCTCTCGTATTCAGCCAGTTTCCGATATTCCGAAGAGTTCAGAATCTCCTTGGAAGTTAATCGTTGATCAGTTGCTGATTGAGAAGACTCAGATGCAGGCCCACATCAAGAAGCTGGAAGATAGAGCTGGGACTTCTTCTCATAGGATTCTCTAGGGATCTAGTTTTCTTTATCCTCTTTTGTTTTAGGATTCTTGAATTTGTACTTCCGAGATGTAATCTTTTCCATCATTAATGAATGAGATTTTGGTATTTCAAATAACAATGTTTGCAATATGCCTTATAGTTCCTTGAAACTTTTCATTTGCATCTTGCATATCAAGCATCTTTCTGCATTGTTTCTTGCCTTTTTAGGTGTCTTATTGTTTCCCTTTGGTCTTCATTCAGCCAAGCTGTCGCACCAGTATAATACTCGGGCTAATCTGAAGAGAAAGATGGATCAGTTACAACAAGAGAATCGTGAGCTTCGTGAGGAAGTATCAACTCTGAAGGATGGTTTGGAGAGACTCACTGCTATGATGGAAGAAATGGTTGCTACTCAGAATCCACCTCCTCCTCCACTTTCAACTCCTGTGCAAAGGACAGTCATTTCTGAGATTGTCTCTACGCCCATCTCTGTGGCGCCTGCTAGTGTTCCTCAATACTCCATGCCTCCTGAATTCCCCTGGGATATGCCTCATAACTTTGTTCCTGAGGGTTATCAACCACCACCACCTCCTGAAGTTCCAGTTGTTCCTACTGTCCAGCCTGTGATGACTGTGCCACCGCCTGTGGTTCATGTTGTTCCTTTTGGTGAATAGCAGATTTTCTATACTGCTCCAAGTGAAAATGCCAGTGCTTATGATAGAATGGAAGAGATTCAAGACCAATTTGTTGAAATGCAGAAAGAGATCAAAGCTCTGAGAGGTAAAGAGATGTTTGGAAAGAATACTCATGAGTTATGCTTGGTTCCTAATGTGAAGATCCCGCATAAGTTCAAAGTCCCTGACTTTGAAAAGTATAAGGGTAACTCATATCTGATGAGTCATTTGACTATGTATGCTCGTAAGATGTCGGCTCAGAAGGATAATGACCAGCTTCTCATTCACTACTTTCAAGACAGTTTGTCTGGTGCAGCTTTGAATGGTGTATGGGACTCGACAGTACTCGAGTTCGCACTTTTGAAGACTTGGGTGAGGCGTTTGTGAAACAGTATAAGTATAATGTGGATATGGCTCCTGATCGTGACCAGCTTTGAGCAATGGCTCAGAAAGATAAGGAGACATTCAAAGAATACGCGTAGAGGTGGCGCGAGATTGTTGCTTAGATTAATCCTCCTTTGGAAGAAAAAGAGATGACTAAGATTTTTCTGAAAACTCTGAGTCCTTTCTATTATGAGCGTATGATTGCTAGTGCCCCGAGAGATTTCACTGAGATGGTTAATATGGGGATGTGATTAGAAGAAGGTGTCCGTGAGGGAAGTTTGTCAAAAGATGGTAATTCTGCTGGTAATTCCAAGAAGTATGGTGGAGGATTTGCCAAGAAGAAAGAGGGTGAGACCCATGCTATTTCCCATGGAGGACGCAAAAAGAGTTATAATTAGAATAATCAGTGTCAGCAACATGTTGCATCTGTTACTCATGTTGTTCAGACAACTCCTGTACAGCAACAACATTCTAATCAACAGAACAATCAGCGGGGCCATTTTCAGAAGGATTTTGATCCGATTCCGATGACATATACAGATTTGCTTCCTTGCTTAATTCAGAAGAATCTTGTTCAGACCCGTGCACCACCTGGGATTCCAAAAGATTTGCCATGGTGGTATAAGCCTGAAGCTCATTGTGCTTTCCATCAGGGAGGAGCTGGGCATGACACTGAGAACTGTTATCCATTGAAGATGGAAGTTCAAAGGTTGGATATGAGTGGTATTTTGTCTTTCGAAGATTCCAACCCTAATGTACAATCAAATCTACTGCCTAATCATGGCAAGGCGTCTGTCAATATGGTTCATGGTTACCCTGGTACATTCAAAATTTTTGATATCCGTTGGATCCAAAGATCTCTTATGGAAATGCATGCACTTTTGAGTGAGTACCATGATATTGATTATGATTATACGACTAGCTGTATTTGTTCCGTGAATCCTCATGGTTGTGTGATAGTGAAGAGGGATATTCAAAGAATGATGGACGAGAATTTGATTGAAGTCACCGCTAAGAGAGACGAATATCAGAACGAGGTGAATGTTATTAAGCCACACTTTAATATTCCTGAACGAGTTGTTATCTCTTATGATAGTCAGAAAACCGCTGTTACGCCTTTGGTTATTCGGTTGCCCGGTCCGGTACCCTATGAATCTGACAAGGCTGTTCCATATAAGTACAATGCTACTATGGTAGAAGATGGTAAGGAAGTGCCCATTCCTTCTTTGTCTTCTGTGGTAAGCGTCGCTGGTGTGAGTAGATGACTCGAAGTGGTCGTGTCTTTTCTCCTGAGCCTCCAAAGATTGTAGAGAATGTTGCTGCTGGAAAACGATCTCAAGATGAGAGTAATGTTGATGCTTCTGGTCAGTCCAGTGGTTTGAAGGTTTATGAGGATGAAGTTCTGAAACTGATCAAGAAGAGTGAGTACAGTGTTGTAGATCAACTCTTGCACACCCCGTCCAAGACTTCAGTGTTGTCCTTACTGATGAATTCTGAAGCTCATAGGAAATCTTTGCTGAAGGTATTGGAACAAGCATATGTTGAGCATGATGTGCCTGTTAATCAGTTTGATGGAATTGTTGCTAACCTCACAGCATGCAATAATTTGAGCTTTTGTGATGAAGAGTTACTTGAGGAGGGGAGAAATCACAATTTGGCTTTACATATCTCCATGAACTATCAAGAAGATGCGCTTTCCAATGTGTTGGTTGATAATGGCTCTTCTATGAATATGTTGCCAAAATCTACTTTATCAAAGCTTTCTTACCAAGGTCCTCCCATGAGGTATATTAGGGTTGTTGTTAAAGTTTTTGATGGATCTCAAAAGACTGTGATTGGAGAAGTTGATCTTCCGATCAAAATAGGACCGTGCTTCTTTCAGATTACTTTTCAAGTAATGGATATCCGTCCTGCTTATAGTTGTCTGCTTGAACGACCATGGATTCACAAAGCTGGGGCAGTGACTTCGACTCTCCATCAGAAGTTGAAATTTGTTAAGAATAATAAGATGGTAATTGTCGGAGGTGAGCAAGCGATTCTGGTTAGCCACCTTTCATCCTTTTCGTATGTTGATGCCGATGAGACTGTTGGGACTCCGTTCCAAGCTCTTTCTGTTGATGACAAAGCTGTTAATAAGAATGAGTTACCCATGTCTTCTTTAAAAGATGCTCTGCATGTGTTAAAGACTGGTTGATCTGATGGTTGGGGCCGAGTCATTGATGTGGTTGATAACCTGGGTAAAACTGGTTTAGGCTTTACGCCTGGTACAGTCAGAATAGATTTGAAGCCTATTAATGAGGCATTTCACAGTGTCGGATTCATCAATAAAGATCATTCTACGGCTGCAATTCTTGAAGATGACTCTGTAGGCTACACCCCGTTTGGTTCTGAAGATGACGTCATTCCTGCTGAAGATTGGGAGCCTTATTTGGAAGACCCCGGGTATATGTCCCCAGAGGATGCGTATGTGCCTTTTTATTCCCCTCGGAAGAAGTTTAAGGAACCTGAATATGAAGTCAGTACCATCATTGAGGATGATGATGAAGAAGAACTTCCCAACATCGTGACACATGGACAAGTCTGCCAGAATTGGATAACTGTTGATGTTCCTACTGTTGTTCATATTTCAAAGTAATTTGTTTTTGTTTCTTTGAAAAATCCTTTCACTCTGCCCAAGGTGAAAGTGAATTTGTGAGGGCTTTGTTTCAAATTTTATCATCATCAATAAAATGTTATTTTGTTTATCCATATTATGTTTTCCCTTTTTGCTTTATTTCTGAAAAATTGTAACATAAAAAACAAAAAAAAAAAAATAATGCGATGATCACTTCTATCTGCATAATACTTGCACTTTTGTTCATATTCTAAAATCAAACATAAATCATTGTGCAGATTGATTGATAAACCCATTGAAAACAATGACCTATGCCCTCTCCCAACTTTAAGTTCCCTGTGTTTGGAGCTGAAGAAGAGGATATTGAGGAGATTCCCGATGAAATTTCTCGGTTGCTTGATGTCATACCCCAAATTTTGACCACTAAGATTTCCCATCATGGTGCAAATCATCATCACAATATGGAAGAACCATCATACTTCATTAGTCTCCCCAAAGATGGGTGAGCGTTCACTACAATCAAACTAGGGTTTCAAACCCTCTCAAAGCCTTTAGACAAATGATCAATCAAGGAATGACATGATCTTCAACTTGTCTAACCTCTCAAACATCCACAATGGATCAAGAGGACTCCCACATCAAGAATTAAGCACAAGAGTGCAACATTTCAAGTGGATCAAGCCTCAAGTTCATCTAATACAAAGTCAACTGACGCAGAAAGTCAAAGTTTGACTTTTTGGTCAACTATGAGCTTCACAAACCATTACTCAAGAAAATATGATGGATGATTTAATTTGATCAAATTTAAATCAAGAAATCATGCAAAATTGCAAAATTGATCAAATTGAAAGAAACTTAGAAATTTTTTCTAAGTTAAAATCATGTTCAAGTGCACAACTTTTCAAGGTTGTAACTATTGATCCAAGCATCCATTGATTTTGCGTAAGGGCTACTTTTAAAGAGGGTATTTGATACTTCAACATTGTAGAAGGAATCAACTCAAAATATCATAAGGATTGAAAGATATAAGTGATCAAAGTTTGGAATTCTTAATGTCTGATGTTCTGACATTGCATATGACATCGCTAATATTTTTCCAGCAAGAATGTCCCAACTTCAAGGATGTTTTTCTCCATGATCCAAGTTGATTCAAGCTAAACCTTGAACATCAAAGTTGAAGTACGTTATCTCAGCTTTCCAGAAAGTTGTAGAACGTCCTTGTAGCATACTCGAGCAAGGAGATATGATTTTTGCAAAAAGCATTGATAAAGCAGAATTTTCATGACAGCTTTTAGGACAGATTTGACTACACAAGTTCAAGACCATTTTTGATGACTTTGCAAGCTGAACCGAGACCAAAGTCAAACATCAAAGTTAAAGTATGTCATTAGGGCTTTCCAAAATGTATAAGAACTCCCATTAATTCAACTTGAGCAAGGAGTTATGAACATCACAACAGGCCTTGCTCGAGCTGATTTTTTAGGACAGATTTTGTGCACTTTTCTTGTGCCACCCAATTTTCAAACTTTGTCACCATGCAAGACAAGCATCAAAGAGGCAATTCACTTCAACTCAAAATATCATAGTGGATTAAAAGATACAAGTGATTAAAGTTTGGAATTATTAATGTTCTTAATGTCTGATGTTCCAATATTGCATAGGACATCACTAATATTTTTCCAGCAAGAATGTCCCAACTTCAAGGATGTTTTTCTTCATGATCCAAGTTGATTCAAGCCAAACCTTGAACATCAAAGTTGAAGTACATCATCTCAGCTTTCCAGAAAGTACTAGAACATCCATGTAGCATACTCGAGCAGGGAGTTATGGATTTTACAAAAAGGCTTGCTGCAGCTGAATTTTTCATGGGACAGATTTGCACATTTCTTGTGCCACACGAATTTCCAAGCCTTGTCATCATCTTGGACACATCTGAGGATCAAATCTAAAGGGGACAGTCACTGAGCCAAGCCTCCAAAGTCCTTGGAACAAGAAGTAGCATGCTATTCCTAAAAATCCCTAAAAGAGGGACAAGACTCCAATTTTGGATTGGAGCATTCAATGGAAACATCAAGGTGGCATGGACTGACACATTTGAAAATGAATTCAGTCAAGATTCCTCCAACAAGTAGGGAACCAAAGCTCTGTGCTCTAACCTCTAGTCAATGGCTAGAGGAGACTTGGATTTTCATTGGCCAACATTGAACAAACCTCTGCTGCAGTTGCCATTCACTATTGCTGCGAAAACAAACTTGCTCTACTATAAATAGAGCTCATTTGTGCTCAATTTGAGTACACCAAAGCCATCAAACATATGCTTTCCTCAAAATCTCTTCTTTCACCTCAAATTTGCCTTCCAAAGCAAGTAATTCTGAGTTTTTGAGTTAGAGAGCAATTCCACTCAAACTAATCACACACACACCTCACATATATCATATGTAAGCTGTGCAAACTATCACAAGTGACCTGTAATCCCAAAATCACAAAGTCACTTCTCAAAACCTCAAAATGGCACTTTTTTGCATTTTTCAAGCCATGTCTTGATTCAGTCACTTACCAAACCAGATAAAACCTCAAACACACTCCAAATATCATCCTTGAATTATCCCAAATGGTTCCCAACATCTGGAACACCATTTGAGAGAGTTGCTATTTTGGTCACTTTTAACCCCTTTTGTAAGAAAGGGACAGTTTGTGTTTTTGCAGGTATCAGCTGATTCTAACCATCCTAAAAGCTTTTAAGAGGTCATTTGAGGGTGTCCAAAGCATCAAATCATTTCTGGAACAAAGCACTTGGTAGGTTGCATGAAATCTCCAAAAAAAGAGGTAAAATTCATAACTTGAATTCTTTGAATCATGCTTTCCTTTGTTGTCCACATACATGCATCATATTGAACAATTCTTGAAGCAAAAATGTAGTCCTTAATGTGTATGTTATGATCCTCCTACTGTTTGCACTTTAACATGTTTATATGTGGAGTTTATGTTGTTTTAAACTTAAGGTGCATATCTGGTTTTTTGCCTTGTGTGTGTTGTACATTAAGTTTCAGTATGTATGAGTAATATCATTGGATTCCTTGCGAAAAATTGGTCAAGATGGGTTCTTACAGATTTCAATTTCGTTAAAAATTGAGAGAGTTATGAATGTTTGAAAATTTAATAAGCAAAGATGTTTAAACTTAAGGTGCAGATCTGGTTTTTTGCCTTGTGTGCGCTGTACATTAAGTTTCAGTATGTATGAGTGATACCATTGGATTCCTTGCGAAAAATTGGTCAAGATAGGCTCTTCCGGATCTTAATTCCGTTAAAAATTGAGAGAGTTATGAGTGTTTGAAGTTTGATAAAAAAGATGTTGAAAACTCATGAAAGATGTCGAATGTGATGTTGTGACATCTTTCCTCTTTTTCTTAGTTTATCTTCAAAACTCAACCAATTATTTCACATAGCAAAAATTATCATTTTCCAAATCTGTTTTACACACTTCTTATTCATACTCCATAATATTTTAATCCACCAAAAAATCACAAAAAATATTATTATTTGATATATTTTTAATATATTCAAAAATATTGTTTTAAATTGTTTTAAATGCTTTTAAAATGATTTCTTTTTCTTGATTTTTAAAACCAAAATGATTTTAAATATTCATGTGGATAAAATACTTTTTCATAAACCTTAATCACTGTTTATAACATGATTAATGATTTTATTTGATATTTTTTATCATTTTTTACTTGATTTTTCTTTGAAAAATGTCCTTTAAAAATGAAATTAGGGTTTTTGATTAATTCAACTCTCATCAAACTTTTTCAAACACTCATGGGCCTCTATTAGAGTGTAAGACCCAACCCCCTTTGTACAGAAAACTTTTTGGGCCTCATTCGTTGTATAAGTCCCTCTGTACATTTTCAAATAAACAACGCAATCGTCGCCTTTTAAAAAACCAACTGGGCCTCTCTTCGAGCTATAAGACCCATTCAAAATCAATTGGGCCTCTAATAGAGTGTAAGACCCAATCCTTTTTTTGACCAAATCATTTTTGGGCCTCAGTGTATTGTATAAGTCCCGATACCGTAAAAAACAAACGGCGCGATCATCGTCAGTTTAAAAATAAACCAACTGGGCCTCTCCTTGAGCTATAAGACCCATTCAAAACTTTTGGGCCTCTAATAGAGTGTAAGACTCAATCCCCTTTTAACCAAAACCTTTTGGGCCTCAGATATTGTATAAGCCCCTTCGCGTTAAAAGAAAACCTCGGCGCGATCGCCATTTTTAAACGAAAAATCAATTGGGCCTACCCTCGTGTTATAAGCCCCACTCTTTTTCTTTAAAACTTTTTGGGCCTCTTGAGAGAGTGTAAGACCCATCCCTTTGTACAGAAAACCGTTTTGGGCCTTAGTCACTTGTATAAGTCCCTCTGTACAAATTCAAACAGTGCAATCACTGATAAAACCCTGGGCCTCTCCTTGAGCTGTAAGCCCCAAATCTTTCTTTTTCAAAGCACTTTCTCCTTTGATTTTGAATATACTGTTGTTTTCAATCTTTCTTTGTTGAACAACTAACCAAACAGCATGGAAGCTCTACAACCGAGTAAGTGTTTATCCGCTTTCATTTACCGTTTTCATATACATATAACTGTATTGTGGGGCAGTTTCGATGTAAGTCTTCTTTCATAAACTCATATCAACTGTGTAATAATAGTATAGTTATTTAGAGTTTCCCCGGTAACTACGTCTAGAACTAGGTGACTCCTTTTCGTTTATCCGTAGAAATAGACAACTAGATCCCCAATAGGATCACCAGATACAGTCTTCTCTTCGGCTGTCCTCATTAGGAATTGTCAAGGAACTCTACTCTCAGAGATGAATGTATTCTCCGTGAATGGCATCTTTGAGTTTCTTCCAAATTCTCGGACTTTCCTGGCTTGATCTATTATGTGTGAATAGTCTGTCTTGAATTTCTCGGGGTTTGGGGACCCACGGGCTTCTTAAAAGCATCGGCCTCCTCTTGGGCATTGTTCAAGGACCCACAGGCTTCCTAAAAGCATCCCCGCCTCCTTTTGGGGGTTGTACAAGGACCCTTCGGCTTCTTAGAAGTACTCACAGCCTCCTCTTAGGCTTCGTATAATGATTTCTTCCTCCGGGAATGATAGCCTCCTCTTGGGCTTTGTACAAGGACCTCTCGACTTCTTAAAAGTTTCCAGCCTCCTCTTGGGGTTTGTAAAAATTGTCCCGACGACCTCCTAGAGGTATAGGAACATAACTTAGTCATCTTAATAGAACAGTCCTTTCAAAGAGTCTACTACTGTTTCTCAGCATAGTACAAAAGATGAAACTCTAGACTTGGACAGTCTAATCTCCTTGAGTCTCAAAGACATTATCAAGTGACCCCTTCATTAAATAGGAAGAAAACCCGTAGACTCGGACAATATCAATACCCTTCGGATTTCCCACTTCCTTAAAGAACAGGAATAACCCGAATCCTCGAATCAAATCCTTGAGTACAGTGTTGCTCATATAAGAACTGATTTTCTCTTTCAAAATCAGTATACTGGACCTGTCACTCAACTGAAATAGTAACCATAGCCTTCTCTTGGGCTTTGTATAATGATTCTCCCCAGCGGAGTCAAACAACGTTTCGCCTCTCTCTCGGGCTTTGTACGAGACACATAAGAGACTCCCTCGTTGAGTCAATCACCCCTTTCGCCTCCATCTCGGGCTTTATATGAGATACAAAAAGGTTCTTATTGAGCCAAATAAACAACAGCCTCCATCTCGGGCTTCGTACGAGATACAAAAACACTCTCTTGTTGAGTATAAGAGACTCTCTTGTTGAGTCAAACCCTTTCAGCCTCCATCTCGGGCTTCGTACGAGATACAAAAACACTCTCTTGTTGAGTATAAAAGACTCTCTTGTTGAGTCAAACCCAACAGCCTCCTCTTAGGCTTTATATAATAAAATCACTGGTTGATCCAATCAACCTTTTAGCATCAAAGTTGTGCCTCGTTCACAGTACACAAACATCAACAACTCTTTCTCCTTCATCTAATCGCTGTAAGCGGCAAGCCTTTGGATCATCTACATCCATGCCACTGTCCCTCTTTTAGCATGAGAAATTCCTAAGGAAAGATCGCATTGCTCTACACTGAGTTAAAGTCTTCTCCTTCAGGTTCAAACCCCCTATAAAGGAAATTATGGCATTGCTAGGATCCGCGTATCCCGGTTAAAGTAATCCTCCCTTTATAACCAGTCACCCAACAGTTGTGACAAACAGACCTCTTTAGAGATGACAAATTCTCTCTAAAGACAAATAGACCTTTCAGCTTCATATCTTGGGCTTTGAACAAGATACAAACTACCTTTCGCTTCACGTCTTGGGCTTTGAACAAGACACCAAAACAACCATTTCCTCCCATAGAATAGGAGGAACTACGAACGCTCTAATTTCCCTGTTTCAGTAAATGGGAATACGTAGGCATAAGATTGAAAGAAAAATCTTAGCGAGCACACTAAACAAAAACCCAAAATCCCATACTCTCATATATCTATCAAAAAGCATCCGTCCTAACATCCTAATCCTTGTTCCCCGCCAGAAACCTGTCATTCTGTCAAAATAACACAAGAAAGGCCCCACCACATTGATCGCATCTGTAACCTAACAGACCGTTGTTTAAACTCAGTATGCAAGCAGGGTTAATTGGAGACATCTATTTCCCTTCCTTCACCAGCTTTAATAGGATAAAAAATGAATCGACCTGTAGTAAACTGACTCCAGAGAGCGATCGCGCTTAAGAACCGCGTCCAAAATCGCTCGCTACACTTGAGCACGAGGAAAAGGCCATTCAACCTCATGAAGAGCCGTTGGAATTGGTTAATTTGGGTTCAGATGATGATGTAAAAGAAGTCAAGATTGGGGCACTGCTTCAGTCAGATGTTAAGAAGGGGATTGTGGAGCTTCTTAGAGAATATGTTGACGTGTTTGCTTAGTCCTATCAAGACGTTCCTGTTCTTGATACTGATATTGTGGAGCATAGATTACCATTGAAGCCTGAATGTCCACCGGTGAAACAGAAATTGAGAAGAACTCATCCCGACATGGCTGTGAAGATCAAAGAGGAGGTTCAAAAGCAGATTGATGCTGGTTTTCTTGTGACTTGTGAGTATCCTCAATGGGTGGCCAATATTGTGCCTGTTCGAAAGAAAGACGGGAAAGTCCGAATGTGCGTCAACTATAGAGATTTGAATAAAACAAGTCCAAAAGATGATTTTCCACTGCCACACATTGACATGTTGGTAAATAATACTGCTAAATTCAGTATCTTTTCTTTTATGGATGGATTTTCCGGTTATAATCAAATAAAGATGGCACCCGAGGATATGGAATAAACAACATTCATTACACCCTGGGGAACATTCTGTTTCAGAGTGATGCCCTTCGGTTTGACAAATTTTGGTGCAACGTACCAGAGAGCTATGACCACTTTGTTCCATGATATGATGCATAAAGAAATGGAGGTCTATGTGTATGATATGATTTGTAAGTCGAAGACTGAAGAAGATCATATTGAGTACTTACTGAAGTTGTTTCAGCATTTGAGAAAGTTTAAGCTTCGTTTGAATCCAAATAAGTGTACTTTTGGTGTCCGTTCTGGAAAATTATTGGGCTTTATTGTCAGCCAAAAAGGCATTGAAGTTGACCCTGGTAAAGTTAAAGCCATTCAGGAAATGCCTGCGCCCAAAACAGAGAAACAAGTAAGAGGATTCTTGGAACGTTTGAATTATATCTCCCGATTTATATCCAATATGACTGCCACTTGTGCGCCGATCTTCAAGCTTCTTCGCAAAGATCAGGGTTGTGTCTGGACAGAGGATTGTCAGTGAAATTCGGGTACAGATGTGTGATGTCTCGTGCAATGTCACAACATCGTAATCTGCTGTAAGAACAAGGCAATAACAGTAACAGAAACGCATAAACCACACACAAGGATTGTTCACCCAGTTCGGTCTAACTACCTACATCTGGGGGCATACCAAGCCAGGAAGGAAGTCCACTATTAGCAGTATCAAATTACAGACTCAACAAACCCGTTGACAATCTACCTAATTCAATCACTACCCAATGACCCTTCTATCTAAGTTCTCCCTAGATAAGAGACTCCATCTCACTCCCAATCATCGCAATGATGTCTAGCAGTCAACAACTCCGTCACTGCATCAACAGCTTGATTTCCAAAACTCTCTAACCGCATAGAAGACACTTTTCTATGACACAGCTTGGAGTTGCTTCAAAGCTTCCTCCAAGAACAATACAATACTCATTACCTACAGGTTTCTGAGTAATACCCCAGTGACTATCTCACAACCCGAGTGGTTCACTTAGACAAAGCCCTAATGCTCTACATCTTGGACCCGTACCCTTTCTTAGGTTACAAGCATTCTATTTATAATATAATCCCAACTAGATTTGGGCCTTCAAATCATATCAATCCTTCTGTAACAAATCTGCAACAGATCCTGCTTCTAACTAGATCTTCAATCAAATCTTTAATTAAATCTTCAATAATTAACTCTAAATATTCTCCATATCTTTATGCTTTAAATTCGCAACAAACTAATCTTCTTCATAACTTATTGCACCAAGAAATTCGCATCCAATCTAACTGAAAGATCTCCTTAAATTAACATAATCAGCGCAGCCGTAAAAACATTACAGCCTGATGTTTTAATGTTCTGGTATAGTGATGTTAAGACATCGCATGTGACATCACTCTTCAGCACTTTAACTCTTCAACAATATTCACAAGACAAAATGTTAGCCAAAACATAACAATACTGTTAGAAGCTCATGTTGCAACATCAACCATGACATCAGCATTGTTTTAACAAAACTTTAGCCAATTACAAGAACTTACAGTCAGAAAGCTTTTGAAAGAATTAAAGAGTATCTGCTTGAACCTCCGATTTTGTCTCCTCCTGTGGAAGGAAGACTTTGATCATGTATTTAACTGTGCTGGAAGAGTCTATGGGCTGTGTTCTGGGTCAACAAGATGAATCCGGTCGGA
The DNA here is from genome assembly GCA_022829125.1 of Lathyrus tuberosus. Taxonomy (NCBI): domain Eukaryota; kingdom Viridiplantae; phylum Streptophyta; class Magnoliopsida; order Fabales; family Fabaceae; genus Lathyrus; species Lathyrus tuberosus. Next base: position 4,174,536 of record JALAZF010000385.1, read on the forward strand.
AAGAATTTTCCATTTATTATTTGAGCAAGAAGTTCACCGATTGTGAGTCTCAGTACTCAATGCTTGAAAAGACATGTTGTGCTTTAGCTTAGGCTGCCAAGCGCCTCCGCCAGTATATGTTGAATCATACAACTTGGTTGATATCCAAAATGGATCCAATCAAGTATATCTTTTGGAAAGCCTACTTTAACTGGGAGGATTGCTCGTTGGCAAATGTTGTTGTCAGAATATGATATCGAGTACCGAACTCAAAAAGCGATAAAAGGAAGTGTTTTGGCTGACCATTTAGCACACCAGCCCATTGATGATTACCAACCTATCAGGTTTGATTTTCCCGATGAGGATGTGATGTATCTAAAGGTTAAAGATTGTGAAGAACCATTACCTGATGAAGGGCCTGAGCCTGGATCCCGTTGGGGTTTGATTTTTGATGGAGCTATTAATGAATATGGAAATGGTATTGGGGCAATAATTGTTACTCCTCATGGTTCTCATATTCCTTTCACTGCAAGGTTGATGTTCACTTGCACAAATAATGCGGATGAGTATGAAGCATGTATTATGGGCTTGGAAGAAGCTATTGATTTAAGAATCAAGATTCTTGATGTATACGGAGATTCAACCCTGGTAATTAATCAGATTAAAGGAGAATGGGAGCACGTCAACCTGATTTGATTCCTTATCGAGATTATACAAGAAGGTTGTTAAATTTCTTCAATAAGGTTGAGTTTTACCATGTACCCAGAGCAGAAAACCGAATGGCAGATGCTTTAGCCACTATATCCTCCATGATTATGGTGAATCGGTGGAATGATGTACCCAAAATCGATATTATGCGGCTTGATAGACCAACTCATGTGTTTTTGGTTGAAAAGGTTGTTGAGGATAAAACGTGGTATTATGATATTAAATGCTTTCTTCAAAATCAAGAGTACCAGCTTGGGGCATCCAAGAAAGATAAGAAGACTTTGAGAAGATTGGCTGGTAGTTTCTTCTTGAATGATGATGTGCTGTATAAAAGAAATTATGACATGGACTTGCTCAGATGCGTGGATAGACACGAAGCAGACATGTTGATGAAAGAAATTCATGAAGGATCTTTTAGTACCCATGCCAATGGTCATGCAATGGCTAAGAAGATGTTGAGAGCAGGTTACTATTGGCTGACAAAGGAATCTGACTGTTGCAAATTTGTGAAAAAGTGCCATAAGTGCTAGGTATATGCTGACAAAATTCATGTGCCTCCAACTCCTCTCAATGTTATCTCTTCTCCATGGCCTTTCTACATGTGGGGCATTGATATGATTAGAATGATTGAGCCTAAAGCGTCGAACGAACACCGTTTCATATTGGTGGCTATTGACTATTTTACCAAGTGGGTTGAAGCGGCATCATATGCCAATGTGACCAAGCAAGTAGTGGTCCGGTTTATCAAGAACCAAATTATCTGTCAGTATGGTATTCCGAGCAAGATTATCACTGATAATGGGTCGAATCTGAATAAAAAGATGATGAATGAATTATGTGATGAGTTTAAGATTGAGCATCATAATTCTTCTCCTTACAGACCTAAGATGAATGGGGCTGTTGAAGCTGCTAATAAGAATATTAAGAAGATTGTTCAGAAGATGGTTGTTACTTACAGGGACTGGCATGAAATGCTCCCCTTTGCTTTGCATGGGTATCGTACATCTGTCCGCACTTCAACAGGGGTAACCCCTTTTTCTCTTGTTTACGGTATGGAATCAGTGCTCCCAGTAGAAGTTGAAATCCCTTCTATGAGAGTTTTGATGGAAGCTGAATTGTCTGAGGCTGAATGGTGTCAGAGTGGATATGATCAGTTGAATTTAATTGAAAAAAAAAAGAATGATGGCCTAGTGTCATGGCCAATCGTATCAACGGAGAATGAAGAAAGCTTTTGATAAGAAGGTTCGTCCTCGTGTTTTCAGAGAAGGCGACCTCGTGCTAAAAAAGATCTCGACTTTTACCAATGATTCTAGGGGCAAGTGGACTCCTAATTATGAAGGCCCATATGTTGTCAAGAGAGCCTTCTTTGGCGGTGCATTACTTCTTAAAACTATGGATGGTGAAGAGTTCACTCGTCCTGTGAATGCTGATGCAGTCAAGAAATACTTTGCTTAAAAAATAAAAGAACAGCTCGCTAAGTTGAAAACCCGAAAGGGCGGCTTAGGGAAGAATGAGCGTATCGGTGGGCTAAAATTCCGAAAGGGCGGTCCAGGCAAAAATTAGAGACAAAAACAGAAATAATTATCCCGGTAGATTGAAAACCCGAGAGGGCAATCTAGGCAAAAGTTAGGGATTATGGCAAGTAACTGCATCTGGCCAATCTTGATCATTTGAAAGCAACATTGTCTATCAAGGATTCTGCCTCAATCAACCTCAGCTGAAGTTTTGAGCACGTCGGAATTCAAAGTTGTCAGGGAGAATAGTGGTCATTGTATTTCAATGTAACCATTTCTATGTATTTACCATTTTTCAAACTTTGTAATGATCTATGGGGTTACGCCATTTGCGGACTTCCATTCTATCAATAGATTTGGGCCTTTGTCCCTTTGTTTGCAATTCTTATTTTGTTTCTGTTTGTAAAATTTCATTTATTGCTGATGGTGATTTTTGAAACAAAATGCAAATAATTGATTTAAATTTTTGAAAATTATAAAAACATTTTCCTTTGATTTATGAATGCAAAAAGGAACATCAACGGTTATTCCCAGGATGGTAGGATCAATGTTTTCCTCAGTAGGGTTTGTTCTCGCTCCTTTGGCAGAATTTATTGACAGCTCCCTATTGCACCCCAAAATTTGCCCTCTTTACTTTATTACTAACTGGCTTATGTTTCATTGCATTTTTTGCATTATCATGTATGCATATCATTAGCATGGGGTCAAGGTGCTTGAGGCAGTTCAAGAAGGTCATATCTGGTCTATCACATCATCAAGAGTTCACAAGTGGCAAGGGATCTCAGGTGGATCACTCTCTCCTAACCAGTGCATAGATTAGGGTTTTGAGATTCTTGGGTTTATTGCTTCAATGGGCAAGCTCCTTGGGTTTTTATCATCATTAAATGGCATATATTATCTTTGTTGGAGAGGATACACAGCATATTCAGAGGAATTTGGATTTGGAGACTATGTTATTTCCTCCTAGACTGAGGGTACCACAACTAGGGTTTGCTATAAAGTCAGTTTATTTCTGATTTTTTGGGCAAGAATTGATTCCATGGTACTCCTTGGGTCCCTAAATACCTAGGGATGGGAGGTTGTCCATCAGTTTGGTTCAGGAGAAGTTCAATTGGCCAATGGATTAAAAATTAGCAGTGAGAGGAGAAGTCAACTGTGGAATTTTGAGGTTCTCTCCAAGGTTTTCAAGGTCTCACATCCTCATATGGTCTCCAAGGGTCAAGTTTCATACACATTTATCAGAAATCAGGAGTTGGTGCAAAGTTTCTAAATTTGGAAAGTGACCTATAATGAAAAGTTTCCTTTTTTGGCAAGTTCCTGTACTGCATTCAACTTGACTTTTCATCATCAAGATGGCTTCAAATGATTTTTTCTCCAACATGAAAGTTGAATATCTGTTTCTCCTCTTTCCAACAAGTACTAGTGGGTCTCCATATCATTTGTGAAACTCCAGTTATGATCAAAAGAAGGCAAAGTGGTTTTTAGGGTTTTTCATGGTGCCATTTTCACAACTTTGGGCATAATGACCTATAACCAATTCCATTGTTTCATGCCACTTTCCAATGTTAAAAGACATTCCTTGAGGATTATTTTGGGCCCAAGAATGAAGAAATAACATGGTGTATGTACTACTTATTCTCCATTATTCAAAGTTGCCAAAATGTTAAAAACTCATGAATCAATTGGTTTCAAGGCCCAAGTTCAATAGGGGTGTAATTATCAATCCAAATGCAAGTGATCCATCATGTATTTCTTAAGTGTACTTGCATGAAGAGAGGTATATTCCATATAATGCAAAATTCCAAAATAATTCAAAAATCATTAAACAAGTAATTACCCAAGCCCAATTCATATTCAGAAGAAAACCCTAGTCTTTATAAAACCGTCCATGCACTGGTTAGGGTTGGTTACACGTGACATTTAGAGGATTGGAAAATTGGAACCCTAAAGCTTGCTTTCCTTGGATCTCACGAATTACAAAGAGTTTCTCCAAAGTTCTTCCACAAATCTCTTCCTGGTAATTTCTAGAGCACAACCCAACCACCGTTCGCAGCCAAAAGCAAGGATTGGAGCTGTGCCATCTCAGGTGGGTGATTTTTTCCGTGCTCCTAAAACTCCCCTTTTTTATGTCTATATTGAAGTGTGATGAATGGTGATTATCCTGGTATAATTATTTTTAATTATGGACGTGTGAATTGCTTGTAATATGGATTTAAAGTTTTGTGCCCTAATGGGTTTTCAGTCGTTTTTTATTATACACTAACAATTTGAAATTTTTAATGACATATTTGAGATCCTGACGAAATTCTGGTCAGAATGGTATACCCCTTTGCATTTTCTGGAAAAATACAGGTTGCTGGGTGGCTGCCGGAGCTAGGGCTCCGGCGAGGTGTGGTGGCCGACCGGTGAAGGGTGGAACGGAGAAGATGAAGTGTGACCCGTTGATGCTCTTGATCGTATGGCCCATAGCGCGCCATGTGTCCTTTTCTTTTATTTTTTTTCTGAGTTTTTATTATTGATCACGTGTATATTCGCCCATCGTAACTACCATGCGCGTCCAATTATGTTGTTTCAGTTTAATTACTTTTTTTTAGTTGACTAGTGCATGACCGTCTGATGGAACGTATGGCTGAGATGACGCCACTGCATTAAAAAAGTCATGTGCCTGGCACATGGGAGAACACTGTGGCCTCTCTCTCATTTTTTGATTTTTTTTTCTGAATGATTAATTGGACCAGGCTTTGCTTTTCGCACCATCCTTCTGCCAGCCCATTCCACTTCCAACGTTTTTTTTCTACTGTCTACAGCCCCCATCCCATTTCTTATTTTATTTTATTTTCAATTATTATTTCATATTTTAATTATTTAAAAATAGTAAATTGCATTTTAAAATTCCCATAAAATTCATACACCATCTTTATTACATTATAAAATTTTTACAAATTTTATTTTTTTACTTTTATTTTATTTTTATCATTTAAATTAATTCTTTAATCTATTTTCTTCTTGAACTATCCATACCATGCATACACAATTTATTTATTTTATTTCTCTGCATTCATAAAATATTTTTGATCCGTTCCTTTTGCATCTATTAGATAACATCCTAAAATGCATTAAAATATTTTCCTTTCATTTTTAAATTTATTTCGTATTGCATTTAGGTCCTTCCCTTTGGCACACTGAGCCCTAATTCCCACCTGAACTCTGCCTAATTATTTGAATGACTAATATCTTGATTTTTTGCAGGGACCTTTGATATGTTGTTTGCCTCTGGTTGAGGAACCTTAATGTTTAATTTGGGAATTTTAGGAGTTAGTTTTCTAATTATCTGATTTGTTTTCACTTGAGATTTTCTTGCAGGCGCATTTTTGACCTTGTATGACTATCTGTTTGAAAAGGCACTTGTGCCATTTGCTTTTGGGCTGTTTCTTTGTTTCTTTGATTCATGTTTGGATGATAATCATTGTTCGTTGCCATTGTTTGATTTTCATTCACCTTATCCCTCTTACTTAGGTCTATTCTGTACTAACCTTTTATGCAGGGGCTAAGGTAAGTTCCTTAAGGATGTGGATAAGCATCCATATTCACCTTTACTATTCTCTCCTTCTCTCATCTCTTTCCTTTAGGATTTAGGTTGTCGTCGAGCCTCACTAACCGTAGGTCACCCATGCATGATCACTTTAGGATTCATAGTCTCCCTTAGAGTTACCCTTGTGTCTTCTCTCTTCTCATCTCAAATTTCTTTAAAACACTTAATAATAATAAGGTGTATTGCGCACGAGCCTTAAGTATGGGGAATGAGAAATGAGGGGCTTCCTCTCATCTTTCTAGAGTGCTTAGCGAGCGTCCTGTCTTGGGACGATGCGTTAAGTATTCGCCCCTGTGCCCTAGACTTTGGTGCAATGCAACTTAGGAACTAACTTAAGTCACTTCTGTCCTAAAAAACACAAAAAGAACTTGGTCCGAACTACGTTGACTCTGAATTCCCCATTGCACAAAGGGGGTACGTAGGCCTAGGACGTCGACGTCCTACCGAGTCGGTCTGTGTCTTTCCCTCTCCATTTTAGTACAGCCCTAGATGATAGTATAACTTACCCTTAGAATAGACAACAAGCGTGGATACCATCGAGTACGATGGACGCGTGGGGTGCTAGCACCTTCCCCTCGCGTAACCGACTCCCGAACCCAGGTTATGGTTGCGATGACCATTCCTTTCCCTCTTCCTCAGGTTTATGCGGTGTTCCCTTTCCCTCTCTTGGGATAAATTTACACGGCTGGCGACTCTGTTTGTCCGCGCCACTCTCGCGTTTGTACCTGGATGAAAATCCTGGGAGCGACACTCCCCAGTAGAGGTTGTCGATATTTCCCCAGTAAAGTTTGTTGATTTTTCCTCAACAGGGTTTTGTTCATACAACTAGTTGTTGACAAGATGATAGGTTCCTTCAAAGTTGTGCTATGATGTGTTAAATTTATAAGGGTCAATGCAGTTTGGTTTTCCCCCAGCTAGGTTTTGATATGGATCTTCTCCAGCTGACTATGATATGGTCAGGTAGTCGAGTAGTTTTGACAGTCTACCTCTCCTTGAGGGTAGTCCTCATACGGAGATTCATTTTTGCTATCCCTTGGTGTGAATCACATGAGGAATTTCCACCAGAGTGTTATCTTCTAGGTGTAATGTTGTTACTTGGGATATTCCCAAGCGCAGAGCATCGTTATCTTCCCTGGCAAGTCTAGGACATATTTCTCTCCAGATTATTTGTTTTCAGAGAAGATTGTGCATCACTATTTTGGGTGTTCCCTAGTGAAGTTGCCAATAATACCATTATTCAAGGAATATTGACATACTAGTCACCTGTTGGGTTTTCTCTCATTCATGTTGAATATTGATCTAAAATCCTCCACAGTTTGGCCTTGTTGCTGTTTTCCTCAACAAGTCCAGGTAGTTTAGCTCAGAAGTTGTTAATCCTCAGAGAGATTTTCTCTAGTATCTCCAGCAGATCTGCCTTGTATTCCCGATGGATTTTGCATAGACGTTTATGTGTCTACTTTCCTCAGCGGATTCATTTTCTTCTCCGCATGCAAATCTCTTCATCCTTTTGAAATGGAAGTTTCTGTGAATCTTTTTTATCCCCAGGAAGAATCAGAAAGTTTGGGTTGTTGTGATTCCCCAACAGCTTTCCTTCCATCCCCGAAGCAGAGTTTATGTTATTATCGTCTTCATGGATCGTTAATGTTAGAAGATTGATATTTGGGTATTTCCCCAAGGAGTATCTTCCTTTCTCCAGCAAGATTTGAGCCTTGTAGTAGGATTTATTTTCCTTTGATGGCTTTTTCTTTATCTCTTGCAGGATTCCGTCAGATGAATCCCTAGCAGAGATGCTGATGGTATCTTCATCTTGTTGAGATTAACTGAGTATTCAGTGGTGTTGTGATGTTTTTCCACCCTCTATTTATCTTTATGTCTGTTTTGTCAGCATATTCATACTCATAAGCATTGCATACGCATTCGTTTGTTGTGCATAGCATATTATTGGTACATTGTGCATTTTTGCATTTGTGTTGGTGTTTCCTTGCTCTCTGGTGTTGTTATCCTCGCAGAGCGTGTGTGTCCTCTCTCCATTAGAGTGTCGACCCGTAAGTAGAAAATGCCTATCTTTGTTAATTCCCCACTGAGTTTATACCTCGTGGAAGATATTCGTTTTAGCCTTCCTCCCCAGTTCATTTGTCTGGATGGAATTTATCCCCAGTCGAGATATTTCCTCCTTGGGATGAGTCTTGTTTGACCGTTTCTCACTGGTTTATTCCCGAATTGAATTTTGGTCCCTTGCTTTGGGCTTATCACCCTTGTCGTCCTACCCGTCTTGTTGGTAGTAGGTGATATAGCTGGCTTATTACCTTTGTCGTCCTGCCCTGTGTTGGTAGTAGGTAATATAGCCGAGTTTGATTAGCTTGTTGTAGCTATCACTTATTTGATAGTTGGTAATCTCTTCCTTCTTTGTTTGAGGTTATCATATTTGTTGTCCTGCCTGTGTTGGTAGTAGGTGATACTTCTCGGTCCTTTTTTTTTAGGTTTATTACCTTTGTTGTCCTACCCTTTTGTTGGTAGTAGGTAATTTTTCTCACACCCTTGGTTAATTACCTCGTCGTAACTATCACTTGGTTGATAGTTGGTAATCTTTCTTTTGACTTATCACCTTTGTCGTCCTGCCCTTTGTTGGTAGTAGGTGATATAGTCAGTTTATTACCTTTGTCGTCCTGTCCTGTGTTGGTAGTAGGTAATATAGTCGGGTTTGATTACCTTGTTGTAGCTATCACTTGTTTGATAGTTGGTAATCTCTCCCTTCTTTGTTCGAGTTTATCACCTTTGTCGTCCTGCCCTTTGTTGGTAGTAGGTGATATTTCTCGACCCCTTTGAGGTTATTACCTTTGTCGTCCTACCCTTTTGTTGGTAGTAGGTAATCATTCTCATACCCTTGGTTGTTTACTTTGTTGTAACTGTCACTTGGTTGATGGTTGGTATTATTTCTTTAACTGGCTTCTTACCTTTGTCGCCCTGCCCTTTGTTGGTAGTAGGTAATATAGCCCGGTTTGGTTGTTTTGTTATAGTTGTCACTTGGTTGATAGCTGGTGACCTTATCCTCTTTGTGAGATCGTTGCCTTTGTCATCCTGCCCTTTGTTGGTAGTAGGTAATTCTTCTCATATCCTTTTATTGACTGCCTTGTTGTAGCTATCATTTGCTTGGTAGTTGGCAATCTTTCCTTTTGATCATGCTATTACTGGATGTCTGGTATTAGACGATCTGTTCCCTAGTGGAGATTGTTCTCTCCATGTTGGGACAGTGTTATCCCTCTTTTATTTCTGGTATCAATAATTTTCCCTCAGTTGGAATCTTACTCCTTGCTCTTCCCCAGTGGAGATTTGTTTACTCCCTTATTGGGTTGTGTTTTCCCTCTTTTGTTTTCCCCCGGTGGGGTCTTTTCTCTTTGCTCCTAATTTTTGTTGGTCTCCTGTGGCGTTTCTCTCCCCACAGTGGTCTTGTGTCTGCATATCATTTGCATGATCATATCATTTTGTGGTCTCTTAGGACCAAAAATTTGTTTGTTGTTATATTTAAGTCTCTCCTATCTCGTCGAGACAAGAAGCCGATCTTCTTATCTCCGAATAGAAGAAACTTAAATAGGGGCGGCTGTAATACCCTAAATTTTGCCCCTAAGTTTCTTTGCTTCTCTTTTGCATTTCATACCACAAACAAGATCACGCATTGGTTCCCTCTTTTATAGGATTGTGCCTTGCAGGGATCTTTGGGGTTTGTGTGTGTTTGTTAGTTGTTTCATTGCTTAATTTGTTTATGTTTACTAACCTTTAATTAAAATCCAAAAATATTTTGTTTTCTTTCACTAACATTTTCAGGGGAAGAACGGGTTAAAAATACCAAAAACATCAGTCCCTCAGCTCGAATGGATTTCATCTGAATAAAGTCAAAGTTGATCCGCAATTAATTCAAAAATTATCTGATCAAGAGTTTCCAAGATTTAATTGATTATTATTCAAGAGACTTCAAGGTTCATGTGTTTATTTCCATGCCTTCTTTGACGAGCAAAAGAATCGAGCCGAACCACAACAGTGTATTAAAAAAGCATTTTTTTCAAAATTTACACTAAGTAACCGGTTACCCTGTGGTGAGTAACCGATTACCCTCGTGAAAATTTGAAAAAATGATAGCAAATTCAAATTCAGCAATTTGGCACCAATCTCAGCCCTTGATCACATTTGGAATATTCTGGATCACCTCATTTTAATTCCCCTACATCACTTTGATCATTCCCCACCATGTACCATCACTAATCACCACTTTTTTGTGATTTCCCTCCAAATTTGAATTCCAATCCTAATTTTGATCATCCAAGCTTAATTCCAAACCACCAAATTGCCAAGCCTAAACTCTATAAATAGAGCCTTCTTTTCATTCATTCTTCAAGCTTTTGATAGCCAAATTCACCTTGCTAAATTTTCTCTTGAAGCTTTTGATAGCCAACAAACCTCTTGCAAATTCTCTTCCCAACCACAAATTTTCACCAAAGCTCACATTTCTTCCTTTGAAAGTTAACAAGAATTCACATTAAATCTTGTTCAACTTTGAGATAAACCTTCATCCATTCTTGTTTCTGTTAATTAATTATAGTAGATCAAGGCTTTGGAGTGTAGATCTTGAAGCAATTTGAAGGAATTTTTAGATTTGGAGTGGTAATTCATCTTTCACCAATGTTGAAGCTTCATCTTCATCTTCCAAAATGTAGATCTTTGGAGATTCTTGTTACTTGATCCTTTGGATCTTGTAATTGCGTTTGATTGCGGGTTTTTTCTGTGATTTTACTTTAAATTTCGTGAAATTTCAGTTCCATGATCACAAAGTGTTTGTAAAAAGTTTTGAAAGTGGATCATGCTGAATTTTGCACAATTTTCTGCATTCTGGTGCAGAGTAACCAGTTAACGTCTGGTAAGTAACCGGTTACTCTGTGTTAATTTTGAAAAAACTGCGCTATTTTGAACAAAGTAACCGGTTAACTTCTGGTGTGTTACCGGTTACTTCAAAACAGAATGTATTTTTTGGCTTGTTTTTAGGACTGTTTTGGTTCCTTTTCCATTTTCTTCCCTTTCCTTTTGTTCTTAGCCTTATATCACATAATTGTGTAGTTTAATTTGGCTTTCTCTTCATCTATTTCTCTTTTCTTTTGATCGATGAAAGTCTTATGGATCTTAGAATTTCTTTGTTGAATTTTTGATCAAGACTAGATCATTACCTATTTTCTTTTCGTGCGGTATTGCTTTCGGATGACGATCTACATATCGTTCATCTAGCATATATTAGCACAAAGAGCTATTGACCAGCCTCATTGTAGGGTAATTACTCCGTAAATTACTCGGCGATTGCTTAACATAGCGCAACATTTGTCCCTCTTTATCCAACTCGGAATTTGAACTTTCGTGGTCCGGACCTTGATTGGTCGCGTTAACCCAATGGTGATTGATCTTTTGCATTAGGTCCATAATCTTTGAAACTTGGCGTTGTAGAGGCTTTGGTTTTACCAATCTTCTGTCAAGTTCATTATCCTTGGCCTAAGTGCATTATTTAATCACTATAGTTCATAAAGCGAAACGGAATAATCGGTGAAGGCTTATGGCACTAGAGCCTTGTGCTACTAACCACTAACTTCTAACTTCTATACTTTTCCTTCTCGCTCCCTATCTCTCTTTATTTTTTATGCTTTATTCCATTTATCATATCACGTTTATGTTTATGTTATTTTTCTTTTGTCCACTTGGACCATTTTATCTTGTGCTTTATTTTTCTTTTGTCCATTTTGGACTCAAAAACATTAATAAAGGATTAAACCACTAAAAGACTTGTGCTCTTAATTGTTGGACTATGGCTACTATCCTTTGCTTTGGAGGACCTATACTCTTGATTATGGACTTTTGGACTTGGAGTTAGGATCTTAACCTATGCTTGGAAGTTTGTGATGGAAAACCTTGGATTTTGGATACTTGGTGTCCTCTTTTTGAAGATTTATTTTGAATCAAGACCAGATCAAAAAGGAAAAATGCTTATGCTATGGAGCTTGTCCATGTGGTTAGATCTTTCTTATCCTTAGCTTTTATTTTCATGAACTAGGATAGTCACTTCTTCTCCACCCCTTCTTCAATTTTCAAAACCTTCTCCCTTTTTCAAAACCTTCTTGATTTTAAACTATCACCTCTTTCATAATAAAACCTTGACTTTGGTCAAGTGATTTTTTAAGCTTTGTTTTCTTTAATAAATATCAATCAATATTAACCATATTTTGACCATTTCATAAAAACATAAAAAATACAAAAACTCATCAATTTTTTTTTGTGTGCTTTGTGCATTTATTTATCTTTTAAACTTTTTTTCATAAGTTTAGACATGATTCATTTCTTTAAGCGGAATTATTCGCTTGGAAATGACGACTTGTCTTTACACTTAAAATCAACCAAAACAAACAAATTTTTGTTCTTTGTACCACGAACTACGGGGTTTTGATCCTGCATTGCACATCGTGGGTACGTAGGCATGAGGCGATAAGTCTCTCCAAACACAAAAATATTAAAAAATAATTCTCCTCTCATCCCCTCAATCTCTTTCAAGCAAACCATTTTCAGACCAAAAAGCGGTAGATTTTTCAAAGGGTTCCTATAGAGTACTATAGAAGTTTTGGGTGCTAACACCTTCCCATTGCGTAACCAACCCCCCTTACCCATTCTCTGTTTGTTCTTGTATTTTTAGAACTCTTTAGGTTTTGTTCGCTCTTTTTCCTTTCCTTTTTTGGATAAAATAAAAGTGCGGTGGCGACTCTTGTTTTTTTTAGTTAAGTTAATTAATAGCTTATAGGAATGAAAGCAGGAAGATGAGGATTTGGATTCCACTTGGTAGGCTTATTTAATACATTTTGATGGAGAGCAAGCTGATAGACTATCTAACAGATGTTGAGAAGGCCAAAGGGCTGGAACCTCTAGTTGGAAAGGTGTTTAATGCTAAAAGTTTAAAGATTATGGGCATTATAACTGAACTGACAAGCCCACGTGTTGAAATCACTAAGGGAAACATTTGCAACAAAAGGATCCCTCTGGAAGACTTCCCTATCTTCTCAAATCCAAAGCCTCTGGATATTGTGGTAAGCTACCATGAAATCCATCATGCCATTTTTGCTATCACGACCTCTAAACCCATTAAGCAGAATAAGAAGAAGCTTGCCAAGAAGCATTATGAGAGAATGACTACGAGATTTAAGGAAACTAGCAAGTATCTAGACCCTTATGTTAAAGAACTCGAAATTGATTTTGCTTCTATTTCAGCTGGAAATGTCTTGGGTAAGTCACTTCCTTCTGAAACTCCTTATCCTTCTGTTGTTAACAGTTCATCCATCCCCTCTACTACCACTCTTCCACCCATCCATATTTCTGAACTAGTTCACTTCCCACCTCTACATATTTTTGAACAAGTTCATTTCCCCCATTCACATATCTTTGAACCTGATCATCCTGAACTTGCTCATATTTCTAAATAAGTTCACTTTTAAACAACTTTTGCTCCCCACACTTTAAATCCAATTGATATTTTTCCACATATCACTTTAACTTCTGATCAACAAATTCCACCACCCTTCCCATCACCTAATGAAATCCTCATATTCATCATCACACCATCTCCTCAACCTCAAGTTTCACCATCGCTCCTATCCTTAATTATTCAACCACAAAACATTACTCACCCTGAGTCTCCCATGGTTGCATTAAATGTTCCTGATTCTGAATCTGAATCTGATGTTGAGATTGTTGCCATACCTGATAGAACACCCCTTCAATACTCCAACCAAACTACCCACAAAACAAACATCCTTCTAACTCCCTTGGATGAATTGTTTTCACAGTTTGAGAATGAGGTTATTTCCAGGTTGAACTCTATCACTGAAGGTTGTGAATTTAATGAAAACCTTTCTGAAGTTCACACTCTATGCAACAATTTCAGAAAGTGGCTTGACAGCAGTTCTGAGGAACTAGAATTCTGGTGCTTAAAGGAAGCACAAAGGAACTTCCATGCCAGACTCTCTGGTATAGTTGAACCTTCACTTTAACAGGTCCCTTCAAATTTTCTGCTCCCTGCACCTTTTATGGAACCTCCTCTTCCTCCTCCATCAGTTACTGAATTAGGATCCACTTATGGATCTAAAGATGTTGTGATTATTGAAGACTCAGGCCATGCTCCTTCTTTGTTGCTGAAGACTTTGGAAGAGATCAAGGCTGAGAAGCCACTTGTCAGAGAAAGGTTAGACAAGCAGGATGAGATTCTTAAGGCTCAAGCTAGGACAAATACAAAGATTTAAGGAATTCTGGAAGTCATTCTATCCAGATTGCCATCCTCTTAGAAACCTTGTTTTTAAAACTTGTTGCTTTCTATAGTATCTAAGTGTTTTATTTTCATTTCTGTTTCTGTAAATTTGCAATAATGAAATGAAATTTGTTTGGTGTTTACTTTGTTTATCTTTATCTATCTTTTTGATTGATGACAAAGGGGAGAAAAGTGATATATGATTTTGATATACCTATTTCCCTTATGAAACCCAAACATTTATGCCTTTGATTAACTGTTTTTAGAAATTTAAATAAGTTCATCATGTTAACCAAGTGTTTCAGATATTAAGAAATAAAGAATTTTATCAGATGAACCAGGCTATTTACTAAGATTTCTTTACAAGACACTAACCAAGTTGTGTGTTGAGAACCATGTTACGTGTTAAGAATTCTTTATAAGAGCTTAAACCAGGTTGATATACTAGTTTTGATAACAACCAGCCAGTTAACCTGACTTACATAAATTCTTACAGATCATGCTCATATACGATTCTGATACTCAAGGCTAAGGTTATGTTTGGTAAAAATAGAGGTTGATTGATAAGCTAGCTGATAGCTTATAGCTTATGACTGATGGTTGGTGACTAATAGCTTATATCTTATAGCTGATGGCTGATGACTTATATCGAATAATTTAATTGAAGTGTTTGGTAAAATTAGTGGTTCAATTAGTTAATAAATTAAAATGACATAAAAGATATTTAATATATAATTATTTTATTTAAATTAAAATAAACTATAAAGATAGTAGTGGATTTTAGTTAAAATAATAAGGACAAAACTAGAAGAAAAAATGATAAGCTATAAGCTATAAGCTAAAATCCTATTTAAAATAGTGTCTGGAAAATAAGCTATAAGCTAGTAAAATAAGCTATAAGCTCATGATGAAAAGACAGTTACCAAATAGGTCTTCTATTGTCATATGAGCTTATAAGCTATAAGCTCAAAATATGTCTTACCAAATAGAGCCTAAGTCGTTTCTGAAATTCAATCCCAGACCTATACTTTTGTTACCAAGCATTCTGGGAATTTATTTCTTTCATGCTCATTAAGATTTTTATATGTTGAGATTATGTTAAAGTCTTAAATTCATGGGGAGATTGCAAACCTAACTTTGAAGTTCTAAGATGAAAAATAATTTTAATAGTATAAAATTCAGGGGGGAGCTTACAAATCTTACTCTGATGTTTTAATATGATTTAACCAAGTAAAAATTATTCATCAAAATACATAGTTTTGTCATCATAAAAAAGGGGGAGATTGTAAGAACAAGATTTGGTTTTGCATCTGGCCTTTAGTTTTGATGATAATAATACATTGTTTGTTAGAGAACAATTTTGTACCCTAATGGTTTTTTCTAGTATGTAGATTTTTCTAACAGGTTATGACTCTGAAGAATTAGAGTGTGACATCATCAGATTTTGGACTCAACACACTTTGACTCTGAAGAAATACAAAAGTGCTCTTTACAAAGTTATGTCAAGTTCTGAAATGATCTTAAATAACGGTTCTGATGAACGTTTGTGCTAAAGCTTCTGATTGAAGAGCCTTTGATGGTTTATCAAGCTCTCGGGTTTTGAAGACCCTGAAAAATATGTTCTAAAGACTAGGTTCAGAGGAACTGTGTCAAAACTCTGAAGACAAGGTTCTGAAGCTTCTCTCAACTAGTCTCTTGATCCTTCTAAACATGCTTCAATAACATTTACTCAGAAGCCTCTGAAGATTAGAAGATAAGCTTAAAAGGTTTTTTATGCGAGAAAAATAGTACACGGTACAAGATCAAATACTCCTTCTACTGCACTGATTTTGTGGAGTAAGGACTATACTATTTATACCATTTTGTCTCCCACCTTGGCAGACCGCTATGCAAGGTGACATCTCATTTATGAAGATGTCCATTCTACCCTTCAACAGATCTTTTCATGCCTACATAAAGGAGACTTGGAAGAATGAATGAAGATGCTAATTTCGCTAGTCTATTCACGCTATAACATTTTTATTGAACATACTATTTTTGTGAATATAGGTAGAAAACACATTTAGAGTGTGTGTTCGTTATTGTGTGAATATTTGTTTGTACTTAAACTTTTTTGTAATATGCTTCCGTGAAGCATCTTTGTAAACATAAACACTTGTACCTCATTGTATTGAGGTTGTTTCCTTGAGTGACTAGGGTTTAGTTAGAATACTCTAGAAGACAAAGACGAGTAGTCTTTGTGTGTCTGTAATCTGGTGATTATAGTGGATTAAGTCCTTATTGAGAAGGTAAAATCAGCTTGGCAGGTGGATTGGATTAGCTTAGTTAACAGTGAACTAGTATTATAATAATTGTGTTCATTTACTTTTACTCTTGGTTCTACTTTGAGTGTTTGGGTACTAAAAAGTTTTAATCTTGGAAACCCAATTCAAAGCCCCCTTTATTATGTTTCTTGCCACCTTCATGGAGTTCCTTTGACATTTGTCACATATTCTAATAAACTATGTGTTATCCTTTATTAAGGTCAAAAAATAATTGTAATACCCCGTATTATCTAAATGCTCAATTGGATATCAGATGAGATCATATGAGTACCTTTGTGCTCTATCTTTGGATAATTGGATTAATGGAATCCTCTACGTACTTTAGATATTATCAATTGGGATCAATAGAGCAACTGGAGAACTCTGAAGAGATCAATTATTTTATTAAAGAGACAGATTAATATTTATTAATTCAAGAAAGTAATTTTAAGGTAACTCTAATAATGGATCAATTGGGTTGAGACGACCAAATATCAATTGGAGATATTTTACTCTATTGAATTATATTATATATATATATATATATATATATATATATATATATATATATATATATATATATATATATATATATATATATATATATAGGGTTATGCTAATGCACACCCATGTAGGTGTGCATTAGCAACATACACCTTAGTGTATTTTTGTGTGGGGCCCACTAATTTTGGGTGGGACCTACATTAGAAAAATGAAGAAAAAAATAGAAAGAAAATAGATGTAGTGTATTTTTGTGTGGGGTCCACCCATTTTGGTTGTATGTTAGCATTTCTAATATATATATATATATATATATATATATATGTTATAAGAAAAAGAAAAGGAAAAAAACATAGTAAGAAGAAGAAAAAGGAGAAAAAAGAGGAAAGAAGAGAAAGAAGAAGAGAAAATCTTGGAAGAAGAAGAAGAAGCTTGGATTCATCATCTCATCTTCTTCCACCTCCTCTTCGATTACCAGGTGGGTTCTAGTTAGAGACTCTAAGTTCTAGAAATAAAAGTTTAGAACTTAGGTTAGATTTGAGAGAAAATGATTAAACGGATAAATCAATGAAATCTAACGGATGAAATTCAATATAAATTGTGTAGTATAGTCGTATTATGCATGTGATCATTTGATAATACTTGCTTTGATGTTTGGGAATGATCTGGTGTGGGAAGGATGGGTTTTTGAAGCTCATGGTACCCTAAACACGCAGCTGGGAAATTCTGGTTTTCGCATGGTTCGCCTAGCGAACCTGGCGAACCCCAAAGCGAGTCGAGGGTTCGCCTAGCAAACCCCCCAAGCGAATGGAAAGCGAATGTGAAGGTGTGAAAAACTCAAGAAAGGGGGGTTTGAATTGGTTTTTCAAAATAAATTTTTCTCTTTTATTAAAACTTACTTTTGTTAGACTCTTTCTTTTATCAATAAAAACTCTTTTGAATCACGACACAATGACACGTTATGTTTATACTAGTTCACTTGAGAAACACTCAAGCTAGTCTAGTCCACCCGCCAAGGTGATTTTGCCTCTCTCAACGAGGTCTTAATCCACTATTCAAACAAATCAGTACAATGCACGAGCCAAACCGCTGGTGACTAACACAGCCTCTAAAACTCACAAGTTTTAGACTTCTCAAGTAATACAACCTCACAGGTGTTACTCAAGGAACAACCTCTAAGACACATGACTTAGACTTTTCAAGAAATACCACCACAGGGTCTTTCTCAAGGAACACAAACCTATGTTTGAACAATTTACGTTTACAGAAATGTGTTTCTATACAAGCTAAAAATGTAAACACGTTTTCGACCAGAATGACTTAAGAAATATTTCAGATAGAGAGAGTATTGCAGTAGCGTTCGTGTGTATCTTTCTTCAAGTCTTTTGCTTCCTTTTTATAGCCGTGTAGAAAGAGCCGTTGAAATGTAATCATGATAGCTTAACTAGGCTGACGGCTAGAAGCGTGAGGACAGATAAAAACTTTTGCGTGATGCGTGTCCTATTTTTGTTAGAATATCTTTGATTGTACTGTTGCACTGTTACCAAGATATTTTTCACTTGAATTAAGGTGCATCTGTACTATGTAGCTTTGTCTTCTTGGCTTCTCAACTTCAGAGGCTTTTTACGAGCATGAGTAAGAAGGGAAAACTTAGCTAGGTTCTTGAGATTCTCAAGTCTTCGAATCTTCAGAGTCTTTAGTACTTGGTTTTCAGAACCTCGATCGCTTGGTGCGTTGTCTGCATATCTTCAGAGGCTTCTGATAGTATTTGGTTGAAGCATGAGTAGAGACTTGATTTAGGTCTTCAGAACCTTAATTCAGAGAGCTTAGGACTTTAGCATCTGGACTTCGTTCGATCAGAACCTATGTCTTCAGATCTTCAGAACCCGTTCTCTTTTCCTTTTATATCAGAGTATGTAGGCGGAGTATTTTACTTTAAGCATTGTGTTCGCGCCAATTTACGGAAGCATAACCTGTTTGTTACATTCTCACAAATAACAAACATTAGTTGTACAAAATTGTTCATACAAAAATACTCATTTGGTATCATCAAAACTTAGAGATAAAATTGCAGAACCAAAACTTGTTCTCACAATCTCCCCTTTTTTTATGATGACAAAACTATGTATTTTGATGACACAATTTTGATATATATATATATATATATATATATAGTGCAGGAGAATAACAGATTCTAAAGATAGCTTATCCTTCGTATGAAGTGCTCCCCCTGAGTCTTAGAATTGATGAATTTCTGCGCTTGGGGCTCCCCCTGATTTTACTAGATCATGAGCTCTTAGTCTTGATTCTCTTTTCAACAGAGTTCTAATTTTCTTTTCTTAATAAAGCTTGATTTGGATCAGAATACCTGAAAAAGAAAAACACTCTAATGGAAATAATAGTTTTATCTGTTAGCATGTAAACAGCGTTTTTCAGATATTTGACTATGGAATCAAAATATCACATTCATATATTACTTCTCGCCCTTTTTGTCATTGATAAAAAAGATAAGCGGCGAAAGGGTGAAAAACAAGGATCTAAAGTCAGAAGGACAAAAAAAAAGACACAAGAATTAGGTGCTTCCAGAGGACATCTTGTCCCATATCTTCTGAAGCATGTCCTGAAGAGTAGCACTGACAGTCTTTTGTTCCTCAAGGGTTTCTCTGAACTTTTGTTGTTCTTCTCTGATTTCTCCAATTGCGTCTTCCAAATGCTTGACAGCAGGATCATATGTAGAAACAATTGAAACATCTAGCTTGGCCTTTTCCATGGCTTCGGCTTCCTGTGCTATCCTGGCTTCTTCCGCAACCTTTTCTGCAAGAATTCTTGCTTCCTTAGCAGCCTTTTCTTTAACTTCTTTCTGCTTTACAGCCAAGAACTTAAGTATCCTGATCCACTCTTCAGCTTCTGCTCTCTCCTTTGCCCATTGAATTCCATCTGTGATGGTTGCATCTGAGAAGCTTACAATTCTTGCAAGCTCACTGATCAACCATTTTTGGAAGTTTTGACAAGATCTTTCAAGTTCCAAAGGCTTGGTACTTATGTTAAGTTTTGCTTTTAGGTTCGCAAACTTCCTTAATGCCTTGTTATAAAATTGGCTTGCACATTCTTCAAAAGATGTTGGAGGTGGTTTAGTATAGAAGACTAAGTCAAGGTCAGGCTTGGCAGAATTCGTTTCAGGTGGTGTTTGCTGAGATGGAACGATCTCAGTAGGAGCATGTTTACTAATTTGTTGATCACCAGGAGATGTCACTTCTGGAGTGTCTGAGACCATGAGAGATTCAGGGGTGACGATCTCTAGAGATTCAGAGGTTGTATCCTCAGAGACAGACTCACTACTAAGGACTTGAGATTCAGAGATTAGGTTCATGGAACTTTGTTCATTTGGATGAATGATTGACGAGATTATTGACGAGGTGTAGGTAGGAATGGCTTTAGTCGAGATAGGGGTACGAATTGATGAGTTGGGTGAAGATTGGATAGTGATAGTTGAAGGAGGAATTGAGAAAGATGGTGGTTTAAACTTCACCTGTGGATTGGAGGTAGGAATGACGGTGGTTTGAGATGATGATGGTGCAGTAACAGTATCAGTGACATTCATAGATCCAAAAGAATTGACAGTCGATTTATTGATTTTCTCAAGAAGAAGAGTTTCCGGTCTAGAAGCTTTGAAGGTTTCAGTTTCATCCTTTTTCTTCTTCTTAGGCTCAGCATCCTCTTCAGTTTGCTTCCTCTTACTCCTCGTGATGTATTTTGATTTGGGAGCAATCTCTTCAACTCTGGATTTTGGCATGTCATACCCTTCTTCTCTCATCATAGCCAAACGAAGCAATTGTTGTTGGATCATCTTCTTTGCGATAGCAGGGGTAGTTCGGTACTGAATGTTTGATTGTAGTGTCGTGAGGGATAGATATGGGTTTCACATCAACATTAGTGATCATTTTCATATGCTTAAGGTTCACAACATTGAAAGCTTCTCCTACTTTGCTAGTCAGATAGTCTGTGTACTTGGCTTCTTTGACTAGATACTCCACTAGGCCACTTTCAACAAAGATGTCAGAGAGAAGTCTTCCAAACAGAATATAGTTTACAATCTTCCTATCTGGTAAAGCTGTTGTTCTCGTCTTGCACACCATATCTCTCAGGTAGTAGAAAAGAATGGATGGAAGACACATTTTCTCATTTTTGTGCAAGTAGTACAACATGTACTTTTGATTTGTGTTGAAGAAATCTGCAGTAATCTTTGGAGGTCTTGGATTGATACATCCAAGAATGATTTTATGAAAGATTCTCAAATTGTCACGCAGATTCTTGCTTTTGTATTCTGTAGTCCCAACTTGAAAATTCTTGAAGATTGCTCTGTTGATGACGGAGTCAGATATTTCAGTTTTTCCATAAACTCTTTTTCCTTCCAAGAGTTGCATCCCTAGTAGGTCTGAAATAGATTTTTCAGTGATAATGATCTTTTAATCCATAACAAAAGATACAACATGAAGATCGTTTGTTTCAGCGTGCCTCCAGAATTCCTTTACTAGGTCATCAAAGGTTGAACCTATAAGTCTTTCAAAGTAACTTTTCCATCCTTGAGTATTAAGTTGATCAATTAGGTTAAACCCATTATCGCGAAGATTGTCGAAGTCGACAAGCAGCTCTTTCAGAACAATAAGTTGATTTGCATGTATAACACAAGTAACAGAGGAATTTCTCTGTGTGACATGGGTTGCATCGATCATGGGAAGTGACAATGGAATCGAGGTGATCGCCGCGGTGGTTGTGGAGGTGGTAGAAGGTGTGATAGATGAAGACGACGGCTCTTGGGAGACATTCAGTGACGTTTCAACTTCTTTGGAGAGGAGAACAATTTCTTATTGATCGATGTTTGTCATGATGATGGTTAAGAATGGAGAGGATGAGAACAGGGATTGAGTTTAAGAGAGAGAGAGAGAAAGAGAGAGAGAAATTTAGGGTTTTAGGGTTTCCTTTTGAGTGAAAGAGGGAATAGGAATGGTTTTTGAAAACTTGAAGAGATAGACACGATAGGGGATAAGTAAATAAATGTATTTAAGTTTTGAGTCAATCCCAAGAAAATTACTGTTCGTTTGATTTGGGTAAATATAGTGAATTGGATGTAATCTAATCACATGCAAAAAGTCATTTTCTAATTAAATGACGCGTCAGAACTGACTCAGAAGTTAAATTAATCAGAACTGAGATACTTTTCACAGAAGTGGTTCTGATGATTTAAAAATACTTATTTCTTCTGACTAACACATGTTGTTCTGAAATAACCTTATTCTGAGCAGTACACCAGTTTCAGATGTTTTAAAATATTTAGAAATCTATCTTCAGCTAAGGGTTTTGTAAAAATATCAGCCCATTGATGGTCTGTATCAATAAATTTTAAGCATAAGGTTCCCTTCTGAACATAGTCTCTGATAAAATGGTATTTTATTTTAATGTGTTTAGCCCTAGAATGAAGAATTGGATTTTTACTTAAACAAATAGCAGCAGTATTATCGCAGTATCTGATAGTTTTCCAGCTGATTTTTCATCCAAAGCATTTGTGTACTGCATAGAGAAGCAGAGATGTATTCTACTTCTGCTATAGAGAGAGCAATTGTAGATTGCCTCTTACTTGACCATGAGATTAGATTGTTTCCTAGGAACTGACAGTTTCCAGATGTGCTCTTTCTTTCTAATCTATTTCCAACATAGTCTGCATCGCAGTAACCAGAAAAAGTATACTTTGATGTTTTCTCATACATCAGGCCAAGGTTAGTTGTTCCTTTCAGATACCTCAGAATTTGTTTAACAGCAATTAAATGAGATTACCTTGGATCTGATTGGAACCTAGCACATAAATGTACACTAAATAATATGTCAGGTCTAGAAGCAGTAAGATATAAGAGAGAGCCTATTATACCACGATAGAGCTTCTGACAAACCTTAACTCCTGTTTCTTCTTTTCTCATGACACATGTTGGATGCATTGGTGTTTTAGCTGTATTACAATCCACCATGTTGAATTTCTTCAGAAGTTCTTTTGTGTACTTACTTTGATGAAAGTTGGTGCCTTCTGATTTCTGATCTATTTGAATTCCCAAAAAGAACTTTAACTCACCCATCAGACTCATTTCGAATTCTGCTTGCATTAGCTTTGAAAATTCTTCGCATAAAGAGGGGTTAGCATAACCAAAAATAATATCACCAACATAGATTTGAACTATAAGAATATCATTCTTGTATGTTTTACAGAAGATAGTTGTGTCAGCCTTTCCTCTAGTGAAATTGTTTTCTAAAAGAAATTTTCTCAATCTATCGTACCAAGCTCTGAGAGCTTGCTTTAAACCATAGAGTGATTTATTGAGTTTAAAGACAGAATCTGATTTTTCTGAGTTTTCAAAACCAGGAGGTTGTTTGACATAGACTTCTTCTGATATATAACCATTTAATAATGCACTCTTAACATCCATCTGATATAGGGCGATGTTATGATTTACTGAAAAGGAAATTAATAATCGTATTGCTTCAAGTCTGGCGACAGGAGCAAAAGTTTCGTTGTAATCAATTCCTTCTTGTTGACTGTATCCCTGAGTGACAAGTCGTGCCTTGTTTCTGACAACTTCGCCCTTCTCATTTAGCTTGTTTCTGAATACCCATTTGGTTCCAATAACATGAACATTCTTAGGTTTTGGAACTAGATCCCAAACATCATTCTTTGAAAATTGATTCATTTCTTCTTCTGTAGCCAGAACCCATTCTTTGTCCATAAGAGCTTTTTCAACCGTAGCTGGTTCAATTAACGACACCAGTCCCAAGAGTGTTTCTTCTGATGGTCTAAAGGCTGATCTGGTTCTGACTGGAGCGTCCTTGCTACCAAGAATTAGTTCCTCAGGATGAGATATAGATATTCTTCTTTTCTTTTGCCGTGGAGTATTCAGAGTTACATCGGTGGTATCCGGCGTAGGGTTTTGCTGGTCTTTGACTTCATCTGCCTTTTCTTTAGGTTTTGAGAAGCTAATTTCCAAACCTGCAAGCTTTTCAACTAGCTCTGACTTTTCAGAGTCAGGCTTGTCATCGAATCTAACATGAATTAATTCTTCCACAATCCGTGATTCTGTGTTATAAACTCTGTATCCTTTTGAGCGTTCAGAGTATCCTAACAGCAGACACTTCTGTGCTTTGGAATCAAACTTGCCAAGATTCTCTTTAGTATTTAGCATAAAACAAGTACATCCAAATGGATGAAAATAGGAAATATTGGGAATTTTATTCTTCCACAATTCATAAGGAGTTTTATTCAAGATAGGTCTAATAGAGATTCTATTTTGAATATAACACGCAGTGTTGATTGCTTCTGCCCAAAAATGCTTAGCCATGTTAGTTTCTGGGATCATGGTGCAAGCCATTTCTTGTAAAGTTCTGTTCTTTCTCTCTACAACTCCATTTTATTGTGGAGTTCTAGGACAAGAAAAGTCATGGGATATCCCATGTGAATCAAAAGGTTTTCAAAGTCTTTGTTTTCAAATTCTCCACCATGATCACTTCTGACTTTGATGATTTTGCAATTTTTCTCATTTTGTACTTGGGTACAGAAGGAAGCAAACACAGAATGTGACTCATCCTTGTGTTTTAAGAATTTCACCCATGTCCAACGACTGTAATCATCAACGATGACTAGTCCTCATTTCTTACCATTGATCGAAGTAGTTTTCACTGGTCCAAAAAGATCAATGTGAAGAAGTTCTAACGGTCTGGAGATGGAAACAATATTTTTTTCTTTAAAGGAGGTTTTTGAAAACTTGCCTTTCTGACATGCTTCACAAAGAGCATTTGAAGAGTACTTCAGATTTGGCAAGCCTCTGACAATACCAAGCTTGTTCAGCTGAGAAATTCTTCTCAAGCTAACATAACCAAGGCGTCTGTGCCAGACCCATTGCTCTTCATTTACAGAAAGAAGACATTTTACATTTTGGTGTTTTAAATCTGATAATTTAATTTTGTAAGTATTGTTCTTCCTTTTTCCGCTGAAGAGGACAGATCCATCCTTTTGACTTACAGCTTTACAGGATGTTTGATTAAAGATAACGTCATAACCATTGTCACTAAGCTGATGATTGACAATAGATTATGCATAAGACCTTCAACTAACAGAACATTATTAATAGAGGGAAGCTTACCATTTCCAATAGTTCCGGAGCCAATGATTCTTCCTTTCTGATTTCCTCCAAAACTGACGACACCTTCGGGTTTAAGTTTTAGATCTTAGAACATATGCCTTTCTCCCGTCATGTGTCGCGAGCATCCACTGTCCGGGTACCATTATTGGCGTTTCAATGGTGCCATTAAGGATGTCTGCAACATAAATTATCTTATTCTTAGGTGCCCATTTTGTGGGTCCTTTCACATTAGCCTTTCCAGAGGTTCTGACACGTTTGGACTTCCTTATATTGGAATAATAGTGTGGAACTTGGGCATAATGTTTAAGTTTAGGAGTTTTCTTCAGTGTCTGTGTTTGTGTAGTGATCGGTTTTGAACCTTTTTGTTT